>JAAWXA010000001.1:32657848-33092070 GCA_038090715.1 Florisuga fusca
ATGCCATTGGCCTTCTTGGCCACCTGGGCACACTGCTGGCTCATGTTCAGCTTCCTGTCAATCCAGACTCCCAGGTCCCTTTCTGCCTGGCTGCTCTCAGCCACTCTGTGCCCATCCTGGAGCTCCCTATGGGGTTGTTGTGGCCAAAGTACAGGACCCGGCACTTGGCCTTGTTGAACCTCATCCCATTGGAATCAGCCCAACTCTCCAGTCTGTCCAGGTCCCTCTGCAGAGCCCTCCTGCCTTCCAGCTGATCCACACTCCCCCCCAGCTTAGTGTTATCTGCAAATTTGCTAATGGTGGACTTAATGCCCTCATCTAAATCATCAATAAAGATATTAAACAGAACTGGGCCCAACACTGATCCCTGGGGGACACCACTAGTGACCGGCCGCCAACTGGATGCAGCCCCGTTCAGCACCACTCTCTGGGCCCGGCCCTCCAGCCAGTTCCTAACCCAGCACAGGGTGCTCCTGTCCAAGCTGTGGGCTGACAGCTTTTTCAGGAGAATGCTGTGGGAGATGGTGTCAAAGGCTTTGCTGAAGTCCAGGTAGACCACATCCACATCCTTCCCTTCATCCACCAGACGAGTCACCTGATCATAAAAGGAGATCAGGTTGGTCAGACAGGACCTGCCCTTCCTAAATCCGTGCTGGCTGGGTCTGATCCCTTGCCCATCCTGCAGGTGCTGTGTGATTGCACTGAGGATGATCTGCTCCATAACCCTGCCAGGCACTGAGGTCAGGCTGACAGGTCTGTAGTTTCCTGGGTCCTCCTTCCATCCCTTTTTGTGGATTGGTGTGACATCGCCAACTTCCAATCATCTGGGATGTCCCCAGTGAGCCAGGACTGTTGGTAGATGATAGAGAGAGGCTTGGCGAGCTCTTCTGCCAGCTTCATTGGGTGGATCCCATCTGGTCCCATCGACTTGTGGGGATCCAAGCAGTTCAGTAGGTCACTGTAGTGTGTTATGTGTATGCATGCCTATACAGAGCTGGCTGATATTTTCAGTGAATATCCATGACCACGTGCACTTCTCTAATAGTGCATAGGGAAGGAAAATTATAAAGGGAAAAATACTCTTGGTGATGAAATACCTCTATTTCTACCTGAAGGATAGTTTTTGATCAATCAAAAGCAATGTCTTAAATAAGGTAACATTTATAATTTCTGGTAAAAGATCACCAATGTGCATAGTATAATTTTCTCTTTTGCCCACACATATATTTTTATATTCCTTCAGTTCATTTTCACTGTGACATTCCAGTCAGTTCATTTTCACTGTGCATGCAGGCAAAAAAAGGAATTTGCTTTGAATGTGACTTCAAAGTCTACCCTCACATTGAACCTGCTTTGAAGACTGTATTGCCACTACAGCAATAGAAGCAGCAAGTGGCAAATGGTAAACTGAGAGACAATTTTAAAAACTGCAGCATTCTCCACTCATTTGTCTTTGTTCCTTTTTGAGAAGTCTTTTGCAAGTGACGAGGGCTAAGCCTCCAAAACTTAAAATTCTGTTTAGATTCTTCTATTTTGTAAAAAATGAATGTGAAATGGTCAACATGTATGTATATGATCGAGTCAAACAGGTTTTTTTTTTGTTTCTGTGTTTTTTTTGCTTTCCTTATTCTTGTGTTTTGATAGTTAGTTTGTCACTGATTATGAGAACTTGGAGGGCTGAGTCTCATCTTTAAAGTCCTGTGTTCTGCATCTTTCCCTATGCATCTCCAGGTGTTCATAGTTGTATATTAGAATCATAGAATCAAAGAATATATTGATTTGGAAGGGACCAATGATAAGGATCATCCAGTCCAACTCCTGTCCTGGGCACCCTAAGAATCATACCATGTGCCTGAGAGCATCATCCAAACTTTTCTTGAACTCAGGCAGTCTTGCTGCTGTGACCACTTCCCTGGGGACCTTGTTCCAGTGCTCAGCCGCCCTCTGGGTGAAAAACCTTTTCCTGATAGCTAACCTAATCCTCCCCCCCGATACAGTGTCCTACGATTTTCCTGAGACCTGTCACAGGAGTGAAGAAATCAGTACCTGCCCAATATCTTCTCCCCGTGAGGAGGGTGACTGCAAACCACAATGAGGTCAATCCTCAGCCTCCTCTTCTCGAAGTTGAACAATCCAAGTGATGTCAGCCACTCCTCATAAGTCAACCCTTCCAGGCCCTTCACCATCCTTGTGGTTCTCCTTTGGATGCTCTCATTTTCCCCTTCATTATTTGTCTTGCCACATCAATAAAGCATGAAGTAATAAAAGCTAAGTGCATGATGAGATGTCTCATCTCATAGAATCATAGAATGTTTTGGGTAGGACTTTTAAAGGTCGTCTAGTCCAAACCCCCTTGAAGTGAGCAGAGACATCTTTAACTAGATTGGGTTGCTCAGAGCCCCTTCAAACATGATTTTAAATTTCTCCAGGGATGGGGCCTTCACCACCTCAATGGGCAACCTGTTCCAGTGTTTCACCACCTTCTTGGTAAAGAAGTTCTCCTGATGTCTAATCTAAATCTACCCTGCTCTAGTTTTAAGACTGTTGCCCCTTGTATCCTCACTACATGCCCTTGTAAAAAGTCCTTCCCCAGCTTACCTGCAGGCGCCCTCCAGGTACTGGAAGGCTGCTATAAGGTCTCCCTGGAGCTTTCTCCTTTCCAGGCTGAACAAACCCAAAACCCAACTTTCTCAGCCTGTCTTTGTAGGAGAGGTGCTCCAGCCCTCTGATCCTTTTTGTGGCCCTCCTCTGGACTCATTCCAACAGGTCCATGTCCTTCTTGTTTTGAGGGTTTTAGAACTGGGACACAGTATTCAGAGCAGAGGGTCGGAATCTCCTCTTGGTGATTCTTTTTCTTTTGGCCATGCTTGTTTTTATTAAAGTGTCCCTCTGGGCTGCAAGCACACATGTTGGTTCATGTTCTTTTTGTCCACCAGTACCTCCAAGTCCCTTTCTGCAGGGCTGCTCTCTATCATATCATACCCTGGCCTGTATTGATAACTGTGATTGCCCTGGTGCGGGACCTTGCACTTGTCCTTGTTGGACCTCAAGAGTCTTACATGGGCCCACTTCCCCAGTATGTCCAGGTCCCTCTGGGTGAAATCCCATCCCACTGGGTGACATCCTGTCCCTCTGGAATGTTGACTGCACCAGTCACTTTGGTGTCATCTCAAATCAAATGTTTCTCTTTATATGGTTATATGGGGTAAATACGTAATGAAAGTGACTGTCACATAGAGATATGTCTAGTGATCAAAATATTTACTTTTGAAATTTTATGTTTGTGTTATATGGTTACTGTACTGAAGGAGAAGCTTTTAAGCATGCTACACTTTATTGTTGATTCTTTAATGATGCTGACAGCTGGTAAAGAGCCAGTCACAACCTCAATCGCCATGTGATCTTTATGAACAATTCCTCTTTCCATTCTTCACGTTTTCTCAATCATCCTTCCTATTGTTCCTTCCTATTATATGCCACAGATAATTTTTTCCATTTCCTTTTAGTGTATAAAATAACAGCAGTTCTTCAAGCACCGGGTGCAGAATAAAGATGGCTAAGTAATTAAATACTGCTATTGGCACATAAAGCTACGTGATAAACTCATCTGGGTTACAGTAACGTGGGTCTTTACTTCCTTGAAAGAATGCATAATGAGGCCTGATTTAATTATGTTCTGTTCTTCAGAAACATCCAATGTGTTTTCTTTGAAATTAGCTTTGCCTTCATCTGTTGGAACTATTAAGCTGATATGTTTCTTGAATTATTCTATAGAAGCCTGTATAATTCGAGAGAGGAGAAAAGAGGCTGTAAATCAATGGTGCATAATTTTGGAAGCCTCTTTACTGTGCTCCAAAAAATAATTTTAAGATGCAATGGACGGAAATAGATCCTTACAGGATACACTGTGGAAAAAACAATGAATATCAAAATTTTATCAAGCTTTGAAATTTTTAAAAAGTGAAAAAGTCTTTAGCTACAAAGCATTCCCAACAGAAACTTCAGAAGCCCTTGGTTTAGGCAAATTCCTTGTCTATAAATTCAGGTAGTAGGTTAGCTTGGAAGAATTTTATATCAGAAATCGTAAGACTTTCTAATGAGGAGTGGGCAAATCCTTATCTTGGTGTAAAAGTTTGAGTAGTACATAATATCCAAAGCTATATTGGGAAAAACATGTTGCTCAGTTACTGAGAGAGGAACAAATCAAAAGTGAGAGTAAATCTTTGTTCCCTTCCCTGAGAGGATTTTGGTATTGGGGTCTCTGGGTTATTTTGCTGTAATCAAGTTGAAAGATATCCCTCACAATGAATGCTGTGATGGTCTTAGTATTTGTTGCTTTGTGCGGTGCTGCATAAAACATTTTGTAAGCCTCTGTCCATTTACCAGTGAATTAATTCATTAGTTCTGAAATAAGTCGGATTTTTTTTTTTTAAGTATTCTTAGCTAGCTCTGAAAACTGTTTGTACTGACACTTCAACAGCACACCAGATTTTAGGTTTCCAGGTTTTTTTCAGGAAGTCTAAAAGTAGTGTCGATTTCTCCAGGAATATTTAAAAATCCATATTGTGGTTTACTTAGGAAATAGAAATGAATTTGCATGTGCAATAAAACTGTTGAAAGCATGGATGGTTGGATTTGGTATTCTGTTGCCTGTTGAGGGAAATATACAAAAAATAATTGTACAATTTAGAACTGTAGTATGAAATTTGGTAGTGTGAATTACTGATAAAGTTGCATATAGCACCTTTTATTATGACCAATATAGCTTTAAAATATCATTCTATTTTTATAAATATGAAAGTGGGAAACCTGTGGGGAAAAAAAAATGTGCTATCTATGTGCTCAGAATTCGTATTTTCGTTTTGCTTTCACATCTACATACCCAACAGGCCTCAAATAATACTTGCATCCATGTTTTACCTTATTAGTGGACAGTTTCAGTGACAGGTTTTGAGATACCTCTCACAGTCGTTTGCCATAGCTTCACTTATTATTTGTTTAATCTATACCAAAACTCTAGTAATAGTTTTCTTCCAATTTTATCACTGAAAAGTATAGCCAGCTACACAGGAAGACTTCTTCCTCTACCCAAACCTGTGCTGTGCTTAAAGCTACACAAATTTTTAAACTATTTGAGTCTTTAATAATGATCAAGAAGGAGTGAAGAAGTGACACATTAATACACTTCTGTTGTGAAAGGTGAGCATCAGTTCTGAGTAACTGTTGGGGAGGTATGTTTTACAAAACTAAATAAAACACCACAATACATGATTGTACTTATTATGGAAAAAACCTTAATAAAATAATAAAATTCAATATTTCAGCTTTTATGTTTCTTGCTGTGCTTTTCATTACTTAGGTCTGTAATGCTTCTGTAGATATGATTCCAATGAAATCTTTCTTCACTCCACTCCACTCAAGACATTATATTTGATCTTGAGATTAGATTAATAGTGGGTTTATTTTCTGTTCTGTTGCAGAGAGACTTGCCTTGAAGGACAGGAGTGTATTATTGATATATTTGGTTATTCTTACTACATGTACTCTCCTTGCTGTTCTATTTTACTGGCAGAAAGAAATAGACAGGGAAATATATTGAGTATTGCTAAGAAGCAAGAAATAAAACTGTGCAAGTCTGGCTGTTCCAAAAAATTATTTTTACATCTGTGGCATAAAAAAAATATAAATATATAAACCATAATATAAGAAATCTTCTGTGTCCTCAAGATACTTTACTACTAAATTATTTCAATATTTTGTATGCAAGGTTTATTGCATGCTAGAAGATTTCTTTGTCAAGATATAATAATAAGAAATGCCATGTATGACTTAGAGTTGATGAGCTGAAGTCTTAAAACATTTGTGTTGTCCACCTCAATTTGGACAGCTTTAGTGGCAAGGATGGTGGAGGAAGACAGAAAATTAAATTCAAGGTCTTTTAGGTCAGACTGGATTGAAGATTTATTGAGATTGATCAGGAAAAAATTATGAACACAATATATGAATGAAGACAGGAGAGACACAGTAAGAGAGATCCATCTCTAGATTATTTCTAACTTCCGAAATTTCTTAGTAGGCTCAATACCTGTCATAGCCTCTGTTTTCTTGTATGCTTTGGAAATATTTGTGAAGTCACATAGGGGAAAATAAAATAGTTCTAGACAGACTTCCTACTTGATGCTGAAGTAAGCACTCCTCTGTTTCTGACAAAAACTTTGAAATTAAAAGTTTTAATAGGCTGTTTTAATAATACACTCACACAAACTCTTGTAACCAAAAGCTTTTTAAATGGGTAATTTTTGAGTCTTAATGGCACCATATTTTGAGCCTTAATTGCACCTGTCTTCCTTTGTTCTTGAAACAAATTGCTGCATAGAAACTGTTGTGAAGATCTGTAGAGTATGGATGATTTTGAAGAGCCTTATCCTAATGTGTGTTATGTTAAAGTAAAGCATTGATAAATACTGTGCTGATTTGAAGGGATTCTTCAGGAATGTTGCTTTTACAATACCTCAGTTTCTATTAAAAACTATTTTCTTAACCAGTTAGGGCTTGTTTTTTTAATTAAAATTTTTGTTTTTTATTATACATAGTATATCTTGAATTCTGCAAAGAACAGGGCTTATTCTTCTTATTACTATATAAAACATGTGGAGATAACACTGTTCTAAAGAGCATAAACTTCTGTATAAAGGCAAAAGTTAATGGTTACTGGAAGTAAGACTATAATTCAAGTTCCTAAATGTAACTGAGTTTAGCATATTATCAGTGAGTAGGTTTGGGGTTCTTTGTTTGCATGATTTGTATTATTTTTTTAATCTGTTGCAGAAGTAGTGTGAAGGAAGGGAAGGATTTGGGAAGGTGAAGATAAAGGAATGCAGCTGGGGAGGACGGGGGCAGATAATGCTGGCTGTTACTTGACAGGTCTGGTCAGAAAGGTTAAAACTCTCTGAAAATTATATAGTATCTTGTTCACAAGATCAAGTTGCAAATGTCATTCTTCTTTCCCTTCCTAAAAGGCACTGAGGCGTGAACTGAAGGATAAAGAGCAATCTGTTCTCAGTGCTGTGGACCAGGCCCGAGTTTTCCTTGCTGACCAACCAATTGAAGGACCTGAGGAACCAAGAAGAAGCTTGCAGTCAAAAACAGGTCAGAAAATACTTTTCTCTGGGAATGGTTAAGCAGAAAAAAAAAGGAGTTAACATGTCCCTAGGGCAAATTTTGTCTCAATTACTTAGTTATACTTCAGAATTTTCTAATCCTGATTATTTTTATTTCAACAATTCAGCCTCGAAGTATTATTAGTCTGCTTTGTAAGTGCTCACATTTTAATGGAAGAAGTAGAAAAATCTATTTCATTCTTCTGTTTTTGATTCAAAATTCTTAAGTCATCAGTTCTGTTTTGTTTTTCTTAACAAATATTCTGTTACATTTCCATGTAGTCAGAATATTAGTTCAAGAATAACGTTCAAATGTATATATGTCATTGTTGCAAAGTTTGACTTCACAAATGAAAATAAATATATTTGGTAGTGTATCTCATTAAAAGGAAAAGGAATCTTACACAATGATTCTTACAGAATCCTACATAATTGAATGGTGGAGAAATTATTGCTAAGGAATAAACCACAGCTATCATAGAAGCTCTATTTGCGTAGTATTTGTTGAAATATTTGTCTATATTAGAGATCAAGAAGAAGGTAATTTTTGTTCTCCTCACCCCTCCCCCCCCGTAACTGCAAAATAGAAAAATAGAGCAAACTTGAAGTCCTATAAATATGTTTCTGATATAAGCTACAACATTATGAAATCTTATTTTTGATTACTTAAGAATGGTTTTTGAAAAGGTAGTAATGTGCTTTTTACAGAAATAACAGTTAACTGTAAGATGTGAATAATATACTGTTTTGTATAATTTACAAAACAAGTGTAGTAGCTTGCATTGGGAGTTAGTTTTCTCTTCCCTTCCTTCTGCCTATACATCTCCACTGCAAACTTTCAGTGGAAATACCTGGTCTTTCTTACATCCATACATTGTGTTGTTTCTGTGCAAATTTTTATGTAGTTCTATATCCCCTAGCTCAGTTTTATGATAAAGTTCAAATAGCTGATAATAAAAGCAAACGGACCATGTTTCCCTCTGATTAATTCTAGTACCTCAGCATCTGTAATGTACATGTCTAATGTTGTAGTTGGTCTTAATCTCAAGGAAACTTGCAGTTGAAAAATAATGCTTGCTTTATGTACACTCATTCTCTCACACAAAAGATTTAAGTCACAAAATCTCCTCTCAAAATCACAGAACCACCTAGCACAAATGCTGACAATGCATAAAATGTTTTCAGTGTAAAATGTTCATTTTCTAACAGGGGTTGGTATCAGTAGCCTACTGTTGACTGAAAATGCAAAAACAAATTTCAGATGATGAGCTGCATCATAAATTCTTTTAATGCAAAACATTTAAATAATAATGATATAATAACAATAACAATAATAATGATATAATAATAATAATGATAGCAGCAGCTGTGCAGATGGCAGTGGTAACAGAATAGCAGGGAATCTGATGACCACAGTGAACTGCATAACAATAATGGCCAGACAGATGGTGTGCAACTGATGTATGAGCATCTCTTGTCAGTATTAATATTTGAAAACTGCTCAGATATGCTCAAACTGGGAATTTTCATAGATGTGCATTGAACTTATGTTCTTCTTCCTTCTTTACAGTCAGTAGTTCCATAGACTTCCTTTTTTTGAGCACATGATTGGTTAGTCTTGGCCACCAGCCAAACTCCCACCCAGGGTGTGAGAGTGTTGTGTCCATGGTTATCCTAGTGGTTTCTCTCTGCTGCTTCTTTTTTTTTCTCACCTCTTTCCTCTGCCCCAGCATGGACTTGCCAGGGGGAATATCTGCCCTGCCATGGAGCTCCTCTTTCCCCTCTGACCTTAGTGTTTACTGTTTCTCCTTTTTGTTCCCCTCCTCTTTCTGGTGTTGTCTGCTGTTTCTTAAATGTGCTTCTCCTTACATGTTGGTGATCAGTATATAGCACTTTATAGTCATTATTTGAACAGGTTTTGGCTGCTTCTATAATATAAAAAGCAAAAAAAAAAAAAAAGTTGCCAGCAGTGGTGGGCATCTGCACCCAACACAGAGCAGTGTTGCACTTTCTGTAGATTAATAGATTTTCAGGCCAAAAGGCTTCTTTGAATTATCTGCTCTGATCTGTTATATATCATAAGCTGTTAAATTGCACCAAGGACTGAGTAAATTTTTTCTGGTAAGTAATGTCATTGGTCTCCAGAAAGCTGCATCTCTGGATTTGAAGACAGCCAGTCACACAGAGTTTTATTTCTGATTAATCATTTTCATTGAAGGAAGTGGATGCAGGCTTATTTTTCCTTTGCAGATATTTAATTTTTTATTTTCTGTCAGCTTCTTGATCTCTGGTCTCTGCAGATGATTAGTTAACTTCAGTGAAGTACACTTCATGTTGCTAAGGGGGAAGGAGTGCAGTTTTGGATTGTAAGCTGGTAGTCTGTCTTTGGAAAATATTGATGATCAGTATACAGCACAGTCATTATTTAAACAGGTTTTGGCTGCTTCTATAATAGAAATGTCAAAAAAAAAATATTTTAAATCATTGTCATATTAATTAGAAAACCATTATTTTTTGAGGTCAATTCTTACCTTGTACAGTGACAGGGGTGTTTAGAGGGGAAGAGTTAGCTAAATACAAGAGGATAAAGATTGTAAAATTGCTTCCTATTTTCTTAATCCTCTCTCTTTCCACGGACTTCATTTTATTCTGATATTGTTTTGCCATGTTTCTGTAAGGAGGCCCCATCATAAAAAAGCAAGCTTCACATTCTTCTTGCACTTGAGCTGCGTCAGCATCTGACTGGGGCTGATTGATGAGCCAGCTGGCCAAGTGCTGAATTTAAAGATGGACAAAGATAAGGAAACTGGAAATTGTGATTTTTAAGTTAGGAAACTCACATTTTTAGCTTAGTTTTCACTTGTCTGTGGTATAGGAGAAAACTTTGATCTAAAAAAGTTAATTATAATTCTTTATGGTATAGTTACAGTTGGCTTCTTAGCTCCCTGTACTATTAGTAAATGGGTATAGGGGAGAAAACAGGCTGAGAAAACTTGCTTAGGAGGCTCAAAAAAACTTCAGAACATGGCTGTTTTAAAGTTGTTTGTTGTTACAGGATGCGATCAAATCAGGGAGCCCTCTCTTTTATGCTGCCTGACGTCTTTGTTTTCTGATTTTGTATTGTTTTAGAATAAAACAGATGCCTTTCTTTTGTTTTTAAATGCTAATAGGGGATGTATATCTGTCTCCTGCAGCCTTGCTGTGAAGATACCTACTATATATGCTGTGCCAGAAAAAAATCTATATTGATCTTTGGAAGAAATAAAAGGCCTGTCTGCCTTTTATAATCTGCAGTCTCAGTGCTTTGGAAAGAAACAGGATTAATTCCTTGATTACCTAGAGTAAACGGGATACAGTGGTGATAGTCTTCTCTCAATTAGTACTCTGCCTTCAGCAGGAATTGAAACATGGCATAGTAGCTTGGTGATGCTGTAACAGTACTGCTACATTTTTTTTCTGGTTTTGTGGCAGGAGCAGACTAAAATGGAATTCATACCTAGTTTTATGTTCCTGGAGCAGCACAATCTTTTGGCTTCCACTGTACATAAGTCTTGTGAACTTGAACATATAATTACAGAATGGTAGATTGTTTTAGTGGAAAGTATTATAAGTGTTCTAATTATATTGGCAAATTACACTGGTTATGCTGGATAAATGTATGGTTCTCAGGATTGCTGTAATTTTCTGTAGTTCTCTGGAGATACATGGTATGGGATGACTTAAATATCTCTTTTAACTAGAAGCTACTCTCTCTTTGTTTCACCCTTCTTTCATCTCCCCCCAGTGCACCCACTGGGAAATATCAACCATTATCAAAAGATATGTATATTTGCTTGCATCGTTATGTTTTATCTTTATCTGGAGCCCATACTCTGGGCCCTTTCCAGAAGTATTAATCATACATGAGGTATTCATCATACAACTTACATTTTCTCTGCTTTTGCAATCTGTCTTCTGCAGACCTAAAGTAATTCGTCTTTTATCCTGCAGAGATTATCTTAATTCACTCTTTATTTAAGTATAGTTTTTATGCTGTAGAACTTTCAGTTTTGATAGAAGAAAACCTTAAGTGGGCTAAGATGGAAATGGCTTATTCTTTGTTTAGACTACATATGTTACAGACACTTGAACAGGAGAAAAAGGTGACATATTAGATTATGCTGGGGTGCCAAGACTCCTGCTAATGCCATGTTTCCACATTAGCCAGTTTCTGTTCATTCTTTAAACTTTCTATTCCTATTCCATCTGAAGTAAGTTTGCTGTTCATGTTTTCAGAAACACGGAGAATGTTTTCAAAGCAGCAATGCTAAAGACTTCATCATGCAATGGTAACAATGCTTTTGGTTCTCCTGCTCAGAAGTTTCACAATGTGCCATTGTGTCTGTTCAAATGCTCTGAAAGTGTTCATAATGATGACAGTGTTGTGTCACCCATTGTTTTTTGTGGCAAAGTTTTGTTGAACACAGAAAGAGACAATGTTTAACACAATGCAAAAGCCAGAAAGCATGAAGTCAGCTCTAGTTCTAATGTATCTCATTAAAAACTATAGCAAAAGTGAAAGGAAATTAATACAATTGTGGTAAGATGGAAAGAGATCACTAGTTCAAGTCCACATAACGAGGATCAAGCACAGTTGCTTAGAATCAAAACTGCTAGAGCCAGTAATAGCTCAAGAGATATAAAATGAATTCTTAAACAAGGTGAATTTTTTTCACTAACTTTCCTGGGGAAGTGTTCTCCACATATGCAAGCATGCAAAGAAGCTATATGCTGTGAAGTTCAGGCTTGAAAATTTTCTTTCTGTGGCACTCTGTATCTTCTAAAGCACAGAAAAACTACTGTTTCTTTCATTGCTTTCTTTGCGACCAAAAATGCTTATTAAAATAAAGCCTTTTTCTACTAAGAAGCAGAATTTTTTCTGCTCTTTCTACCTTACTGAAAGGTCAGTCAATATAATTTTTCTCTGCTAAACAGATGGTCCAATGAATACAGGCTTTTCTTTCTGAGCAGCTGCTAAGTGAATATAATGTACTAAGTACCATTCAAAAAAAAGAAAAAAAAGAGAGGGTCAGGTGAGGAAGCTGTTCATTGAGAAGAATTTATATTGAGTGGGGACAAAAAAGCAACAACCTCTGTGTAGCCTTTTTTACAAGAAAAAGGAACATTGTCTGCCAGTGTGTGTAATGACAGACTGGTGAATAAACTCCAAATTCAGAACAAATGTTAAGACATTATTTTAATGAGGTTTATAATTCCATGTTATGTAACCAGTAGCTTGAAGAATATGTTATCTACTAGGAAAAAAAGTAATGTTCTTGAGTAACTTCTCAAAAAGAAGTTGGGTTTTCATGTTGCAAAACCTGAACTTTTGCAAGAAATATTTCTCTCTTCAGTGAATAGATGTTGAATGGTTTTACAGCTCAGCAAAATATGTGTTTTGCTTTATTTTCCCTAGCAAGTTTCTTTTTAGGTCAAGTTTACAAGCACTTCCAAGGTTTCTGTAAAATAAAGCAGTCTCGCAATGAGTTAATATTTTTCAAATAAAAAATGCAGGAGATACTCTTACACAATGATATTGATTTGACAAATGGTATTAAAAGGTGTTCCACTGTTCAGTTTTGTTGGGAGACTTTTATCACCCAGTTAATGTGGAATTTTTTTTCTTTCCCAAATAGGTGACTATCTTGTCATGAGCTAGGCTGCCTTTTTATTTTTTTTAAGCTGTCCAGACAAGTGATGTCTGGATGTTGTTGCCTTCTTCTATTCCTATTTATTCCTACAGCCACTTTTTTCCTTATTGTTTTTACTGGAGCATGAAGCACTCACTGAATCTGTTGTGTCATTACCTTTAAGGACAACCAAAATGTTCTGCAAGATTTTCAGCTCCTACTAAAGCTTTCAGAGTGTTTCTTGTCAAGTTACTTATCATTTAAAATGCTCTGCTAATAATATTATTTAGAAATGTTAAGCCCTCCCATCTTCCTGATCCTTTTATGCAGAACTGGTAGGCTTTATCTCTGATGATGGGTAAAGAATGATGAAAGCACATGATGTTGGATGAAAATGGCAGATTGCGGCTTTGCATATAGGTAACTTCTGCTTAGTCCAGTTTCTGGATATAACGTCCTCTATACTCACATGTTTAAGGTGCCATCAAAGGAGGCTTCCTTCACTGGGTCTACAATTTACCCCTTTCAATGAAGATCACAATTTCTTTCTAAAAGAAAGAAAAATTTCCCCAACATAGTTGATCCCATAATCCTCATTTGCAGTCTTACAACTTTGACTCCCTAGGCCTGGTTGCCCTCAAACTATAGTTGTAACAGAGATACTGGACTCTGCCACTAGATGCACCGTTCCTGCATGGTGCAGTTTACCTTGGCTTCTGGATTGGTCACAGTCCCTTTGTCTCTGAACTGAGTGGATGCTCATTCATTCATCAGTGGTATGTTATTTTTTGTAACAGTGAATAATTTAGACATTACTTCCAATAACAGCTTCTTTGGTATCTTTACATAACAACTGGCAGCTGTTGTTTTTTGTTTAAAACAACATTTTTTTTAATATGAAAGTTTTGGGTTTTTTTCTTACGACTTAAGCTTTATTTCTTTTCCTTTTTCTAAAATCTTTTGCAAAGCTTGGGGTAAAGATCATCCCAGAACTGTGTTGTCCCATGATGTACTTTATTCTACTGTGAATTGTTGGAATTCCAGAGACAAGGTACAATTTATCATAGCCTATCTTTGGTCTTCATTTTTTCTCTGGTTTGTCAGTATTTCAAATCGTGAGTTACTGCCATGTCTCTATATCCCAGAGCTGCTTACATACTTTATATCCATTTGCATCTAATTAAGCACTGCAGATTTTTATTACAACTGTTTCTCCCCAAATTCCAGTTCTGAAATATCTTCTTGGCACTGCAATGTCCATAAGCCTGGCTGGCCTCTGCTTTTGAAGGCAGTACATGAGCAGTGCTTTCCTGTGATAGCTTATTACACCCAGCAAATAACTGAAAAAGACTGATAAGCTCAATATTCCTTTTGTCCTTCTCAGCTCCTCTCTTTCTTCTAATGGCTGTCTGTTTTTCAGAAAAGTTTGTCAATTTCTAGGAGTCAAAATATATTCTGCAACCTACAGCCTAGGTATTTGTCTCCCTTTGGTGATGTTGGCTTTTGCCAATTTTCCTTGCCTCCCATTCTCATTTGGTTACCATTGGTGGTACTTTTTTCTTTTTCATAACCACTTATAAAATTTTCTTGTGCTTTTGGGCAACACTTGGTCATTTGGCAACATCCTCTTCCCTAGTATTTGTAGTCTGGCATGTATGGACTACTATGGGCTAACAAGATTTGAATATACTTTTAAAAGTAATAAATATGTGGACTTGTTGGGCAGAAACTGTTTTTAATCCAACCAACTCCTTGTTACTTTTACATCTGGGGAAAAAATTCCTACTTTTCTCAGAAACAAACTAAATGTATTCTAATGATTTATTTTTTATTATTTATTTGTGATGTGCTGTCATGTGGATGACATGGTGATATGGAACAATAGTTGCATCACCAGAGGCATAGTAAGACAATATTTGCAACCCTAGCAGTGCATTTATTTTGACATTCATCTAGCCTGAGGGGAAAGCAAAAAGCTTCAATTCCCCCATTTTTCATATGTTCCCCTCGTCCTCTTCCCTCAAGTTAGTAACTCAAAGTTTAATCAAGTATAATTAATTTAAAGACAGTATATCATAAAGTGGAAGATTGTGTCTCTCTTGACTTCTGACAAAAATGGTGCTTTCATCTTTGCATCATTGTGCATAATCTATTTATGGACAAGGATTGAATTTTAATCACAAGAATCCTATGATAAATCTTTTCCAAGGGTTTGATATAGAATGAATAGGAGACCAGTTGACTTAGTTTCAGTGTATGCCATGTCTCTCCCCTTTTTGTTTTCTCTGTTTTTTGCATTATATCCAGTTTCCTCTGTTTGCTTCTCTTCCTGCAGAAACTGCCAAGTGTGATATGTACAAGAGAGTCCTCTGGACTTTCTTCTACCTTGTACAACCCTGAATTAAATTATCAGATAACAATGAATTTAGTGATTTTCTTCAATGTGTATGTCAGGAGCACACACTGTCATGACATGACAGTGACATTGACTGACATGAATAAGAAAAAATAAATTGTGTCCTTTTCTTCCCATCTGCAGAGTTGACCCCTGAGGAGAAAGCCATGAGAATTGCCAAAGCTATGCGTAAGCAGTCATCAGAGGTAAAAGAGAAATGGGAGAACCTGAATGCCAGTGCCAGTGTCTGGCAGAAGCAAGTGGACAAAGCATTAGAAAAACTGAAAGACTTGCAGTGTGCCATGGATGACCTCGATGCTGACTTGAAGGAGGCTGAAAATGTGAGGAATGGCTGGAAGCCTGTGGGAGACTTGCTCATAGATTCATTACCAGATCACATTGAGAAAACTACAGTAAGTGTGGAACTCCTGGGAAATATTTAGCCTGTGTGAGTGTAAGACACCTCAATTCTTCTACCCCTAGTCACGTTATAAATGTATACACTGTATACTTAAATTCTTATTTACAGATTAAAGTGCTCTTTAAAGACTAGATCTGAGGTCTCAAAGAAAGTTTAGTGCTCTGCCACTTTAACTGTGTCAATGGTGTTTGCATAAGAATATGTGATTATAAAGCTACAGATGTGTACAAACTATTAATGAAATTCATGAAATGAAAAAAATGTGTTCTGGAATTTAAACATTTTCTTCCTAGGATTACTATCTAACAAAGCTACATAACAAATAGGTGTGTTTGGGTCTTAATCTGAGTGCTGGAGTATAAGTTGAGTCAGTTATCATCCCAGTAGCTGACAGTACACTCCCCTCCTTTTTGTGGTGCTGAGCTGTTAGATCTGTTTAGCTATCATGTGTGGTTTTCTTCTTAGAAAAATATTCAGAGCTCTTTCAGTCATATGGAAGTATATACAGAGTTTCAATTTCTGTTCCTTAATGTTCACAAACTTCACGTCTGTTGGCTGTTTTAGCTTGGAAGGAGTGAAAATTTATACGTTCTTTTACTTCAGTCAGGCTTCTCTTCAGGATTATTTTGAAGTAAAGAACAAATACTACCATAAAACGTTCTTGTAGGCAGACTAGTTCTTGCAGCTAGGGTTCCAGGGCACCCATGCAGGGCTCAGCACCACAATGCATGGCAGCTCACAAGCAGTAGTAGTCACCCATTTCTTAGCTGCATGGGTTGGAGTAATGCAGAGCTCCCCAAAGAAGGAATGTCTTCTGATAACTAGCATTTTCCAGGAAAGCTGGCTGGACAGTACAGAGCTTGGGAGAGTGCCTGAGTATCAAGGATTCTAGGAGAACATGTAGGTATGCACATGTAGATAGAGGAAATTGCTGTTTCAGGGAAATGTAGTATTTATCATTAAGCTTCTGTTGCACAAACACAAATCTTGAGCTTTTTAAGCTCAAGAATGAATGTGGCAAAATATTAGAGGACCCTGGGGTCACATGGCTGACCACCCATGTCTTCAGCATGGGACACTGGTATTAGAAGAATGAAGGGCCGTGGTCTACAACCAGTTTTCTGCAGTTACTTTCTATGTATACACAGCCTACAGGCTCACATGAAATCAACACAGGACTGCATTAATTCACATTTATCAATGTAAGCAGCCTCATTCTTAAATTTTGTTGTTACTTCCAGGTTTAATGGAACCACAATTTTTAGAACAAAGGCAGTCAAAGCTGATTTATGTCCAGGCTGCTGTTGATTTGAGAAGAGTAATGCCTTTTCTCCCCCCATCCTTATATTTTAATATAGACACTAAAGCAAACACAAAGATGCTGATGCTGAATAGCTCTTCATTTTCATGTTAAGGAGCTATTTGTCATATCTTGCTGGGGTTTTTTCTGTAGAGTAAAGCAAAATCTTTTAGATTTTCATAGCTGCAGAAAAATTGAAACATCTGCTGAAGTAATAGGGGCCTGCTGTCTGTTAGAAACCTAACGCTTCTTTCATGCTAATAGGTGCCTTCTGTTCCTGGGTGTTAACGAGAGAGATTTTGAAGGGAGATAAATGAATTGTCCAAAGAAAATATTTTTTCCAGTTGTTTTTGCCTTGCTTCATGTTTAATGAAGTTGTTTATAGTATTGAACAATTAACTGCTTGCAGCAAGTAAGACATTTAATGGATCTTTTCAACTGTAACTAACACATCAGTTTTGTCCTAATACTGTATCTAGTTGCGTTTGATTGAATAAATCTTTTTCATTTCAATCACTGTACTAGTTTTACTCCACAGATCTAATCAGGTAAGCCATTGTACTCTTTTTCCCTAGAAGACACATTCCTTCATGCTTTGCTAATTCAGTAATAGTTTTTAAATCGAATTTTTGTCAGCTGCTTAATACTGGAAAACTGTGGTTACTGAATGCATTTTTTCTTAAGACCATTTGACAGGTTATATACTGTTAAAGCTCCTGATGGAGCATGGCATATTTCTCTTTGGAAAGAAAAGCTCCAAAGCTAAAATGGCACCACTAAAAACCTTATTTAAATAATTTAAGAGGTGCAGGTTGGATAAATTTCATACTCTTTTTCTGTAAAGATGGACATAAAGAATTTAATAAGAACGTTGAAGTGAGTGAACTTATTTTGCTGAGAACTGAGTTGCGTATAGTTTTTTAGGATAAACTTCCACACTGGGAAAGTCAGCACCATGTTGAGTTAAAAGTGGCTTTTGTGCTACTCTGATTTCCGTGAAACATAAATGTATGCTTCTTACTCTTGTAGGCTTTTAGAGAAGAAATTGCCCCCATCAACTTGAAAGTTAAAACAGTGAATGATTTGTCCAGTCAGCTGTCTCCACTAGACCTTTATCCATCACTAAAGATGGCTCGTCAGCTGGATGATCTTAATATGCGGTGGAAGCTTTTACAGGTATTCTTCTGAATGTCTACAGTAGGTGGGGAGGAAAGGAGTGATTCTCATTCTATTGTTATCTTCAAAGATGCTTTAGGTAGAATCATATAATCATAGAATTGGCTGGGTTGGAAGAGACCTCAGAGATCATCAAGTCCAACCCTTGATCCACTACCGCTGCAGTTACCAGCCCATGGCACTGAGTGCCACATCCAGTCTCTTTTTAAATATCTCCAGGGACGGAGAATCCACTACTTCCTGGGGCAGCCCATTCCAATGCCTGATCACCCTCTCTGTAAAGAGATTCTTTCTAATATCCAACCTAAACCTCCCCTGGCACAACTTAAGACCGTGCCCTCTTGCTTGCTAATAGTTGCCTGGGAAAAGAGACTAACCGCCCCCTGGCTACACCCTCCTTTCAGAGAGTTGTAGAGAGTGATGAGGTCTCCCCTGAGCCTCCTCTTCTCCAGGCTGAACACCTCCAGTTCCCTCAGCCTCTCCTCATAGGATCTGTGCTCGAGTCCCTTCACCAGCCTGGTTGCCCTCCTTTGGACCTGCTCCAGCACCTCAATCTCCTTCCTGAGAGGGGCCCAGAACTGGACACAGTACTCGAGGTGTGGCCTCACCAGCACTGAGTACAGGGGAAGAATCCCTTCCTTGGACCTGCTGGCCATGTTGTTCCTGATACAGGCCAGGATGCCATTGGCCTTCTTGGCCACCTGGGCACACTGCTGGCTCATGTTCAGCTTCCTGTCAATCCAGACTCCCAGGTCCCTCTCTGTCTGGCTGCTCTCAGCCACTCTGTGCCCATCCTTGAGTTGTGGCCAAAGTGCAGGACCCGGCACTTGGCCGTGTTGAACCTCATCCCATTGGAATCAGCCCAACTCTCCAGTCTGTCCAGGTCCCTCTGCANAAATATCTCCAGGGACGGAGAATCCACTACTTCCCTGGGCAGCCCATTCCAATGCCTGATCACCCTCTCAATAAAGAAATTCTTTCTAATATCCAACCTAAACCTCCCCTGGCACAACTTAAGACCGTTCCCTCTTGTCTTGCTAATAGTTGCCTGGGAAAAGAGACCAACCGCCCCCTGGCTACACCCTCCTTTCAGGGAGTTGTAGAGAGTGAGTTTCCCCCTCCCCCTCCTCTTCTCCAGGCTGAACACCTCCAGTTCCCTCAGCCTCTCCTCATAGGATCTGTGCTCGAGTCCCTTCACCAGCCTGGTTCCCCTCCTTTGGAACTGCTCCAGGACCTCAATCTCCTTCCTGAACTGAGGGGCCAAGAACTGGACACAGTTCTCGAGGTGTGGCCTCACCAGCACTGAGTACAGGGGAAGAATCATTCCTTGGACCTGCTGGCCATGTTGTTCCTGATACAGGCCAGGATGCCATTGGCCTTCTTGGCCACCTGGGCACACTGCTGGCTCATGTTCAGCTTCCTGTCGATCCAAACCCCCAGGTCCCTCTCTGTCTGGCTGCTCTCAGCCACTCGGTGCCCATCCTGGAGCTCCCCATGGGGTTGTTGTGGCCAAAGTGCAGGACCCGGCACTTGGCCGTGTTGAACCTCATCCCATTGGAATCAGCCCAACTCTCCAGTCTGTCCAGGTCCCTCTGCAGAGCCCTCCTGCCTTCCAGCTGACCAACACTCCCCCCCAGCTTAGTGTTATCTGCAAATTTGCTAATGGTGGACTTAATGTCCTCGTCTAAATCATCAATGAAGATATTAAACAGAACTGGGCCCAACACTGATCCCTGGGGGACACCACTAGTGACTGGCCGCCAGCTGGACACAGCCCCGTTGACCAGCACTCTCTGGGCTCAGCCCTCCAGCCAGTTCCTAACCCAGCACAGGGTGCCCCTGTCCAAGCTGTGGGCTGACAGCTTTTTCAGGAGAATGCTGTGGGAGATGGTGTCAAAGGCTTTGCTGAAGTCCAGGTAGACCACATCCACAGTCTTCCCCTCATCCACCAGGCGGGTCACCCGATCATAAAAGGAGATCAGGTTGGTCAGACAGGACCTGCCCTTCCTAAACCCGTGCTGGCTGGGTCTGATCCCTTGCCCATCCTGCAGGTGCTGTGTGATTGCACTGAGGAAGACCTGCTCCATAACCCTGCCAGGCACTGAGGTCAGGCTGACAGGTCTGTAGTTTCCTGGGTCCTCCTTCTGGCCCTTTTTGTGGATTGGTGTGACATTCACCAACTTCCAATCATCTGGGTTGTCCCTAGTGAGCCAGGACTGTTGGTAGATGATAGAGAGAGGCTTGGTGAGCTCTTCTGCCAGCTCCCTCATCAGCCTTGGGTGGATCCCATCTGGTCCCATCGACTTGTGGGGAAAAAAAGGTACTTTAAGGTCCCTTCCAATCCAAACCATTTTATGATTCTATGACCTTCGTCAGACAAATAACAGCAAAGCAGTAGCCTTGGATTGCTGGATGTCAAATAAGTGCTATGATGCATAGAGAACTTAGATTTATTTAACTAAAAATAAATGTAAACAAGTGTTTTTGCTATTATGGCCATGGTGTTATAAAGTAAATGCAATATGAATTTTGTGTATGTATGTTTCTATGTAGGTGTCTGTAGAAGATCGCCTTAAGCAGTTACAAGAGGCAAACCGGGATTTTGGGCCTGCATCACAGCACTTTCTTTCCTGTAAGTTCTTTGAATCAGTAGGTGCATGTGAGACACAACTGCTTTCTCCAACACTGACTGCTCTTTGCTCCAGGTTTCCTTATGGCTTGAGGAGCAGGAAGTTCCTCTTCCATGTTGATATCTACTTACTTTTTTTTGTAGTGATGTTTCATATTCTTTGACATTCTCACTGGCATTCTTCCCTTCTTGGAGATTACTGTAATTCCTTGCTGAGTTATGGTTGTGCTCATGGTGGCTTTATTCTTTGTCCTCTGCTGCAAGGTCTTACCTGTGGCTCATCCAAAATCTTCAGGTCTTCATAAACACATCTGTGCCTCTTTTTTTTTTTTTTCAGTTGAGAGAACAAATAACTTTAAAATATGTGATAAAAAAAAGATTTAACCTCTTTAGTAGTATTGCATAGTGTTGCAACAGTGCTTTTGTAGCTTTTCCAACCTCAAACTTGTAACCTTGAGTGTACACCTATGTGATAATTTGCTAAAAAAAGAAAAAAAATTGAAAGGATGCTATCTGTGGCACTGTTGAAAACCACCAGATTAACTGTTTGGGAGAGTCACCAGTCTAGTCTGTATAATTGAAAAATACTAGGAAACAATATGGAGAAGATGCCGTTTCTCCTAATCTAGAGAGTTTAAAGTTCCTGACTTCACTGCTGTAGTCACTGTTAAGGATGTTCACCTCTCCTTAACTGGACCAATGCAGATGTTCAGATGACCTGGAAAACAAACAAACAAACAAAAAAAGAATCTGTGAAAGAGTCTATATGTGAAACAAGGAATCCTGCCAAGCAAGGTTGGCTGGGTTTGTTTGCTTTGACCTGGATAATTTCTGGCTTAAAGCAGGCACCAACTGCATTTACAAGACTGCAAGTGGTGAACTGGCTTTCTTGGTGGATATAACTTGCACAGGATTCTCTCAGAAGAAACTATGCAGTTCCTTATCAGTATACTTTCAGCCTTGCTTAGGGCATCTTTTCTGGGCTTGAAGGGACATTCAGTTTATGCTATATACAAAAGTCAGGAAGGGAAAGTTTCCAGAATGCATGCTAGTAGGTACCACAAAGGTTTATACTGAAGTACCACAGTCCTGCAAAACCAAAGAATATGCCATTACCATTTAAATAATTTGTTAAAAAACCAGAACATTCTTCCTCACACAAGGTATGGCAAAAACATCTAAAAAACAAAACTAAACAAATTTTTTAAAGAGCTTGGACTAGACAGAGTTACAGAATGTAACAGATTTCATTAAAAAGTTGCAGGTACTAAATCAAGTCAGCTACAGTAACTTCAAAAGGAAAGCAATTAAAAAATCATTATATCAGGGAAAATGGAGGTGTTCTCCTGGTAGGTTTAGATAGTGAATATTCTAAAAAAATTTTTTCAAACCTTTTTATCCACTACAAATGACCTCTTAACTGTAAGGAACAAGTAGAGCGGTAGTCTGAATAAAATAACCGCAAACTCCTGAAATTGAGCTTTATGATCTTGTGCAAGTCTTTATCTCCAAAGTTGCACTTCTGAATGAGAGGGGAAATTATCTGTGCTTATATGACAGCAACTATTTTATATTTGCCTCACCTATATGTTACTCTTCATTCAAATCCTAACAAGAGACCATGGCTAGCCATTGCTCTATTTTCAACTGACTAGCTCCCAGTTGTCATTTAATCAGCAATTAGTGCTAGCAAAACAGCTATTTCTACTTGTTCATGAGATTCAGAGAATGACAGAGGAGCCCAGGTTGGAAGGGACCTCAAAATATCATCTGATGCAACCTGCCATGGGAAAGGGATCCTAGATGAGATTTTCTAGCACCCTAATTCCAGCCTTCTTAATCCAGTGATTTCAGCTCCGCAGTGGCTAGTAACATTTCTCTATTAGAAAGACATCGTGCAGTGTTGAACACTGGTGTTGAACTTCTTGGAATACCAATCGCCTGGATTCACAGAGATCATTGCTAATAAAGTGCTTCAGAATATTTTTGAAGACTAAAATAAAATTGGCGCTTCCTATAAAGTTCAGCAGTAGGAGGCTGAGGTATTAGGCCAGTATTAGGAGGCCACTATGGTCTATGATCTGTCTCTTTGCTGATCTATTTTTCCCCTCCCAACAATGTTTGGCAGAATTTTATTGTTCTTTTTTTCATTGCCTTCGGGACAGAAAGTAAGCTCCTTGCAAGTTAATTGTAAATTTTACACATCACTAATATGGGTAAAGATGACTAATCCTTATAATCCTTTATTCTTTGAAAAAAGACTGTTTTGCTGTCTTCAGCTTTCGGAAACAATGACTTTTTCCCCCTAATTTGATTTCTAAGGCCCAAGATCCACTTCTCTCTGTTGTGTTTCTTGTATGCTTTCTTAGAAGAATCCATGAAAGTCCATGGAGTGTTGACTCCCTGTGTTCCCAGCAATTAGCCTAGGTTTATGGTCTTGGAATGTGGCCTACTCAAAGCATGTCTTGAGTAGTGTCCAGCCTTACTAATATTGGCAGGTCTGCTAGGGAGTGCCAGAATTGGTAACTACTCTCTTCAGTTTTCACTGAAAAACTGAATTTTAAAAATGAATAGGAATTTTATCTTTGCAGAGTTTTGTGCAGCACAGAACTGGCAATATTTTTAGAAAGAGTGTTCCCCAATAGCTGCAGGATGTAGCAATTAATTTAATTTATTATGTTGTTTAGTCCATGTCTGTGTCGGTGCAGAATATCTATAGTCTGTCTTTGCACATAAATTGTGTCTAAGCAAACTGTGTCCAGTTTTTTCTTTAGTTAGCTGACATAATTAGTGTAGTAGTACTGAAGCCACTGTAAATGGCAAATTGCAACACTAAAGAATGTAACTCTCAAGCTGATGGCCACCCTCACCTATCTGGTTGAATATATTTTCTCTTTTCTCAATGTTAGGAATGCTTAAGGATTATTTTTTAATTTACTACCACTATTTGAGCATTTAGCCTTTACAATGCTTTTTCTTTGCCAGGTAACTACCTACCTTATTACTGCAAATGTTCTTGTAGTCTTTGAATAGTGACATGGAACTTTCTCTATTTTTATCTAGTGAATAATGTGGCTCCCGTAGTTCCTGTAGTTTCCCAAATATTCTTCCTAGTTAATCTGTGTCTCAGTGCATGTGTGTTTCTTAAATTATAAGCCATGAAATTTTGTGTGGTCCAAGAAGAGGTCACAGCCATTAAATTGTTCAGGGAAGAGGCAGCTGTGAGCAGGGTGAGACCTGGCTCTCTCTGTAGCAGCACCAACCTATGGGGCTTACAAGGCTGTTAAGTCCTTGCTTCAGCCTGAGAGGTCCCAGGGTAAGAGAAGTTATTTTCTAATGGAATTCTTTTTCCAAAGAGGGATGATCTCTAACGTGGATCATGCTTAAAGAAAATTACATTAATTGAGACTTTAATTAATAATTCTATGGAGGCAGAAAAAACAGTGTCTCCATTTCCACTGGATGGATAGCTTGCTTGCTCAGAATTTCTTATCCTTCTTTGAAACAGAGTCAAAACATTAGATTTATTTCTAGCATGGCATCAAATAGATGCATAGAATCACCTTGATAGATTGCTGTTGCTTGCTCCATTCATTTCCCTAATTACTGAAAGTTGCTGGGAATTTTTAATTGTTTCCATTTAATTTATTATAAATTGCTTTATTTGACAAATACTTTTTAATAATTACCTCCTCTTTATTTCCTCAGCCTCAGTACAGTTTCCATGGCAGAGATCTGTTTCACATAACAAAGTGCCCTATTTTATCAAGTAAGTTTGCCTTGATTATTTTTTCCTTGACCATAAAAGAGTGTTACCAATATAGCCTGGCAGAAAGGCATAGGTATTAAGTAGTAACTAGAAAAATTATCAATCTGTAGTTAATCTGTATAGTCTTATGCTGCATAGACTGTAGATTTTTGTTTACTGTTTGCCTACTGTATAATTTAGAAATATGTAAAAATCAGTCAATGACAAGCCCTAACTAAAACCCTAACTTTGCACTTGAACAGACAGTAAAAAACAGCAGAGATGCACCAGTGTAGTATAGGACCAGAGTATTCAAACTAGTCTTGTTCTTACATGTCTCTCAGACAGAGTAAAAAACTGTAAAGGGAAAAAAGCTGAATCCATAATGTACTTTAAAATACCAAGTTTATAACCTATAGAAGAACAGTGGTGACTAGTGTCTATAGAGCCCATTCATAATTTCGTTCAAAATTTCTTTAGAAATAGGCACATGTTGATTGTTTTTTGTCACTTTCTTCACAAAAGTTTTTTATAGTGCTTGATATTAATCTAAATGTAAAATTAATGTAAAAATTAGCAACAACAGCACAAATACCTTGGTTGTCAAGAGGAATGGTTGAAAGATATTATTTTGAAAATAATAAGTATTTATTTATGGAAATATGGAGATGCTGATGAGTTATACTTATAACAATCCTTATCTTAGATTTTAGTAGTCCATCATCATTTATTTATGTACAGTTTCCAATACTTTAAAGGTCAAAGATTGAAGCTTTGAGAGAAGGATAGCAGCTCTTTTCCATAGAGGTAAATGAATTTTTGAGAAGGTACAGTGTATAGTAAGCCAGACCCAAAGTAGTTCATTTTAGGCTGAAGGAAATTGGTGTTACAAGGGTCTCAGTTTGAGACCGGAAAAAAAGAAGTAAGTTTTTTAAGTCTTTAGGATTGCTATGAAGTAGACCTACAGATAATTAATTCTAGAAGAACATCTGTGAGGATTTGTGTTGCAAGCTTTGCAAAGCTGGTAGATCTGTTGATCAAGGCTGTTATACTTCTGAGGTGTGATGGTTGTTTTTGAACTGTGATATGAAGATCACTTTTTTTTAAGTGTTCTTATAAATATCCTTGTTTTCATACTTCATGATACATTTTTCTAAGTTTTTGGGCATCTCCCTTAATTTTTTGAGAATTTTTTTTTTTTTTTTTCCTTACCATGACTAGTTCAGAAGAAGTAAAGCCCATCCAGTGTGTGTGGACTAGGTGCAATCCTGCAAGCATACAGCTTGTTGGCAAAGTATCCAGTGATACTGGCAGCTTGCTCTGATGGTAGTATGTTCGCTGCACTGGAGATAGGTTGGGGAATGAAGCAGTGGGGACTGAGAAACAAACTCTCACGTCTCTCAGAAATTGTTTTAATGTTCTTGCACATGAACTTTGATAAAGGGTTACAAGTGGGTTGAGGTCTGCATAGAAGTAGAGACCACTGGTTTGGTTTGAAGATGGCTTTAAGGAAGTCAGCAAAATTAACCACTGCATCCCAAAGAAGACTTTCCCTACTTTCAACATTACTCATGCTGTTGAAGCAATATCTTGATTCTCATGACTTGAAAGAGAAGAATAATGTTACTTGTAATGAGCAGGATTTATTCAGTTTAAAAACCTTGAGGAGGAACACTGGATTTCAGTATCTTCACAGTCTGACAAGCATACTCACCTTGGCAGTTTCCTTCATTTCTTATTGCTTAATGATCTAAAATTCAATGTTAGCAGCAGCACCTAAATAAGAACCAGAGTTGTCTTGAATAAAGCAGGAAAGAATTGATTCTGAACTTGATTTGCTTTGGTATGACCAAGCTGGAGAGTACTCTGAGCTTTAAATACTATTTTTAATCTTTGTCTGTTCCCTAATTTCAAATATAGTTTAAAGAGAGGAAAACAGTGTTGATTAAAAAAAAATCTTAGTTGATTAGGGGGATTAAATGAGCTTTTAAAACACAAGTCAAAGGAGGACTCAACAGGATTTAATGGTGGTGTTTGTTTATACAGAAAGAAATTCTGGGAAAAAGACAAGATTAAGTTAATTTTCTTTTTTATTTGATTGAACTAACCTCTTTGAATGAGGTGCCTTTGTAAAACACAGTGTGAGTAGAAGGGGCAGTTATAATGAGTTTCTGTAAGCCTGTCATTTGAGAGCAATGATATTTACTGTTTCACAGCAAGATTTGTATATTCTGAGAAAAAGTTTAAGGTGCCAGTAGTTGATTTTATGGGATGAGGTAGAAAAACAGTAGAAGGAGAAGAATAAAAGTATGACTCAATGATTGGTGGCTGAAAAAGCAGAATTTTTCAATATTAATTTGGAAGGGTAATAAATGCTAATGGAAATTAGACAAATTAATTCTGTATAAGAACACTATTCTTGTATCTTCATTTCAGTTCCTTTTTGTCAGTGTCCTTGAATAAAAAATGTGAAGTATTCCAAAGTGACACAGCTGTAGATGATGATACAGCTGCACCTCTGTTAAGATGAGTGGTTAAGAAACAACTGCACTCTGCAGTTTTTTGCACACAGAGAATGGAGATGAAAAAAAAAAATTAGGGAACTGCAACTGAGAAGCCAGGAAGCACTTTAGGTGTAAGGAGAATGTAGAAATTCTCTGTAAGGAGAATGTAGAAATGATGCAAGGTGTCTGCATTTTCAGATGAGAAGCATCTATTCTGTTTCCTGATGCCAGACGTAACTTGCACTTATGTGTACAGAGATGGGTGTCTCAGAGGAAGTTTTTAGTGTGCCAGCACACCAAGGTGGCCTTGGAGTGCTGTTTATTCTCCCCACTCTATTTACAAATAGTTGGCATGTCTGCCTGTCACGGGTTTCAATCCCCTCAGAGCACCACCAAGAAACCAGAAAAGGGGGGAGGAACGTGGGATCAATCTTTTCCTGTATATTTGTATATATTTAGTAATTTTTCCTATTTATCATTCCTGTTTCATTAAAGTTGTGTAGTTTAGTTTCCAACCCATAAGTCTCTTTCCTTTATTCTCTCTCCTTTCCTTATCAGGGAGGAGAGGGGGATTAGTATAAAAATCTGTTTTTCGGTTTAATTGCCGGGCCAGTGTTAAACCATGACACTGCCCTTTCTGCCTTCTGTAACGAAAGCATGAGAAAGATTAAAAATCCAGTGTATATGCTGCTCTGCCCTTTAAGTTCAGACACAGGGAGTGTGGGTTTCAGGAACTTTGGAAAGGTGTGACAATTCTGGAACAAGGATTTATAACTCATTGAACCCAGGCTTATCTAGGCGTGCACACCCTGGACTATTGCAGATACTTGGTTGAGCTGAAACCACACAGGATTTAGCCTATCTCTTTTCTCATCTTGAGTTATCTTACTATATAAAACAAATTTGCCAAAAGGTTTTATCTTTGTTGATGTGATTTTATTTAGTTCTTGTTGCCTTTTGTTTGTTTTTTTCTCTTGATGGCAGTTGATAAAGGTTTTTTTTGTATTTCTGTAGTCTGTGTCTTCTCTGTTGTGGTAGAAATTAATCAGTGAAAACATGAATCAAAAATATTGATGTTGTTACAAAAAAACAACTTAGTCTTTCACACATTAAAAGAGAATGGAACTAATGAGCAGTATCGAGTGGGAAACAGCATAGCAGGCACTGTATTTACTTACAGACTTCTGGTAATAAAATCGTGAAGTTTGGACAAAAAATTGGCAAACTTGCCACTGAATACGCATCTCATAGGTTGGCTTGCAAGGGATTGAGTTTTCTGCTTTTGATCATTTGTAACAATTTGAGTCACATAAATAAAACGTGTTCTACCTCTGTAAAAGAAAATGAAAAAAAAAGCTTAAATTTCAATATCTCTTCAATTAAAATACTCTAAAAAGATAAAGTATAAAGGAGACACTGTATGATTCTTAAACATCTTTGAGCAACAGACTACAAACTGAAAGGAATGTGCAGAAAAAATAATTACTGTGGTATTTGTAACTGCTGGGTTTTTAACTGCTATTTAAATATTCTTCAACTGTATACCTTTCAGAGGTATAAATTGTTAGATATTTGTACTGTGCAAAGGAAACGCAAGGATAATACAGAAAGGGTCACAGTGAGTTTCATCTCATGCAGGGCATATCGGGAGAGGAATTTCTGATGCTGTCATTAAATTGATCAATATCAAACTCTGGAGTCACCCTGGTTACTTCTCTGTAATCCTGCAAAGTGACTGGCATCACCAATATCTTAAAAATCATTTTATCACCTCATATCATGTTCAGCTTTATGGAGGATGGGAATAAAATGCTTTCTGCTTCTCTGCTTCTCCATTTTTTCCAAGACTCTTCAGGACTCTCTTTATGTTTTATGTAAGCCTATATGGGGGAGAAGTGGAGAGCTAATGGAACTGGGAAATGTAATGTGTTTTTTTTATTCTAGTTGTATCTGTAATCCCATTCTTAGAAGTATTAAGAATTTCTCTTAAAAGGAAAAATAGAGTATAATTTGCAGAAAGTTTCAGTTTTTGAGTTTCTTCAATTGCTGGTTGCTGCACTGGTCTTCATTTTCTTTAAAATGCAGTGGTACATTTTGTCTTGCAGGGATTTCAAAATATCTGCATACAAATTGAGGAACCAACCTCTAATATATGTTACGCTTGCAATTCATTATGTTCACTCTTTTTCACCAGAAAAACAGTATTTTCTAATGTGATTTTAAAAATATATATATATGTATATATGGTATCTATAAAATCTTTTGAAATTTATCAAGGGCAGCAAGGTAAGAGTTCTGATGATTCATTAGTGCTCAATAAAGACTCTGATTTCAGTTAATGTTTTATGCAAATTACTAGAGGAACAGAAAGCTGCTTAATATAATGCTGGATTACTGTTTCAGTGTCTGTTCTTGTTGCACTTGCTAGTGATTATCAACACAGATATAGGCCTTGTCCAGGCTAAGGAATGATAAACCCCACAATCCTGAGTCTACTCTTCTTGCTTTTAGGCAAAAATACATGTCTAATACATTTCTTGCTATAGGAGACTGAATTTAAACTAAATCACCAGAAATCACTTTGTCTTGCATGTCTCCGGTTTGGAGTGCCTATTAAAATTACTCCTTTCTCTGACAGTTTTGTTTGTAGCATAGGAAGGTTATCTGTACACCCATTATTATTTTTTTTTCCTTCCTGTGAAAATCATTTTGTGAGCGTGTAAAATTCCCTATATATTATGAAATTGTTATAAAAAAATTGTATTAAGAAATATTGCTGCTGACACTGGTTCCTCCCCTTTGCCCTCACTCTTTATATCTCTTTTTCAATTTACAGTTAGCTTTTTTTTTTTCCTCAGCTTTGTCCTGTGTAGTCTGGCTTTGTGTCTTCTGTCTCAGTAATGAAGCCTTTCTCTCTGGAATATATTCCTTGGAGGGTATCAGCACTGCCTGCAGCAGTGGAGTTGCCTCCTCCATTGATCTGAATACACTGCCGAGTTGGGGATTAACTCACTGTACGCCCATTCCTCCTCTCTGCTTGTCCCATAGACAGGACTGCTCAACTATTTTGGGTGATTTCTTGCTAAGTGTTTTGGAATGAGGCTGGCACTGTTGCATTCACCTTGTGTTATCATTTAGCAGTTGTCAGGTGGTACTGACTTTGTGGAAATAATGGACAAACCTGGGTGATGGGATTCTCTCTCACCTTTTTTCCATTCCATGAGATGATGCTCGTGAGGCCTCCTTTCTTACATAAGCCCAAGTACCTGCCACATGTGGCATATGAAGGAAGAGTAATAGATTTTAAAAACCTGTGAGTCTATACACAGTCTTGCACGAAATAGTTTCTCTTTCAAATTGAAATAATGACCAGAAAGATTTTTTATGTTTCGATATTATTAGGTATGCATTCCCTGTTCTGTGTTCTTCTGTAAAGAGAGAATTAAGATGTTCAGATCCCTTCTATGATAAATGGAGAAGTAAGATAGTAGTGCAGGATACAGAGATTTTAGGTATCTGCTTCACTTGTTTCTGCTTCACGTTAAGCACACACAGAATAGGAAAAATAACATCAAAATTTCACGACATTGCCATTATTAAAGTGGTTTTTAGACTTGCAGATAAAATTGCTAGTTGAACTATGCACTTAAAGCATACAATTTCTGTAATAAACTTGTTAAAAACTTGACAACCTTATTTAAGGTAAAAATTTGGTAACATCAGCTTTTTTTTCTTGTGTTTGGGTTTGTAAATTTCTTAGAAGCTGGATTCTAAACTGCGATTGTCTGCATCCTAATTAAGCCCTACAGATGCATACTGGAGTATATCAGTATATTTCTGGAGAGGGCTGGGAGCACAAGTATTTAACTATTGTTTATGCTTTTTTTGATGTTTTTTGTTTGGGTTTTTTTGTGGTTTCATTTTTTAAAAAAAATAGTAATAATAATTAAAAAAAGATAAAAGATCTCTGAACCTAGCAAAATTCAGCAATTAATTACCAGAAGAGAAGAATTCCAAATCAACTTTTGCTATCGATCTGTTGTTGTTTGTATAGAGAGGCATTTGCTGCCGATAAACCTTTGTACTTCTGCAGCGCTTCCCAGGTGAGATCCTTGCAGCACCCCACAAGTAGGAAATGGATTTCTTCATGGTAACACTTTTTAGTGCCAGAAAATATTGAACTGAGAAACAAAGTCTGCGATTTAGCAAAGTTCTCACAGTCACAGCTAATTTTATCATGATGGTTATTAAGGCAGTAAACAGGATTTGACTCAGGTAAACTGCGTGTTATTTACATACAACATTTGCACTAATTTTATAGCATTTAAAATAGAGTGAGATGTATTTCCATATATTCATACATTTAAAGTTTCTCTGATAGGGCTGCCACCTAACTTTACTTCTAATGTAGAAGACTGAAGGTATTTTAGTTGAGTCCTTTCTCAGAAAATCCTGATATCCTTTTATTTATTAAGTTGTCAGTAAAATCACTAGTCTGTTTTTTGGTTTTTGTTTAATAGGATTTTTTGTTTGTTCCGGACATTTCTTGGTTAGGGGAGTTGAGGTAAATTTCCTTAAAACAAGCTTTGTTTTATTCACATATTCAATATTCACATATTGAATCCATTTCTGTGGGCAGGTGCAATGGGTTTCATCAACAGAAATCAATTTTAAATGGTCAATATGACAAAGATGGCATCCTGCTTAACATGATAGTTGGCTTCACAACTAGTTTTGGGCTAATTAAACAGGTTGATTGGTATCAACCATTATATTTTCTGCCCTTGTTCACTGAAGCTTCACATTCTTCTTCTTTCTAAGATGCTGTAGGCTGTTTGTTTGGTTTTTTTTTTATTCCAGGGTTTTTGAGAATGCTGAACAGTCAATTGTCTTTACCTTGGCACAGCACCAAACCCAGATACATTCTCTGTTGGTGGTGGTGTCATGATGATTTATTGATGCTCTGCTTCTAGGGAAATAATTGTCAAGCTACTTGTTTTTGAAATTACTTTTCTGGACAAGGATAAACAATGTTGTTTTAAAAGTGTCTTTCTAGAACCTAAAACCCACTGAATTAGATTATTTTGTGCACCTTAGCTTTGGAGTTCTGCATGTCAGAGCCTTGACCACTTTATTCGGAATTTGAAGCATAATGAACATAATTTATGTGATATTGCCATGAAAATGAAAAAAATTAGTTCGGGAACAATGTGTTCACTTATAGAAATGTATTTCATGTTCCTTCTTAATTGGGGGAGGCTATTTAATAGTCACTCAAGGTCAACCAGAAGATGATGCTTTGATTGTATGTTGTATAATTCTTTCTTATTAAAATGTAATGATTTTCAGGGTTTTTCCCTCCTTTGAATTGCCTAGTAGGAACTAACCACAAAAAGGGAAAGGAAGATTTATACCTACTGTATTAATAAGAAATACATATTTGCCATAATACACATTTTGATCCCTGTGGCTACACATCTGAAACCTTGGTGAATGGAAACAGCAGTGCTAAACTGTGGGTAAAGGGTTGCTGCCTAGTGAATCTGTTCTGCTCTAGTGTAGAGCACTCCCCCTAAATGAAGATACCTATTGACCAGGTGTGTGAAGAGTAATCACAGTTTAAAATTGTTGTACGTGTTCTGATAAATGTGTTCAGACAGGTAATGAATTCTGAAATATAAACTTCATGCTTTTTGTTATTAAAGTGTTAATTTTAAAAGTGTTTTCAGAAATATTTTATTGTGCTGCAGCAGCGGGAAGTTTGGGGTTTTTATCTTATTAACATGCCTCAGCTTCAGAATCAGAGTTCAACTGACAACAGTTACACTTAGAATAAAAAATAAGTACTGTTAAATATAGGTGGGGTATTGTCTAACTTTGTGATTAAAGAAATGAATGAACTGAGTGGCACAGATCATGTATTTTAAATATCTGAGGAATTTCTTGTCACTTAAACACAGATAATTAGTGTCTTTGGGGTTTTTTTGCCGTTTGTATTGCGTATGTATGTGTGTTGCCTGAAATTTTGATTGTCTTATTCCTTTGTAGTCATGAGACACAGACAACCTGTTGGGATCACCCTAAAATGACTGAGCTCTTCCAGTCCTTAGGTGAGTACATTTCTTAAAACAAACCCTTTTCTGATGTTCAGTCCATGAATAAAGGCCTGCATTTGTCTACTGACCCCATCTGAGCTTCCATGAGCTATGTGTAAAAGCCTACTGCACCTTGCATTGAGGCACACTTTGCAGGAAGGTTACTGCCTTGATCGATGTAATGTTTATTGCCTTTTAGTAATTTTAATTCAGAACGATATGCTCTGACTCTATACTTCAGTGTGTATTGAAGTATCTTGTTTATTTCTTTTAAATTCATGAGGGATTCTCCAATGATCCAGGCTCTGTGTTTAAAGCATGATGCCAGTTTGCAGGGAACTAGCACTTGTAACAGATCAGAGCAGCTGTGCTATCAGTAAAGAGCAGACCATTTTATGGTGCAGCTAGTTCAGCATGCCCTGCAAACACCTACATTTACTGTGAAATCTTCCTTTATAAGGAGCAAAAAGGTACAATGCTGTGAAGTAAGAAAAAATGTAACTATAACCATCAGTTTCTAAAACAGAGCTTGTGGCTACCTGACTGTCTCTTTCAAAGCACTGTTTACAAAGTCATAGCATAGAAATTTTGGCTTAAAAAACCATTTTTTCTCTGTTGCTGTGACCTGTCCTGCTTTCTGTTTCTTACATGTATTCTGATGGAATTGTAAATTATTTGAGAAACATACTGTGTTTGAACACTTCTCTGGAAACTATTTAACTTTGCATAATGTATGTAAAACTCTGTTACATGTATGGCTATTACATGTGCCAAAATAGTGTCAGAATTTTTGGTGTGCCAACCTCTGAAGGCCTCAGAGTCCAGAGGTGTTGCCTTCAGATGTTTTGAACTGACGTCCAAACTTCTCAGCTTTATTTATTCTGATGTATCCTATTAACTTCCTGCAGAGAACAAAAGGGATATCAGACTTCTTCCAAAATATAAAAATTTATAGGTAAAGGAAATGTATGGACACTCTTCTTAGGGCTGCTTATGATTCTGTTTCTGCTGTTTCAGCTGACTTGAACAACGTACGCTTCTCTGCCTACCGTACGGCCATCAAAATCCGAAGACTGCAGAAAGCACTGTGCTGTGAGTTTGACCTTTAAGACAAATTGTTTCTTAGCAGTACTTAGGGAAGGGAGGGCCAGCTTAAAACTAACAACATTCATGTTTAACAAGGGACCAGGTACATCCTTGACAGATTGTCAACCAACAAAATTGGCAAAACTCCCAGTAGAAGGTGTCGTTATTGCAAATAAATAAAATCAATTGATGAAAAAGAAGTGGTGCAGCAGCTAAGATGAAATTGTTTGCCCACTTAGAATACTTGGAGAAGTGATAGGAAAATAATGAACCTCTTGACTATTGTATACTGTTCGTAATTCAAAACAGTGTGAAATGGTGTAAGCTTCAGTCCTGACCTTTGACATAAACTCGGATATTATATGATATTTTTAGAGTTCTGCTCCAGTTTTATTTGTTTACTGCTGCTAGATAACTTAGAAAAGAGTCCTCCCTCTTAGAGAGAATATCTTGCTGTGTGAATTCCAGGTAAGGAGGAATTCAGGCTGCACAAAGCGTGAGGGGAAAGGGTACAAATCTGTATGGTTGGTTATAGGTAGTTGGTATTGCTGTATATTTTAATCACAAGAAGCTACTCTGATAAAAAACCCTATTATTATAAGCAGTATTAGTATGTGCATATATATTGGAGATGCGTGGAAGGGTCAGAGTTAGACAGGAAATGAACATGCTCTCATTCACACAGCAAGTATCACACTGGGGTTCTGGGCTCTCACCTGACTCTCCTATGCAAAACAAACTGGATTGTACTCTCTGGAGTCATCCTGCCACTGGCATTTCTGCATTGTAGTTAAGAATCAGGATGAAGAAAAATATGGTACTTTTTGGGGGGAGCTGAGCTACCTTTTAACTGCTTAATGTTTATTTTAGAGAATTGGCATTGAACTAGTACTTTTGTAATACACAAATAGTTTATGTTATAGAGAAGGGCAAGATACATGAAGACAGAGATAACTATAAGGTCAAAAAACTTAGAAGGAAGTGAGATTTTGTGAGAAGGCAGAGGAGAGAGAGTGTGTGGAAGAAAAATAGCAAAAACATAGAACTGGATAATATGGGGTACAAAAAGAGACGAATACAATAAATTCTGTTGAGGAGATCATGAGAATAGGGATTTTTAAAATGATTAGGAGTATGAATGGAAAAGAAAATAAAGCCACACCACACACATCCCAGAAAGTAAACAGAGTGAAGTAGAAAAATAAATAGAAGCTGGACAATTTTGGAAGTAGATGTGGGTTGCGGATGAGTGTGAATGTCGAAGATTTATACCTTTTAAAAGGTCTTGGCAGCAGCTGACATAAAGAGGTTAAACAGCATTACTAAATTGTCATGTTTAAACTCAGGAGCCCTTACTGTGGAAGGACTTTTAAATTCTGAAGGGTGTACAGTACTGCAGTCTGAGTAGGAGCACAAGAAGAACAAAGCCATCGTAAAGATGCCATCAAGGAAGGAGTTGCACAGATAGAGGTCCCTTCCTGACCTCTAGGTGGTTGGTTTTCTTTCAGCCTAGAAGACAACAGCCTGATCTTGGCAGTAGCCTCTTGGTGGGACTTCAGATCTGCATTATATCAAATGAAGCTGTGCCTGTGCTGGTAGCTAGTGACTCCAGAAAGCTAGAATGCATCTACACAATACACAGTCTGTTTGGAGTAACTTTTCCAATAGCTTCATGTGCTGTGCTGGCTTCTCACAGAATTTCAAATCAAGTTCAAGATTTTGGTTTCAGAGTCTTACATCTGGGAAAAGCAGAACCTGTCCTTTGAAAGGTTGTTTTTTGGCACTGAAAGAAAAACTGGTTTTTTTTGCATAGCCTTGAGCTTCACTGTTCAAGAGATCAGGTCCCAAGACAGTTTCATCTCCCTGCAAGACTAAGAGCATTATGAGCTTTCTGCTTATCAGTGTGCAGAGTATAAAGTATGCATCAACACATACCAAACAGCAATATTTGAAATCCAATAGCAAAGCAAGAAACCAGAAAGCAAAGTTAAATTCTCATTGTGTATTCTGCTCCCTAGGGAAGAATGAAAAAAGAGATTGCACATGCTGGATACTAATCATGCTGCCCATTTCTGACAGGTGTACAGACTGTCTATTGACCTGTATAGAAGAATCTTCACTTCTAATAAGCTTTGAGGAGAATCTTTCTTTCTGCTCTTCCCTTTATTGCAAAATACATTAATTTCTGTAATAACTGCAATGGCTAGGTCTCCTCATTCACAGATTTCAAAACTATCAACTGATCAAAGTGAATATTGCCTCTAGTTTCAGAAGAGGGATGTGGAAAGAGGACAGAGAGAAGTATTAAGATGGAAACTATTTCAGTTTGAAAGAGCTAGGAGTAAAACTGCCACCTCTACAGATCAAATCTGCCTCATTATTTGTGAAGCTGTTAACTTGCATCCTTTCTCATGAGAGGAGCCCCAAAAAATCTTTATTACATGCATGTATTTGTAGGAGGATTGGTTTAATTTGTGAGAACACAACACTTTGGGCTTCTAAGAAGGGCACTACAGATTATAGACTAAGCTAAAGGCTACAAAAATTTTCTCTCTATGAACAGGAACTCATGATCTGGCACAATTTTAAGACTAATAAAATATAATCAGTGCTGTTCCTTTTGTCGTTGGTTGCTTAGCAGATTATTTCTTGTCAAGGAACAGGTCATTTTCGCTTTGACTGTGAATGATTCTCAGCCCGTTTCTGTCCTGTGAATGACTGCTTAGGTTAAACACAGCATATGCTAATGCCTTCTTCTGGGGAAAGGAGAGAAATTAAGCCCTGTCTAGAATTCTGCAAAAACGTTTTTGGTGAGAACTCCAAGGGCAGAGCTGAAGCAGGATGCACAGTCTCACTTGGACCTCAGAGATTTTGACTTTGCAGTGAGAACTGATAACACAATATTAGTGCTATACAAGCAGTTTCAGGAGTATGTGATTTGAAAACTGTTACTTTGGAAATCCTGCTAATGCCAAGTCTATTCCAAGCCAGTAGCTGTCAAAAAAACATACTTCTGGGGAAGTTATTCCCTCTCACTCCTTCTCCCATGCCTTCAGAAGCAGACAAATGGAGTCATGTTTCATTATTTTTTGGAAGGTAGATTCCTGTAGGGAGTGGTATGTGTGTGTACGTACCTACATGGATCTATTTTGCAGGAAGATGAGGAAGGCTGCACTTTGGAAAGAACAAATTCTTGATTAGCTTCTCTATTTAAGAGTATATGAGGCAGACACACTGAGAGCACTTTGTCACTGGAGTAGAAGAAGAATGGGGCCAGAGAGAGTATCCTCTGTTGTATTTGTACTGGGCAACTATGCAGCACCAGGCCCTGACTATATTTTATTCTTGTGCAGTAGACTTTAGCTCATTTTCAATAAATTATTTTGCCCCAGATACTGAAGTGAAGAACTGGAAGGAAAAAAGGGAACAAGCCAACCATGTATATTCAGAAATTGTTTTTGCTGAGCTGCCCTAGGTGTTAAATTTAAGAATGTTAACAGGAATATCAGCCACACAAGGCTAAGGGACAAACACAAAGGCACACTGGACTAAAAGCAAGAGCCATCCAGTCTTTTTGAGGGAACTTCTATCATTCACAAAGTCTTTCTAATGCAAAAGTTCTATAGCAATGCCTCCCTGTTTGCTGTGGGGTTACAGCAGCCTCAATTTTACCTTTAGCAGCTGCATGTCATTGCTTGCTCCTGAGTCAGTCAGTCACATCTGCTTGAATTGTGCTGGATGACGTGGTTTCTGTTTATAGTTTTCCTTTGGGAAAGTTGCTGTAGAATGGACCTTTTTGTCTATTTGTTGCTTAACAGGATTGGTTGTTCAGCACATCTGAGCAGATGCAGAACGGTACTGTAAAAATGCACTAGAAGCTCTGTACACTGGGCTTCATGCCAGCAATAGCATGTGAGTCTCAGGTTAGCTTTTCCCATCTTCATAAAGCCAGCTTATTTTAAAACTTACAGAAATGAAAATGTAGTGGCTGTTTACATCAGTCTGGTCCAGGAGCTCTGCTAGTGGGTAAGACCTTGGCATGGCAGGATGACTGCCTGCAACCCAAAGTCCATTCAGCCAGGTGAGTGCTGAAGTAAACAGGGATGGAAGTAGTTTCCTCTGGTGGTTCTCCATGAATGGTGTAATCTGAAAGTGTAAACTTTGTTTAATTTGCATAAGTTAATTTGCAGAGTTTCCTTTCAGTATCAAAATACTGAAAATATTTCACCCAGTTCTTTCTAGTATCCTTTGGCAGATGTGAATGCGAGATCTTGATGCCAGCAAATCAAGACGGGACATTAGCAGACTTCCTGCAGTCTCTGTTGAATTGCTGTGCAGTGCAAGGGTGGTTATGCTAAACCAAGACAAATGGGGTACAACTTTGTAGCATTCCAAATCAATTCAAGTTTACATCGGTTTGAAAAAGGACAGATTTTATGTACAAAAACAGATTGAAAAAATATTGCTTCCATCCAAACTGGTTGGAATTATTTTGAAAAGGGCTTTTCCCCCCATATTAGTCATGAAGGAGAAGCATGAGAAGTGGCCATCTCTCCTGTGTGCAGTATTTATGTGATCAGATAGCGTGTTACAGTTTTGCATCTGGCTTCACCCCCCTCCCTTCACCCTTCAAAAGAATAGTCTGTGTTGCACTGTGCTGTGGGGTTTTTTGGGTTGTTTTGTTCTTACTTATGCCTGTGTATATTTTTCCAGTGAACTGCATATTTTCCAGCTACTGCAGAAAATTACACTGCAGCATACTGCCAAATATTTTGGCTACCTCAGGTCAAACTCTAGTGGCAAGGTGTTTTGCTGCTATTACCAATGTGCCTGTTTGGTAAATAAATAGCTAGGATTTGTTTGCAAGCCCAAGTGATGGGCTTTAAGAAAAAGAAATTAAAAAGCAAACAAGCCTAAAACCCTTGCAGATCTCATGCTGTCAAGGTAGAAAAGAAAGTACAGATGTGAGTGAGGGAGAGAAAAACTAAGGGTTGTGAAGTACAGTTTCTCATTTGACGGTGATGTTAGGAAGGGTAGATTGAAGAAGTGGGATTGGGAATGTAACCTTTTGGCCCATAACCTTATCTTTCAGTAGATGCTCATTGAGTGCTTGACAGAATTGCTCACAATGGTTACTATTGTCTTGCTCCTGCTTTTTTTCTGCTATATTTATTTTCCTGCCCAAACTAGACTTACCTGATTTGTAGAGACTACCCTTCTGGAGTCCTTATTGAACATTATCAGTGCAGAGCAATTTACAACACATCTGAGATTGTCATATTTCATTTATTTTGAGAGATTACATTTAAGGTGTAAATGTGTTACTGGCTCTGCAGAAAGAGCTCTATGTGAGGTCCGAATATTCTTCAACTTTATGTTGTATATAGTGTAGCAATCATACTGATATATTGCAATCATTTTTTTTTTGCTGAAGTCCATGCTTCAGTCAAAAAATTGTCATTGCACCAGCCTTTTACTTACATTATTCTTCCTTGATTTACAGCAAAATAAGTTTCTTCTTTTCCACCTTGTTTTTCAAAAGGAATTAGAATAGTTCATAGTCAGCTTTTGATTTTCATCATACAAAGCCCAGATTTTCACAATCACATTTGTGCAGTTTTGGGGCAAAACCTTTGCCACCTCTAGGATATCCATAGCATCACCAGCTGCTTGTAAAAAGCATGCTGTGGTAAAGGAGATCAAAGTATTTTTCATTAAAGCATAACATTTGTGTTCTGGAAAACTACAGTAAATAATTTCCTGGTGTTCTTCCTTGCTTTATTTTAAGCCTTAATTTAGCAACTACAGTACATTCCTACTGCACTGAGGAGAATATTGTTACCTGAGAATTTGCTTTGCTTTACATTTAATCAAAAGTAATAGTCATTAATGCGATTCTGGTTTTTGGTAAATGTGGAGAACCCTCTAAGCCTAAAGAACTCCCAGTGTATGTACATCTGAAGTTAGGATCCTTTATTTACACAAACTACTTCTGTGTCTTTTTCATTGTTTTTCTGAATAATGCAGTGCTGTAATTGTGTTGTTGTTGTTTCTTTTGGGTTTGTAAATACGTAGTACCAAAATGCTGTTGACTTCTAACAGAACAGTTTTTCACTTTAGTATTCCTAAAAGAAAGCCACTTCTTGGCTAATTGTCTGCAGTGCTTGCTGCAATATGCATACAAACAAGTATTGTGAATGCTATGCTTCAACATCTATATTCACACACTTTTTGGTTGTGTTGTTTTGTTTTGTTTTTTAATCACCTGTTACTAGTGGACCTCTTGGACTTGAACACAACAAGTGAAGTTTTCAAACAGCACAAGTTGAGTCAGAATGACCAGCTGATTGGTGTCCAGGACGTGATCAGCTGTCTCACTACCATCTACAGCGGACTTGAAGAGAAACATAAAGATATGGTGAATGTTCCTCTCTGCGTAGACATGTGTCTTAACTGGCTACTCAATGTATATGATAGGTAAGTAAAAAAAATAATATTTGCCATCTGTACCTTAGCAATATTATGCAGTAGTAATGAACTACAAACCATGAGACAGAACTAGAAAGATTTGCACATCTGACTTATAAAAAATGCTAGACTTAATGGACTTGTATTTTTTTTCCAAGTTACTTTTCTGAGGAAATCCTTGTGGTAATAGAAAAAAATTACAAAGTCTTAAGAATTTTTTAATAAAATGTTGTACCTTTTAGCAGTTTTAACTCGGTAATCAAAGAGTAGTTGCTTGAAATTACACATTCCTTATACTGTCCTGCTCAGATACACTGATGACATTACACTGTTTACCAAAAAAACATTGAAACAGCTCAAGGAAATGTATACTGGAATAGAAAACTGAACACACTGCTTTAGTTGTGTTTCTACTGCAAATGTTTCAAATTGCCCAGGTGGGTTGTTGTTGTTTGTACCAGATCCTATTTATGCCACAGGTGGGGGGACAGTTTTATTACTTACTTTACTCTTAGTTACTTGCATGCCATAATCTTGGCTGAGTTCCCTGTCCTGAATCCTCTGTCAAGTGCTGGTTGCTTTGATCTCAGTACTAAAGCCTTTCTGATTCTGGAGGCACCATGGTGTCCTGGTCCCAGTTCACTTCCAGCTTGTGCAGTTTCTGCCTCATATTACTTTTGCGTGCTGGTGCTATGTGATCCACTTGCCTGGTCCTGGCAACAAAGCCATATTTCCCAGTGGAAAAAAGGATGTTTGCCTCAAGAATGTTTCAGGATGCTTACAGTAAGAACTTGGGGGCTTGTTTAAATGCATATCTACTATATCCAGAGAGCAAGCACCGAATCTCAGAGAACATGAGAAAACCTACTCTTACAGCCCCTTGTGGTTTTTGCCACTTCTGAATCCCTAGCCACTTCTTTCATCTGTTGAATGTTGAACTCTGAACTCTGCCCTGCTACACACTATGTCAGTCTAAAATCATTATGTTGGGAGTTTGTTGAAGACTTTTTTTTGTGGTGTTTACTGTTCTCATCTCCCTTCTGTAGTAAAAACTGGGAGGAGGCTTCATTTCCATCAGCTCCTTCATTCCCTGTAATGTATCTCTTTACATTGCTTGATCAAAGGTATTTCAGGTTTCTTCTTGACCTGACTAAGGACACAATAGTGCCTATGGTCTTCATGGGGTGGTCACTTAAGTTTGTCTAATTGAATATGTGTTTTGTTCAGTTATACACAAAATTACAAATCAGGTTTTCTAGGCTGCATGAGGTTGGTTAGCAAACTTCTTTCTTTCCTACCTTCCTATTTAAAGATGGAAAGAGCAAAAGTATTTCTTGGATAATGATAGGAATTCTTAGGTGTGGCTTTGCATTTAATCAGTAGCACTCACTTAATCAGTAGCAGTTAACCAGTTCTATCAGTTAAGCACGTTTTGCTTTTTTTCCCCCAGAAGAATACATGGCAGTAGTTTCATGCTTTGTGAACATTTTGTATTTTAAGTATTGTTGTAGGGGAGAGAGAAGGAAATCAAAGTACAGTCGACCATTTATCATTTCTTTACCTATTATGCTTTTGGATATTGTGACACTTCTATTAGTTGAACTCCTCACCATTACTGCTGGAAAATTGGAGAGCCCATCAAATAATTACTGGGACTTCTTCCTGCAATAATTTTTATTTTGCAGAGTTTTGTATTGTTTGTGAATAAACACATCACATGCAAATTAAGCAGTAGATCAAGTGAATTGCTTGATTTAAATGTTATTAGTTATTTAGAATCAGAGGCAATAATATCAGAATTTAGTGTATTTGCTGGTTGAGGTGTTCTCAGGGTGATCACAAATCCATTACATTTTCTTCAGCTTACCTTTGCTTCCTAACTGCAGTTAGAAGTCTTATTTTGCTCATATTTAAATGCACATATTAAACAACAAACCCTTCTTTCAGTAATGTTTGCCCTTGATTATTATGTTGAAAACTTGAGTGTAGATAATTCTTCAAGCTGATGAAAGACTTGGAGAAATGGAGGGTTCATGTTCTGAGATAAAACTACCAGTTACAGTACGTTTTCTTGATCTGCTTTCAGATCCACTCCAGGAAGTCAAAAAAGGCTGAAAGAATAGGCACCAATTTTAAGCTGTTTTGTTGTGGGGTTTTTTGGTAATTGTCCTTTAGGAAAGAACTAACTTGTATCTTGGCATTTCCATTGTTTATTGCACTGGTGTTATACATACACTGTTTCGAGTCTTAAACTGCCTGCACAAAGCATCTGCTTGTTACATGCTGTTAACCTGAGATTTAATTACCGATTCACAGATTGATGGCAAACTGGGTCATTCTTCAGAATTTGGCCCTTAAAAAGAACTAATTTATTTTTAGAAATAATAGGCAAGTCTGTTATGTTCTGGTATTTTCTGACACATCAAGAATGATTCATTCTTCAAGCTGAGTAGAAAAGAGGAATATTAAATTTACTCAGTGACTTTTACGTCTTCAAGGACTCATAGGCTTTTCAAGGCAGCATCTACCCTGTAAACATTTTCCAAATAAAGTCTCTTGTTTTGTTTAATCCAGAGTTGGGTGGTTTTTTATTTTGTTTTGTTTTTTTTTAGATGAAATTATAAATAAACATGTTGCATATTACAATGAACTCTGAAGTATATTGTTTGCTCAGTGAAATTGTTTGACCAGGCCTGTGTTTAAACCATCCAAAAGCAATAGCTGGTGATTATTTTTCTGGTCCATATACTGTCAAATTTGCTAAAACCTCCAAAAGCCATTTCTATGAAATGGATTAATGGAATAACTCAACACCCCTTGAAATTAATTCATCTGGATATTTCAAATTTTGCCACACAGAATTTAGAATATGTGTACTAACTGTGAGTGATGACTCATTATTTTGATCAAAATTATCCAATGCCCATAAAGAAACTTCTACATTCACAGTTTTTAAAGCCTTGCAAAGTTTATCTGATGACTTGTATTTCAACTTTTAAATTTTCTTGATTTTTGTGATGTTAGGTTATTTTTGATAATGCATTATTTTAAGTCTAATGTCCTTGGTGCATTATTCTAGGAATGGTATCTGTGGGCTTGCACATATACCATGTGCCTTTTCCTTGTGATCAAATCTGTCATTCATGATTATTCTCTGTGGTCCAGGCATCGTGTAGAATTAGGACTTAGTTATTTTTTTGTAACACTTACAAGCCTTGAAAAATCTAACACTGTGTTGAGTTAGTATCCCAGGCCTTACCAGCATGCTCAGTAAAATCTGACCTTTTGAAGAACAAGAAGGGTGAGAGACCTGCTCACTCAGCCTTAACATTATGCTCTGGTTTTGATGGCAGCTGATGGAAATTTTCCTTATGCATTCCAGTTGCATTCCCTGTGTGGATGATAGCTGTGTTGATTCATAGGGGAATCTGCAGGAATATTTTGGCAGACTGTTAGAATAGTAAGAAGCTCTCCTTACTGGAGAGCTAGGAGTAAGTCCCTTAGAGTAAATCCTCTACAGGGCAGGAGGATGAGCTTCTTGGACCCCACTGTGGTTGATCAATGGAAGGCATCTGTGGGGACATCCAGAGATCTACCAGGCTGCCTCCTGTGTCTGGATTATGAGGATAACTTGTAGATGCCATCCTTGGTAGTCCTCAGTTGCAGTGTCAATATTCACCAGGCTTGAGAGGTCTTATGTATAAGTCAGAACTGAAAGGGGGTCATCTTACTCCAGTTTTCCTTGCTAGTGCCTGACATTTTCATGCTGTTGCCTCCCACTTCTATAGGGATATAGATTTCCTCTGGACTCAATATTGTTTATCTTGTTTTCTGTTGATTTTCAAGTAATACTTAGTGTGAATCCCAGTTTATAATCTCTTCTACTTGATATTATATCCTCTGGTAAGTTGTTATTATCTGGCTAACTGCTGTGTGCAGCTGTGACCATCACTGTTTGCTGTTGCAGACAATCCTTTCCTGGGCCACAGTGTTTTGAGGTCCATGCTTAGGTTTGTATGCTTATATTCAACAGTCTAATATTAATCATGTCCTCATTAGTGCATTTATAATTTACAGATATTGCAAGCCTCTTTTTTGCTATAGTGTGCACTGTGCTTGCCTGTCAGAGGAGTTTTGGGTCCTAACATCCTATATTAAGATACTACTTAGACAAAGGAAGAAAGTTTGCATTTGATGGTTGTGTGATTATGGAATTTTTTTTTTTTTTGAAAGTTTACTAAACTGATTTTCCTAGAAAGACGTACCTTCAGGTAATTTCAACTGTGCTTTAATTTCTGTCATTGAATTTCCTATGTGTTTGAGCAGAAAGAGAAATGTTAGGTTTTGGATTTAGCATGCTGTTTTGCAGCTGAGATGTTCCTGTGGCCAAGTAGTGCTAAACTATACTCTGATTCCCAGGTGTTCCACACAGTTTATGCATGATGTAGTAAGGTTGGAATCATAGCTGGTTTATTTGTTTGGAGTTCAGTTGCTACAAGAATAGAAAGGGAATCCACAAAGCATGACACATCTATTTCCCCTGTGTGTTGCCTTTTCTTTCTTCCCTGTACAGCATTCTCTAATTCCCCTATCTCCTGTACTAAGATACAGGAAGGATAAAAATATCTCCCTTTCTCTTCTGATATTATAACCATTTCTAGATCACCCTGTTTCTCCTCATTTGCTTATGTTATTGCATGGTATTGACAGTCATCAGTTTTTATATAAAGTAGCTCTTCTGTATTCTCTGCAGCTGTTGGATCTCTGAAACAGCTGAATGGTTTCTTTTCACTGGAGTGGAGCCCTAACTATGCAGCAGTCTTATGTACTCTAGTCCCAGTCCAGCCTTTCTACCTGTGTAGCATTATACCCCCCCATGCCCTTCACTTAACTGATTCCCCATGAAGATGGTCCTCTCAAGTATATGCTATCAGTTCATTCCTCTACCATGCTTGGAAATGATGTGTATCTTTTTTTTTTTTTTTTTTTTTTTTTCTCCTGGGGTTGGTTTGTTTGGGGTTTTTGTGTGTGTGTGTTTGGTTTCTTTGGTTTTGGTTTTTTTGTGGTTTGTTGGTTTGGTTTTCAGTGGTTGGTTGGGTTTTTTTAATGCCTATTTTGGCAAGTTTAATAGTTGCATTACTCCTAAGTTCTGTGTCACCCCCTGACAGGCAGTGGATGAAGGTGCAGCAGGAGGATGATATCTGAGGCACACTTGGCAAAGTTTGCCTGATGCATATGTACAGAAAACCAAGGATTTATTTATTTCCTGCTTCCCCTTGTGTCTCTTTCCTCTCCCCTTCCTCACAAAAGCAATGAAATTCAGTTTCGCTTGGGTAAGGAGAATGATGTCAGCATCACACTATATGGGCAGTGAATCCTTAGACTTTATGTTGCCTGGGTTTAGTACTGATCTGTAGGGGCAACCATGGCCTGGGGTTTGTGGTTCCCTGTAAGTCCTGGAGCATCAGCAAAAGCTTGGCACCCGGCTGTGAAATACCATCCTAGGGATGTCTCCTGTGCCTGATGCGTGCAGCAAGTTCCCCTGAGCACAGCTGTGGTGGGATCTTGGCATCTCTTCGTTCCCCTTCCTCCACTGACCACCTCTGGGTGACAGGAGGAGGGTGAAGCTGTGTGGAAAGCATCCTTACAGCCTCTCTAGACCCTCCTGGGGGCAGACATTTGTCCCCAAAAGCATTGCATGAAAGCTCCTCTGGTTCTTGCCAGATATATCCAGAGGGACAAATGGACTTCAATAAACAAGAACAATACTTCTGACAAGCAGCTGTAATTGTTTTGTCATTTTTTACTTTAATATATGTCAGAGGTCAATAATGTGCCACTTTTATAATGCTTTTCGCTGTTGTATTGACTTGAGAATGGATGAGTTTGGTCTAAACCAATGACTCGGATCTCCCTTCATGAGGATTAGAACAAAAAATATTTCAGCTGCCTGAAGTGGCCTTATCAATTGATTTTGTAATGACAAGCATACTTGTATTGCTATGAAGTGTACCTGAATAATGTGCTGCCACTTAATTCTAGATACGTTACCCATACATTCCATAATAATTAAAGTGTTTCCTGAACCAATCCACTAAGAGGCCTTGATTTTTAGAGGTTTTATACATACAGCACAGTTAGATGGTTTTCTTGCCATTCAGAGGGACCTTGACAGGCTGGAGAAAGGGGACAACAGGAACCTCATGAGGGTCAATGAAGGAAAATGCCAAATCCTCCCTCTGAGGAGGAATAACCTCATACAGTTGTACAGGATGGAAGATGACTGCATGGAAAGCAGCTTTGCAGGAGAGGCCCTGGACACCAAGTTGAACATCAGCCAGCAACATGCACTTGTGGCAAAGTAGGACAGCAGTCTCCTGGGCTACATTAAAAAAAAGCATTCTGAGCAGGTTGAGGGAGGTCATCCTTCCCCTGTCCTCGGTGGTAGTGAAGCATATCTGGAGTGCTGGGTCCAGTTCTGGGCTCCCTGAGATAAGAGAGGCACGTACAATTTGGAGTGAGTACAGTGAAGGTGGTTAAGGACTTGGAGTATCTGATGTATCAGGGGAGGCTGAGAGAACTGGAACTTTTCACCATGATGAAATTTCAGGGGGATCTTATAAATGTGTATATATACTTGATGGGAGCAGCACAGAAGCTGGAGCCAGGCTCTTTTTAGTGTTGTACAGTGACAGGACAAGAGGCAGTGAGCACAAACTGAAACATAAAAAATTCTGCTTAAATGTATAGGAATTTTTTATTTTTTTTTTAATATGCGGGTCATCCAGATTTTAGTTTGGTGTTGGTGTGGATTTTTTTTTACTTGTATATGTAATTTCAGTGTTAATATTTCGCTGTTTCCAAGAAGGCGTTGGCTAGGGGAAAATACGTTGCTCTTTAGAAAAATGTAATATTGCATGCTTTGCAATTCTTTTTCATAATTTATTGAGGAAATGCTTTTCATGCAAAGGAAGCTTTTCACAGTCCCTGTAACAATCTGCTGAAATCTAGAGAAGTTTGAAACGTCCACATATGTGCCCTGACACTTTAGCTGCAAAGTTTTTTTGAATTCCTGCCTTTAGTAAACAAATGCTCTAGTCAGTCCTCAGTTAAATTAAATCCAAATGAATTTTCTGCTTTGTGTTTCCATTGAATACAAGGTTAAAATGCAGACAACCCTACAGAGCAAAGAATGATGAAAGTACTTTATCAAGGTTGAGAAGTGAGCCATTTACACGTTAACGTATGCCAGAGTGATGTAGAATCTGTGACTGAAAGAGGTAATTTGAAGCTAAGCTTGAGTATATAAAATAGGTGGCACTTTTATAACATTCTGGAAAATTGTGTCCTGATTTTCAAACTAGGCAGTAAAAGTAATGTGTGTTTTTGATTAATTTGGCAATCATTTCTCTGTACCTCTGTTCCAGCTTGTGGAATAGTGTCTAGTTTCACTACATTAGGTGATGATGCTGAAGACAAATGTGTTAATATTTGTAAGGCGCTTAGCTAATTTACTGAGAGCACAAGAGTAAATTAATAATTTTATATTCAGCACGTTTATGAGGTAAATCAGGCAGCAGACCATATGTTGAAGGGCTAGGACAGAAAGAGATATCTAATAACTACTATAGAAGTAACAAAAAGATATATCACTTCTGCATGACAGAATACACCAAAGTAACACATGGGGTGATACTAATTTTACTGTTGCCTTACTTGTGAGGGGCCCAGCTAACCTTAAATGCAGGGGTTTGTGTATGATCAATACGATTTAACAACTGTCCTCATTATTTGTGCACCATGTCTCATCTAAAGACATATTCAGTTGTGATTTTTGCTATGTGAAAAAAGACATCATCAGATCTTTTAAGAGTATGTTCTGCATTGATCCTCTGAATTTTAAAACTGTCCTTTTCCATGTTACGCTTATTTATTGCTGTTGGTTTTATCTTTTTGAACAAGTGTTTGTACTGCAGGTTGTCACAGTTTAAAATCACTTGCTTTGGTACCTACTTATCTCTTCTCAAGTTGCTTAAGGGTTTTATATGTGTTTTTTGGGGGGTTGGGCATTCATTTTTTGTGTGTTTGACAAGCTGAGCCTGAAATCACATTGCTTAGGAAGAAAAGCAGTTCCACATCTTTTAGTTACTGCATGTGGTGGCAGTTTATGTCCTGCTAACCAAATATATCAAAGCACTTTAAACATAAAACGAAAATATGAAGTGAAAAATGAATGAAAAAAAAAAGAATGAATTACTGTGGTATGAAAACTTTTCTATTTTGCAGTCCTTGTATTTCATATCGAGTAGCAAGCTTTCCTGCTGTGTGCTTTTGTATCTTCTGTCTATATCACATATTAAATCATGTTGAAACCTTTACACAGTTAAGTGTCTGCCCTTTTGGAGTAATACAGACTGTTTTGACATGTAAACCACTTAGGCGATCTGAGCTTTCATAAGAGAAGCATTATTAATGTGATCTATAGTATTAATTTGTTTTGAGATTTGAAGTGTATTTGAAGTAGAGCTCACCAATGCTTTGCATTTTGAATAGAAGAGTTGGTATGAAATGAAATAAAACTGTATTAAATTGTCTTATCTTTGTAATTTCAGTGGCCGAACTGGAAAAATTCGCATACAGTCCCTGAAAATTGGCTTGATGTCTCTTTCTAAAGGCCTTCTGGAAGAAAAGTACAGATGTAAGGAAGATTGTATTTTATAAAATATTTATATCATATAATTAATCATGTACAACACCACCACCACCACATATTGTAGCAGAACTTGTAGTGAAACAATTCTCATGCCAGTAGCAAGACAGTGCCCCTGTAAGTAAAATAGAATTGTTGTTTTCATTATCATCAGTGACAACGAAGGAAGTAGGATTTATATCCTAACGAGAAAGTATTCATGTCAGGTAAGAATCATCATAATGCACAGTATTGTGGTCCACAAAAGCAAAGGAGACTGTAGCCATGTGGAAGCTAGAGAAGTATTCAGTTTGACTGATTCTGTTCTCTTTTGTTTGTGTGTATGGTTTGTGTAGGGACAAATCAGGCAAGCTGGTTTTGATTGGACCAAACTGATATGCTGATAAAGCAAAGATATACATCAAAATCCAGCAATTTTTTTATGGTCTATGAGAAAGTTGATCTGAACGCTGAAAATAGTTTTGCAATATTCGTGCTTCCTGCCAGAACTGTACAATGAAAATTGAAATCATGTTGATTTAAATAATCTCATAAGCTTGAGAAATAATAAGTGGTATAAAAATATTTCACAAAAAGAATTGCAGGAACAGAAGAGAATTGAGCAACTTTGTGGCAAAACCCCCTGACAAATACAGAACAAGAGATTAAGCACTATATAAGACCAACCTCAGTGACAGACAGTTAATATATTATGACCATCATCTTTAAATTACTCTTCTTTACAGTATTCCTTGACACATTTCAGAAATACACGTAAAATGTAGAGAGAGACTATTTTTTGTGTACCGTGGGAGCTCTGCATCAGTTTCTGCTTTCCTTAGAGGCATTTGTAGGAGATCTTGGTTATTAACATTGAGCAAAAGTACAGTCATTTTATGCATTGGGGAATATTTTGGCATCTGAACTTGAGCCAATTCTAAGACACTGGATTTTTTAGTTTCCGTATGTCATTTGACATATCTGTGAATTAAGACTGTAAGTAAAAGAGCTTGTCAGACACACATTTGTTCAGTAATGATGATTCAAGAAGTAATCTGCCATTTGGTGTGAGATTAAAAAGTTTTAAACACCCCAAAATAAATAAAACTACCTTGGAATAAAAAGATTGCTGTGAAAAGTTTAAAACATTACTGTAGAAAAAGTCTTAGGAGATTGTTGTACCAAGGAGCTTCTCAAAGCAGAGAATTAATAGATACACAGCCTGTTTTTGTTGTTGCTGCTCCTCTTCTGAATAGCAGGCTTGGGTTTGATATTATTATTGTCAGCTGTACTGTCCTTATGAACCATAAGTTTGTCACAAAACAAAACTTTTTCAAAAGGAATAAAGTAACTGTGTCAGGTACTGCTTGTTAGCCTGCAGTGGTTATGTAGGCAGAGTTTTGGGGTCCTGTGTCACCAGATTAATCTCTCACTTGTTTTGATTTGATTTGATTTGATTTGATTTGATTTGTTTGATTTTATCACACCCTCCTAGTCATCTACAGTTAAGAGAAATGCTGTCATATCTATTCAGCTTTCAGATCCTCAGGTGAAAACCACAATGGAAATGCCAAGTAATTTCATCAAAGTCACTTGGAAGGAAGGACAGTATCTCCAAACATGGGTGCTTAATACAAAATACCTGCTTTCTGATTTTTCCCTTTCTCAGACCAGTTCCCGACATTTTTTCTCTTTTTATTATATTTATTTTAAGCATTTGTGAGGTGCTGTCAATCCCAGGCAATCATCCTGTAGCTGGACCTCTTAGTAGAGCAGAGACCATGCCTTAAATGTTGTAGTCTCAAAGCATACTCTTCCCAGAGTAGTTTGTGATGAGATAGGCAAGTTTCTTGTTTTAGAAACTTTTGGATGAAACCTTGAGTCTTTTGCAAAATGCTTAACGAGACTCTGCTACTTCAGTTTTCTACTTCAGCCCTCCCAGAGACCAGCCCTTTAGGGATCAACTTGAAGAAAAATAATTCCTGGGCTTCTGAGACATTGCATTTATAAAATACTGTAAACTGACACTACCAGTGCTGTTGACCATCTATTTTACTTAGAATCACTTTGTTTTTTTGATTCAGTTGGTTGTAGCATCCACCTTCAATCACATTAATTTCCAGTAAAAATTGAATTTTTGTTAACTTTACATTCCTTTCGAGTATAGGTAGCATCTTTTCACTTGACATAGTTTTAAAATGTATTGCCAGCAAAATTTCTTAATTTTTTTTTTTTTTTAAAGTTAATCTACTTATTAAGATATTAGACATGCAGGTTGACATGGGAATGAATCTTTAATTAGAAGAAGTCCCAGTTACTTTAGAAGGGACATTGAAGCCTCGATTACTGGGAGTACAACGCTGAGAATTTTGCACTTGCATGGGTTAATTTCAAGCAAACACCTGAATGCTCCTGTGAATAAACGTGGACCTGCAAATATGATTGAATTGCTTTGAGCTGGCTACATCTAAGCTTGTAGAGAAAATAGTCGATGGCTGCTTTTTGTCAGTGAGGACAATGACTTGGTCTGGCTGAATCAATATTATGATGTCCTTAGTCCCTAAAACAGGGATCTTAGTTCAAAAGCATGACAGATACACTTTTAGCAACTTAATGACAGTGTCCTGGTGGCTGGCCCTTCACTCTCATATGCTACTCAGTTCATGGATATAGAAGTAGCTTTAAAAAATGGAAGGAAAAAAAAAAGAAGAAAAAAGAAAGAAAAAAAAAGGGGGTGCACATGACAAAAGATAATAAAGGCTTAGTTTCAAAAACACTGTTCCTTTTTGCCACTTGTTCATGCATTATTACAAGAAAACTGAAAAAATGTTCTTGGAATGAAATTTCAATCATACCTGCATTTGTAACGTTTAAAATGTTAATATCCATGTGTGATTATTCACAGCAACTTTTATACCTGACCATGCAATCAGGAGACAAATTATGTCTGAGAGAATAGGGATTTCCTGAGGGACAGCAGGAATTTTATCTTCTTTCTCTTTTATTCATTTTTAGAGTTTGAGAAGAGTCATAGAACTGCGTAATTACTGGGAGTACAATGCTGAGAATTTGTACTTGCATGGGTTCAGTTTTAACATAGAAAGCCCAGACTGGGATTAAAAAACATAAAGCATGCAGGGAGTTTTATTTACTCCATAGGTATAAGGATTTTCAGTGATATCACTTAATGTATAAAAACTGGAGGGTTTGGGGTGAAAAAGAAAGGCTACTTGAAAAATGTCAACTGTGAAGCAGTTCTGTTTTCAAGTGATGTATATTATCCTTGAAATTTGATTTTTTAAAATGTTATGTTAATATTATGTGTTTCCAAACAATTTGGAACTAACACTGAGAAAATGAAAAAAAAAAAAAAAAGGGGGCTGGGTGGGTAAGAAAAAAGAATGCCTATCCTGTAAAAATTATGGCACATATTCCATTTTGTATGTTTTTAATGGAGTCTTTACTGATGGATTCCTTGGAGCTACTTGGATGGTTTAGTTTTGAAAGTTCAGGATCTGTGATTTGATGTCTTGACAATTTCAACAAGGTCCTAAAATGTGTGTCATGGCCATCTTACTAATGATTCATTACCATTTTGGTAGGAGTTTAATAAATGTTTCAACATTTTCAATTATCCCCTTCTATGTGAGTCAGTAAGTTTGTTTTTTTCTGCTTGTCCAGCTACATTGCAGTGTAAGTTCCACTGGCTGCAAACCTTGAAGGTGTGAACCGTGAATCACACCTGAATCCTTACTGGTGTAAGACTGAATTAAATTTAAGATTAACTGATTACTTTTTTTTCATTCTGTTATTTTCCTAGGGCTTAGATTTGAATAATCTTTTCTTTATTTCCCTTCCCCAATCACTCTTCTTGTTCTTTTGGCAAGGGCCCTTATTTATGCCGTTTAGCCTTTATATCAGCTCATTTTGTGTATCAACTCTTAAAATATGTATGTACATATTAACAAACTCCATCACACTGCAGACATGAGGGTTTGGAGAAAGATAGAGAATACCATCTGAGAACTCCCTTGCATTTTGATTCATTAGCTATTACGGCAAAGCTTCCAGTGTTAAGTTTTGTTCGTCTTTTAAGTGGAGTGTCTGGGGGGAATTTGAGCTCTTCAAAGGTGTTATTAGTTGATTCCCTACCTGGATCAACCCTAGTTGTCCACTTTCCTTCTTACCTTCTCCTGCTACATCTGTTTTCCTTTAATTCCTCAATCAACTGAAGGCTTGGGAAATTACTACATCTTCCTCACAGCTACAGCAGTAAGGAATTGGTTTTCTATTAGTGCCTGTTTCCACTTCAGGCCGCTGCAACAGAAAGAATAAAATAGGTTTGTTTTGTTGTTTTTATCCTATCGAATTTTTAAACTGGCTCCTAGAAACAGGAAAACTATCACAACTTCAGAAGAAGTAGCTAGCCAGGATCTGAGGTTGCCAAGATGAGCCTGCAGCAGTTCTGTCACCACTGCTGTCAGTGGGCTTTTCTTCTCACTGCTACGTGCTGAAGTTTCTGTAGCATTTGTTTGACTGGGCAACTAAGGAGTGAGAAAAATACGAGAAACTCTAAAAATTCATTAATTCATTCATTCATCATTTCTGTTTTGTGAAATATTTTTTTTCTGCCTTAACTCTCTTTGCCAAGAAAAGAAATATAACCAGACTTTATGAAGCACACTGACAAAGCTTGGGAGTTGCTCCAAATGAAGAACAAAACAATTTTCTGAGTGTAATAAAAGGATTTCTCTTGAGTGTTTCTGTATGAAGCTTGTCTGTTTCTCAGTCAGACGTGCAGTCAGACTGAATTTTCAAATTTAATTTCCTAGTAATCTATTAATGGTTGTTCTGGTGGGAAACATGAAAAGTAGGAGAAGATCATGGATTAAAAAATAGATTTTTTAATTTTTTTTTTTTTTTAAGATTACTTGAAGGCTTGATCCAAGTCAGCTACTGAGTGCAAAAGGCGAATGTAAAAGCCAACTGGAATGAAAACAATGCAATTCCATTTCTTCTGTAATTTATACCAATCACAGAATTTAAAAATATTTCTGAAATTAACTTGGACTTTAAAATATTATCAGTAGATATTCATCTTGTGACTAAGTATTATTGTTCATAGCAAAAAAGTTCTTAAATAAAGGGTTGCTGGCACAACATGTTAAATATTTTAGCTGAAACTTTTAACAATGAAAAATGCCCAATCAATTAAATGTTTTTAAAAAGCACTTCAGAAATATTATCTATACTGCAAGCCTATTAACTTGATGCTTTACTGTGAGTCATAAGTAGGTACAAGTGGTATCTTTCTTCCCTGTGTCTGGAAGAATTTTCTTTATCCCTTTCAGCCTCAATTTTTTTCTGTTGTCATAGTCATCCCAAAACATCCACTTACACTTCATGGCCTGACACTTACCTTAGGAAAAGGGAATCATTTAATGGAAACAATGTGGAAGCAGACATGGTTATCCGGGAAGCAAATGTGATTAATGTTAAGCTTCAGTTTTCTCTCTGGCTGATGCTCTTGCTTTAAGCTATTTCATATGGGCAACTGTGACTTGTGCTGATTTCCTGTCTCAGTTCAGAGCAAACATGCTCCTGTCCCCACCCAGCCAAAGCATGGCATAGATGTTAGCATAAGATCTGGATTTCTGAAATTCTGCATCTGATCTGAATTTTCCTTCTTAACAAGTGATAACCTAGAAAACTTAGTAAATAGTGAGAGGGCAATGTGGTAATGATGAATTAGAACAAAAAGCTGTTCTGAGTGTGTAATGTCTCTTGTTCTGTCACACTGCTGCTCCTAGGTAAAACAGAAACTGCATTGTACAGTTTTACCAAGAGGTGCCTTAAGAGGCTGTATGTTTTCATTCATTTGGCCTTTCTTTTCTCATTTGTATGGTTGCAGATCAAGAAAACACGGTCAATGTAATCACGATTAGATGAACATAAACTATTGTCAACAGGACAATGGCCATGTGTAACCATGTCTAGATTACAAAAATTATAGAGCTCAAGCTGCAGTGCTACTGAATAAAAGTGTGTGGAAATGGAAATTAAATGATCTGGTGCCTCTTTGGGTGTTGCAGATCTCTTCAAGGAGGTGGCAGGCCCCACAGAAATGTGTGACCAGAGGCAGCTGGGCCTACTGCTTCATGATGCTATCCAGATCCCGCGGCAGCTTGGGGAAGTGGCAGCTTTTGGTGGCAGCAACATTGAACCCAGTGTGCGCAGCTGCTTCCAGCAGGTAAGATAATGAAGACCTTCATTATATGAAAAAAATCTCATGACTCACTTTTACATATTAAAACAAGAAGAAAGGAATTTAAAAACATCCACTGAGCTTTTCAACAGAAATTAATATGCTCCTGCAACTAACTCTGGCAAGTCATGGTGAAAATGTGGCTGGAAAAGATGGTTTGTGGTCATGGGAGGATCAAGCAAATTACATTTTAGCAAAAAGAATGTATAAATCCTTGTGATTTTGACAATATTGACTGTTCTGAAAGCTTTTAAAAAATGTTGTAGCAGCCATTTATCCTGTTCTGCATCATTCAAAGTGACCTGATACAGTGAGAACAATGTGCTTTCCATGCCGGAACAAGATGCAATCTAAACAGAACAAGAGAATGATGTTGATAGTAATTTTTGACCTTGTGCAGTAAATTATTTAACATTATTTTATTGGCAAAAGTTCTGCAAAACTTCAAGCATGGTTATTTGTATATCATGAGTCTTTATGCAGCAGATCAGAACATGGAATAAAGCTGTCTTACAGCATGCTGTTCTGCTCCACACTACATGCAAGGGATTAATGAGGCTTCAAGGAGTTTCTGTCTGCTTGAAGGAGATGAGAAGTAAAAAGATGTTTTAATGGAACACAATCTAACTCAGATTTTGTCAAGGATGTCTAGGGCTCCCAACTGTTAGCGAGTGATAACTGTGTGACTGTATTATTTCTCTGAAAGTGGCTGCTTTGAACATTCTCAGAAATATGTATGGATTAAAAATTCCCTATGATGTATATAAAAGCACCAACTTTAATGTTTCTGATTTTATTCAATCGAGCATTAAATGTTATAGTCAACTTTTAGAACATTTTTCTTTCTCCATTCTTAGACATTTCTACATCTTCATCCAGTGCTTTGAAAATTAAATTTTTCTAGCTTTATTCAGAACCATTAATTTCCAGATTCTGAGAGTATTGGAACTGAAAGCGTTTGTCTAGATTATGAATGAATTAGTAGATACTTACAGAGGTTAGTTTGAACAATTAACCCTGTAAAACTTCCTTGAGGTTTTAACATTGCTGCTTTGGACAATAAGAGAGGGTGCTTGATGTATCTCTGGCCTCCAGTGTTTAGAGTCATAGTGAACTGACCTATTCATTTGCTAGTGGCAGACTTTTTCTGTCACAGAGGAGTGATCTTTATGTCCCTGAAGAATCTTCCCCATCTCCCACATGGACTAGCAAGGCAGTGTTTAAATATTTGGTGTGGTATTATGATTATACTGATGATCAGGTTGCATCCTTTGTCTCACAGAAATAGCTCAAGTTCAGTCCCTGGTTATTAAGACTGCATACAGAAAGTGTGCAGCAGCATGACAAGGTTGTTTCAGCCTAATAAAAAACAAGTATTTTGCTGGTGGTGAAAGCTTATTATTCCTTTTTTTTCCATGCTGCTCCCTCTTACTGGTGAAAATTGACTTGAACTACGAACAGTTTAAGAAGCCAAGTCTATGCTTCTCCTCCTAAGTTACCATTTAAGAATAACTTTCAGTTTAAGTTAGGTTGTATTGCTTTCAGTGAGCTCAGAAAGATATTTGTTCATGTTGCTGACAAAGTTGATGAATGTAATGCCTTTACAGCTAGGCTCCTCTGGTAGTTACAACTTAGAGAACATGTAGAAGCATGCATGTTTGCTTATTAAAATGATCATACTAATGCTTTAGCTCTGCTATATTCTTTCAGTGTTTACCTACAAGTGACATATCTCGTTCTCATTATTTACATGATTCCATTTCATACTCCCTTACTTCTTTCTCAGGTTCTTTCAGTTCAAAGATGGGTTTACTATAGACTTCATTACTCCATCTTGGCTACCATGTGTCTTCTCTATCAGAGCAATTTAATGCTTTATATTTTTACCGACTAAATTACTGTCTTTATTTATGTTTTATTTGAGGCTGTTTCTTGTATCCTGTAACTGGTATTACATTAATCTGGCATGGAAAGTATTGGCATAAGTTGTGGGGTTTTTTCACTTGAATTTTAAGGAAAATCTGCTTGTGTATGTTCTGGATGACATTTTTCTTTGGATATATTGTTGTTGTTTTTTTTTCTCTCCACAGAATCACAATAAACCAGAAATAACTGTAAAGCAATTTATAGATTGGATGCACTTAGAGCCTCAGTCTATGGTATGGCTACCAGTGCTGCACCGTGTGGCAGCTGCAGAAACAGCAAAACATCAGGCCAAGTGCAACATCTGTAAAGAGTGTCCAATTGTTGGCTTTAGGTAAGAGGAGGGGACTTGGGTGCAAGGTTTCATCAAAAATATCCACATTTTTATGTCTTCCAACAAGTACAGCTCTTTCTGTTTGTTTTTCCACCATGTTCCTGCTTTAAGATGGCACCTGCTGCCTATGGTAAGGCCACAGCGTGGCCTGTGCCTGTGCATTTCTGGGACCTGCAGTACCATTCTTCAAATGGTACTTCATTCATTCAGCAAATGGTCCTCTGACTGACAGGTGTGTGGGCTGTCATCGGGTGTTTTGGCATTGGTGGATCCAGCCAGTGGCAACTGAAGTATAAATGAACTCCACGTGTTCTCTAAGCACGGAGTCAAAAGGAGCTGATCAGTAAAGAAAGAACATGGGCTGCCTGTCTTCCCTCCTATGTAAGGCTTGGGAAACTAATTCATGCCAGGCAATATTAAACACTCTTCAACAACAGTCTTTCCTTGAATAAGACACACATTGATGTGTTGCTGTGATGAGACACAATTCTTGTGTAAAGAATCAAACATAATCTAACTTTGATCTGTTCAAAGGAAGCTGTGAATTCTGAAAGAAAAATATGACCCCAGGGATATTTTCCATATTGTCCTCTTAAATTGTATGATTTTATTACGAATTATCAGCATGGCACATGAGGTAGTTGGTGCCCTTAGTGAATGTTGTTAAAATAACATGCACTTGTGAATTACTTGCTCCACTGTATAATAGGATCAAAAAAAAAAGCAAACAAAAGAAGTAGGGACTAGAGCTAACCATTTCTGGATTTTTTCTCAGCTGTGGTAATTTTTAGGAATTATATCAAACCAGTCTTTCTGGGAAGTGATTCCAAGACTTCATGTATCTAGGCAGATGTGACATTTTTGTTTCCCATGCTTTCACTTTCTCCTTTATGTTGTTATAAAGAATAATAGTATGAATACTAAGGTCCAGTCTGTCTCATCTACCTTTAGGCATGCTTCATTTAGTCAGTGTTATAAGTTTGAGCTAGCAACCCTCTTCTTTTATTATAAATATAGATATGTCAGTACTTCCACAAATAATCCCATCAAGCTACATTGTCCATGTAAAGAGGAGATGAAATTCCCCTAAATGCTCCAGTTTTTCTCAATTAACTCTTGTGGGAGTGTAGGGTGACAAAGCTTCCATCTTGATATATATTTCAAATGCCTAAATTCAGTCTGATTAATCTTGTCTGTACTGAAATATTTTGTGTGGAGAAGGAGGGCATAGAGATATGAAAGAAGAAAGGAAGACAAAAGAATGTCTCATTCTAAATAATTTCAACAATGAAGTTAGATATCTGCAACAAGAAAAGCATATAGCATCTTAGCAGAAGGTAAATGTGGCCATTTAATACACAGACTGAGTAAAGTTTAAAAAAAGTTGCACCAAAATCCTTAAAAGTGAACCTTTACATTTATAGACACATTGTCTTGCAAAACAAAACATAAAACTCAGCAGGGGAAAGATGGGGATTTGTACTGAAAACTGCTCTCAGGAAGCAATTTAATTTAAAATTTAACTATTCCATAGCTATTCAGTTTGGTTCAGTTAGTTAATTTTATTTTCATACAAATGATATAACCTCATCCAGTCAGAACAACCATACCATAAAAATCATCAGGCAGAATCTGGAGTTGTATTTTTACTTTAGTCGGCTTTAATTAAAAAAAAAACCAAAACACAAAACATACTCCTGGTGGCTACATTTGATACAAGGGATACTGTATAAATTTGCTACCTTTTTTATACCTATACATGCTCTTTAAAATCACAGAAGTAAATAATTTAATTTTTAAATTCAAGTTTATATTACTTTTAAAATTAACGAGTTCTCAGGAGGTTGTTTTTTTTCCTGAGAAATATTTAGAGTTTATAAGTATGAAAATGATATAAAGATATTTAATCTTAATGGTAAATGTAAAAACATAAAGGTAACCCAGTCAGGTTCATAAATGTGTTTGGTTTTTTTTTTCCTCTGAGATACCATCTAAATACTAAAGAGAGGAAAAGAAAAACTATAGCAATACAATTTTAAGCCAGTCGCATCTTGTTTATGAAGTTGATGCCTGTAAGAACCTGAGCAACAGATGATTGATACTGGCTCTCTATATGGTTACAGGAGGCAGTAATTTCTTTTATTTCTTTTATATGCTCAATGATGTGACCCCTGTGGTTGCAGGAAGGCTGTGCCAGGGGACTAAGAGGGCTGTGGCTTTCATGTGTCCCATGCAGCTGCTGCAATGGCACCAGTGCCTCTCTGTCTGCAACCCTGGCGAGTGCTGGTTGTGCCATGTCCTGCTCACCCACACCTCTGCACTTCAAGGTGCTTTCTAAGCTAAACCTGACACACTCATCATGTCCTTGTGTTGCTGCTGCTGAAAAGCACATGACACCATTTCAGAGAGTAATTGGCCCGTGAGGTTAATGACATGTAAATATTAGAACTAAAGCTCTAATTGTTTTGTTTAATGTCCCCATAGGTACCGGAGCTTAAAACATTTCAACTATGATGTCTGTCAGAGCTGTTTCTTTTCTGGCCGTACAGCAAAGGGACATAAACTGCATTACCCAATGGTGGAGTATTGTATACCTGTGAGTACCAATTTACTGACTGTTCCTAAGGGACTTTTTTTGCATTATTTGAGGTATAACTATTTGCAAAGTCTGGTCACTTAGATAACCTGCTAGGATTTCTTTTTTGTATGTCTAGTAGGATATGTCTTCCAGCCTTACTCTTTGGAAGTCATCAGACACTTTGCTAGTGCTGCTGATTTTATCTGGGTTGTGTTTGAATCCTATGAAATATCAACCTTTGGGAGATCTTGACCTTCACTCTTTCTTGGTGAAAACAAAGCTGGAATGTCAAATATAATTGCAATACTTGTATTCCTGCACACGCGCACCCACTATGAGGGTGAGAACATGTGAGAGGAGAGGCACTCACTTTACCAATGCTATAATATAGTAAAAGATATATGTTGTTCTAGGAATACACTAATATTTTTTATAGGTGTGTGATCTTTGCTTTCAGGTCCAACAGTTTTCATGCTTGATGAAAATGAGGTTGGAAATACGTCATGTTTTATTTCCCTGAGTAATTACTGTTTACTGGGATATATAAAAATTGATGTGTAGCTGGGAAACAAATGAACAGACTTGACAGTTTCTAACCAAAAATGGTGCAAGAGGCTTACCTGCAAAGCTAGCATAATTTTTTTTTTACGACGCACTATTTTTCTAATGAAATTTCAAACACGTTTTTTCTAAGGAAGTTTCTAGGAGACTTAAAGTGGAGGGGTGGCTAACTTCCACCATACAAATACCACTTCCACTTTTTCTAATCTGATAATTGTTTGTATTCTTAAGAATTTTAACTCAGTCACAAATAAATTAATAGGATAATTGGTATGTAACTTAAGCAACAGGAGTGAAATGTCTGTAAACTCAGCAAAACCAATTCAGAACCGATTGTAAACAGAACTGGTGAAATAGAGCTGATTTCCACCAAAGTTACAAGGTTATGTGAGTTCTTTTACTACCAAAAAATCATTGAGTTATTTGAATGTCTCTTGCTGTAGTAGTTGTTCTTATTTCCCGTGTTTTCCCACTCTTTTTCATCCAATGTATCTCCTATACCAGAATTAAAATTCTACTAAATTTTTGGTATAATTTTTTCATCCAATGTGTCTTCTATACCAGAATTAAAATTCTACTAAGTAGTGGTTTTTGTTAGTATCAGAGGAATACATTGATTAATTTATTTTCTTTAATTCTATAACCTAATGTTAAGATCTGATTGATAAATTGATGTGCTAGGCTACGTTCTGAAGAAAGTTTTTGGAGGAGATTTATTGTTTTTCAGATAATTCTAATGTTTGATATATCCTATCACTGGTCTTCTCTTTCTACCTCCTCTTTTCCCTCCTAACCTTCTGAAGATACTTATTGTCTGTTTAAGGGCTATGTTTTGAAATTACAGCAGATACTGGGGAGGGAGGGGGAGATGTTGCATATGCAAAATACATACTTTTATGTAAAAATTACTATGTTGAATATAAAACTAGTCTATAATATTTCTCAGCAATACAGATTCTTTATCATCTTTAGATACAGATTTGATGTATTTCTGACATAAAGTCTAATATTTCCTTATTGACACTGAAGATGTACAAAATGATGTTTCGTCTGTACTGCCTCCAGGGCATAGAATTGTCTTTTGCATAATTCAGAGTATTGCTTGGCTTGTTACTTTATTTGTTCAACAGGATTTTTTTCACATCAGAAAGTCTCTATTTTCAATCATGTGGCTTTCTGTGGTTTTGATTTCTTCTTTTTGAAATTATTTGGTTGTTAGTGGGATTTTTATCTGTATTAAGTGACTGGGCACCCAATTTAGCAATTTCATTGACCCTTAACATGAGGATATCTATCTACAGACAGATAATACTCATTTATACCAAAAGCTATTAACTCTATATTGTTTCAAAAATGCATGCCTGATTTGTAGGTTAGTCACAAGTATTAAGAAAAAGAAAACTAAAATCAATCAACCAATCTTTAAGAGTTAATATTTTTATAATAGTTGCAGCTGGAAAGTCTATATGAAAGAGATATCAAGTCAGGATTTAGGCCATGCTCTGCACGTCAGGCATCTGGACACGATCAGATGTCATAGCAGATTTCAAGGTACAGAAAAGCCTATGCTAATATTTAATATTCTTATTTGCATAAGAATATAAAAGTAAAAAGAAGTCTTATTATATTACCAGCTGTGGGCTTGATTTACAAAAGTATCTGATAAAAAAAAAAATCTCTACTTTTCTGAATCTTAGTGGTTATTCTGAGAATGTTTAATGTTTAAAATTGGTTTGGGTTGAATTTTAATTCTTTTTTAAAATATTTTTTGTCAAAGCTAGGTAATTTTGTGGCTTTGTTTTATATTATTTTCATGGTATGACATATGTCCAGTTTTGCCTATACTCACATGACTTACAACAGTCTCAATCTGGAGGTCTATGGTGTTTTCCTTCCTTTATTAGACATTATTAAAATATGGTTTACTTTCCTCCTTAGCCAGTGTAACCCAAGCAATCTGAACGTGTTTGAGATGTATTTTTCTTACTTTTTTTTTCCTTATGAAGTTCTATCAAACCTCATCTTTATATCAGTCATAGAACAGAGATGTTCTTTAATTCCTGTAATATACAGAAAAATCAGAAATTAAGGTGTAAGGTATGATAAAATAGATAATGCTATCAGTCTACAGAATAAGATACCCTTCCTGTTTCATTTGTCAAATATATTTGAAAGTATGAGAGGAAAGAAATGGATTACATGTAGTACAGGGTAGGATACTGCCCCTAGAATAGGATGGTACATTTCTGAGAAATTCTGGGTTTTGTCTGAGTTGGCAGATTTCATAACTGAGAGAAGTTAACAATTCTTGTTAAACAAAAAAACACTATGTAACCGTGAGCCATTTGATTTACCAGTGAAGACTGTCATACAGAAAAATATATTCTTGAAATGGCTGGAATCCCCACTGTTCCTGGGACTAGGGACACCTTGTGTTATAATGAAGGTTCGTGTTCCCACTGAAAAAAACATATAGTTTTAAAGCAAGATTAAGTGCAAAAACAAGGTAACTTAAGGCAAAAGTCCCTTCTTCCTATGAAATGTGGGGAGGAGAGAGGTGCATCCACTGTGGGACAGTAAGGGGAATAAGATGACATTCTTGATTAAAGTGACTGAAGGAAAGCAAGTGTATAGGAAGTAAAGGAAGAAAAATGGGGCAGTTTAAAGTAGAGCAGAATGAAAGAGATGGCATGAAATTTAAGTGACACTTAACATTAGAGTCCAGCATAAAACCCCCCTTAATTTTGGAGCTTAATATGGGAGGTGAAATTTTTCTTGTGTCCACTGTAAGTACGCTCTGCTAAAGTCAATTTCTGTAAAAACAAATGACTCATTATATGAACAGGACTTCTTATATGCCTGTTTGAATTACATGATCAGTACCTACATGCAGCCCCTTTTAAGTATTCGGATTTGAATTAGGTCAGGAATAAAGAATTCATTTCACAAAAAGAATCCAGTCATTTATGATTACTAGTTTTAATAATGCACTGTGGCTGATGTACTAATTGGCTGTTAAACCTCTCTACAAACTCATTTAATGCAATATACAATAGTCAGAACTGCAAAATTATCTGCAGTAAGTTAGTAAATGCTTAAATGGAATAATGCCTAAGAAATACAAAAGAACTAGGTCTGGAAATAAAAATTTTTTAAAAATGAATAAGAAGATACCAAAGGCTACTAAATGACTCCTTAGTGTCCATTATATTATGGTACAGACAGCCTGAATAGGGAGAGTGCATCTGTTCTACATTTTCAACCAAATTCAAAGGCTGTTGATGTTAAATTTTGTGGCAGATGTAGCAAAGTAAAGTGTAAATATATATATTCATCAAATTGCATTAATAAAATCTAGCTTATCTTCCCTACTGTTAATGTATATTTTAATACATTAATATCAAGAAAACCATAGTTAATCATCCTTGGTTAATAAAGCTGGCATTTAGAACTGGAGCTTAGTCACAGATGAAGGGAAGACCTTTTAATTGTTTTCAGGTAAGCATTTCAGACTAGGATATGAAGGGATTTCTCAGAAGCTGTTACTTCTACCTAAGTTTAAAATAATTTGGAGAATAGCTTAAAGAGACACATTTTAAAACTAAACTTGCAAGCGGACCATTCTTTCTTTTAGTAAGTTTTGAAATATTTTCATCATGTAAGAATCGCTTCATAATTTCAGAATAGGGCTGCTTACAGCAGATAGTTAGCTAAGTGTAATTTTTTTCATCCTAAATCATATGCCATTTAGTGTTCATCTTATCTTGCAGTTTAGTTTTCTTGATGCTGGAAATGCTGAATTTTATAATGATGACTTCAGTTATGTCTTTTTTTCTTTCATATAGTATTTAGAGATGAGTGAGATGTGGAACTGAGAACATTGTTTTTTCACCTTTAATAGTCTTTTCTCTACAAAGATACAGAAACAGAATTTTTAAAATAGAATTTTACAGAGATATGTAAATTTTTTTAAGATTTTCCTGGCATCTAATTCAGGAGTACTCTTACATAAGTACCTCCATGATTTATTTTTAGCTTTTGGGGGGATGAAAGTTCTCTCAGTAGTGGTACTTGTGGTTTAGATGTGGTGTTGGGGGATATGGTTTAGGGGAGAACTTTGTAGAGTAGGGATGATGATTGGACTTGATGATCCCAAGGGTCTTTACCAGCCTGAAATATTCTATGATTATATGATTGTGTTCTATTAATGGGGATTTCTGTATCAATATGTCCTTTGAATGTCAGATGGAAATAGTTACTTGCATCAGTTTTCTTTCTGCAAACTGTTTTCACTTCACAACTCCTAAATTCCACAGTAAAACTTTAAAAGCATCTTTTCTGAGGTAATGTTTGAATATCAAATCAGCAGCTCTGAAAATTTTCTCATAGCAAGTTGTTTTACTTCCTGATCTCAATGAAAGTATAATCTATTTTTGTAGTTCTGTGCTGCCACACTCACCTGGTTTACAGCTCTTTATTTTGGCAAGTGGATATTTGTAGCTTTTCTATACAAAATGATGGCAGCAAAGGTTAGCTCCTTCATCATCCAGATGAGCAAAATTTTATTTTCCTGGAAGAACTCAGAACATGATAGGCAAGACATCAGAAATTATTCATTGAATGATAGTTCACCCTAGACAGGAATTTTTTTCCCGGCACGACAAAGCTTATCTGCAATAGTGCCTGTCAAGACTTCTCTAGGTAAGTCATCTGAAAATTTAATTGCTACTGACATCCAGAGAAAATAGATACATTCCTGAATGTTGAGCAGCCTCATTGTTTTATAACCAACAAACTGACAGAACAAAGTCGGTGTTTTCATCTTGACATGCTTATCAGTGCACCAAACATGCTGCTTCACTGTCATCAGAATGGAATTGTTCTGTGGGGAAGATGAAAAAAACAAGAATGGATGAATTTGGCTATTTCACATTCAGGACATCACTTCCAGCTGTGGAGTTCAGAGATTATTTTTTGCTTTGAAAAGATTAGTGATCTGTTCAGCATAGTCTTTGATACCTAGTAGCTGAGCACTGTACTTTCCTCTAGATCTCACTCTCATAGTTGCTTGGGTAGCTGGCTTTGTATGATCTGCTACCCTTTTGCATCTTGATTTGTAAAATTTTGAGGTGTGATATTTACTCTTGAAATTAAATCTTGATTTCATTGACTGCACACAACACTGCCTGGCTATTCGTTTCCAAATGTAAAATTTTATAGTACATCTGTCTTAGCATGATTTGGGATTGGATTGTGTAATGGTGTTATGTGTGAAAACCAAACCAAAACAAATTGTAAGAGTCGCATATTAGCTGGGTGTAAAGTAAAACAGTTCTTCCAAATCTACTCAAATCTCTGGGAAGAGTTTATTGTCCTCAGTCAGGACACAGTCGTAATAGTAGTTCCAAGAAACTGGGCCAGGCTGTCATACCAAAGAATATGCCAGAGAGAAAGTTTGGCAGCTCAGTAGGCATTTACTTCTGCAATGTGTAGGTACTAAAACTTTCATTCCTTGGCCCTGGGACAGAGTTCCACCTGCTGGAGTTACTGTTGCATGAGAACAAGCAGCACTTCGGGCTGCCTCACGTTCCTTGTTTGGATCATGCAGTGATTGGAGCAGATGCTTTCCGAGTATGGTTTTGTGAGCCTTCCTTGGATTTACCTGTGCTAAAACTGGGGGCTTCAAACACCTCTTAGTCACAGATTTGCCCAGTTTGTTGTTACTTGTTAAAACCAAGTATGGGAAACTCGTACCATTGATTTGATTATGTGCCATTTTTATTGCTCATCTGATCTGCTTTACAGAGTTTGTAGCTGCATATCTTAACACATACATTTAAAAACATAGGTAAATAAGGAAGCATTTTTATGTTTTGACAACAGAGTAAAGTCAAATAATAGTTGACCTGACCTGTTTCTAGGTCTCTTTGTAGCACATGATGGAAAAACCTTACAAAACCAGAAACCTTTTCAGTCTCTTTCCTCTGTGATTATCCATCCTCTTTGGCATCCTTTTATGTTAACAGGCCTTTTCCCAAAGCAGAGGAAACAAAAATACAATCTCTAGTTTGTTACAGGGTTTGCTCTGACAATCTGTAGAAGCCATTGCAGGAAGTGAATGGCCACTTTTTCTTCACTGCAGTGACAAGAGGAAGCACTTAATTGTAACTGCTACCTGTCATGAGAACTGTTCTGCTTAAAAGTACTCAGTACAATCTGTAAGCACATACATGTTAAAGGCTTAGAATATGCTATTCATTCTTCCTGCAGATCATTATTGCTGTTTTCACCTTGTATTTTATGCCTGTATGTGTTACCGCTGCTTTTGTAGCAGAAATTAGCTGAGTAGTATTACCAAAGCAGTGCTCCCATTGTTGCTCTGACTATTTCCATTTAAACTGTTTTTTAAAGCACTTGCATCAGTTTTAAGTCTGTTCTAAAGAACGTAATTATTTTAATATGGGGCTGAGGGACAGGGCTAAACACTTCATAGAATCATAGAATCATAAAATTGTCTGGGTTGGAAGGGACCTCAGAGATCATCAAGTCCAACCCTTGATCCACTACCGCTGCGGTTACCAGACCATGGCACTGAGTGCCACATCCAGTCTCTTTTTAAATATCTCCAGGGACGGAGAATCCATCACCTCCCTGGGCAGCCCATTCCAATGCCTGATCACCCTCTCAGTGAAGAAATTCTTTCTAATATCCAACCGAAACCTCCCCTGGCACAACTTAAGACTGTGTCCTCTTGTCTTGCTGAGAGGTGCCTGGGAAAAGAGACCAGTAAAAAAATGCTGGTGAATGGTGGGAGTTGCAGATTATAACATAAATTTAGATTTGAAGAATCTTGTGACTAATTTTTGTACTAGTCTGCTCCTGCAGTAGTAAAGAGGCAGCTCTATCAGTCTGTATGTTATTTCAGGCATTAGCTGTTTTTATCAAAACTGACCCTGACTGTGCCTGTACAATGGCTCTCACTTCATCTGTACATTTTTTTGACCCTGGAATGATACAGGTAGGGGGAGAAACCTGTAGAAAGAGATCAGGTAACTTGAGAAAACGCTTATGGAAAAGTCTGCCATTGCAGCAGGGAATGGTTTATCATATATTACTCACATCTTCTGATCTTTTGATAAAGTTTTCCAAATACAAAACAATAGAATAGAATGGGAAGCAGTGAGTATTTTGTGGCAATTTGTGACTATTAATGTCTGTGTTAGATGTTTTTTTTGTTTGCGGTTTTTTTTTTTTTGTTTTTACCAAAGTTATTATGAATAGCTCTATTTTTTCACCAGAACCATTACAAGTTTTTTCTGCCTGTGGGGTGAATCACAAGCTTCATGTGTATGAGAACACTGTCAAGATTTCTGTCAGTCACTGAGAATAGCTCCTTAGATCTGTCAAACTTGATTTGCCTTTTTCTTTTTCCTGAAAGTTAGATGTGTTTGTAGATGTGTTACTGTTATTATGCTACCATATTTTGGGATGCTAAAAAGACCCTTTTATCATCATTAACGTTTTTAAGTTACAGGACAGCAATAGCATAGAAATCTCAATGCTGTGTAGCAATATTCAATGTAATTTCTTGTAACTTTTTAAGACAACATCTGGGGAAGATGTACGGGACTTCACGAAGGTGCTGAAGAATAAGTTCCGGTCAAAGAAGTATTTTGCAAAGCATCCCCGACTTGGCTACCTACCTGTGCAAACAGTATTGGAGGGTGACAACCTGGAGACGTAAGTTTGGTTATAGAACAATTCTTCCTGGTGTCACTGGCCTATACTATTTAAGCAAAATAGTGAAACCTGAAAAATAATTCCAAGTTGTAGAGCCTTGAGCTGTATTATTTTCTATGAATTGTTTCACATTATTTGCAGGTCTTGCCTGGTCTGTGAAAAAAAAGTGACATACTTTATAGTTTGATTTTTTTAAAGCATTTTCTCATGAAGTCATGGACTTCAGGAGATTATGTTGGAGGGAGCTTAATGGCTGTTTTGTAGCTACTTTTGTAGCTTTGGGGAGACTGGGCTTTTGGAACTGCAGTACTTACTTGGTTATCTCAAAGTCCCTGGAGTAAGAATCTCCAAGCTAATCAGGTTTCTGCAGCCTTCAGAAATCTAAGTGACCTAATAGACACTGCGAGCACTCGCAGTGTCTCTCCACAGTACTGCTTATGGTGCCAGCAGAAATATTCCACTTTATTTAAAATATTCCATTTTATTTACTTACTTGCTAGTTGTCAGCAAAATACACTCTTAAAAGAGCAAACTTAAGGTGTGTCAACAGAGTGCTAGAAGTAGTTACATGGATTGACTCTCTTGAAATCTTGTCATCTGTAGTACCTACTGTGTTGTCTGAACACAGAACTGCTTAGCTAGCAACAACAAATATGAAGCTTCAAGTGCTCTGCTTGCATGTGACAGCCCAGGGCCATTGTCCACGTTCTGTTTTCATAACCAAAGGACTGTGCCTTTGATTTACAATAAGCAAATAAACCCTGCTCTGTAGTGACTTGAGAGGCAGGAGGAAATGAGGCAAAAACTGGCATTATTGATGGCCTGGCTTCTAAGAAAGCAGCAAAGTCTTAAAAATCTTATTCACTTCAGTTGCCACCAACACCAGAAAGTTGTGATGTAATAAAAGATTGCCACTGGCACCAGGAACTGGAATGTCAAAACTATGATCACAGGTCAGGATGAAACTTTCTTCGTCCAGTTATGTGGGAAATACAGACATAAATTGCCAGAATTGTACTAAGGGAACTGTTGGGTCTCCCCTCCAGGTGGCATAATGCAGTAGTGCATTCTCTTAAATAAAAAATAAATTAAAAACCTAAATAGTTACTCAAGTGTCAGAATGCAATAAAATATGTACAACATGTGTTTACTTTTGTTTATTGTTATGCAGCAGGAAAATAAGCATTGATAACTTTGATAACTATTGAGGGGTTTTTGTTGGTGGCCATGGGATTTCTTCCTCCAATATGTTTTTGTAACTCTATTTTTTAGTTAGTTTTAAAGGAAAGTCCAGTACTCAAGCAGAATTTAAATGAGCTGATAATGGTTTACAAACTACAGTTCAATCAATAGCACTGATTTGGTATTTTTAAACAAATTTATTTTTAATTTAACAAAATGAAGTCAGTCTGCTGTCTCTTCATGGTTCATGGCAGTATCTATTGCGGTCTCCTCTCTGCATCAATAGTTGCTGATTCAAACAATCTGGGTGGGTTGCTGGTTAAAATATATGTTTCTCAAGCTTTCTCTTGCTTAAATGCCACTGAAGTGTTTGTTTCACAGTTTCTTTTTTTCCCCTCTCTCTCTTTTTTTTTTTTTCTTTTCTTCCTTACAGTCCTATCACTCTCATCAGTATGTGGCCAGAGCAATATGAGTGAGTATACAGAACCCCTTTGTCTGGAAAGCTTAGTATACCAGTTGGTTTCTTTGAGTCAGATGTTGCTAATTTGATGTGCATCAGCTACAGGGCATGCCTGACCCAAAGCAATAACCCCCTGAACAATATTGTGTACTTATTTGTCATCAGTCTAACTTACTTTAAAAATAATGTTTATATCATTAATTGCTTTAGACACCACTAATTTTTTTTAATATTTTTTTTTAATCAAGTCCTTCCCAGTCTCCACAGCTGTTTCATGATGACACACACTCCAGGATAGAGCAGTATGCTACTAGGTAAGACATGCACAGTTCCTCAGCAGTACACTACATTTTGTGATTAATTCCTGCAGATTTTAATATACTCTACTGGCTAGTCATTATTTATTAAAAAGATACAATTCTTTGTACTCAGAAGTATGTCGAGTGTTTCTAAATCACCAGCTTCTGAATACAGTCATATTAAATGTAAAATAAATGCATTAAATCTATTGTTGGCACACAGCATGAAAACTCTTGCAGAATTACTGTGCGTTATTCTAAAATGCGCTGGTTTTCTTTTGTTTGTTCATTTTTAACCTTTGAAATACACTGAACGTGTTGGAAACAAAGAAATTGATCCATATTATCATGCAATCTGACTTGGTTTTGCTTTGTGCATTTTATTGTTGTATCTGATCTCCACAACTAATAAATGATGTTAACTTTTCAGGTTTTTGAACAAATATTCAGAGAGGCAAGGAAAAAATAGGGCAGAAACTAATGCTGAATGACTACTTACTATCAGCCTCAACATTTTTTTTCCCCAACAATGTATATTTTCACCCTTCATTAGTAGCATAGTACATTGTCAAGGGCGACATTGTAGCACTTTTTGATTATTTGTCATCTGTCATTCAAATGAATCACAAAGCATTTCTTTGAATCTATAACTTAGGCCATGCTGTAATCAATTAAAATCCATGGAGCAAATAAATTGGACTTCTGTAGAAAGGTGCAAGAATTTCATGTCTCCCTATGCCCTTTTTTCAGCCTCTGGTGCCACAGTACTGTGGCTTTCTGTGCCCACATGAAGCTTGAACTCTGGACTCACATGAAGGATCCTAGGTGCAATACCTGTTTTCCCCCTATCCTCCCCTCAGTTCTTACCAGCTCTGCTCTGGATTTGACTTACTGAAAGTGGACCTTGCACTGCTCAGGGCTCTATCAGGATACAAAGCAGATGTAGGTTAGCAAACTGACAAACTTAAAAAATATTAATTACTAAATAAGTAACATCTAAAACGTTTTAAGATATTTTTTTCCACTAGTAATATAAATCTATAAAAATGGGAGACCTAATTCTGTAGCTTTCATGTAACTTTAATTGTGCTTTCTAGTTGGATCTATTATTATGCATTTTTCTCATATAAACTAGTAAATACATATTATTGTCCTGATGTTTTCAGCTAAGCTTCTCTTAAGAAATATTGTCAAAGCTTCCCTAGACTGTAGCCTGCAGAAGCAGTATATTAGACCTTAAAATATTGTCACTGATGGAAGAACATTCAAGCCTCAGTTTTCTGTCAGCAAGGTCCCCTACCTGTAATCAAGTACTGTCTCCCCAGTCTGTTGTGCTTTGTCACCTCTGAGTTGGTTCTAATGCCCTTTCTCAGCTTTCAGATTCTGTGCTGCAAATCTGCAGTGCTTTCTCTGTCTTCCTCTGCTCCCCGATCAGGGCTATTTCCTGTTTCCACATCCTATTCCGAGCAAATCCTCACTAAATGATGGAGATCAAAACCATGATGATGGTAGAATCTACATTTCTAAGTCGGGATATCTGTTGGTTGCTAAGAGATTCAGGGCAGGCTCTCCTCTCTGAAAAATGCTGGGGTTTGTACCATTTCCCCATATGACAACAGAGCTACAGAGATTAATTTAGTCAATTATGTTTCATCAAAAATTTAGAGATGCTGAGCAGCATTACAAAGGTGACTTGTGATTTGTGAGCATGTTACTGTGGAATAGATCTGTTTGAAATGCCCTGGCACGGAGATGATCAGAGTATCTCTAGCCACTTAGGAGCTTGTTCTTCCTTTCTGGGGAGGTGTTGGAGCACAACATCTCTCTCCAGCCATAGTGTACCAAGGCGATCAAGACAACTGCATCCTCTGTGTGCTTTCATTTATCCTCCTTCAACCCCAAGGAATATTAACAAGTATACAGATGGGCAAGCTTGCTCTGTTGCTCTGTGCTAATGACACCAGAGTCCCTACTTCTTTAGAGCCTTGCTCACTGCTTTCGAAATGAAATTTGAAAATGTCTATATTAATGCATAACACACTGGCAAAAAGCTATTTGAAATTAAGATATCTTGAAAAGAAAAACCCGTATTTGGTGCAGTACAATATATGTGCACAGCATTGATTTTTCCTAGACTTCTATGTATATATTTTAGGTGCTTAAAGTGTATCCTTCCTAGAAAATTGATTAACACAAAATTTCTGCTGTGATTCTAAAGAGCTGCATGGCCTTATAGATGTAAGTGCAACTACTTACAAGAAACTTAGCTGAAAGCAAAAGTGCAAACCAGAAAATCACCTTTATCTTGGCCCAAACCAGGACAGCAGTATAATAATCCCGTTCTTTTAGATTAATTCCTTCCAAAGTGAGGAACCAGAGGCTATGACTCACTGTAATTACACTGGGTTTTGTGTTGCTTTCCAGGACTTGTATGTCCAAGGTGTGACCTTATTTGTCAAGTGTCATTTCAGATCTTGCATGTGCTATATTTTAAAAGTATTCATCCTCTTTTGCTTGTCCAGCTTTATAAGAAGAAAAAAGAAAAAAAAGAAAACCATCTGTGAAAAAACATCTTTCATTTTACTGTGAGAGTTGTGATAATAATTATACTGGAGAAAATATAGTTGTTCTTTTCTCTTTGGCAAGTAGAATTAGTTAATCATAACAAAAGTTTCTCGTAGAACCCCTCTAAATTCTAGGTGTTTGTCATAAAGTCTTAGGAGTTGATTCCTATTCATTTATACCAAGATTGACACATCTGAGCTGTTCCTAAGTAGACTTGATCTCCACATTGCCTCGGTATGGATTGTGCAGTATGTTCTCTGAAAGCCGTGGTCTTTCCGTGCCTTTCAGGCTCGCGCAGATGGAGAGGACCAATGGCTCCTTCCTCACAGACAGCAGCTCCACCACAGGAAGTGTGTAAGTAACTTGTACTTGTTAAGGTCACAAGGAACTTTGCTGTAGCTACATGGTGTAATCTTTGTAACACGGGATTTAGTCTCACTGAACATAACTAGTAAGTGATGCCAAGGATTCCTGCGTGGCTCATTATTTCACGCACCAGTTGTAGAAATTGGTGATGTTCATTTGATGATGTAAGGGAGCTATGTTTCCTAGCCATTACACTTGAAAAGTGATGGTATTTCATACAACTGCAAAAAAAGTCACAGCTCTGTAGGTTCTATTTTGTATTCCTTTTCTGCTTTTATCGTAGTATATATGAAAAGAAATCCTTCAATGTTGAAGTGGGCAATGGAGCAGGTCAATAGTTTGTGCTAACTTTTTTTTTGCTGGGGAAAAAAGAAACAAAAAAAAACCACACAAAAAAAATCTAGATTGAAGATTATGCAGAGCCAGAATACCGTTGTTGCTACTTTCTTAAATTTCAGTTTGCCAGCTGCTGATCCATCTGTTATTACTTGGGAATATAAACATGGTCCCACACTAATATTGTCAATGACATTTTCAAAGTATGTGTCAGTTCCATTGCAAAAACCTCATTAAAGTGTGTTGAGGAACCTGGAAAGCACAGGACCCTTGAATTTCTTATGAATTAAATATTTTTAAAATGTTTTAACCTGCATCAGTTCTATTAATGAAATCCATGTAGGACTCTGCCGCTTTTAAGTTATTAATGAATGTCATCAGCTTTTTTAAAGAGGAAACAGAAATTATTGTTGTTCAGCTTTAGTTAGAAAATCCTATTGTGCTCAGTAATGCTTTCACTTAGTGTTTTAAAATCTAGTCATGATGTTATTCTAGCTATGAATGTACTAGAAATTTGAAATTCAAAATATTTTTCTTCAGAGAAACACTACTTATCATCTTTGAATGTTTCCTCTTTCCTGCTTACAACTTTTTTCATGTGTAACTGTTTTTATGTATTTCTGTCACTGATAGGCTCACCAAAGGCAGAAATGTAGCCAAACTGTAGAGGCAATCATGTAAAGACACTCAGGTGTTGCCAGTCAGGAGGAGGAAGGTGTGAGCTCCTGTTCAGCCCACCTGTGCCCCATTAGGGCTGGCCCCAGCTGCGCATGAGCAGAACTGGGGGACCAATAAAAGGTGGGCTCCCAGAGGTGAGCTCAGCTCACTCCTGAGCAGCCTGAGGAGGAGGCTGGTCGAGTCTGGAGCGTTAGTACCGAGCTGGGCTAACTGAATCTAAAGGTGACGATTGGAGTGCTGTTCTTACACCTTGGCAAGAACACCAGTGGCACATCAAAACACTGTGGCCCAAGAAAGGATTTTCCTCAACACCAAAGTATTCCCCTTTGATTTCCCTTCCAAAAAAACCCCCCGCCCCCACCCCCAACAAAAGAGAGCAAACATACTGACTGAAAAATACTGTCATTTGGCAAAAATTGAAAGGAGCTAAATGCTCACACACTTGACTGAGTCACTTATTTTGCACATGATGAGTCTACTCATTTGCAACTTATTTCAACTTAAGGCACAGTTGGAACACATGTGACATTTTATTTGTTGGGGCACTGTGCAGTCAGGTTTAGGAGTAGGAACAGGTAGTGAAGGTCAGCTGTACTGGTACTGATGCTCATTGTGTCCTAAGTCAAACTGGAGCCCCAGTATATAGTACCTGAATACTTTGACATGATGTATGTGGTCAAAAGTCATCTTTTCACAATGAAAATTTAATTCCACATGATGATAAGATACAGGGAAGCAGATGGACTTTACAGACAAAGCATTTTAGAGTACCTTTGTTAACCTTATTGTTATATATATTGTAGCATCAGTGGGTCAAGGTATACTTTATTTGAACTAGAATGCGTGGCTGAAAATGATCAATGAAGAATTACAGATAGACACAAATAACTATCTGAAATCTAATTTAGCAATCTGTTTTCTTATTCAGATAAAATAGTACACTGACGAAAAGTAAAGGTCAGGAAATCTGAATTTTTCTTTTCCATAGTGTAGTCTTGATACAAGGGAGGTTACATGCAACTTTATTTACCTCTTGCAATTATGCATAATTCATGTTTTTTAATATACTTCTTGAAAATATATATACATAAAGAGCATAGGGTATTTCAGAGGTCATTTTCCACAGGTTTCCTTGGTAGAGGTGTTCTTTTCCTTTGAGATATACTTCTTTCAACTCTGACCTCCTGGGATGCCATTGTTTTACTACTTTCTACTACCCTGAAATGCAGAAAAGGAGCAACCATCTCTTCTGTTGAAGAACTTTGTGTACTCCTAGGTTTTTCTCAAAACACCCAGAGCCTTTAGGAGAATAACATGAAAGGATGGAGATTTTATTCTGATGCTCTGGTTTGATTTTGGTTTCTAATTGCCATGTGCAACCAGTTCTGCAGAACTGAGTCCTGGATTCTCAAAATAAAAGTGTTTTTTTGTGGTGTAGACCACATGTCACTTCCTTATGCTGAAGATCATTGGGAAGCCCTGCCCTGGGACTCCTGTGCTATTAATGAATCTGTATTAGTTGCAGTTGTAAGGTTGTTGAGATTTGTAGTTTAAGGTTCTTTAACTAGTGATTTTGCAAGACAGACCAGAGATGGAAACATGGTAAAAATACACTTTTACTTCATAAAACTGCTTGTATCAGGCACTTCCTCCAGCATGTGGAAAGGTCTACTGTCAGTTTCAAGGTGTGATGGCTACAAAAGAGACAAGTATGTATTCACAGTTTGTGATGTATAGCTACTGAGACTCTAAACCAGTGGGAGTGGAGGAAAATGGCATTTTTCTCTGGAATGAATAGCCGTGAGTCCAAAATTTAAAATAATCTGTATTTAGCTGTGTCTGTCTCATCTACTGGACTGAAATACAGCAATAGTATCCAAGTGCTTACTGTGTTAACTCCTTCTTTAGGGGTTTATAAGTTTCATTAAAAAATGAAATCTCAGATTTAATGAAGTCAAATTAATGTAATAAATCTGGCTTTACAGAGCCCTGTTAAAAAAAAGTAAAAAAATTTCAAAAATCCATTTTTGATGACCTACCTGGATAATAACAAACTAATTCATCATCTTAAAAAGTAGACAGCAGCTTTTTATGCCTAATTAAAGTAACCAGACTAAACTACTTGATCACACGAACCTTTCCTGACAACATTAACATCCTTGCACAAAATAAGGCTTTATGTGTACTTAGACTGAGTCTTTTTAATTAATATGTACACTTTTTTGTTTGTTTGTTTGTTTTTTTAACCTGAGTGATAAACTGTGTTCTCTCTCTTCAGTATGCTTTAACACTCTGTTTCTGTGCTCCCTGAAGATGTGACATTGAATCTCTAGGACATTCTGCCTTAGTGAAGCCATTTTGGTCACAGTGAGGAGATTCTGCACAGTTTGCAGGACTGTAGAAGCCCTGTTATGTACCCCAAAAAGTAGTTTGAAGCCCCAAAAGTGATTATATCACTTGCCAAATAATTAGTTCTAAGGGATAGGGGTTTTTATCAAGATAATTAAAGAATTAAGAGGTATCATGTGGTTTTCATTATCATATCCGGACCTGATCCAGATTCTATTAACTGTACTAGATGTTGGTTTAGCTTTAGCTACACTAATGCAAAAAAACAAAGGAAGTGATTATGAGTTTCTCAGAGATCACTCAAGTGGTAGAGAAGAGCAGGCAGGCAGAGGTTTTTTCTATAGGCAAGTTAAAAAAGCACTGTTCTGTTTCTTTTTCAGCTAACACTGTCAGATTTTCTGTGGGTTTTTTGAGAGATTTATATGCGCATACAACCCCAGTTATATTTTAATTATAAAGCTGTATTGAATGAAAAATTAATTAGATTTATTCCATTTACATGGGAAGATTATTAGTATACTACTCATGAGTTGAATTCTTCTTGTGACTATACTACTGACTACAATCAAGAAAGATAAGAAGTAAATATATATTACTTCCTTTAAACTTTTCAGCTCATTGTTAAAATATGAAGAACTTGCTAAGTAGGTTTCTTTTTCAGTTTTATATATAACATCCTGCAAACCAGTAGTTAATCACAAAAGAGAGGATGAAGGAAAGTGTCATGCAACCAGAGCTCTGGGGCAGGATCTCCGCATACCTGGCAGTTTTCAGCCTTTATGTCATAAATGAACTTACATAGAATAGACTGCCATGAACTTTAAAAGTGAATAGAACTATCATAGTCTATATTTTGTTTTACTTTTTAATGTTTAGTTCTAGCTGATGCATGTTTGTTTGATTGTAATAGTCAAGTGTTCAAATCTCATTGACAAGTCAGAAAGCTGCAGACCTCATGATAGCTTTGAGTAGATCATAGAATCATAGAATTAGCCGGGTTGGAAGGGACCTTAGAGATCATCAAGTCCAACCCTTAATAGATAGTGAATAGATAGTGAATAGTTATTCTTCAGAAGAAATATTTCAGTGGTGTTCTACCATAAGATTAGTCTTCAGTGATAAGTTTTTCTTAAACAGTATTACAAAGAAATAAATCACTGATTGACAGAACTGCTTTTCTAAAAAAGAGACACCAGGAATTAGAATGTAGTAAATCTGTGTATATTTGGCTTGCAAAAGTTGGGATTTTTTTAAATGGGTATGGATGTACTGAGATGCCCAAAATCTAAGCTTAGCAGGATAAAATAGGTTCTTCTATTAAACAAACAGTATGTTTGGAGCTCTTGTTTGTTCCAGGCAAAGGCATTTTCTCCTGTTACCCATGGGCTTTAATTTATTTTTTATAAAACCTCCAATCCATATGTGGGCCTGTAAAATACCTGTTGTGTTTTATTTGTTGTATACATTTATGTATAGATATTTTGTCACCACACAAATAATATGTTACTTCCAGGGTGTAAATTTTTAAATAACTGGTTTTACTATTCGTTCAAATGAGGCTGTACATTTGGATCTTTTGTGTTCAAAGTTGTTTTAATTGACTGACAGGAAATTTTAAAAAGCCTCCTGAAAAGGTCCATTACACTTTTACTTGGAAAATAAATACTTTAAATAATGAACTTTCTATTCTTTGTATTTGCTTTCAAAGGCAGTCCTTGAGGGTTCTTTTCTTTGTCATAGCCCATTCAGCTAAATAGCAGAATTCATACCTTCTTTACAACAACCGTAGGAAAAAGGTCAGCACAAGAAAAAATTCTATGTGAAAAAGTCTCTTTTCTTAATGGTATCTGAATATGTGTATGTATACTGCTCATATGTTCCCTCTGCTGCTGACTTTGCCTTAATTGCAGATCTTTAGGATAATGTTTGTAGGGATATATGGTCATAAGGTATGCAGTCTCTGTATAGCCAAGTAAAGAAGAGAATTTAAGGAAGGTTTTCTTCAGCATTCATATTGCTGCAGCAATTTCTCTCTTAAAAACATGAATACTGTGTGTTTCTCTGCTGATGATTTATGTTCCTTGAGTAAGCAAGCAAGTAAACTTTTCTTAGGACGCGGTATCCTTCACTTTCTATCCATCTGAATTTAGAATGCATGAAGGCCAGCAACTGGGGGAGAAAAGCACTCCTATAGAAATCCCACCTCTTTTGGACCTTCTAGCATAATTCAAAGTGTCAGGACTTCTGTGTCTCCTTACCAGAAAGTAATTTCTATGCAAGTCAGAAAGAGGACATTTTCTTTCTATTCTTACATCTGTGAGGAGGAGGATATTTACTACCCTTGAAGAGTTTCAAGGTAGTGCATTTGTATATCAAAAAAAAAAAAAAAAATCTGGAAATAAAATGCTAATTCAAAACCTATAGCATTTTTGCAACATTGTCAGTCTCTTTGTGCAGTGCAAAGCATCAGCTAGCTACTTGATGATTCATTGCTCTTGGAGAATACTGTGTGGATTTTTTTCTCTCTAATTTTAATAATTAATTTGGGCACACCAAAATTATCTATTTATGGTCAAAAAAACAAAAACAAAAACAACGTAAATACCAGGTAGCTTGTTTGTTTTTATTTATTTTTAAGGTGTTTCAAATCAGTCATTTTTGGCTTATATTATCTCAGATTTTTGCTTTTGCTATTTCTTTTTGAAACACCAGCAGCATTTTTTCTTCATTGTGTAGATTAAAGTAAACTCATCTTTTACACTACTATTGATCCGTCTTCTTTTTCTTGTGAGTTACTTGTCTATGTGCTTTCCTACAGTGTAATTTTTTTGAAACAACTAAAAAATGTTGATACCATTTTCTGATACACACACCTGACACTTATGTACTAGAGTCTTGCAGGCTTGTTTCCTGCTCAGAGTCCTTTTTGATAAATAAGCAAACAAAACCCCTCAGCTTGATGAAGATCTTTGCTTCTATAATAGACGTGTTATTGCTCTGTCTTTATCTGTGTTGTTTTATTGTTCTAGAGAGGATGAGCATGCCCTGATTCAGCAGTATTGTCAGACACTGGGAGGAGAGTCACCTGTGAGTCAGCCACAGAGTCCTGCTCAGATCCTCAAGTCTGTGGAAAAGGAAGAGCGAGGAGAGTTGGAGCGCATCATTGCTGACCTCGAGTTAGAGCAAAGGTCTCGTGACCATCTTACCTGCTGTCTGAATTGTCACCTCGTTGTTGTTTGAAGCATGCAAGTAGTGTGAATATATGAAAATAGTATGAGTGTGAAAATAGTTAGAGATGAAAAGAGGTGGACCTAGGAGTCATTTTAGTAAAATGGAAGATTTTAGTAAAAACAAATTAAAAAAAAAACTAAGGCATATGTCACACGTGGCCTGACTGTTAGGTAGAAGGGGATGGGTCTGCAACAAAATACCTTAGTTTTACCTCTACTTGATTGTCTAGGGACATTACCTTTGCATGAACTACTTGTCTGTAGTTGGAGGTGATTATAACAGTTAATCTAAGAAGTCTTTTTATCATTTGCTTAAGTCATCATTCTCCTCTTTTCAATATACCAGGAGTCTGCAGATAGAATACGAGCAACTAAAGGAGCAACATCTTCGGAGAGGAATAAACCCCCTTGCATCACCTCCTGACTCCATTGTGTCTCCTCAGCATGCTTCAGAAGATGCTGAGCTCATAGCTGAAGCTAAACTCCTGAGGCAACATAAAGGTCGCCTGGAAGCAAGGATGCAGATATTGGAAGATCACAATAAACAATTGGAGTCTCAGCTTCACCGACTACGACAGCTACTTGAGCAGGTAGGTAGATGTCCACTGTTATTCTCCTGTGTTGGTTTTGTATGGTGGATTTCTTGTTGAAACAATAAACTGGAATTGTACTGTATATATTTTCACCACACTAGCTTGGCCTGTTGCATTCAATCATTTCAAAGATGAAGAGAGGTTTGGGTTTTTTCCTGCCCTCTGTTATAAGCCATGGTGAAAGTCAAGTGAGCACAAGATGATTAGAGGTCTTGAAGTGGTGATCAAGGTAACTTATGAAACACTGGGAATCACCCAAGTGCAGTAGTTTTTCATTAATTAAAATAGCAGGGGGAAGAAAAGATATACCTTTTTCCAAGTAGCAATGCCAGTCATAACCTGTATTTTACTTCAGTTTTGCCACCTTCCTTAAATAATTTATTTGTTGCCACAGTTAGTCACCAAAATATTTCCTAGCATGCCAAAGACAGATGGCCACAAATGTCTTAACATGCAAAGGAGCAATTAATTCCGTTAAAAAAAGACTTTTCCTGAGTAGCATATTTAGATTAATAACCTACAACAAAATGATCTCCACATGAATAAATATTGAAGGCAAGAGCCTTTTAGTGCATGTCAGTAGATAGAGATTGTGGGGTTTCTTTGCTGGGGGAAGAAACGTTGATTGACTGCATAAACCAAATATCAGAATGGCATAAGCTCCTTCTGTAGATGATGCTTTCATTACAGAGCTAAAGATAATTTTTTGTTTGTTTTACTGGCTGACAGTCATTTTTCTAGGCAGTTTTGACTGAATAGCACTGATCCATCTGTTTGTTCCAATGGTTTCCTTGCCCCTCTAGGACAGTATTTTTGTTGTTGTTACTAACATTCTAGCATCTTTAATCACTGTTTGAGGAGCTTAAATATTTAACAGGGAAGATAACAACCCATGCAACTGCTAAGAATCATTCATGATCTATCTTGAGAACTGTGGCCAATATTAGCTGTTTCAGAGAATGGTTTAAAGTTGCCAAGAAACAGCTGTAGAATAGAAACACAGAAGTTCTGGCAAACTCACAGTCAATCACAGCTTTAAATTTTCCTTTTTTCTAATTTAGCTGTGGGTAATCTTATAACTTTGTAATCTTTTCAGTATCCTTAAAACATTCTTAGTAAGACTTTCAGGGTATACATGTATATTGTGATAAAGTGGGCAGGCTAAGGGACAGTAGTTTCTTACAAGTTCTCCCTCTGCATTCTAGAGCTTGTGGTTTCTGACAGGGTAGGGCAGCACCGAGTTGACTTTTTTCCAATATTTCTGATTGTTTACACCTCCTTTACTATATACTGTTGCTCTTGTTTCTGGCCTCTCTGGAAGTCATGCTGTGCTTCAGATTGTTCCAAATGTCTTTTCTGAAGCTGTTGCTGTTTCTCTGTTTTTTATTGGAGGGACTGGGAAAAAGTCAGATTTATGAGAAGGTCTGCATTATTGCATTTATAATATGTATGTTACTTTAGAAATATGCCTTTGTAAATATATCTGTACACTATTTAATGGTGGTTTTTTTACCAGCTCCCAAGCAGGTTTTTTGCAGGCTTTCTCCAAGGATGCTGAAACTACTCCCATGAAGATGGTTCAAAAAGTATAAATAACTTAATTTTTCAGTATCTTCTCTAGAACTTCTTTATTTTGACATTAATAGAACTATGAAGCAGCATTGAATCCCATTACTGCCCTATTGCATTTCCAAAAGAACCTTTTTTGAACATGTTTATTTTTCTGTCACCTAGTCAAGGAATAAGGAATACCTTTTCTCAGTGATGAGATGATTTGCCTGGAAGATTCTCATAAGCCCAAATGTGAAAATATTTAACAACTCTGTAATTCCTGTAATACTAATTACTGGTATTAAAGGTATTACAGGTTGTTGGTTTTGGGTTTTTTTGGGTTTTTTTGTTTGTTTGTTTGGTTGGTTTTTTGTTACTTTTTTTTCCTTGACTGGCATTTTTTGCCATCTCTGTCTCTTCTGTCACTAGCAAATCTTTCAACTTCTCCACTCGGTCTCCTGATTGTTGTTTGGGTTAGTAACTTGCCACTGAATCTGGAAATACTAGGACTTTTTAATTTACAAGATACAGAATGAGTCTGTCTACACACAGATATTTAGGTATAATGTTCATGGAATTTAGAAACTTTCCTGTAGTCTTTGTTTAATCTAGATGAGAACATTCCAACACATTCTTTAGGAAGCAGCTTTAGCAAAAATATGCTTGCATCCTCACTGAACAGTTGCCTATTCAGGTCATAATTCTGAGGTTACCATACTATTTTTATTATAGCAAGCCCAAAGGACTGGTAGCTGTCATACAAGGTTGTCATTTTTGTCTATTTGATTGATTGTAGTGCCAAAGAGCAAGGTGAAACAGAACTGGCGTGTGACAACTTTGATACCAATGTGTTAATAATAGAGAGGGGAGAAAAATAATAATAATCCTTTTCCACTTTTCTTTCTTCATCCCTTAAGATACTGCATGAACAAAATAGAAGTCAGATCTATGAAGGGCATTGAAACTCTATTTGCATTTTTGTCTGCTCTTCTGATCTACTGAACAGAGGTTTCATACTGGATTTGACATTGGAGTTAAAAAGAGATAAGATCTGTCAATGGGTATATGATGAGACTGAGTAAATAGGAACTGCAGCTCCTCTCCAACTGAAAGAAGAGGAACATTTTGAAAAGAGCAGTAGAGACTTTCTTTTTTTTGGCTGGGAGAATAAGTCTGGAACAAGAGGAAACATCTGTAATGTATCTGCAAAAGGAACTGGACTTTTTTGAGCTATTCTGTCAATCAGGTTGGAATGAGGGAGGTACATTCTGTTTTGTTCTTTACCAAAAGCAACAGAAGTCAAGGGAAGAACAGGTATTTGTCTCTCCATTAAGCCATTGCCCAGTTCAGGTTCCTCTTTCAGAAAGACACCAGCAGGAGATACAGCAAAATAAAACAGTGTAGATCAAAACTGGTTAAAATAAATTCTTCCTTTGAAACGATTTTAAAACTGCAATAACGCAGAAAAATCCCTCAATTTCAGAGTTTGCAGGAGAATAACTCGTGTCCCCTTGGGTCTTTATTTCCTTTTGCATAAAAAGAAGCTTGAACATTCCCAGAAATCAGGGTTGGAAACTTCCTCCTCATCTCTAGGCACATGCTCAGTCTCTGCTTTTATTATCCAGAAAGAATGAAGCAGATATATACTAAAATCTATTTTATTATCCTTTCTGGCTTAAGGGTTGTCTGCTACCTTGTTTTGAATAAGAAGGAATGAAGTTCATGGTGCCTGAAGGGGACTGATGATGAAAGTTTCCAGATTATGTAGGTGTTACACAACTGGGGTCAAGAAGAACATGATTTTCTACAGGTTTTTTCTCAGGCTTTTTCCCAGTAAAACTTAAATACATGCAAATTTATCCTAAGTTATTTTGCATTTAACATTTTTTTGTATCTGATTATTATACTAAGACATTTATGATACTACCCTTCCCATTCTTCTCCACACCCCACTTGTCATCTGCTTAATTGTCTTTATTTTGGAAGAGCAGGGTTTTGGTTGCTTTTGGCTTTTCTTATTTCTGCAATCACTTGAACCTATGTAGTGCAATATTTAATGGTATGTTTAAAGGAAAATGAAATTAGATAGAATCAGATATTGTCCTCTGATTAGAAGGGAACGTGGGGGTTTTGTTCAGTTTTCTTTTTGTGTTGTTGGGGGTTTTTTATCTTTTTTTTTTTTTAATCCAATGTGACACATCAGAATAAAATATTCTAAGTATGTTTTGTTTGCTCTCAGTTTGTCTACTCTTAGAGTTCTTGTGCTCTACAGGGGGGTTTTTTGCCATTTGCAGTACTACTCCTAAGTGGTACTACATAAGCCTTACTACGAACTCATCATTAAGTTAAATCATTGTTTAAGTTTGTAGGCACCTTTTTTCAAGGCTAATTAATCTTGACTTTACAATGCCTCACTATCCTTGATCTAGCCTAGGTGATGCTGTACTGCAGTTCAGTTTGATATCAAGTCCAGCACCAGTATTCCTTCCTCAGCACCCTTGGTCATCTATGCACCATTTTTTTACTTCTTGAAAGAGGGAGAGAGATCCAGTCCAAGTGCAAGTCTGCATTTTGCATGATTCACATTCTCTCTGTCCATCTCTCCGTGGGGTGAGCAAGCAGACACTCTTCTGCTGGAGTCAGCCTTGTCCTAACCCTTGGGAGAGTTTTCTTCATGTCTTTACCATCACAGCTCTAAAATGTCCTTGAGCAGAGGCTCCTGGCTATAGGGAATTACCTGGGGTTAGTTAACCCAAGCATTACCTCATTCATTTTACCCATACTCTGTAGCTCAATTGAACCCTGATACTGAACAGCTAGTTGCTTAGCTACTTGGTAGGCATTCACTGTTCATAGGAGTGTCTTGATGGTAAAATCCTTGGCTGGCTTGAAAACATTTCCATCTTTCTGTGTCTTCAAAATGCAGAACAATATTTCTTGATATATTCTTTTAATCAAATCTGGAGGTTGGTATTGTCATGCTGAAAGAGAGATGAATATTGGAGGAGAAAAAAAAGATTTGCTGAGTGCTCAAGGGAACAATTTCCTTCTATTTCTCACCACAGTGTATGGAAGAAAAAGTGTTTTCCATTGTTCAACAATCTTCAGTTTTGTTGAAGATTTTATTTTTTTTAAACTGGAAGTTGTCTCAGAGAATTGAATGTTGTGCTTCAGGCAGTGGGCTGCAAAGGAGCCAACTTGAGCACAAATGAACTGCCATTCTGTATACTACCTCTTCACATCGAGTCTCATAGCCAGTCTAAGTACTTGCTCAGTCTCAGTTTCTAAAAGATCTTAAAAATAATTATATTTTTTGCTTCTGTATCTGTTTTTGACAGATTCACTGAAATAATCTGGTCTTTAGGCAGTTTGGAGGCAATTTAATGATTTGTGCTCAAAAAGATAAATGCTGAAGCAACCATTTCAGTTACGACTCTGTAACTGCCTCAGATGTAAATACTGCTTTGTGTGCATCTGATTTTTTCAACACAATCACTTCTGGAGCTCAAATACTATATTACTACTCTCTTATTCATATGATTTCTTAAGGGAAGGAGAAAAAAAAGTTTTAAAAATTGCCTGAACAAGAACCCTTTCATTATATATGAGTTGTTACAGTGAAGAACTTCGGGTCTTTTCTTATTTTGTATCCATGTATCTATACTTTTACATAATCTCAGGCACATACATGGTTACAATTAAACATAATATATAACTTACATGTTTGACTCCTTGGGTGAATTTATTTTTTACATACAAAGCATTGCGTTTCTGTGGTACGTGGTCACTATAGAACATTATTTTTATCTATCTAACTGGGGTCCTGTAAGTATTACACTTAAGTCTAAATTTTCTTTGAACAAGTGGTTTGGTTTTTCTCTCCCCCTAATGATCATACAGACCTTAACCAACTTTTAGTAGTTAGAGAGCAAACAAGAAAGAGCACATAAAAAATGGAAAGGAGCAGGATGACAGCATACAAGCCCACACTAAAATTTTGGAGATACAATTTGTCTGAATTTGGGTATTATTGTCTTTAATGTAGCCTGAGTCAGACTCCCGGCTTAATGGCGCTTCGCCCCAGCACTCTGCCCTTGGCTACCCATTCGAGCAAGAGACAAGCTCACAGTTTCATCAGACAGGTAAGTGGGTCAGGTAATGTGCTGCGTGCATCTATAAATGATGACTGAATAGGTTTTTTGGCATCTTTCTGAAAAGCTTTATAAATAAAAAGAAAGATCTTTGTGATGTTTCTGGGATCAAGACTTAGAGCAGCTGGAGTTGTTGTTTGCCCAGATTTGCAAACAGCTGTGGTATCACGAGAATCCTTGTAACTGCATTAGGGAATTCTAGCAATTGACTACTTGGTCCCATCCATTTTGAGCAAGTGAATTTACTGGCCAAATCCATCCTCACTGAAAGGGGNTTTTTTTTTTTTTTTTTTTTTTTTTTTTAAATCCTCATAACTATATTCATTGCTCTTTTTTGTTGTCATGTCTGCAGATGACTTGTTAGTTCCACCTCATGATACCGACACAGATCTAACAGATGTTATGGAGCAAATCAACAGCACATTTCCAGCTTGCTGCTGTAAGTGTAACAAAAATGTCTCAGAATAGTATTGGATTTGAGTCTGTCTTTTGAAGAAAGAAGTCATTCTTGTATTGACCAAGAAAAAATCTCTGTGACAAGATCACTTGTCAAGATATGCAAGCTATATACTTCTTTCTTTAAAGGTTCTCAATACACACTATTTGTGAAGGGAAATAAATGTTCACATGTTCTGTAAGGTAAAAGCTTGTAGAACCCCATTTGCTGATGCTGTAATCCCTGTGTAGAGCTTATATGAATGTACATTCTGAATGCTGTTTCTCTAATAAAACTAGGAAAAAAGACCTTAGGCAACAAGAGGGGCCATAGCCAAACTCTGACTGCATTAACTAATTATTGAACTGGTTATTAAACTAATTGACCAGAGGAAATAACTGTTAACACAGCACATAACACCTTTCCCTGCTTCAATGCTTTGAAAGTTGATACTTTATTCAGTAGCTATTTAATAGAGATCAAAAAGAAACCCCATTAATTTCATATGCGTGGCTTATATCAGGTGACATACATTTCCACTAGTCCTGTTCCTTTGAGAGTGTCACTGCACTTACAAGAGAGAGGAGCTGTCTCTCTGGTTCGAGCAATATTTCATAGATCAGTGGTTTTGGCAGGGGGGTGAAGTGGCAACTTCGTTATTAAAAAAATTATTTTAAAAATACATGCATAAATACATGTATATCTTCACCTTCAGCTCTTTTTCTTTAGAAACAACAGTGGTGAAAACTTGGGTAGATTCTTAAACTTTCTTTCAAATTAAACGTAATAATGATGGTCCATTTTAAAAGGCAGAAGTGAGAGGGTGGTGTTCCTGTTCATTCCTTTTGGAAGCACCGAGGTTTTGTTTCAACTGTCCCTTGAGATTTTCAGTGAGTTCAATACTTCAGAGCCCATCACTCTGCAAAACAAGGATTTTCTTCTAAGGAGCATCTCTTCTTGAAGTCAAGAGCTAATGAAGCTACTCAGCACAACTCAAGGGAGAGTTTGTGTGTATGCAAACCAGTAGAAAACACAAGTGAAGTATGAACTCTTATTTTTGCAAATGCCTGTTGTGCATGCATGAGGAGGATAGCAGCTACTGGACGTTTGGCCCAAATGAGTTTACAGCAATTTTGCAGATGTACTCCCTCGTGTTCCTATGTCAGGGCAAGCTTGATAATGATGGCTGTTCTCCATAGCCAGGAAACATGACTAAAAAACCCACCTTGTCTAGTATCAATGAAGCAATACCCTGAATGAGGCAGGAGCAGGGGAGACTGCAAAAAAAAATGATGGCCTCACATTTTTTTATATTGTGACATGTATCTGAGCATTTCAGATTAAAACAACAGTTACAAATTTGATTTTTCCCTTTGTCATTGGCATACTGCTGCAGAAATCAAACCAAACAAGCATGTCCCAATTAGTAGGTACTACTTATATTTCCTTTTCTTACGTCATTCTATAATATCGGTTACATGGGAGATTTACTAGGAGTGTATTTTTTTATCCACAAAAGATTCATATACTGTTTTAGAAGCCTGGAATGAGGATTGTTAGTCTGAATATCCCAACAGCGTGCATTAAACTCCAGGATTTTTGCAAGGGAAGACCATGACACACATTCAGTCCATCATCTTCTCCTGTGGCCATTTGAGATGGGTCTGTCTTTCTGGATGGACAGTTATCCAACCTGTCCTGTAAGCTTTCTAATGATGATGAGAATCCACGGATCCTTGTGTTCAAAACCGTAAAAAAATATACTCTTACCCTTTTTTGATTATACCTACATGAAATTTTATTAGAATGGCTTTCATGTTCAACATATCATGTCTATTTATTAAAAAAAAAAACAAACCAAACAAAAAAACAACCGAACAAAACCAACAAAAAACAACATACATTTTTCACATCCTCATTACTACTGTTTTTTTCTGCCTTGGCTAAAACTTTCATTAAGGACAGTTAACTGATGGCATCTGAGCCTTACATAGATAATTTTTATCCCTTCTTGACTGGGTAATAGAGCCAGTCTTCTTGTATGTTATATTTTTTATGGGTTTGAAGATAGAATTAATCTCAAAATCAGCACTTCTGCTTACTTCAAATATCCCTTATGAAACAGTTATTCATGTAGTAAGGCACCAGCACTGCTTCCAATTATGGGGTTTGTTTGTTTTGCCCCCCCAGATCCCTTGGTTATAAATATGCTTCTTTTCCTTCCTTGTTTATGAGTCTGGTCCTCAGACCTAGGCAGGTGTGCCACATTGTGCAAAGTCTTGTCTTTGCATTCAAGAGAGTTCCAGAAGAGTGTATTCTGAACAGATGGTATTGTAGTGTAGCACTTACAGATCTACATGGTGACAAGTGATGAAAAATGAACAATTCATATCTGTTTATTCATGACGCTATACATTTGTTACAAGAAAAGTAAATTTGTAAAAAAAAAATTATGTATAGGCCATTAAAACACACTGCTAGTTAAATGATTAATTTTTTCAGTTAGAAGTATTTCTGTTTTGTAGTACATATTTTCCTAAACCTGCCTTTGTTGTTAAACTGCCAAGATGCAGTCATGTGTTTCTAACTTCTGTTTTTTCTACTTGCAGCAAGCTTCACTGGCAGACCACAGGTATGGGACACGTTTTTATACTTTCATAGTCCTGGGGAAGCAAAGTAAAGCAAGTGGAAAAGTTCCATTAAAGCAAAGTGTCTGGGGTTTTTTCCTGTATTTTTCCCTGGAGGTCTATTTGGAAGCTAGACTGATGTAAAAGGAAGGGTAGATTCTGGAATATCCCAGTTAATAGAAAATTCCTACTAGTTCAGACATTACCAGAGATACTGTGGTGAGCAGTTCTGGGATGCTGACCAGGTGGAATCAGTGTGAATCTGTCAGGGTCAATAAGTTTCAAGACAGCCATCAGCTCTGAAGATCAAAGCTGGTTCTTACAAAGACATTCACGTTTCCTAGTGCCCGTAGCTCCAGTTCCAGGAGCTACAAGCACAAGGCCACAAAGATCAAGATGCGGAGAGCATCTTAGGTACTAGATTACTGTTTTCACCCAATAGGTAAGCACTTCACAACTCCAAAGCAGAAATTTGGCTACTTTCAGAGTTCATAAATATGTGATGGAAACAATCTGGTTTACCTACATGTTCTTGAAAAACTAACATGTAAATTTCTCTCGTAACAGAAACAGGAAAAACACTTGTTATAGGTGTAGGTTGCTATCAGAGCACATGTATGACAAACAAGGAACAACATGATCTTGTGTCATTGCAGAGTTTTTTCAAAGGTTCATTGTTAAATAAGTTTCAAACTACCAAAAATTGCTGTGAGGCTTCAGAAGAATTAAGTGGTAGGGAAAGAGTCTATTTACTCTCTCAAATTGCTTTACCTTGTCCTTGCTTGCGAGGTCAGACCTCCCCAAAATGAATATCTAAAAATTGTTCTGCAAATTCTTTCTTGGATTATAATACCTGGGATAGTAAGATTGCCTTTCCAAAAAGGAATTTCTAAAGAGAATGGGATGAATCATGGCCTACATTCAGTTAACTCAGGCTTTGTGCTCTAATCTCTTGCTAAGTTAAATTAGTGAATTAAATTATTTTTTTCAGAAACTCATCCTCTAAGCAGGCATGGAGATCTTTCAGTGTTGTCAATTAATAATAGTGATCTTCCTTTAAAAAAAAATATATATTGATTTTTTAGAATAAGTATGATTTGTAAATGGTCTCCCACTGTAACTCTTACCATTCCGGAACCATAAGAGAAGGCACATTTTTCTGTTTCACAGGCAACAGGAAGATAGAAGTAAGTATCACATTTTAAGGGACTGAGTCCAAATCCAGACTCTGTATATTCTCCATTTTTAATGCTTAGGCTTCAGATAGGACAGTAGTTTGCCTATATATTTTTTTTTAAAAATGAGTACAGAACATAGAGTCTATAAGTTATATTTACCATTCTGTAGACGTAACATCCTTTGAGTCTTACTCATCAGGAACTTTAAACACTGCTGTATAGTAAAATTAAGTACATTTCTCAGTGATTTGCCAAGTCTTGAGCCAATACATCTTTTAAAACACATTTTAAAACCCCTTTTTTAAACACAGGGGGTTTGTGAAAGAACGTTATAGTCCTTAACTGAACTCAGCTGGGAGTATTTAGGGCTTTCTGTGTGTCCTACTGTGGTACTGACTTGGTAATTTCTCATCACGTCAGGCAATGTGAAGTGTCTCTTTGGACGTCAACCCGTGCTTCCTGACGTGCAGTTACAGCCCTTTTCTACAAACCACCACTTGCAAGTTCCACTTCATCAGAAGGCTGCATGGGACCTTGGAACATGCTGTTTGTTCTGCGTGTTCTACTCAAAATAGTAAAACACTGATTACCCAAAGATGAGGATGTTGTTTTTATAGTATTGCTTTTTTTTTCTTCTTCTTCTTATTCTTCCCTTTCTATGCAACTGTAAATTAATGAGCAGTGGAGTATTTGTCACTGATTTGTATAAATATACAGCCGCGGGAAAAGGGGCAGGGGCTTTATATACATTCTTTTTGATAATCATAAAGAGAACTGCATAAGGAGTTTGGAGCAAAATGTTACATTTATACATTCCTTTCAGCTCTTTGCTTTTACATTGTAAAATACTCTTAGTTGTATTCTCACACATTTAATATTCTGTACTGGTTATTTATATGCTAACCATCTGACATATTTCAGATTACCCTTGAATTGTTTTCAGGGTTGGCATATAAAGTTCCTGTCACCTTCATTATTGTTACTAGTTAACAAAAATTGCCCTTGGGTGCAAGCTACAGTATTTTAATTCCATTAAACATGGTAAACTCTCCTTTTCAGTCATAATCAACATCCTCATGCACCAAGATGGTATTTTTAACTTTCTTTTCATTATTTCCAGCCAATACACTCCATTTGGAGGGTTATTTTTTTAAGCCTTACCTTATTTTGAACCAGGAGATAGCTACAAAGAGGACTTAGATGATAGCTTGAGTTGTTTTTAGTAAGGTCTAACTTAATGTAATCTTTCCCAACTTTGTTCAGAGACAACGCTTTGCTGTTCCCTGTTGTGCCAAACTTGCTTCAAGTTTTGGAATTTACAGTCTGTGAAGTAAAGCTCATTTCTGTGATACCTCCTTCTGATGATCTGAACAGACCAGTCTTTTGTCTGCCTCTTGGAAATGAACAGACAATTAGAAAGCCCTTTCCAATACTATTAGTGATGGAACATTTTCTTCAAAACTGCAATACACTTAGATGTTATCATTTGGCATTGTAGTCTTGCAACTCACTTTTATCTTTGAAATAATTTCTTTATGTACTTTAATTAGGGATAATTATGAGAAAGTTAAGTCACAAGTCAGCTGATCTTTAGTTTTAAAACTATCATAAGAGAATTTAATGCCTTCACAGAGTTTACAATGCTGCATGGGCACTTGCTTTAATTTCAGAACATATTTTTAATTGGTAAAATTGCATGCAATATATTTCATGTATAGTGAAGAGAAAGTAAACTATGTTGTTCTTAATTATTACTGGGGAAAAAAAAAAGTCTCTAAATGGTATTGGAAAAGTTGTAAATTCCCTAGTGCTACCGAAAAATGCTAGAGGAAAAATGCAGGTCAGGAATTTCTAGTGTCTTTGTGAAGTGGTGCCAACTACAGTACTGTGCTCCCAGAGTAATCACTCCTTGACTGCTCCAGGAGTGATTTGGGCATGGCATTGACCAGGTTCTAGCCTTGGTGAATGCCAGTTCTTTCTGAACCCTTTAACAAATTATTTAACCACTCTGCCTCCGTTTTCCCATCTGTAAAATGGGGATGATAGTATTTTACCTCTCAAAGGTGTTGTAGGGCTTGCTTAGTTAGTGTTTGGAAAGCTCTATATAAATGCTAAGTATTACTCCTAAGTGAGTGGAGCAAAACTGTCAAGATGGGAAGAGAAGATGCTGGCTCCTATAAATGCTTCATATAATAAAAGAAATTAGTGTAGTTATTTTGAGAAGAAAAACCCACATTTTACAGAAGAGGAAAGCCATGACCACCTTTCTACCTCAGGCCTATCTTCATGAGTAGTATTGGAAACAGCTTTATATTCTGTTCTCTGCAAAATACTTTGCTTTTATCAAGCTACATCATTCTCTAGGCAAAGAATCCTTAAAAATATCCCCCTACATAATAACAAAGGTCTCAGTAGTGAATTTGGTGGCTTTTATTTTTGTTCTGAATATGAGGTTATGTATAAAGTTGTTTTTCTGCCTGTGTTTGTATGCATCCTTTGTCCTCTGCTGCCAAGTAGATGCTACTTCAAACACTACATTGTAACATTCTTCCTCTGAGACAATAATAAATAAAAGGAATATATTGCAGTAACATGAGAAATAGTATGGAGTTCTTTTAAATTTTTTCATCTTCAAGGATGACACTTGTTGCTAAATGCCAACAATTTCATTCTGAAGATGATTGATTTTTACACAGGATAGTTCTGATAGCCCATTTCTATATGCAAGCAGTTTTGGAGTGTAGTTTGCATTTATAGAAATGAGATTAAGCAGTGTTTTCTCCCCATAAATCTGTGTGTATTTTCTCCAATTTTCCATCTTTAGTGATTTAGTCTTGAATCCTTCTCATTTTTGTGACAGATTTTAAATACAATCACTGAGAAGCATGCTACTTTTATTTGATATAAATGCCATACGTAGATATTAAAAAACAGCAATAATGAATGAAGCTCTGTCAAATATTGAACTGTAAATAAGTCTTCAAGTTTTGCTGACATTCAGTCAACCTGCCCATCTGAAACACAGCTTTTAGGTATTTTTATTAAGCTAATGTAAATTATGTTCATGGTTTTGTTTGAACTACTGTTCTGAAAGAAAGCAAAAAGTCACCAAGTCTAACAATAGTAATTATAGTAACTTATAGTAATAGTTGGCATTGTTGTCATGTTTAGTATTTACTAAAATGTTATTTTTCTTCAACCTCTACCGTATGTAAAATGTGTCAGAGTAAGGGCATTTCCCCTCAGTTTCTAAAAGGATAAGTTGTAAGGAAAAAAAACAGGCTTTCTATGTGGCACTTCAGTGATTCAACAGTTAATAAGGAATATAATTATAGAAATAGCAATATATTGAGTCCAATTAAGTTCTGCATTTAGAACAATAAATGTGTAAAGGAGGAGGAGACTGGTAGAGTCACAAAATCTTTCTTTAAGAAAAGAACTTTTAATTATATTTGTAGAGCTGAAGGAAGCAGAAGAGGGGTGTGAGGTAGTACCAGGACACTGAGAACAATTTATCAAAGTGCTGAAATGTTGCTATCAGATTGGCTCATATTCCTGGAGAAGATGCAAGGTTGATGCATCTGATGAAAATCCGAGTGTGGAAGTTCCTCTACTACTGGGGCTTCATCTTCAGGAGAACTTCCACTACAAAACGGTTCTTCTTGGGTGGTGGTAGTGGTGCTATTATTTCTTTCTGGACCAAGACAAGGCTCTTCAGCTGTTCACATCTGAAGACAAGATGTTCACATTCAAGACAAGAGGTCATGGTCTTAAGTTGTGCCAGGGGAGGTTTAGGTTAGATATTAGAATTTCTTTACGGAGAGGGTGATCAGGCATTGGAATGGGCTGCCCCGGGAGGTGGTGGATTCTCCATCCCTGGAGATATTTAAAAAGAGACTGGATGTGGCACTCAGTGCCATGGTCTGGTAACCGCAGCAGTAGTGGGTCAAAGGTTGGACTTGATGATCTCTGAGGTCCCTTCCAACCCAGACAATTCTATGATTCTATGATTCTATGATTCTATGATCTGATTATATGAGCCACCAGCCCTGGTAGGCTGGAGATACTGCAGCCAGACACCAACTCTCAGTATTCATATGACAGTTCCTATCACCTGAGTATCTGAGTCAGGGGTTCTGTCCTCTCTTCTGTCATTGTTTCAGCTGAAAAAATGAGAAGGAAAAAATAATTAAACCCAATTAAAAATGTGTAACTGTAATGGGTAAGCTTTGGATTTATGCAAAAGACCAAAATCTTCCTTTAAACATTTAGAGTACAAATTGCCCTTTGAAGAGAGCTTGCTCATTACATGTAATTTTTCTTCTGTACCTAAGAAAAACCTTCTTGAAGGTTTCACACCACTGCAACAATGAGTAATGGATTCTGTCTGCTGTCACACAGGAATGACAATGTCTGGATAGTTGGCTGAGAATTCTGTTCCCACAAAAGCAGTTTTACAAGTCTAGCCAAGGTGTAAATTAATAACAATGGGGTATTAAAAAGAAAGTGGACAAAAGTATTTGAGCAGGAAAAAAAAAACTTTTCTGTCTTACAAATTAAAAGGCTCTGAGTAGCATAGAGCTGGTGATTATGTTCCTCACAAAGTGCTGTTCATGTGGCCAGCAAAGGTGAAGTCTTCCTTGGCTCACATGTCTTTGGGAGCCTATTTTCCATTTTCAGTGCCACTTAAATTTTCATGATGTGCCAGCAAAAGTTATGCCCTTTGCAGTTTAGAGCTCTGCATTAGAACGAGGAGCTGCATGGAAGCACAGCAGCTGCCTTCAGAAAGGGAAGGTGGGATTTTCATGAACTGCTTTTCTAAGCACCTCTCTCTGAGACACTGGCAGAGGAGCTGCCAGAAGTGGGCTGATTCAGCTCCTTTTACCAGGCATCCCAGTGCTGCAGAAAACTTGCAGACAACACAAAGAAATCTTTAAAATTGAAAACTGCTGTATGGCAGTATACATATTGAAACATTTTAAACCAGGAGAGCTAAATAGGTGCCAGTCTGAGAGGTAAGTGCATGCACAGGAAATAAACCCAAAACTAATTCAAAACATAGATGCTGTCCTAATCCATTGTGATCTCTGAAATGTAGTATTACAGGTGATCTATTCATGCTTTTCTTAGTCACTCTTTTTATGCTGCTAGATAAGCACGTAAAAATGGCTATGTTTATGTCCTCTGATAACTAATATTTACCTTGGAGATACTACACTTCTGAAATACTTATTTCTGGGCTATGGAAAGAGAGCCTAGGCTAACTAGCTCAAATGAAGATGTCTGCAGGTTAGAGATCTAATTTCTGAGGATAGATACCAGCTCAGTAGTAAACAAAGCAATGGGGAATATAAAGAATTTTTAGTTAGATATTTTCACAGCTACAAAAAGTGACCCGGTTATTAAAGGAAAAAAATGACAAAAACCTCATTGCAGCAGCTCTTAATCTGCACATTACAGAATTCCCTTTACACCCATAGTGACTGATACCACTTTGGTGGTGATTTAAAGTCTTTAGAAAATGAGAAAAAAATCCAGGAAGGGACAGTATCTCTTGCCAATAAATTGAGAGTCTCATAGTAAAAATTTAATGGAGCTTGAGCAAAAGAAAAAAAAATAAGCCCAAACAACAAAAGCCATATTACGATCTGAGCTATTATTTTATACTTTGATTGTGAGGAAAAATCAGCCACTACTCATAGACATTACAGGAATTTACAGAAATAACAGGCTTTATGATTTAAGCAAATTACAAAGATTTATTTCGGGGAAAGGAGACAATAATACCACCTTTAAAAGAAATAATAAGTTTACAAGGGGAGAGATTTCACATAAATTAATCACTCTGGGGAGAGAGTTATTAAGAAAAGAAAAGAAGAAACAACAATTAAGTTTTCAGCCCTGGTCTCTGGCTGGGGGTGTGTTGTAGGACCCTCCGTTCCTGCTTGTCTTCTGTTCTCTGCTTTTTTGGGGTTTTTTTCCCCTGCTGGTGCTGTCCTGTAGCTGCAGCCGAAGTGGCAAGAGAAGAAGAGGAGGGGAAAGAGAGAGCCAGCGTCTTCTCCTTTGCTCTTTGAGTTTTTATACAGCAAAAAGGGCTCTGTCTTTTCATAAATCACTGTCACAAACTGGAAAAGATTTGCCATCCCAAGAACTTTTATTTAAATTATTGTAATCCTTCAGTCCTTGTTACCTTGCTAAATTTATTATCTTTGTCTTGACAGCGTAACAGCAGACCTGATTAGCAGTCTTATCTTCAGGTGCCTGCCAGGCATGATACAAACCAGAAGCTAGTTAAGTCTGGGGTAAAAATCTGTTAATTGAGAATATGTTTGATATATTTTTAAAAGAGTAGAAAAAAAAATACTGATTTAAGAGAAATATTTCATATTACCAAAGTGTTTACATCAAGCCATGAATAAAACACCTGAATTTATGTAGGAATAGTGCAGCAACCTTTCTGATTACCAGCTCTGGTGAAATGGAAGTGCAGTGGACTTCAATATGACTCAAGCTCGTATGACTACAAGCCAGAATAGTCAGTTTAACCCTTGCCCTGTAAAAACAAATAGCAAAGCCATTGATTTTTTTTTCCCTAGAGATGAGATTTTGCATGTTAAAGGCTTATTTTTATCATGAGCAACTCAGGACCATTATACTTCTCTGCATATATTTGCCCCATGTGACTGCTGCTTACTTCACAAGTGTGGTTTCATGTGTTAACAAGAGAACAGACACAAGATACAATAGTGACTGCCACTGATCATCCATATCCCTCATCTGAGTGCAAACAAGAGGAGGGAAAGTTAAGAGTTACCCAGATCCTCCTTCTTGAAGATTAGGGTGACATTTTTTTTTTTTCCAGTCCTCAGGATCCTCCTCTGATTCTCATGACCTTCCCAAGATAGCCAAGAGTGGCCTTGCTGTGACATCAGCCAGCTCCCACAGCACTTTTCCTCTGGCCTTAGGGGCCTGGGCTTCCTGAAGGACAGTCTTACCAGTAAAGACTGGGATGAGGAAAGGGCTTGGTACCTCAGACTTTTCTTTGTGTTTTAACCAATATACTATGTTGCATGATGCTGTGAAAAATCTTTTGCCAAGAGATGTATAGCAGATGAGTAGGGAAGGACCTTTTAAACACAGATGCTTTGGTTGGTTTTGTGCAATGCGAGTATTTTGGTGAGCAGTTGTATGGAGTGTAATGGATGGCTGTGACACACAGGCACATAGGAAGAAAATTTGTCCAGATGTATTTCTGTCTCTCCCGTCCCAGCAGCCCCTCTGGAACTGGAAGTGTAGCTCTGACCTACTTGCTTTCAGCAGGCTGTAATTACAGCGCCTATCAATTTTCTATAAAAATACAGATGTGAACAAATGGAAAACTTGAGTGGCTCAAACATGAGCAGAATAAGAATGTTACTTCTCCCCCTAAATCCCAGATCCTCTAAAGATGATACTTGCAGGCTGAAAAGTAGTTACTAGTTAAAATGGCAGTAAAACATCAAAGTAACAGCGGACTTTATTATGAAATATGAGCCAGGCTTTGTACACAAAGAAGATATACCATGGTATCCATCTGTCTGCTGCCTACACTTGCATTTTTTTAACTCCCCAGAATGTCTTCTTGCTTGCTGAGGGAGGAAAATTAACAGTAGCTTTAGTGAAAGAGAATTATTTTGGGGTTTTGACCTTCTATTTGGTTTCTCAGAGTGCAGCTTGTGCTACCCAGCTGATAGTAAGGGGCTGAGCCAGGTTCAGAAACTGTACATGGCACCCCAACCCCAGTCTCCCTGAATAAAAGTGGACACTCCTTTTGATCTGCAGTACAGTTTTGTTAGGACACCCACCCCCTTTGACGACAAGCAAGAAGTACAGAAGAAGTAGCAGAAGGTAAATCCACTGCTGACTACCAGGTTAGCCCACTTAGTATAGATCTTGGTAGGTTTTGGCAATGAAATTCTTCTGGTAAGCATTTACATTCTTGCTATTGAAGACATTTTTGGATTTTTTTCATAGGACTCACAGTACTTGTAACATTACTTAGAAAAATGGGATTAGGAGATAATTATTTTCTAAAATGCCACTTCCATTTATCTGGTTTTCTTCTAGACTTGCTTTCCCAGACATAGACACTCATACATGCAAGTATCTTTCTTTGCTGTTGGTTGGCTTTTTCCTCTTGCAAGTTTAGAGATTTTTGGTATTTGAACACAAATTAACAAAAAAAAAAGACCCCAAACCACACCAAGCTTTTAAATCAAAAATTCTGTAAGCTTCTCAATGCTGTTTCTCACTTAACTATTTATGAGATCTCCCATGCCTTAGAAATTACTACGGAGTGGACAAAACTGGTACACTTTCTGTTGCTTTGCCAACTGAAAGCTTCTTTGAAAATTTGACTTAAAATAAATTTAGTGCAATGTCATTCCACAGAACTAAGTTAAAGTTCTTAAAGGCTGATTGCAAACACTCTCAAATGATATCTTTTCATGCCACTTGCTTTTAGGACTCTTTATGGTTCAATATAAACCAAACCAGGAAGGTATAATTATGCCTTCCCAAGATATTTGCAAAATACATTAGCATACATACTGCAGCATAAGCCTGTCAGCTTTGTCTGCAGTGGCTGCACTTGCTTGTTAGTTTTTAATCCAGTTGCAAAAAAAAAAAAAAGTGACAAAATTGTAGCACATCTGTTTCTACAGAGATTCTATAAAATATGGCTGTTTAGTTAATGCAGTAAACAGCTTAAGGTGAGAGCAATTTTTTTCTTAATATCTTTTGCGTGAAGAGCTGATTATGAACAGCTGCTTAAGTAAATGAGTTGGGTTTTTTCTAGTTTCTAATAGTAATAATTATACCTCTCTCAAACCATATGTACCTAGCAATGTGATTATAAACAAGATATTCCATACCCATCTACCCTTCCCTCCTAGACTGGAAGAAGTGACAAGACAAAATCAGAAATAATAATACTATAATGAAGCATATCTAAATGTTCAGTCCTCCAGAGACTACCTTCCCACTAAGAAGTGCCTCAAGAAGCAATATAGGCAATGATATGGCATTATTTCAGTTATTTGATATAGATACTAGAGACAACTGTATATAACAGTATAGGATTATGCTAATAATAGTTTAACAAATATAATAATAATATCAATAATAATAATAATAATAGCCCCCTAAGGCTCCCCCCCCATCAGACCTTGTCTTCCCCACCAAGGAGCACAGCATGGATGGGGGACTTCCTAGTTCAGTGTCTCTGACCCCAATCCAGGACCACTTAATATTGTTTTTCAGCAACAGCTAAAAAGGCAAACTGTTTATTTGGTAGGTAGCATAATTAGCAGCATAATTTAGGTAATTCAATAATAATACCCTAGAAATGTGCCCTTATCTTAGAGCAGGAGAAAGAACAGGGACTGAAGCTTGGGGCAATTCTCTCATCTTCTAGCTCCAGGGAACCAATCACCAAATAAGCATTCATATCAAAGTAAATAATTTGGCTAATTCCTGTTCCCACATCCCCATTGAAGTTTCTTGATTGAAAATGGCAAACATTCATGTTTAGCTTTCAGCTTAGTATTTAGAGTGCTGCGTAGGAAATGATTCTGCATTAAAAAATTTATCTGTAAGTTACTGCTCAGTGTCAGTGCAATCAGTATTCACATCTCTGTGAGTGGGGACAAAAAAGGAACATTATTCTTCTGTCATCACAAACCATCTTTTGTATGTATAAGCACAGTCTGTCATGGACTGAATTGCTCTTTCAGTTCCCCAGATCTCTTGATTAGACAGGGCTGAGTAAGAAAATTTAATATATGTTAGTATAGCATCTACTCACTTTAAATTTACAGCAAGGAGTTACAACATGCACTAAAAAAAGTGGTTTTAGCAAGAAGTTTCCTTACTACTATTCTCCTCCTCCCCAAAAAGAAGGCCTACAAGAAGTGTCTTGGTAATAGGGGGCCAACTCCTCACTCCTACAGAGCATGAGAGGCAGAACACATCTGCTGCATAGCTGCAAAGGCAAAAGCCAAATTTCAAGAAAATAAAGTTGTCAGTGAGTTGTACACTCAGAGTTAAGAGCACTCTAGACCATATTTTTGCCTTTGTTATTGGCAGCACACAAGAAAATAATATAGTATGTAAATATCTAAATTCAAGCTGGCTTTTTTGCTTTTTTTTTTTTTTTTTAAGTAAACCAGGTGCTTTTGATACACAGGGAAACACTTTTCAGAGATAGTCTTTTTCTGAGGACTCTAAAAACCAGAGCTAAATTTTAGCTATTTACTTGCAGGCATTAAGAATTTACCATCTGCAGCTCTCAATTTTCTAAAACCCCCAGACCTAGGAGCCCTGGGCTTCATAATAATGAATTAATTTCTGGGGCATTTACTTCTCAGCTACAAACTTGCATGAAGAAATATTAGAAGGAAAAGTACTAAGAGCTACACTGACAAGATTACCTCTTCAGAATCATAGGGCTGAGGCTCTAAAAACTGTAGTTCTCAAAGCCTCCACTCATGCAAGAAGGCAGACAGCATCTAGAAATTAAGATTTATTACAAAGTTTCCCACATCCTTTGAATTCTGCCTTTGGGCCCAGGCAAGAGTTTCTCTCAATAGCCGTGAATAAGCAGAAATCTCATATTTGGACTCACAGTGGCCAACATTCCTCCTTTTGTCTTATTTGTAGGTCAGACTCCATAAGCATTTGAAGAGCCTTGATATCTCATCTGAACCTTTACAAAAAACCCCATTAGATTGCACAGGCACATCTAACTCCAGATAGCCAAGAGAAGCTGAAGGCAGCATCACCTTCTTGTTCAATTTTGAAGCAATTCAGGTACTGAAACTCTCTGAAAGGTGAGAGCTCACCTTTCATCATGTTTCACTCTATTTTCCATCCAGAGGAGTTAAACCCACATATATTTCATATATGCATTTTATAGCCATGGTATATTTTCCTCAACAGAACTTCGTATAACAGCATTAAACTATTCATATCAGGGAAAAAAAAAAAAAAAAAAAAAAAAAAAAGAGCCTAAACAATGTAATACTAATCCTGCTTCTGGTATGCTTTACTTATAAGCTGTCCTGTTAATGAATTCATCTCAGAAGGTTTGTATTTCCAGTTTTTCCTCTTATGCTGCAAATACTGAAGGATGGAAGTATGACACAATGGTGACCTCTTTCTATTAGGGAGATATTTTGAGTTCAGGGTTAGCACTACATGTCAAAATGTTTACAGGCTATTTCAAGCACTTAATCCCTCTGCAAGCAACGAGGTAAAGTCTTAACCAGATAATTTAAAGAAATTAATGATAAAATTTTAAGGTAGATTTGATTTAATTTAGCACAATTTTCTACTAGCTACACACTCCATTTTAATAAACTCCCTAATGCAATTAGATAGGTAGATATATCAATGCAAACTACATTTAAATAATCAATCATTACTGTAAACATCAACAACTGTCAGGGATTCTTCCCTAATAGAAACAACTGCTTGGTAAGAAGAGATCAATTTGTTTCATTTAGAAAACAAGACCTAAAAAAACTTCCATATATTAAGTGTGGAGACCATAAACATTCCAGAGAAATAAAATTAATCCTTTTTCAGCCAAGTGTCTACTACCATCCGTAGAACAACATCTTGCTGCATTTGTATAATGGTTCTGCATATCAGAAGCTCTCTTTACTAGTCTGTCTTACTTTAGTTAATTGCTTGCTAGCTTTTATTTCTCCTGTACATGATCTGACTCAGATGCTTGGGTTGCCATCCATGCTAGCTGTTATGACTATGGACTACCAAGGGACATCAAGATGATTATGGGACTGGAGCCTCTCTTCTGTGATGAAAGGCCTGAGAGAGCTGTGACTGTTCATCCTGGAGAAAAGGGAGCTCAGGAAGCATCTTATCAATGTATAGAAGTACCAAAAGGGAAAGCACAAGGAAGATGGAGCCAGGCTCTCTTCAGTGAGACCACAAGAGGCAATGGGCACAAGGTGAAACACAGGAGATGCCCTCTGAACATCAGGAAACATTTTAAGGATGAGAAAGCACTGGAACAGGTTGCCCAGAGAGGTTGTGGATTCTTCATCCTTGCAGATATTTAAAAGTCATCTGAACACAGTCCTGGGTAACTGCCTTTGTGTGCCCCTGCTTGAGCAGGCAATGTTGGCCAAGATGACATCCAAAGGTCCAACACTAACCACTTGGTGAGTCTGAGGAAGTATTATAACAGTCAAAAGTTTCCTGTTTAGACTATCAGAAGGCTTTATGCTACAAATAAGCCCTTGTACACAGTTAAAAGATAATGAAGTATGAAATCATATCGTTCAATGAAGTGCTTCCTAGAAACAGAGACAGCCCTTTCTCCAGTCATTGCACCAGCTTTCTGATACATTTCCTTCACTTTACCAGTCTGGCTTTATAACACAGGAAGCACAACATCTCTTCAGCCCTTGTCTTCCTTCCTCTTTACTCATGGAAAGTCTTCCTCTTCACCGGTGAGGAAGATGCTGAACATCAATATATGGTGTAAGGGTGGCATAACCCAAGAATGCTGGTTGCCAAAGTTACAAAATTGCTGATATAATTTTCATATTCCCCTTGGTATTTGGTATGGAGCTCTTAACTCAGATTTCTTTTTACCTTCATACTCAAGAGCTGCACTGCTAACCAAGGTGGAGGATGCTGTGTCACACACACATGTCCTTTCCTCAGTAACAATAGGGAGGCAGACACAGCCACCTCTCCTTCAACTGTTACAGGTGCAATAACACCACAGCTCTAAGTAAACCTAGTCAGTCCTCTGTAAATGATTCAGAAGTGTGCAGGAGGGATGGTAATATAAAAAGGGTAAAATGCTTTCAGATCTTGAAATCTTTATAAGCAGGATAATAAAACTCTAAGTACAGAATTAACAACAATTCCTACCACAAACTACACATTAACAAATTTGGGTCTCAGTTTTAAATTAATTGACACAATCTGTGCTGATATGGAATGAAAGAAAGATTATTTTTTTCTGTCTAGCAGCTGCTTCAGACAGTTGAGCTTCCAGAAAGCTAAATTATGGTCATGTGGATACTCCTTGGAGGGAGGCAAGCAAAAGCTGGATGTGAGGTAACCAACACAGCCTTCTGCTGCTCTTGGCTTAAAGTATCAGGGCCAAAAGCCTGGGAAAGCCAATTGCACTGTGCAGTGCCCAGCTGCACAAAACTTACTAATTTGAAGGTCTGTTATTCATCTGGGCCCCACAGTGTCAAACAGTTGTTGGGCTGAAAAAACTGCCTTCACAAATTGCTTCAAGGGTCTCCACCATTGCGTCACATCCCAACTCCAACTCATGACCAAGATGCAGTTTGAAATACCTTCCATTGAACCAGCAAGAGGAAAATAGCAGTGATGTGCACAAGGAGCTGATATTTTCCAAAGGAGCTTCAAATTAAATTATTCCATTTTAAGTTACAAGCATCCCTGCATTTTCTCCCACTCTCCTTCCTGGCTGTCCAAGAGTAAGGCAAATCTTTGATGTCCACTCAGTAAAAAAATTGCTGAGGAAAGATTCATCAGATTGCACTTCTGCTTTGCTCTTGGAAACTCAGTATCAGCTTAACCTCATAGGTTGCCAGATTTGCCAGTTGAGAGTTGCAGCTCTCATTAAGTAAAGAAAGATTCCAAAGTTGTGAAAGAGTCAACAGAAAAGGCAGCTTCCCATTCATGTTAGCACAAAGTGGAAGACTTCACTTGTGTGCTTGCAAAATATCCACATTTAATATGGATAGGCAGCAAAAATTTGTTTTAAACAGAACTAACTCTTTGAATCTCAGGGGAAGCTTAAGAGGTATCATCAGATCTGATCTGACTGCTGCAGTACGGTAAGCTAAAATCACAGACGGTATTCTGGCTTGAATGCCATGAAGTGTTTACAGCTCTGAGTAGTCCCAGGTGGTTTAAGTTTCAAGAATGTCAGACTCAAAGAAGGGGAGTTAATTCTTACCAGATCCTTATTTCAAGACAGAATGGTTTTGGGTTTTTTCTTGGGTTTTTTTTTGAGAAAGATGTGGTATTCTTAAAACACATAATTTGTTATCAAATCCCAACTCCTACCTGTAAATCCAGCATGGTTTGATCTTAGTAAAGTCTATTTATTTTGTTTTCATTACTGGCAGAGCATGAAGGGAATCAGTTTTTGCCCAGCAGCTGTAGATAATCTTGAGAGGCCCCAGTGGTTTGTCATCTACTTCTCTAACTTCAGCCAACCAGGCAGCTACAATGAGCAGAGCTTCTCAGTCCTCATGTATATTAGTGAGCTTTACAAATCATTACTGCTGGCACCTGAAGCTAAAGAGTACCCAAAGCTATAGTGCTTTGGATATGAATTTACTGCCTTTGGAACAGATTATTTTCAGTTTTGACTACTGTTTTAGATAAGGGACATATCAACAGACACTACTTCTTCACCTTCTCTCCCCTGGAGATGAGGGGGAGCGTTATTACCACACATAGACAGCTAATCTTCCAACCGGTGCACTCCAGTACCAAGCGACACACACTTACCCTTCCAGCTGACCACCCCATAAGCCTCTTCAGCAGTCTCTATCTGGGCTTTCCCCCTCAGTTCCCTTCCCCTCTCATCCTGGGCTACTCTCCTCTGCCCTCCCTAGCCAAACAGGCCTCAAGACTCTTACCCTTGCCAGCCTAAGGCAAACACTGGCCCATCTTACCACCACCATCAGCTCCATCCCCACGGAGAGCATCTTGTACACAAACAGGAGCAAACCTCAACTATTTCAAAGATTAACAGAACCAGCAAGAGGTGAATTGCTGCTTTGTCAGCCTTAGCTGGGAGGTGGCTGAATCCTTGCAGCTGAGGCTCAGGACAGTTGCCCTGGCTCTGGGACAGCCCCACAACCACAGCAGCTCTTGTCTGCTTGTTATGCCAGCCTCGTCTTTGTTCTTCCCTACCAAACTTTTTGTTTGCACTGTGTGCTGCTGGCACTACTTCACTGTTTTCTGGGGGAAGAGTGAAGCTGGTAGCTGAGCTGCAGGGTAAAGCTGGATCCTTACAGAGACTAAAGCAGATGGGAGCTGTATGATGCAGCCCTGTTTTGACATCTGGGAAATCTTATGTTGGTTCAAAAGTCAGATTAGAAAAAGCAAGCCTTTCATAGATCATCAGGTAATTTTTTCACTGTGCTGGCACCAAAATGTCCTGCATCTGTGTATCATGGGTTCCCTACAACAATGGTAATCATAAGGCTGTGCCAGCTGGTTGGAGCTAACTCTTACTTTTGAGAGGTTTGGAGCTGGATTTGATCATCTTGTATTTTATCTGTGCTCTTTGTTCCCCTGAGGTTTTCTTAAACATGCTTCTGATGATGAGGGTGAAAGACAGCACTGAAGACAAAGAGATTGTCCCTCGTGGATTCTAGATTTGATTTAGCAAGTCTAAATTCCACTGATCTAGATTCACTGAGTGTAGTCTAATCAAGTCAAAATTGTTACCTTGGGGGTTTGAATGATGCATGATAATATGATGATACCATTTCATTTTCCAGTTGAAGTCTATAAATGTAAATTGTATATTTATGTTTGTGAAGAGATGTGTAAAATTACAGAGATAATCTGAAGGATAGTCCAAGACGTTTGTCACACCTATCATGTGGGCTACATATGACATACAGTGCAGAAATACATTTGGACTCTAGTATTTTCACATCCACTTGTAGGGATGTTTTTTTTCACTCCTGAGTGACGGCATCAGGCTCACAGGACTTCAAATGTGTAAAAAAAATGGTACAAAAGAGTCCTGAGCAGCGAAAAGTTGATCTTATGGGTCATTCTAGAGCTGGAATAAAGTGCCAGCCAGCTTCATCTTTCTAAAAGCTCTGAGTTGTGTTTGCTTGTTGTAATCTGTTATGTGTTGTGCAGAAGCACAAGAGCCAGAAGTACGTGCCATGAATCTAACAGACCCCACCGTACTCCATTGATCTGAGTGATCAGTGGACAACTGAACCTGAAATGTGCTATTCAGGTCACTCCAGAGCTGGCAGTATGTACTAAAGCTTAGGGAAAAACCTAATCTTTATTTTTCCAAAGCAGTAAATAAATACTGGCATTGTAGATACATCCCCTTCCTGGGCAGAACAGCTGTTCCATGCACACAGGCTGCTATGCAGTATGAATGGATGGGAACACACTTTGTTTAATAACCGTTTTTGCAAAAGCAATAAAGCAAAGTTAAGAGAGCAGTACCACTCTGTGCTCCACTTTGTAAGTGAAGGCTTCTAAATTTCTAATAATTCTTTTCTCCTTAACTTAAAAGAACCCTAAAATTCAAAACAAATGCATGGGATTATTGTTCTGCATTGATGATACGCTTCTAGAGGATACATAAGGGTAAGGTTAGATCAGTCCCTTTATTTATGAACCCTGTTATTCAGTGATTTCTAACACAGGTGTAGTAGATAGTTGTGCTAGATACTATGTTGGATACCGTGCTGAAATTTGGAGAGAAGAACTCAGCTTGGAGATTGTTTTAAATGAGTTAAAAGAGAACAAATAAAAAGAATGACTTAGCCTTCAAGTTGTATATGGTGAACATTCATTATCTTCCTCTCTCTTGGTTATTCACTGTCTATAAGCAATATGTTCTGACTCATGTTTCATCCTAAACTGTCAAATCTGGGAAGCTGTCAGTAGCTAAAATAGTCTGGTTTAAAAGATCTTAATTTAGCAAGCGAGGCAAAGAATTACACTGAAGTTTTGTGGTTAAAATGAGAAATTCCTGAGTGGTGAGTGTGGGTGGGTAATCTACATGAGACCAGAGAGCACAGAGATCAGTTGAGTACCTGAGAGGAGTTTACTTCTTCCCTGCTCAGAGCAAGGCAGGGCTTGGAGCTCCAGCATTTAGCATGACTGTGGGGGCACAAATCCATGGTTCTTACCCAAGATCCATACCTTCCAGCCTGTGGTCAGCAGGACAGAGGACCTGTTACAGCAGGGCTGTAACACAGGAACCTGGCAATGGGAAAGGAGCCTGGACAGATACCAAGCAGGCACCGGCATCTCAGGAGTGAAAATCAAACCCTAAAGGACTGAAGTGCGGGAGAGGCTGTGAAAGGAAGGGCCTTAAACAGAGACTTGCTGCAGTCAGATAAATCTGCAGTATCAGTGACACCAAGAATACCAGTACCCCACTGGCCACAGAGCAATGGTCTATTAGTTAGTGGGTCATATTCTGGTGAATATCTCTGAGGTCCCGGCATCACTGCTTCTTGCTTTCACAGTACGTGCTGTGCCCAGACAGGCATTCTGCTACTCTGCAAGACAAGTGCAATGGGAAGAAGGTCACCTCTTGTATTCCCTTAACTCAGCAGAGAAAAAGTGCCAGAGAGCAGCAATTAGTCACACTGCTGGCGGAAGTCAGCTGGGCTTCAATACTTAATGCCTCGCATGTTTTATTTTAGTTGTTTTTTTTTTTTCACTGCTGGGAGTACAGGTAAAATTTCCATGGTGTTTTTAAAAATTACTTTGAAGTCTGTAAGCCTTGCGCACCCTCTTCTCCATGGCTTAGCCCTGCTGGGAGTTATCAGAAAAATAGCATATAAATGAATTAAAGTAACAGGTAAAGAAATAGCTGCATGGTGCCAGAGTCCTCAGGTGTTCCTGTTGTATTGCTAACACTACCTTCACCTGGAAGCCAGATGTGACATTTTCTGATGTAACCCAAACATTATCCAGACATACAGTTCATGATACACGTATGAACTCATGTGAATGAATGGTTTGGAGCAAAGTTCTTGTTCTGTCTGTCCAGTGCTGGCTCTAACTAATAACAGTAATCAAAGTCCCAGGACCACTGGTAATGCTTGAAGTAAGAGTTGTTCTTGCTCGGTGAGCACCAGAGCTAAGCTAATCCTGCTTGGAGAAGCTGTGTCTTCATGTGGCTCCCTGCTGGTAAGATGTGTAACACACACTCTGCTTACTCAAGATACTATTGTAAATAGCACAAGAGTATTGGTGTTTTTGCAATGAGATGACAAGCATGATTGTAGCATTTGAAGCCAATATTTGTCTGCAATAGCTGCAGAGAAAGGACTCCCCGTACTCCTGGTTTTTGGCTTAAGGACACTGTGGATGAGTAATGGAGATTTTCCAGCTCTCTGTTAGAAACTGTTTTGCTTTTCCCTAGGAAACTTTTGTAACAATATTTATAGAGTCTCAGTAATATCTCCTCTGATTCTTACAGAATTGTTAGAGAGTTGCTGTACATATCAGTCACTTCTCTCTTCTGTGTGTTTTTATACTGATGGGAGGACAAAATGTAGTACAAAGAAATGATGTCTCCCTTTGGCTGGCCCAACCAGTGAGACTGCCAATACAGAGTGAGTTGTGAGAAAAAAAAACAAACAAAAAACCCAGGTATAGTTGAAGTTTATCTTGATTGACAATTATTTAATTTATGTTTCTGCAGGAGTCACTGCTACTGTGGAAGGGCAATAGCCATGGGAAGTGGGACAAATGAGCAGAACTTGAGCCATAAAAACTAGTAAAATGCTCAAGCCACTGTGGTTGCTCTGTCAGGTGAACTGAACTATTGGGGAGTCTGATGCAAATTAACCCTTGGGTATGATAAGGCTCTGAATTCTGAATTTCCAGAAAAGAAACTGCAAATTAGATTTGCAGGTTAATATAACTATGAACGTTTCTTCTTTAGACAGTGATGACTTGGAGATTACTTTGACTGAACTTGATAGCTACAGAAGACTTACATAATGACTGTAAAAAAAAAAAAAAGTCATTCTTAAAAAAAGCCAGACTTGTAAAAATCATCCATCGCAAATTTAATTTCAGACAATTTTGTTCCAATTACTGGTATGTATTTAGAAAATATATCCTTACATTAGAATTGCTTTAGCTGCTCAGTTCAACCCTAAAACATTTTCCATTATAGCTTCTTTTCATATTTTAATTGACTAGTAAATTAACACAAGCTATAACTGAGATAAAAGATCAGAGCAATGAAATCAGGAGACTTAAAATCCTAGAGCAGACATGCTAGGTTTACCGAATTTTGAAGCTTCCTTCTTAATTATATTATGTCTGACAGCAAAGATTCTCTGTCCTCATCTCATGAAAGGTTTTAGGAGCAGACCTGAGGCAGGGTCCCTGGGGCTCCATGATGGAGCACATTTAAAATTGAAGTGCAGAAGTGCAGGCCATGTAAAACTGTGTAACCAGGAGTGTGCCACCACCTCTTCCAGGCAGACACCAGTGCTAGTTCACCATTGTGTCTTCTTCTCCCTCATGCCTCCCCTCTGTGCTGCCAGACCCCATGCAGAAGCCTGGGGTCTGGCAGTGAGACACATCTGCAGCTTGGGATACTGTGAGGTGAGGGGAGGGCTGTAGCTCAGCCTCAGGAGCCCACCAGGGCAGTGGGACCTCCTCTGCTGTGTTTGCTTTCTACCTGACGGGAGAGAAGCTGAGGCAATATCTGGACTTTTTGCTTGTTTCTGTGGGGACTTTGGGTTTTTCTGCTTCCTTTGTTTTTTATTTATTTTGCAAAATGAATTGTGTTTATGAAAGTTTTAAAATGCCTGTTGGTTTTCTTGGTCTGTAAGCGGAGAGGGAGCTTCTCTCCAAGATACGGAATCATAGCATAGAAGCACAGAATTGTTTGGGAGGGAATGTTGGGACATTAAAGATTTAGTTCCAATCCCCCTGCATGGGCAGGGACACCTGCCACTAGACCAGAGTGCTCAAAGCCTATGCACCCTGTCCTTGAACACTTCCAGGGATGAGGCTTCCACAACCTCCCTTGGCAGTCTGTTCCAGGGTCCCACCATCCTCATCTTAAAGAGAATTTCTTTCTAATATCTAAAATAAATCTACCCTCTTTCAGCTTGAAACCATGCCCCCCCAGTCATTCTATCACTACACACCCTTATAAACCATCCTTTCCCGGCTTTCCTGTAGCCCCCTTCAGGTACTGGAAAGGCACTATAAGGTCTCCCTGGAACCTTCTTTTCTCCAGACTGACTTATTGAAAAGATTTACCTGCTTTCAGAAAACCAGTTATGGAATAGGGTAAAAATTACAACACGAAGAAACTAGAGGGGAAAAAATTACAGTGAAGTTTCACAAGCCCCAACGTATCATTAATAATACAGAACATTCTTATTGGAGGCCTAATCCACTGCAGTGATGGGAGGGGTTCAGATGTGGGAATGCACATCTAAGGCAATTAAATATCCTTGAATTTTTACAAGGCTACTGTAAAAAGGGGGAGTAAATTAAAATTGTTTGTTATCAAAATAGGCACCACAAATATTTACAGTGAATCACAAATCACTGCATGGTCCCAAAACAGTTTTTCAAGCAAGCTTCTTTTCCTATTACTCTGTTAATGGACTAGATCTCCAGAAGACTGAAGTTATGAATTGCTCTGAATTACCTGAAGTGATAGCTCTTTCCTCAACTTATGAATTAATTCTGATTACAAACACGATTTATTACCTCTGATACACCATCTTGTTCTGCAATCATTCCCCACAATAATCACTTGTAAGAATACTCATAAGTTGTTTGAAACCAGTATAACTTAGGGATGAATTTGAGCTTCTTAAAAGCTGTGTTAAAATAATAGGGTTTTTTTATTAAGTGAAATGTGATTTTTTCATTTGTATGGCAGGCCTTTTACAAATACACTAAAAAAAGTATTTCTGAATCCACTCCTGTTACTAAAGCTGATATTTCTATTTACTGTCATTACCCAGAACAGCAAAGATTTTGATCACCACCCATAGACCTGGCTACCATTAGCAGCTCTCATGCAGAGTCTCACCAGAGATTTATCTCCATGTTATTCAAACTGACCTGAATATTCATATCCATAAATAACTGCAAGCACAGACTTGTTAATATGAAAGAGTCAGATTACATTTTATTTAGTTCAGATCTCTAATTGCTAAGGCTACAACAGAGAATTTTATTATTGGGAATCACATATGAGCTTTATAGAATCTGTGCTGTTAACAGTTTTTTGTTCCAAAAAGCTGGTGTGAAACTGACATACTGCTTTAAAAAATCCTCCAAGCCCTGAGACCTGGTTTTGTACTTCGAAGATCTTTCTAAACACTTGCAATGCCTGCCATAGAATTACAGGTTACAGTAAAAATATTTGGTAACCTTCAATCAAGTTTGCTTTATCTGTTCCCTCTACTCAGAGAGTTTTATTTTCCTGTCAAAATGTCCTATAATTCTAGGAATCCTAAGGATTTTTTTTTGAAAGGTGTATTATTTCATATAACAATTTCTAATTATGCTAAACCATATCAAATGCTTTCACATCTGCATATCAAAAATCATATATATGGTGTAGTTCAACTTCCTTTAGGTGTTTTTTTGTGACACCTGTGTTGAGCCCAGGATGGATCACAAGAAATAAAAGCCAAGCCTGTTTCTCTTAGAAGACATGATAAATCACTGAAAGATGGTTAGATGGTCTAATGGCCCTTGCTAATACTAAAATGAGCAGCAGCATTTCTGATGGCTCTGTCCTCTTTATCCTTTGAAGTGGCCTAAAAGCAAAGAGCTGTTCCATCTCCCAAGTGACTTCTGTTTCACTGAGAAGATTTAGCAGCCAGCAACCCGTGACTTACATTTTGAGAAACCTACCAGAAAAAAAAAAAACCCACGTGTGGAGACCAATGATTTCTGTGTACTACCTGACTTCAAATTAAATGCACGGAAGCTCTTGGGAAACCTAAGATTAATTCAGGCTCAGAGTGTCAATGGAGAAATTTCAGGTGAGTTTAAAAAGTCATTTGGACTAATAATGCTGTTAGCAATTGATGTAAACTACCTCTAACGATTTGTTGTTAATCTACTCTGGCCAGAAAACCTTTTTGCTGCAAAGGGTAATGTAATGAATAGTTTTTTGTCCTGTTTCTTTGCTGAAGGAAGCTTTTCTGCAGGACAGATGGAGACATATCTAGACCCTTCCTCTCCTTGTCTTTTCCAGTACACTCCTCCGCATCTTTAAGAATTCTGGATTTTGCTTTTTACTAATTGGAGCCTCTGGTGAGGCTGGCGTGATTGCAGAATGAAGCTGTCTTAACTAAGACATCAATAACAGAGGGATTCATGGAATCTTGACTACTTTAATAGGCTCCCTGATTGATCCTGGGTAAACAGGCCTCTTAGCTTCCTTCTTGGAAGACTGTAAAAGAAATTCCTATACAGCTCTAACTAATCTCTCATTTTTCACTGGTGTCTAGAGTGTTAGTATTTGATCATGGATGTGCTGCCACTAAGGCCAGAGGAAAATTGCTGATGGAAAAGTTGACACTTGTTTACATCAAATCCTAACTATGTGTCCTAAACTAGCAGAAATAGTTGGCACATTGATGTTCAGGTCTTTTCACATGAATGTTTCATCAGTAGTAGTAATAAGGTTTTGTACATCAGTAATTTCCTACTTGATCCTTTTGATTTTATTCCAAACTAAGTCATATTATCACTTGCACTACCAGCTAAATGCCAGATGCACAAAGCTATATTAGGCATATCAGTGCTGACTATCACCCTTCTGGCTTTGAAAGCATCCAGGTTTTCAGCAGAACCCATGAACTGCACTAAGGCAAATTGGTTCCAGCAGAGGCAGGTAGGCATGCAGGGAAGCAGGGCATGGCAGCTGCTGCGATGAGCATTGTGGATGCACAAACAGCTCCACAGAGCAGATATAGAAGTCTCGCCAGGCTGCTCGACTCACCAATGTGTTCCTGGCATCCACAGCTCAGATGTCTTCCATATGAGAGGCTAACATCACCTCTTTGGTTGTTGGCAATCACCTCATCATTCTTCCTGTACTGCTGAACTATGATAGAGGGTACAGCAAGGACTGTCTGCTCCCAAAAGGATGGTGAGACAGGAAGTTGAGGTGACTGATACCTGCAGCACTGGTCCAGGCAGTGAGGTGTCAGGGTTGCCCTCATGAAGGGAGGAATCAAGCCCATGACATAACACTTGCATGGAGACACCCTCCACACCCTCCACCTTCCACCCTCCAGCCTCTCCTGGCTGAGACCTTAATGTTCCTAGTGGAGGAGACAAGACAGACAAGAGATACCATACCTCTGCCTCAGGGAAACTCCTGGCTGTCCATCATGCTCCAGCAAGTCACTGATAAAATGAATAATGTGTTGGAGGACTGGAGCTCCAGCTGCTTTAAAGACACTTTTGAGGTATTTGCTGATTTTAAAATTGTGCTCTTTTTTTCCTGCCCTCATCGGGGAGAGGAGCCTTTCTTCTCACACATATTGTGCCAACCTCCATGGTGGTGCATGCAGTTTAAGGTATCAGAGCCAGTGAAGAGAACTGCATTTGGACTCCTAACAAGATGCAAATGACACAAGGTGCTGAACAACAAAAAAAAAATGTTGAGGAAGGCCAAAAATTAAATCAAACCATAATGTTATCTAGAGCTGCTTTTTTTGTTGTTTTGTTTTGGTTTGGTTTTTTTGTTTTGTTATGGTGATTTAACTATAGATTTTGTGATTTAGATTTAGCTCTTGAATCTTCAGATTAGGTGAGCATCAGAGCTTCCATTTGCTAGGAGGACACCTTCTGAGTCCCCAAAACTGAAGATAAAAAGCCTGGGACTTAATTTGTCAAAGTGCAAATCCTTTACTTTCATTACCATAAAAAGAGTGTTTTGCATTATTTTTAGATACTTCATATGACCTTTTACAAACTGTTAGGTGGGAGAAGTGGCTTCTGAATATTTAAAGCACCATTTAATTACTTTTTTAGTCATGTACTTGTGGATGTGGAAGTCCAGCTGGTAAAACAAGAGACAATAAATGAGAAAGTGTTTAGCCTGAAGACTGAGATTTATCATGGGATTTAGTATGTGAACCTAATCAGCAGCAAATAGGTCAGCATACTTACAACACAATTTGGGCTTTGTAAGTCAAACTGAAAAAAAATTTTTCAAAAAAGTGGGTACTTATAGCACATAAAACTTTAATTGTTAGGTCCTGTTGTCCATTAGTATGTTAATCATTAAATTTCTTTTTTCAGTACCATAGTTTCCTCATCTCTTCACCTAGGTTCTCAAAAGAAATTTACCTTATTTTTCAGGTAGCATCCACTCAGGTAATTAAGATGTCCTGTAGCTACAGCTCATCTTGTGGATTTGCTAGGGATGAATCAATTAATTGTAACTTTGGGGGGAAAACTGGCATAGAAAAGAGAGTAGAGAAAGGTAGAGGTGAATATCACACTAGAGAAATTTGTTCTCTCCTCCACAGAGTTCCCATGTCAGCTGGCAAAGCACCTGTCAAACTGCCCATGGACATCTCTGTTCCTCAGTCTGATATGTAAGTCAAATATATGATAACAAAAGGGTAAGTTTCAACAACTCCCATCCATTACAAAGGGTGCAAATGAAAGCCATAAATTAGTCCCCACCAGGCAGTCCTGCCTACATCATCTCCTTTTGTACATTGCTGACCATGACCATTTGTAGCTGCTCTTCAAGTGGGACACACACCCTTGGAGCTCTGCCCTGACTGACCAGGCTACAGCCCACATCTCTGGAGGGAGCAACCTGCTCTAGCTTGGGTTTTTGAGACATAAACAGGAGTTTTCCTGTCCTGGAAGTTGGATGAAGATACCTGGTTTAGTGGGAGGTATCCCTGCCTATTGCACTGGGGTTGGAACTCGGTGTTCCTTAAGGTCCCTTCCAACCCAATCCATTCTATGATTCCATGATTCTCTGCCTTCTGGCTGTTATAGCTGCAGGCAGGAGAATACCCCTTGCTCGTGCAGGGCACCCAGCCCACAGGGAGGAAGAAGCTGTAATTCAGAGTAATGAAAAAACAGAGGGAAAACAAAAAAGAATTTGGGAAGTCTGGAAGGAAGGGGTGGCAAGTTTTTACCAAGAAGAACTATAGGTAGGATGGGAGTGAGGATGAGGGAAAGAGGGAAGAAGTGTGGTGACCCACTCAGGGATTGACATTATCACTTGCACTCCATAAGCCCTACATAAAAATCAGTGTATGACCATATGTTTTTCTGGTTTATTACAAAAAAGCCACCAGGCAGCCCTAATTAGGGTATTTATCAACTCCTGAGGGCCTGATCATCATAATTTATCTGCAAGACACTATGAAAATCGAACCCATTATTTACTGTCAAAATAGATGTAAATACAGGTTCACATATTTTCTCATGAATAACCCTTGGCCCAATAATCACAGAGTCATAGAATGGTGTGGGCTGGAAGAGACCTTAATCATCATCTACTTTCAATCCCCCTCCATGGGCAGGGACCCCTCCCATCAGACCAGGGTGCTCAAGGCCCCATCCAGCCTGGCCCTGAACACTTCCAGGGAGGGGGCAGCCACAGCTTCCCTGGGCAACCTGTGCCAGTGTCTCACCACCCTCAAATTAAAGAATTTATTCTTAATGTATAACCTAAATTTCTCATCTTCAAGATTTAAACCGTTTCCCCTTGTCCTCTTGCTACACACCCATGCAAAAAGTTCAACCCCAGCTTCTGTCCAGCTGGGTTAGAGAGTATTTTCTTAATATAACTTAGTAATAGTACATTAGGGATGAAAGTGATCTTGTGTAATTACAGACACAAGTAAGAAGCATACACTTGTGATTTTACCTTCCCTTCTGGGTACTATCAGCATGCTAACTGGACCCAGAATCTCTTTTAATTCAAGATAGCCTACTTATCTGTAGAGAGCTTTGGCTGAAATCACTCAGATACGATGGGAATGTCTTTTATTACTGACCTGAAGCAGTATTTATGAAATTCGATGAACTTAATAATAAGAAAAATTTTATATAATTCTATACTTCTTGGCTTCTTCTAGAAAATAATTAAATGTTAATGAAATTATGTTTCTGTATTATCCTAGATCCAGATGAAATAATGATACACAAACAATCTTGATTTTAAATCTCTCCGTATAATTTTCCCAGGCAAAAATCATCAGGAATAAAATTTGGAGAATTTATTTCCAAAGAAATTGAATACAAAGTGGAAATATTTAATTTTGGCAAGATTCATTACAAGATTCATTCATTCATTTATGATTGTATTTCCATATTTTCTATTCCTAAGTAGCATTTTTCCCATAGAAAATATTTTGGTAGCATTTTCCGGTTTTGCTTTGTTTCGTTTTGATTTTTTGTTGTGGATGAAGCAGTAGTCTTCATTCCAAAAAAAATGTGTGGTACCTCAGGCTACCACTGTTTGTGTGACAAGATATCTATGTCACTTTGTCTGAGTTGCACCTGATTTCACTTTGGTGATTCATGGAGACTAGAAGCAATATTGTTTACGAAAAAAGAAGAATAAATTGAAAGTATTTCTGAAAGAGCCTCACTGTTCTGGTGTCTGGTTGGGAAAGAGTGTGCAGCCTGATCCTGATGTGACAGAGAGTTTTACACTGGCATACTTTCCCTTCAGGGGTGGTTTTTTCAATTTTTCTCATGTGGAACAAAACCAGAGAGAGATTTGCTAATGATGAGGGATGTGAAGACACCCAATAGTTCAGATTTCTTACAGTTCCCAGAAATTGCCTCTAAATGGCTTTCCTGGAATTGCAAGTGGGGAAAAAATAAGAAAGTATGACATGAAATGTCAGAGTATACAATCAATTGCCTTAGTGAACAGATATTGCTGCAATAGTGTTCTTTATACCATAAGTACAGATCTCTCATGATTTTAGCAAATGTGGATCTTGACTGGAAGCTAGATGGCTCAGGAATGACCTTCAGTTTGGCAAGTGAGACCTTGCAATTTCCTTCAAGGTCAGGACCCTACCAAAGGCTGCAGTTTACACTGTGTCTACATCAGCCACTTTCCATTGACTGCAATAAGAATGTTTTGAGGCTATAGTTCTCAAAGTGTTTTGTCCAAAGATGTAAAACTATTCTCCCATATAAAATATTCTCCATATGAAATATTCTCCCATCATAGAGGCTGTGATTTTGCATGCTGTTTTTTTTTTTTAAAAAAAAACTCATCTCTTGTACTTGCTACAGAACCAATTTTTACTATCGAGTGGAAAAAGCAGTTATGTAGGCTTTCATCCTTTTCAAGTTGAAAACTTGTTTTGCTTGTTACTGAACAGGTACAACTGAAATTATACGCAATTCACTTGTATAGTGCCACAATTATCAGCTAGTTAATTTTAAAACTGACATTACATTTTCTCTAACATTTTAATTACTGAAGCCAAGGGAGCACCCCTGCTCCAAGGGAAAGGTAAAATAAAAGTCATGTTATTTGCATAAGTTACCTTCAGATTCTTGAAAGCACTGGAAAAACTTCTCCAGTTTAGTTGATTCTGCTCAATATGCTGGGTTCAGTCCCTCTGATGCATGGGTGGTATGGTAAAAGCTCCTTCCATTACCTGGAAATTAAAACTGCCTCATGGAATTCAGAGCAAGCACCAGGCTGACCCATCCAAAAGATGAATGAGTGATACAGTGAACCTGTTTATAAATAAAAATCCCTTTGTTGCTGTTAGAAAGTTTTCTTTTGCAATAAAGCAAATTTCTTTATCTATGAAAACCTGTATGGATCAAACTATGCTTTTTCTGCTCCAGTTCCAGCACTTAATTCTCAGTCTACCACCTGACTGTGTTTCATGGAAAACAAGAGTCCTTTGACATTAGAACCGTATTCACAATGGGAATAATCATTCCTCTCTCTGATCCTATCAGAAGTGTTAAATATAATGATTTATTTTGTAAAAGCAACAGTAAATGTGAACACCTGCTTTATAGCTCCCAGGGGACTCTTTCCAAAATAAACCTTAATAGTTGAGACGAGCTCAGTGAAACTATTAACATCTTTCCAAAGTTGCACTTTAAATATTACGAAGACCTTGCAGGTTTCTATTCTCTCTCTCACTTTCTCATCCATTGGGATCTTAGCACAATGTCCTCTCAGTCTGTCTTTTCCAGAGACACAGCTGTAAATGTTTTCTCCTTTTACAGCAGCCCAGGGTTCTCCATGGCTGAGCAGATCTGTGCTGGTGGGCTTGCTGCTGCATGCCAGGTCCTGTACTACATACACATTGGTCCACGTCTGGGTCCCATCCTTGTGAAAAGGAAATATTTCATCTGGGGAAATCTGGGTGAGGACCAGTATGTAAGATATGCTGAGGTCCCAACCATGGGTACAATACAGATACAACTCTTTCCAGGTATAACTGTACCCTGCTGTTCCCAGTCCTCCAAGAATGTCCAAGGAGGTCTTCTGTGTTCCACACAATGTCCCAGCTGTCAGTCATCCTCATCGCTTTTAAGAATTATTTCTCTAGCAGGATGCTGTGAGGTGACGTGATGTGTGTAGAGAGCTAATAGCACTGACTGGTATTTGCAAGGCCACTGCCTTCTCCACAGATTATACTGTCACATTTTCTCTCTAACATGTTTAAACAAAGTTGGAGAAGGATCTTCTACAGAAGGACAACCACCTGGCATGACTCAGGAATCAAGCTTTAGCAAACATCTTGAGACAGGTACTGCGCTGATCATGGTAGAGACAGAGGGGATAAAGGACTTGCAGGCCATATGGAGGCATCCTGTGCTGTCTAACACAGTAAGCATCCTTCAGTAGTGAGGACACATGGCACCACAGTGTGGAGAAAGATTTCAAAAGCACCACATGGCTTCCAACTCCACTCTTCTCACTGTTGGGAATGGAGATTACAGGTGCTGTACAGACGACAGTCCCTTTTTTAGCTGCTTTGGGCAGCATATCAGTGACATTTTTGCACAGCAGTAAATTGGATCCCAGCTAGGTTTGCTGAGAGTTTATCAAATGATCTATCCTCCACCAGCCACCATGCTCGTGCCTTCCACTGCCCCAGACACACATCACCTGGAGGATCTCTCCTCATGCTGTCGGCTTGAAGCTGTTGCCACTATCAGCACCCATGCAAGGCAAAAGTATTTGCCAGGGGCACAACCTACCCTCATCCTTCCCTGCTCAGCTTCTCACTCCTGTCACCAGGCAGGTTGAGCTGGTGCTCCAGCACTGGGCTGAGTTGCACCAGGGTCACCTAAGTCAGCAGGACACCCTCCACCAGAGTGTTGCTACTTCGCAGAGACCCAGCAGGAAGCAGGGTCAGTCTAGAGCCAGCTGAGAAGGCAGAGGGCTTCCCCCTACCCTCCTCTGCTTGCCTGTGTCTGCTGCATCACCAGCTCCTGCCACATGCAGGGTGCATGTCAACCAACAAACTGCTGGAAGGCTGCTACGAGGGATGCCTGCAGCCTGTGCTTGGCTTACAGTGCCCAGGGGCAGGCAGACACCACACTGAAACCTGACAAGTCAGAGCACAGAGATCTCACGAGCATCTTCCTTAATCTACTGAGGCAGAATGCCTGGAAAAGGGCCCTGGTAGTGACAGCCTGTGAGGGAGGTATTTTAGGAGAATCATAGAAACAACTTGCAAGTCAGTGCTGGTCAGTCACTCCCACTGCTATTTTCTTGGCTGCATTTGCCCTCTCCCTGGGTTGTGGTGATAAGCTTTTAGAGGTAAAGGTATCACTCTTCTGCCCACTGGACATGGTAAAAAGTAACCTAAAAATGTCTATGTCTGAGAGGCTGCAAATCACCACCTCACTCTGAGTACTGGGTACCATCCTCCGACACCTGTTCTGTATTTCTTCCTCCCATAAAACCTGTGGGATGCATAGGATCTTTATGATCTGCCTGTTGTTCTATCGTGTATACTGATAACTTTTAAGTGTCTAGGTGTGCCCAGTGGGAAATAGAGGCTTCTGAGATTGTGCATCTTGAATAAAGGTCTCTGATGTTTAAGTCAAATACTGTGTGTATCAGCCATAGATCTTCAGCTGTTGGCAAAGAGTTCTTGCAGTACTCAAAGAGTATTATTCTTTCTTCAAATGTGGAAATGAAGTGATTTCCTCATGGTCTCCTAGAAGAAACAGTGGAGAATAGGATGATTTTCTCTTGATCTTAAAGCTAGTTCTTTTAATTAAAAAAATACTGTTCCTGTGAATGCTATGATTTCCTCCCCCTGCCCCAACAAATACTCTGGGGCAGAATCTCACTGCTACATTTAAGTATGTTTGCTACTCTGTGTGTGGACATGTTGTGTAAATGTCATTAGGATTTTTTTATAAAGTAAATTTCAGGATGACCTGATTTCTTGTAGACAAAAAATCTTCTGTTAAAATCTGTTTTGACAAATGTTTCACTGGGGATGCTTATGTCCAACTGGAATTTGACAGCTGTAAACACAGGTCATATATTGTAAGGGGGGTCCTGCAACATATAACAAAACTTTTGCTTCATTTATATGCCAGACTTAAAAAAAATTCTAGTGTCACCTGAATGCTCACTATTACTGTGGTGGAATTACTTGATCTTATTAATGTTTTGGGACAGTGAGCAGAGCTAGAAGTTGTGCTATTCTATGGAAATGCAGCATTAGCACACAGGGTGCCAGGAAAAATCCCTGTTTTAAGAGATCTTTTATAGAAAATTTAATCCTGAGTCAATAACATAACAATGAAATGTTTATGTTTTATGACTGTTCTGATGTTCTTGCTGTTCCATGAAGGTAATTTTGAGATGTCTTGGGCTACAGTAAGGGTTTCATTCTACCATTGAGGAGCTACAACAAGTGTCATTAAGATTTAAGTGATTTAGATTTGTTTTCTGAGATAAACCAAATCTACTTATATAAGACATTACAAAGAAATACTTTACTATGAGGGTGGTGAGACACTGGCACAGATTGCCCAGGGAAGCTGTAGATGCCCCCTCCCTGGACGTGTTCAAGGACAGGTTGGATAGAACTTTGAGCAACCTGGTCTGGTAGAAGGTGTCCCTGAATGGCAGGGGCATTAGATCTGGATGATCTTTAAGGTCCCTTCCAACCCAAACCATTGTATGATCTGTAATATTTATGACACCATAACCTGAGGAAAAAAAAAAAAAGAATTTAAACCAAGTAGAAAGCCTAGGTGAATCAATTTAAAGGTTTCAAGGTAGCTATTAAAAAATGAAAAGCTTCACAGACCTCTAAGTGGGAAGCCATTCATCTTCAGGATCAAGCCATACATATTCAGGATCAAGCCATACATTTGATCCTGAATATTTGCACATTTATGTGCAGTTTCTCCAGACTTCTTTTCACATTTATTGGAAAAGTCGATGGATCTGTAATAGGAATCTACCATAAATTTGGGAAGTCCTGCTTGTATGAACCTGTGGGAGGTCGCAAAAGCAGTGTGGAAGAGGCAGTACTTTTTTGGTGTGCAGGGATATGGGGAAGGTGCATTCAACTCTGTGGACATCTTCTTTTGGGTATCTATAGAATATCAAACCCTGAGGTTAAATTCTAGTTCTTTGGATGTCAATATCAAAACTTTATCAATAGGAGTTGGGCTGTGTTCACACTTTCCTCAGCTTGATCTTGGGCTTGCTATTGGGAAACTTGCCCCTTACAGGAAGCCTGACCCTGTTTGGAGACCAGGTTTGAGGAAAGAGCAGTGTCACCAGCATGGTGGCAGGGCACAGCAAGGGCCAGCTACTGCTGGAGGGCAGTTCAGCTGAGGTGGCCCCAGCAGAGGCCACCATCCACCTGAGTGCTTTGCCTGGGGGGCTGAGCTGGGGGAGACCCCTGAGGAGCCTGGGCACTGCTCAGGGGGGCTGGTAACACCCTCAGGGCCCTAGCAAGCAGGATGCAATCGATTTGTGGATAAGAAAACCCAAGAAAAATTATTTAAATCATTCATCCTGATGACATCTTACACAATACTATGCAGGATTATGCGTCACTCTAAAATTTTTTTTTAGTCACTTCTAGTTTGTCTTTCGCACATGAAACGACGTTGTGAACAGCAATGACTCTTTCTCCTGCCTTCTTCACCTGGGAATATTTTTTTTTTCTATCTCTATGTTAACTCAGGGAAGATGTGAGGCTGTGATGGAGTTCCCTCCTCAGTGGTTTATGTAGTTATACAGCTCTACCTCCTTTCCTTTTTCTTGCCATGCTTTTGCCTGATGTGAAATTATTTCTTGGCCTTTCTGCCCTATGTAATTTTTCATATTTTTCTTAAATTACAAAGCTTGAAATTACCTGCAGAAGTCATCATTCTAAACTGATGTGGTGCAATTGTTGCTAGAAGATAATGAGCCTCCTACTGCTCAGGATGGTTTTGACTTCTGTGTTACCTAGGACTTCTGTATTATCTGGAATTTGCAAAAATCAAGATAGAAATTGCATGAGACCTTTTATCACTGTGTTTTATAGTGATTTTCCTATTTCCATATGAAAGTGCTACAAGTACAACCTAGTCTGTTCTGGCTATATCAATTTGCTTTATATTGCCAAACCCTCATTCCCCCAAATTGTGTATTTCTCAGGTACATTCTGCTGACTTCATTAGAGCTAGGATGTTATTCCTCATCTGTAAAGCAAGCACATAGATTTATTTATTTTTAATGCCAGAGTTTACCCCTATTTTTACATTTATACACTGTGTTCGGATAGATATCATTGCTAGAGAAATGAGAGTCTAATATGGTACATTTGTCTCTGTAAAAATGGTTCTGTTTGCAACTGAAAATATGCTCTGCTTTGTTAATGAAGGGTACCTGAGCAGAAAGACAAACACAGAGCTCATCCCTAAAGTGTATAAAAGTCAATATGCTGTGGAAGTTAATTAATAATTACTTTCAAGATGGGTATAAAGTATAGTCCATTCTTATAGCAATGTGCTGGAAAGCTTTAAACAGAAAATCTATTGAGTCTTTGACATTTGTTCTACCTTATCAGATATCATAAATTTTCAGCAAGTCTGTGTCCAACCTGGCAGCTTGGAATCCAGCAGTCTTTTTGGTAGATCTGTTGTTGAATTATGGATGTTGCCAGCTCAAAAGCCTTTTGCACAGGGCATTTGCTTGTGAATATTTCTGAAAAGTTCCTTCCTGTATTTCTGAGTGACAGACAAAATTCCGTATGAATTTTCTAAGATAAAGAAGAAGACAGTAAGGAGTTAGTATTAGATAAGTCTTATTAATGATATACAGAAAACTTAGAAAAAACATCTGCTGAATATCTCATGTAAATTACTGGTTCATGATACTTTAAATCTATTACTATGAACTGTAATTTTGGCATTTTATTTAATAAATTAAAAAGTATCTGGTAAAATGTACAGAGACGTATGCTAAATTATCAACTAAAGAGAATTGTTCTCAGACACAATGAGAACTATAATAATAATATAAATGTGTAAACGTGAAGGCCATAGAACTGGGGTTATTGTCTTTTTAGGTCTGTAGTGACATCTGAGTGGAAATTTATATGATTTGTATTTTTTTGTGTGATAGCAAAAAAAGGCATGTATAACAATTGATTTGGAGTGCAGATTTTTTATTTGCAAACAGTATCCACTACATGATAGTAACAAAAATTTACAAGAAGATTTCCTCCATTTCAAGCCTGAACAAAGAACTTAATTGCTTTGGTATGTCAGTAGTTTTCTTTCCATTTTCCTATAAAGCAAAATTAACAGCAGGAGAATAAAAACATGTTTGCTTTTCACATGCTACTTTCTGGATGTGCTTAACTTCAAAAAAAGTAAAGAAAATTGAAAAAAAAAAATTGGAAAATAAACCCCCTCAAAAGACTTCAATTATATCTTGTTAAAAAAAATTCAGAAAAAAAAATTAAGTACGATTCATAATACCAAAAAAGCATTTTTTAATCACAAAACCATTTTTTAATAAATTGCAGAGACATAGAAAACTCTAAGCAAGCTAAAGATTTAGAATTACAGTAGCCATACTTTTCCATTTTTAGAAATGGAAAAACTGTCTTTGTTTACCTCTTTCTCTGAAGCAAACTTGATAACAGAAGCCACAAGAAACATGAACTGTTTCTGAGATAGCTCAGGCATCGTGTCTTTAAGATGAGATATCTTACAGTTTATTATTAAGCTTAGTTGCTGTTTTCCATACTGCCTTCTCTTTGTGGAACATCTTTGCTAAGTCTTTAGCCTGCTGATCTGCAACTTATTTCTAAGAACTTATTTCTTCAGAAAGACTCCCTCTAAGACCCAGATGAAGAAATGCATACAACAGAGATCATTTTCATGCTACCCCAGTGGAGTGTCCCCTACTCAGCTGATAAGTTTCTACAGCAATAGTGTGGAACAATATCTTTTATTTCTGCTTGTATTCAGACTTCTCCCCCTCCCCTAAAACAAGTATAGTTGCATGCACATACATAGAATCATAATGGAAACACTGTATGTCTTCTGATGAAAGGATTCTCATGTTTCTTAATACTCAATTTGCGACATCGATGCTGCAGTACTTTGTTTCCACTAACCTTTTATTTAGTTTCTAAATCAATAGGAATGTTTTCTTCTCAAACAACTAAATGACTGAATGATAAAGAGGCAAAAAAATAGTTATGGTATTGTCACTTTATTGACAGTATTTTTTTCTAACTTCTCTTATTACAAAATATTTATCCTTTAAATTAGCTTAGATTTTTTTTCTTCCCAGTTTGATAGGTTTATACATCACCTGTCACAACTAGAAGCAACACATCATTGCAAGACAGTTTACTCTGTAAATGTTCTAATCTTCTAACCTTTTACTTTCTTTGACAGGTAGAGAATTCTTTTCCCCTCATTACCTGGACTAGTAGTGCAAGAATTTTTTAATCAGATCCCTTTGAATAAACTGAAAAAATTGATTTCTGATTGCACATGAATTAAGCAGAGCAGCTGGCACAGGATTTGCCATTTCTACATTAATTGCTGATCATTGTTTCTTCAAGTACAGTTTTGCAAAGTAGTGATTAACATGCGTCTCTGGTTGTCCTATGATCTTGTTAGCTTTTGTTTTGCATTTGTATCTTTGGAAATCTTTAGTCTTCTTGGCCTGGAGATAAGGAGAAAAAGATAGTGAGGAGGATTAGACCTGTGGTGGGTGGTGAGAGTCCTTTGTATTATCATCATGAATGGTAATTGGCAAGGTGTAATCTCTCAGCATACTCAAACCTTCCCTTGAATTTCTCACAGTCTGGATGGGTTTTCTTTCCACTTCATCATCCTTGGGGCTACTTTTGTGTTTGTTAGGTGTTTTCTTTTTCCATTCAAATAAGCAAAAGTTACTTTCAAGAACCTTTCCTGTCCTTTTCTCGCTTATCTGGTTTCATCCCATTAATCACTCTCACGTCTCTGATTATTCCTCTTCTGGACCATGTAGGAAGATTCCCAGAGGCTGTTAGGAAAGTTCTGCTTTCCACCTGAAGGTGTTTTTACCTGGCTCTGAAATAACTGCAGGTGAAGGAATGGCTTGGAAGTTGTTTTTCCAGACTTTCAGGTCAAGAGATTATGATTTTAGAAGATTCATTAATTTTAAAATGTTGTGAGGTATGTATGAAAACCCAGTTGAAAACCCAGAGAGGCCCTCTTGGCTCTGGAGAGAGAAATATTTATTATAAGAAGAATAGTACATGTTTTAGAGACTGCAAACCAAACCCTCCAGCAAAAATAACAGAAAAAGACTTCCTGAATAATGATTTTGGAGAAACTACTACTCACAGTCTAGGCTAGTTAAGTTTATGACTCTTCTGCTGAGAATAGCAATGTAGCTCCCAGCTACCGTGTTGGATTTTTTTAATAGTGATCAAACAGATAAAAATTTTTATATGACTGACCATTTTTCACAGATTGCAAAATATGTTATGAGTCAACAGTCAGTGTCTGTATATCTAAGACTGTATCTCTAACCTTCACCTGGGATAAAAGAAGGTGACAATCTCAGCCTACTAATATTTAAATCACCTTTGTCAATCAAGAAAAATTAATCTTCGCCATTAGAGTTTACTCATCTGGCACTCAAAATACAGGAAAAACTGCATTTCTAAATTGGTTGGTGATTACTAAATCAGATGATAGCTGTAAATACAACCCTGGTCAAATCCTTCTTCGATATGAAATTTAATTCCATTAATAGAATTCATTACGAAAACAGTTTAGCTGCACTCCAAATACAGAAATCTTTCTGCTCTTAATGATGGACTATGATCCATTAGTACAGGCTTCTTATTTCTCATGCTCTAATGTTGAACAAGTTCTCAATGGAACTTGTCTGATGTAAAATCAAGTGAAAAATGCCAGACTAAGACATGTTGCATGCTACTTCATCTGGAATTGCCACTGCCTACTGCTAAGTGCAGAGTACAAACAATTTCCAAAACGTGGTTTGCTAAACTGAAGTTAAAAATATTTCCTTGCAATTTGTGATTTGTTGGAAATAGGATAAGTGTCTCTCTTCTGGGCCTCATGTCTGCCAGCTATCTGATAGACTGAGATTAGAGAAGGTTGCATTTATATCTATTAGTTGTAATAGGATCAAAACTGAGTAGGCATACTAAGTTTATTCCAAGAAGTCACACGCTTACAGAATCTCAGAATTACCTTGGTTGGAAAAGACCATCAAGATCTCTAAGATCATCAAGTCCAGCCATTGAAACCATCTTACTTAACCATCATTCCATCATTATGGAAGCATCTTAAGCAGAAATCAAGAGCCAGAGTTAATATTCTTGGTTAATTCAAAGTAATGTTTGTAAAAAGAAAAATTTGTTATCCTTTTCATGTTTGTACATTATGTCTCTTGGCAAAAGATGGCCAACAGTGTAAAATAACTGATATTTTGGAGAAAGTGCTAGAGAACTTGGTCTTAGTTATGCTGTTTAGCATGCACATTATTTACTGGAAAAATTTATCCCAAAATATTTCATATGGTATTTGTGATACTTATCTACTGGTTTACTTATCTACTTATCTTTACTTATTTTATCTTTACTTATCTACTTATCTACTTATCTACTTATTTTTAAAGCTTTACATATTAAGTGTTAATACCTAACGAGAGTCTGCTAATGAGGGAAGATTAATTTGAGATTCCTGGAAACAAATAGAAACACAATCTGCAAAAATACTAGTAAGCATCCTATTCCAACTTCTCCAAAGATTGCAGTGTTCTAAGTTCAGCAACTCCAGTGAGGAGTCAATGTCAGAGTCACCCAGAAAAATATTCCCATTTTTATGTAATATTCAGCTCTAGAACCATTTAGACTCATTCTAATTTTGAATTATAGATAAAGTATTTCTTTGGAAAGGTTCCCTGCTACTTTAAGCATAAAAAAAGAAGTACAGTAAACTCCAGGTTTCCTTAAATGTTTCCTTCAGAAGTATATCCACTTCTGTGCATGAATGCGCGAGTGCTTGTTTTGGATAAATTTGCTAACATGGTGAGAGAAATGAAAGAGAAAATTGACCATAAATTATCATTTCAGAGGTAGCATTTTCTGATGTCTTCATGTTTTTCCATAAGAGAATGAGCTTGAGACAGGCTTGCAAATGGAAACTATGTATTTCAGAGAGCGAATTGAAGTCACCACAGTGCTGTGGGAAGAGATCCCTGTAGCTTGCTCACAATCAGCTTCTTCTCTCTGGAGGACCACCTGAGAGGCAACCAGTGTGAAATCAAGCTGTCAGCAAACAAAAGCCAATTTATAAGAATGAAAAGAAACTCTTGAATTATTAGAAGATCAAAGCAACCTCATGATGTTAACTTACTACTCAGCTTGCTGAAAAGAAACTCAAGACTTTATTCAAGCCTCAGGCTCTTAACAGAGGATTAATCTTAACCTCTAGACAGCCAGCTACTTCTGGATATTTGGGCCCTTTGTCCAGATTTGCAAGGTGTGATCCTTTGTGAGGGTGAGAATCAGGCCAAGTCAGGACTTTAAAAGAGAGCAAAGACTAGTGTCTGCCTGGACCTAATTTTTGGACCAATATTTAAGAGGCAACACGTTTTGCCCACATGTGAAAGTGCTTAAATATGTATGCCTGACAAAACAGCATCACAGGCACATCCCATACAGCCCTATTGAGGCACAACCCCACTTGGCAGAAGCTGTTGGACAGCCCTGAAACACATTTTGGCATTTATAATTTCTGCAGACCTCTGCTTAATTTCTGCATTGTCCATGTTTCCTAATTGCCAGTCTAGTCTGCAAAACGAACTGGTCTGATCAGAGCAGTCTTGGTGTCTGTAGATTATTAGGAAGGTAAAACTGGACCTCACAGGTGGCTAGTGTACAAGCACAAGAGGAATAAACAAAAGTAACTTTTGAAATTACTGCAGAATTTGGTTCCAGCTTTATAAAAAGAAAAGTACATTCCACAGACACTAGGATAATCTTTATCAGTGTAAATCCTGAAGCATCTGAAAACATTATTGCTAGGGCAAAACCTGTGTTAACTTTGGCTGCTGCTAGTACTCGTTGCAATGGAAACACAGCCACATAGATGAGCATATGCTGATGTGAACTTCAGCAAGCACAGTTAAAATATTGATTGCACTCAGTAGAAATAATAATAAAAAGCAGACTAAGTAGCCTATTTAATGCAAGTAATGTCTGTGAGTTCATATGCTCCTTTATAGAGTCTGTTGTTACTTTCTGATTTTAAGAGTCAGTAAAGAAAAGAAAATAGGAATGAAAGTTTCTAGCATTATTTCCACAAAAAAGACTTTGGGCAATGGATTGAGGGAGTAACTTCGTGTGTTAAAGGTATAGGCTAAGTAGATTAAGTATTCAGTGGAAAATACTCTGATAACATACACCTTTGATCTTCAGCAGTGCCAACGGTGACAGCCTCTGCCAGAGCAGGCTGCAGTGGGAAGATAGAGATTCCTGTGTAAGAGCTTAGAAACTGGTATCTCTGCTATTTTTGATCAAGTGACTTGAGCAGTTGCTTAACTATACCTTGAATTAATACAGTGATTTGAAGCCCTAAGTTCTGAAGAATGAAATAAAGCTGGAGACACACAGAACCACTGGACAGAAAACCAATTAGTCACTCAACAATGAGGAACATGTCTTTGCTGGGAAATTAACATATTTTTCATATTTTTGCCATATATTAAACGTGCAGTTATTTGTATGTACAGATAGATAAAGCAGAGTTCATGAATGCAAATGCCATTTCATTTCTGTCAGATAGACTTCTAATTAACTATTTATATTTACACCAGACCCATGGGTGAAACATTTTCTTCATCATACATGTATAAGCACAAACAAAGTGCTGAGTCATGGAGTCATAGAGAGGTTTGGGTTGGAAAGGACCCTAAAAATCATCTAGTTACAACCCTTATGCACGGGCAGGGACACCTTCCACTAGATCAGGTGGCTCAAAACCTCATCCAACTTGCCCTTGAAAACTTCCAGGTATGACGCATCCACAACTGCCTTGAGCAACCTGTTCTAGGGTCACGCCACCCTCACAGGAAATAATTTCTTCCTAATGTGTAACCTTAACCTACCCTCTTCCAGTCTAAAACCATTACCCCTTGTCCTATCACTATACTCCCTTGTGAATAGTCCCTCCCCAGCTTTCCTGTAGGACCTCGTCAGGGACTGGAAGGCCATAAGGTCTCCTTGCAACTTTCTCTTCTCTGGGATGATGACCCTGTTAAAACAAAAGACTTCACTGATGTTCTTTTATTCTTGCCATTTACTGAGTACTTTGCTACCCCTAAATATGTGCTCTTCTCTCTCTCTGCTTCCAAGCTTCCTAGCATATAAGTGGAGGGTGCCCCAGTGGAGCTGTTAACCTGCATTTCCCATTGGCTTTGAGGAGCAATATGTTACATTTCACTTTGGATGAAGGTTTGCAAGGCAGCACTTTTGACTGTTTACTGCCTATTCCAGATGTAGAGAAGCGTTTCCTGAATGAGATGGTTCCCCGGATCTGGACATCATTATGGGGTTGGTAGCTGTCAAAGACAACATTGCCTGTCAGCACTCTGCAGAGTTCACCTTTGACTCCATTCAAGCGTTAACTTGTTTTGTGTCACTGACTTCTCATTTGGGCTACAAAACCTCCACGTTCTGCCTTTAGTAAAAGAGGAACACTTGTGTGTGGAGCAATGAAGGACGACAGTTTGTTTAGAAAACCTCAATTTGATGAATTGGATGTGGAGAACTATCTATGTAAGTATGAGTGAGCACAAGTGATCTCAGAGCTGCCCTGAAAAACCTGTCAAGTAAGTGTTCATAAATGATAATATCAATCTCTCTGTGTACTCTTTTGCCTCCTGACAGTAAGCCATGACAACACCACATAAATATTTTCCCCACTGTTATACTTGGTTTACCCACCTGGAGTGTGTCAGCAGAGATCAAAAATACATTCTTCTTGGTTTCAGACCCATTAATGCTGATTTCCACCAAATATGAAGAGGACATTTGAAGAATGATAGTTGACTAATACACTGTTTGTCTGATTTTTTGTTTCTTACTCAGGACCTGAAGACAATATTTGTGTTGTCACAATATTGAGACTCAGTGGGAGGGATTTCAAGTATCAGCTTTCAAAGCTGTTGATCTTTTAGAGCCATTAGTTCTTATTTTAATCTAGCTCTAAAAAAGCATTTTCATAATAATAATAAGTGGAAAGTTTGTCCTTAAACTGTCCTTTTTTCTCTTCTCATTTTTTTCTGGTCACTGACAAATGTATTTTGTCATTCCAGGGGAAAATGGAATTTGCTTTAAACAGCAGACATTCGTCTGAGAACATTAACTTGGAAACAGAAAGTTTTAGAGCTCTTAATGGAAATTGCACTTTAAAATCTTCATATTAGTTTTTAAGCGATACATCTTAAACAAAATCCATGGAGCTTGAATGGTCTCACAGAAATTGAATGAAACAATCTGATGGTAAAAATGCAAAGGCATTGTATTCAGGGTAATTTATTCTTGAAGAGAAGGTGAAAATTTCTTTCTTAGAAATACTATATTCATCCTGCATAACCAACTGAAAAGGCAAGTAGAATCAGCAGATGAAGAAAGCTGATGAAGAAGTAGGAAAGCTGATAAATTTTGCTTTCTGAATCATAGCATTTCTTGAGGTAAGCATCAGTGTTTTGTGACAGAGCACTCTAAATCACAGGAAACAACTCTCAGCAATAAGGCTTACAGAGACCTTTATTCCTTGAGTCGTTTTTTTTAGTCAGTTAAAGATAACATTCTGTGACATTTCATAACTTTTGGGTATTTATAGCTCTCCTCTTTCCCTCTGTGTCCCTGTATATTTATTAAATGAACATTAACTAAAATATTTTCTTCTTCACATTGTTATTGCAATGTAGTTGCTTGAACCAGCTCCAACCATTAAAAAAATAAGAACCTAAAAAACCTTTTTTTCTGAAGTCTAACTGGATTTCTGGTTTTAATTGTCTGTGGTACAAGAGATGAGCAGAAACATTTCAAAGGGAAAATCAGGAAAATGACACACTGTGCAAGGAGAAGCAACTCTGCTAGGGTAGGTAACATTTGTTATGATCCTCATCTGCTTTCTGAGTACGGAAACCCTTGCCCACCTTCCCAAATTATTCCTTCTGTCTCCATGAAAGATCTTTCCCATTACTTCTCCCTACCAGCCTGACTTATTTTCTTTATTGGGAGAGCACTGTTACAATTACAAAATTCAAAGGACAATTTGGCATCATCAGCAAAAATGACTTATTTTATTTGGAATATTCTGGAGGAGAAAGTAAATATCTTTTGCAGCAAGTTTGCAGGTTGCTACAAACACTTCCATGTTATGAGTCTGTTTAGTTTCAACCGACAGATTATCTTTGTAAGAAAGCTTCTTCCTTTCCTTTTTTTGCAAGTCTCATCTAATAGGTAGGATATACTGCAAGCTTTGGGATATACAAACAAGCTTTGGGATTTACTGCATTAAAGCCAAAGACTTCTAAGTGCTTTGTTGTTGAGGAAGGGAAAAAAATTGTTGGAAAACAGATATCCTGTGGTTTAATACCAAAACATAACCAACAATATCTTTTTTTAAGTCCTCTAGTAACTAAAGAAATGCAGAAGAGATAATCATGGGCAGTTTGGTTGTTTTTTTGTTTCTTTTTGTGTTTGGGGTTTTTTGTAACTTTTTTTGTTTGCTTAGGGGACTTTTTTGGTGGTTAGAAAAAAATCTCTCCTGATCGTAAGTACCTACATGTATATTATTTCCTGTAGAAACTCATAAGGAGAACAACACAACAATAAAATTGTAAGACTAGTCTTGATTCGGAGATTGTACTACATCATTTAAATTCTGAAAAATAGTACAATGGTAGAGACAGGAATTTTCATGGACTGTCTGTATGAAAATACAAACTCTATGCTGTTGTGATATGTGTTGTTTGAAAATGATTTGTGCAACCTTTTGCACTGTGCACTTGTTTTTATTTCTAGGTAGCCATTGGGCAGCATAAGTAGGTTATTCATAGGCTGTTTATTTTAACTGTTTATTAAGCATTACATATGATATGCATCTGGTCATGAAAATCACATGATATATTTTCTCTGCCATCATTTCATGACTACATCGTTAAAATAAAGAAATCAAAACAACAAGAACAAAACAACAACAACAAGCAAAATGAACAACAGCAACAAAAACATTAAAAACATTACAAGAATTTTGTGCTTTCCCTTGTAGAAATTGTTTTGGATTTTTGGAATATGTGTGTTCATTTCTGAGTAAAGTTCAGAATCAACATTTATAAAAGGGTTTTGGTGAGAATGTAAATCAGATTTTCATGCAGAAATTTAGCACAAGCTTTACTGAATATAAATATACACAATTAAGGAACAAAGATAAGAACGGATCTATTTGGTTGCCTTTGCACTGCTGGACTTTTGCATTATGTCATGAAGTTGCAATGTGACAACATGCAGAAAGACTTCAGGGTGCTGGTTGATGAGAAGCTCAGCATGAGCCAGCAATGTGCTCCTGCAGCTCAGAAAGCCAACCCTGGGCTGCATCAAAAGCAGCATGAGCAGCAGATCAAGGGAGGTGATTTTCCCCCTCTACTCCACTTTTGTGAGACCCCACGTGGAGAATTATGTCCAGTTATGGAGCCCTCAAGCATTCGCAAAAAACGGTGCTTTAATCATTAAATCCTTGATTGTGATTTCTTGGAATGATTAGCCCAATATCAAACAAAATTGAGCAGCAGTTTATCAGTTCCAAGCCATACTAAATTTCACTTTGAAAAGGGTTGAGTAGGACAGCACTGGTGACTGTAAGATCAAAAGAATCATGTGGAGGGTGACAGTATGGTTCTCACACAAATCTAAGTGGTGCTAAAGAACAGCAGTGCTATAGGAAGGTATTAACAGAGCAGAAAGTACACACATTGTTTTGGCTGGTATGTACAGCTGTTGTATTCTAAGAGTAAATGAATAAGAACATTTTACAAAATATGGATGTGAAAAAAGATAAAGTATAAGGCTTACATTGTTATTGCTCCATGAATTCTGTATTTGATGCTATTTTACTTTCATTACATACATTATTCATACTAGTTTAAATTAACTTTCTTTTGAGCTTCTTCCTTTTTTTAATTCTTTATAATTCATGACCAAAGAAAGATCCCTATTTTTGACCTCTCTTTCAACAGCTTTATATTTTTTTCATTCTGCTCTTTCATTTTTAGCCATGTAACTGAGGCACTGGTAGCTCTATAATTTAAACAGTGATGTATGCCCCCACTATGTTTCAAGTATTGTTTTACTTCTCTTCAGCTAATGAGGGGGCAAAGAAAATGTCCCTGGCTCTCAAGCGAATAAAGTTGCAATGTCGGAAACAGGTGCTAAGGTGCCAGCAATCCACCAATTGCCAGGCAATGAGCACGAGCTTGTGCTCAGCCCACCTGTGCCCACTCAGGGCTGGCCCCAGCTGCAAGTGAGCAGCATTAGGGGGCCAATAAAAGGTGGAGCTTAAGGCACATGCTCAGCTCATTCCTGAGCTAGCAGCAGGAGAGTCTGGTCTGGTTCAGAACACCAGTGCTGACCGAGATCAACCACTGCTGTACACCTACTTCTCTCAGAGCTCTGCGCTCTTCAAGAAGTTCGTCCAGCTACATCGCAACTTATAAGAAGTCTTGAAAAACACTAAACTTGGACCAGGTCATGTATTGCTGAAGCCTTTAAGACTGCTTGTATCCTCTCATCCTGCTTGGTAAAAGTAGACTCAATTCAAATTTCCAAAACCCTCATTAAACATCTCTGTGTTCTGAATGAAGCTCAAAAATTCACCACTTCATCAGCCCTTCAAAAATAAAATCATATACCTCCCAACGCTCCTAGATTTATTCCAACTAGCCTGAAGAAGTAGCGTAAATATCAGAGCTAGAATTAGTGACAAACAAGAGATCTGGAGCATTGAGTATTTGTACAGAACCATTCATACTGCTGAAACCTTTTTTGTCTCCCCATTATTCAAGCAAAAAATTTTAACCAGGAAGGACAAGAACTCCACAAAACAAAATGCCTTTAAATGGGCTTGAAGCCTTGACATTTCAGCTGAATAGTATTCAGCACAGAGACAGCAGGTCAGGCAAATCTTCACTGTAATATGTTGCAGTGGCAGATGCTGGATAAGTATTAATAGAACCCAGGGAACTTTATTGAAGCCTCTGCTAACAACCATCTCAGAAAAGAGGCTAATAGGTCTCCTCATGCCTTTGCACATAGTGAGTGGTTCTGAGTATCAGGAGGTGCTTCACTAGAATGGATTACTAAGAAGTTACCAGAACTTGTCCTCAGCATCTGTGTTATTGGTTGCTGGACATGTAAATTTTTTGTGCAGCTGTCTTGTTTGATGCCATAGTTGATGTTAGCACTGTGAGACCCATCACTATTGCCTGAGGTATGTTTAGTCTTATGTGCTCTGTGACCTTCACGCTGTGAGCTCCATCCCCACCAATGTGAACATTTTTCAGAGGATTTGAAGTGTTCCCATTTGTCATTGTTTGAACATTTCCAGTCACTTAAGAGGAAGAGGTCAAAGAACAGAGTGAGTGAGGCTGTTGCTTGGACACAAATAGATGTTGCTTGGATGCTGATAGGTCTTCTAAGGACAGTTTTTCTTACTGTAGAGCCAGTACAGTGCAATCAGACTGGGAAATGAATATTTTTATTTTGGGGATCCTATGCCAATGTTTTTTTTTAAAGACAAGAGGCTGGAGCATTCCCACTACAGCCTCTTCATGGCCAGTGAGCTCAGGTGAAACTGTGGGAAAAAGTGTTAAGAGTCATCCAGCCCATTATTTGCAGCTTGATTATTATCTTCAAACGTGTGAAGAAATAAAGTGAACTATCTGCACTTTAATATCCATCCAAGGGTAAGAAAGAAAGCAGGGATTAATTTTAGCTCCTTATTATTTCTTGGGAAAAAATACAGTCACTAACCTCGGAAAATTTTCCGCCTTGCCTCTGCTCCAATACATAAAGGTCTTGCTCCCAGGTGTCAGTGCTGCCTAGGCTGATAATCTATTCACAAGCAGTATATCTGCTGTCCAGGAAAGGTGTATCTCCCATAGACACCTGCACAGCTCTTGCTGTGGCATCAGACTGTAGGAGGCTGTGATGACTCTGCTGGGAGGCCCAGTGCCTCCTGTAGATTCCTGACCTGTTCTCACCTTTATTGAGAGGACAAAGAAGTAGGTAGTGATGCCTTTTATTTCTGTGCTTTTCCCAAGCTTTTCCAAGGAGGCGATGCTTACTAGTCAAAGCCGTCCCCAGGAAGGATGAGGCAATTCCATTCTTCAAATTCCTTTGGAGGCAAATACCATTAAATTGTTGGGAACTTATCCAGGTGGGCAGGAGTATACAGGTGAACGACCATGAAAAGGTTTATGACTAGCATGAACCTTTGTGTTTTCACAAGTTAATTATGGTGCTGTGAAGAATAAAGGTGCGATCGAAGTACCTACTTTTGAAGTGAGAATGCCTTCCTTCCAGTCTTTCCCATCAATTGATTTCACCAGGAAAAATGGATTTTTGTTAGAGTACATTAAAAAGTAACTCCCGTCTTTTTCCATTGGTCTCTATCAAAACAAACAAATAAAAAGGTGAGTAAAAAAAACAGCAACAAAATATTTTTTAACCTATTATACAAATGACTGTGTGGATTATATGTATGTGACTGATCTTTTGTGTAATATAAACAAGTCTTCATTTGCTCTCAGTTATTTCTATTTCTTCTTTTTAATTGTGAGTTATAAACTTAAAAAAAAAAAGTCTGATAGCTGCTGCTAATCTTTATAGCAATGGATTTTAAAATATTCAAACTGAGTAATTTATTTTTAATGATCTGTAGCACATTTGGGCAATGTGCTTTATACTCTGCAGAAACATTCTCCTTGGTCCTCAGGGCAAATGGATTTTTTTCAGGCCACGTCAATTTTGACAACCAAAATGTTTACAAAACCGAGAGAGAGATGGAGAGAGATGAAGAGAGCAAGGGACCTACTGTTAAAAGCAATGACTGAAGAAGTCCCTGGTGACAATTCAAAACAGAATAATATTGAGACTGATTTTTAATTGTTTTTAAAACTCTCTGATCATTTGACCTTGGAAAGGTTGGTATGAAATGTTCTTCATTATTTACATGATTTGGAACTACAAACACATAAAAATGAAGTATTCAAAAGGAAAGATGTTGGAGAACTAGACGTCTATAATGAAGGAGATTGCTAAAAGGATCTTCTGCCACACAGAAACAACTGTTCTAAAAGAATTTGCATCCCATGTCATCTTTGATAAAGACTTTGTAGTGAAAGGTAAGTTAAAGACTCAAGTGTTAAAACAATTTTTAAACGCTCAATAAGATGGAAATAACATCACCCAGGAAATATTAATCATTGAGCCCCTGAGTGGAAGCCTATTTAGCTTGTCCCCAAAAGAAGCTCCAAACTCCAGTTTTCCAGTTTACGCTGCTTGTATATCATTTAACCTACCCCCTGAGACAAGTCACTGGACTTTAGCCTTTATATCTCTACCTCGTTGCAAATAGTTGCAAGCACTGTCTCAAATGCTTATGGTTTGCATACTGAATCAATACTTTTTTCACAATGTTTCTGTGCTTGAGCATCACCCTGCTCTCTCTTAGATGCTTGGTTACAGATCTTTGTCCTCATTATGGTTTCAGGTACTCTCTGGCTGGGGACTTGTACACCATGATGCTCTGGTCCTGCCTTCGCAGAAGGATTGTACTTACTGTTGCTAAAAACGCTTTTCCTCACCTGCAGCCTAAGTTTATTAAAACTTTTTAATTACATTCAACATTAGTTAGATATTCTGGGTTTACTTCTAAGATGAGAAGTCACATTTAATTTGGTACATTCCTGATTCTATACCCTTCTTCCATTTGTCACAGTTTGGTATTAAGTCATCAATTTTGATACCACTCACCACTGATTCAAACCCCAGAAGGGACTCTGCCCTTTGGTAGCAGATAAATTTAATGCAGTTATTTGTGGTGAACTTCCCTTCTTTCATTAGCCTGCAAAAGATTTTCAAAACAAAGACCCTGTATTTCTACTCTCTTTGGAAAAATAAGGGCTATTTTTTCAGTAAGGCTGAGAAACACAGGCTTGTGGCACAGCAAAACTGTACTTGGTAAAGCTGCATCCCTCTTTTTGCTTTACAATAAGTCTCAGTGCCAGAGAAAATGGTCAAGATTACCAAGCCTAGGCACAGGGGTGACAGGATAAGATTACAAGGGCAAATGCCCTTTCTGGCCATTCAAAACAATCCAGGCTCACAGTGCAAGATTTTTGAAGGATATACAAAGAATTCTTCAAAATGCAGACTTCTGGAAACTATCTCAGAAGCAAGAAAAGTAATGAACTTTTTTTTCATTCTATTCCTTTCCTACATAGATTTTACTGAGTCTAGTAGTTTTGCCACATACATCCTGTACATTGTGAATAGAAATGCTGTGTTAAGTGAATCATGGCAATTTCTTATAAAAAAAAAACAACAACAACAACCCCCCTCAAAAAAAAAAACAAAACAAAACAAAAAAACAACACCAAAAAAAAAACAACAAAAAAAAACCAAACAAACAAAAAAACAAACAAAAAAAATGCCAAACCAAAACAGGATTTGGGATATTTAGATAAGTTCAAATAGAATAAAGGAGTTACAGTATTTTACCACCTGTCTGGCTTTTGAAAATCTTTTCATTTCAAGATTCATAGAGATAGTAATGCATGCCATTCATCAACTGAATAAGTAATTAATCACCAGCAGTGCAAAACATATTTACATCAATATGATAAAATACAAGCTGATTATTTTAATGTTGAGATCGCAGTAATGGCAGATGTGAAAAACAAGTGGAACTCAGGAAATCTCCACATAAATTTTTATTTGGGATGATGTTAATACTTTCAGTACATGGTTAGAAGAAAACCACAGTAAGAATTCCAAACATAATTAAAATTGCTCAATAATTTCAAGGTAAAGTATTTTTCTTCACGAGAAAGAAACTGTGAAAATATATTGCATAAGACTGGTATTTTAAAACCTTGTATTTCTAAAAACAAATCTCAATATTTTTTTTTTCTGTTGAGGACAGGATTTCACTTTCAGGAAAATTTTATTATGAAAAAAATACTTTTTGTTTCTCATAGATTATGGCTCTCTAGAGTTTATTTTTTAGTAAAGCAAATGCATGATTGCCTCCTCTCACTTGCTACCTCTCTCTCAAGTGTTTAAACCATAAGTTTTAATGGCATTATTTGTAGAGGCAAATTTTTTTATCTTAAAATAAAAGTCTGCATTTGTCAGTTGTTGCTCTCGGGTGACAACTGCAAAATGTTGTAGAACACCTGATGTACTTAAATCCACTAGTTGGAGCAGTTTAAGCTCTTAAAAAATTGTTTATTCCCTGGCTGAAGAACATAGAGGTTTCTTGAATTATCAGAATGAAAAACATGCAATTTTTGTCTCTTCCGTGTGAAAAAATAAATTTCTTCTTTTGGAGCAGAGGGAAAACAATTAGTTGATCATCTGGATTTGTGTCATTTACACCTAAGGGGAATAAGGAAATTGTGAATAGCCCATCAGTATTGTCAAAACATGAATGACATTAATTACAATCAAGAAGCAGAGACTGAAATTTTACCAACAGTAAGACATAGAATGGGATATGTAAAAATAGCATAATTGGACACTGAGAGAGAGAAAGCTGGCATAAATGGACAGACACCTCCCCCCCTCCATTGAAAAAGAAATGCTGATTGTTTCCTCTTTATCAGTATGTGTTCATGTGTCCCTTGATTATCATCTCTGCTTCGGCTTCTGTCATTTAGCCCAGCAGAAACATCAAACTTCCAGGTCGGTAATTTTGGGATTCCTCTTGGATCCCTTTTTAAAGATTGGTGTCAAATTTGTCACACTCCATTCTTTCAGCACCAAGATGAGAATCATGAATATTAGGGCTTGGAGGTGACCTCTTGAGCTCATCTAGTCCAGGTCTCTGCTAAAGTTGGTTCACCTAGAGCAGGGTGCACATGATTGCATTCAGGAGGTTTTTTAAACATCTCCAGAAAAGGAGACTCCACATCTTCTCTGGGCAGCCAATTCCAGTGCTCTGTCATCCTCAAAGTAAAGAAGTTTTTCCTCATGTTTAGATGGCACTTCCTTTGTTCCAGTTTATGCCTGTTGCCCCTCATCCTGGGTACCACTAAAAAGGGTCTGGCCCTATCTTCTCACCACCTGCTCTGTAGATATTTATAAACGTTGCTAAGTCTCAGTCTTCTTCAGGCCAAACAGACCCAGGTCTCTCAGCTCTTGTTCATGGGTGAGGTGCTTCAGTCCCCTAACCATTTTTGTTGCACTCCACTAGACTCTTTCCAATAGTTCCTTGTCTTTCTTGTGCTGAGGAGCCCAGAACTGGACACAGGACTCCAGATGTCCTCACTAGGGTAGAATAAAGGGGAAGGATATTGTCCCTCTGTCTGCTGGCTACATTTTCTTATTGCATCCCAGGACACCATTTGCCTTCTTGGAGACAAAGGCACTTTGCTGGCTCATGGTTAACATGCTGTCTGCCAGGACTCCTAAGTCCCTCTCTGTAGAGGGACCTACACCTCCCTAGATGCAGGACCTGTTGAGCTTCTTCAACAGTTTGTTGAATTTCATTAAGTTCCTCCCTGCCCAATTCCCCAGCCTGTGCAGCTCAATCTGGATGGCAGCAGAGCTTTCTGTATAAGCCCCCCTCCCAGTTTTGTAGCACCAGTGAACTTGCTCTATCCCTTGATCCAGGTCATTGATGAATATGTTGAACAAGATTAGACCCAAAACTGACCTCTGGGGAACACTGCTGGCTGCAGGCCTACAACTAGACTGCAACCCTCAGAGCTCTGTCATCCAGCCTGTTCTCAGTCCACCTCACTGTCCACACATCTACACATCTAATGCACTCTTCCTAAGCTTACCTACAAGGATGTTGTGGGACACATGAAGAAATAGTTTTGCAATCCCTTTTGGTATTAAGAAAAAAGAAAAAAAAAAGAAAAGAAAAGAAAAAAAAAATCACAGACGCAACCCATTTTCCTGCTCTTTGCCTTACTTGTTCTACAGACTGGTTATTTTTCTGATAGGCTTCTGACCACAATGTATAGTTTTCCTTATTTCAGCTTTAATAAGGTGAAATAAAATATTTCTTTATTTCAGCTTTAATAAGGTGAAATATTTCAGAGAATAAAAACACATAAGAGTCAAAGTAACAGGAGTCTCAGATGACCACTTCAGATGTCAATATCTACATGGCAGACACCTAAGACTGTGTAATATAAAGGCTCATTATGCGCAAGATGATCCAGGTGGCATCAAATTGTGGTCCTGAGCTCCTGTGTGCATGCCAGTGACAGGATGTTAATGATAAAGGAATTTTATTGGTTTAAGCTTCAATATGCTTACAGGTGAAATTATTACCTAATTTCCTCTCTAAGGTTAATTCTGAGAATATTCTAATCCTTCATACAATAGCAGTTGTATATATTAGTTGTATATATACAACTAATATAAAAATTCCATTAATTTCAAATTTTGACATAAAGTGATTTTCTTTGATAAAAAACACAGAAAAATATATCTCTTCATGGCAGCTTTTATTTCATAAAATTGATTTCAGATTGCGTTTTCACGGGAGAGAGTACAATCTTCACCTTATAAACACAAGTGATTCCTCCTGGGTAAAACACATTGAGAATGCAGCTCTCTTTATAAAGCAAAATGAAGGATTTGAGAATCCAGGCTAGACCTCTTTTTTTTTTTTTTTTTTTTTTTTTTTTTTTTTTTTTTTTTTTTAAGAGAGAGATTTCCCCCCATCCCTTTTTTTTTTTTTCTGGATATCAGAAAGCAAAAATTTAAATGGAGTCCATTTATCTTACTATTTTTCTCCAGAAAGCTGTACCATACTCCTGGTTCAATTCTCCGGCATATTGTCACCTCAGCTGTAGAACTGGGCATCCCTGCTCACCAGGTAAGACTTATTATACTAAGATGAGTAAACCACCTCTGACTTACCTGTAAAAATAAAAACATACTTGTGTATCCACAATCCATTTGGTCTGTTGAACATCAAGCAAAGGCTTGAAAAATGTGACCAATTTTTGTATTTTTACCTGACCACTTTTTCAGACCTAGAAGATTTTAAGAGATGCATACATAACTTGTATTGTAAACAAAATTTTTCATTGAGATTTCCCAAGTTGCTGTTGTGAGAATATTTCAGATATTCTGTTCTTAATTAAGAGGGTTATTAGGACTTATGGTGATAAAATGTGATGAAATTATTTTGAAGTCAGGTGCTCATATTAACTAAAATTTGCTCATATTAACTAAAGTATGAAAAATGATAAATGCTATTTGCAAAATGAGATTAAAGAAATCTGTTGAAATTATCTGAGAGTTTTCAATGTTTCTAACCTACTTATAAACCTTTCTTCTCCTCTTGAAAGGTAAACTTATACTGGAAAAATAATATAATGAAATTCAGGCTGCTGTGAAGAGGTCAGTTTCAGGGACTCTCATCCCTGCTGGCAAGTGTCTCAGATGATAAATTGCCTGTACAAATCATCAGACTGCTGCATGGCAGGAACTAGAGCTGGCCTTGTTCAGTACTTTTTAATTAAAAGAAAAAAGAAACATTTTTTTAATTTCTTATTGAAGAGTACTGCAGAAGGAAGGAGGCAAAGGTCACAAGGAAAAAGGGAAAATGCTCTAAAAGTCTCCTTTGCATCTCAGCCAAAACCAGGAGTCCTAATAGTAATGAGGTTGGGGACTGGAGGGGAGAGGAGAGCATGCCCCTGGTCATTCGTCAGATTGGTAATTTTAACACAAGCTTCCAGGTAGTTTCCATGCAGCATTTTCCAGACTCTTGTACAGTTGTAATGCTGATAAAGATAGGCTCCACTGTATCCTATTAGACAATAGTGAGGGGTACAGTCTGAGATAATTTGAAAAAGGAATATATTTAGTTCAAAGATCTGAATTTAATTCAGGCTAGTAAGTGCATGAACTTCCTGGGAAAGAGCCAAGGGTTTCAGTACAGCAAAATGACATCTGTGTCAAGGGAAACTGGAAAACTTCCAGAGCTGAAGGTAAATCCTACACTCTGTTATAAGAGAGTTGTTTTGTAACCATCCTGGCTTTGAGAAACTCTGGTGGTGACAAAGCCAAAGCCCTTACTCTAGGGGGCTGCTATGTGGAGAGGACCTCCAAAGTCTACAGCTACAGGTCCTCCTTAACACAACTGCAAGCCTGAAGATGCCAGGGACTCCAAACAGGACAACATAGTAAAAAAAAAATTACATAGAACACAACACAAACAGTGGTATATCCTGTATATATGGAAAATTTTGGCATCAGGTTGCACTTCTGAGAATGTCTCTTGCTTGTCAGGGGAGCAAAATATTTGATTCCCCAAATCAGTATTTATTTAGACAGAAGTAGTCCTGTTCTCACCAAGCAAGCTGAAGAGCTTTAGCTGGACAATATACTTGCAAGAAGGGTCCTGACTCTTGTTCCTAATAAATAAAAAATATCCTAAATGTTTCACCAATAAAGGATAATGCTCTTGGCCCAGGTTCTGTGAAACTAAAGGAAACAGTTAAACTAGGTGAAATAAAGAATTTCAAGTAGCTCTTCTGAGACAAGTAAATCAATAAATAATCAGGAAGGTGAAAGTTCCAGGGAAGTTCATATTTAATTCTACTACTTTCCTGTTTAAGCCATCTCTCTTACCTTTAGGTACATAACCCATTTACACAAGCCAAACCAGTAACATTTGAAACCACATCAGCCCACCTCTTTTCATATAAATACGAAAATAAAAATGCAATTCTTTGTTACCTTTTCCTGGTTTGAGAGTGCCAGGATAAAAATCTTTTCTCACTGGATTAACCAGAGGCCGCTTAGGACACCACCAACTGTTAATACAGCAGTTTGTATCCAGAACTTTTTCTAAACTTGTGTTTCCATAACTACACACGATATGGTTATACACAAAAATTTACTTTACACAATTTGACCTCAGGTTTTCTCTGACAGAATAAAATTCCCCTGTTGTACACACTGGACCTCATCATCCTCCTGCATCACCCACCAGGTGTGTCCAGAGCCTTGAGCAGATGGTCCCCACAGATGGATTTCCTTAAGCCTAGTGGTGAAGAAATCCACACAGCTTTTCCCAACAGGTTCATTTCATATACAACAGGGACTTTGCCCCCTTCCAGTGTATGTAAAAGGTATGATTGGGCAGAACCAGCTTAATTGATTGATCCCCTGATATTAACTAGCTAGGCAACTTGTGCTAAGCGTTTGTCCTAATGTTTGAAGATTTCAGCACATCTTGCTTTCAGGGTGTTTTTTTAGCAAGCTATTATGATATTTAACCTTTCCAGAGACTGATGCATGATAAGGGATATGATAGATCCACTCTATATCATGGTCTTTGGCCCAATTAGCTATTAGATTCATTTTGAAATTAGTTCCATTGTTTGAGTCAATCCTCTCCAGGGTCCCATGTTGCTATAAAATTTACCTTTTAAGGCAGCCAGGGGTTCCCAAATCTAGGGTCCCAGTAACAAAAAACCACAAAAAACCTTGGAGTAGTCAAGCCTGACCTACTTGGGTAGGCAGGAGAAGACAACCTGCTTCAGTGAGCAAACCCCTTCTCCAGGGAGAAAACAGGATGCAGGAACACCAGCAGCAACGGGACCAACAAGAATGAGGCAAACCCCCCTCCACCCAGCACCCCAGCCAGAGAAAAGCTCTCTCATTGGCCATTTTGTACCAAGCACCATGGGCAGCAGGAGCGCTGTGATTGATCCGTGGGGGTAACCTGACCCGCCCGCCCCTCCCCAGGGTCTGTGGGGACAGACACTGCCCCGCAGGGGTCGTGGGTTTCGAGCATCACGGGAGCTCTCAGTTTGGCTATGACCAATTTTTTATCCTGTTACTCTCAAAACAGGACATGGTGTTTTGGCCAATTTCTCCTGGCGCTTCTCTGCTCAGTTGTTGCTGTTGTGTGCAGAGAGGTAGAAGAAAAGGTCCGGTGAGTGTTGGCTTGTTGATGGAATAAGCTGAGTATGCTTTTGCGTTCTCTAATTAGGCTGAGGCAGGCAATTTTTTCTTGACTTCACTGTTAGATGATGTGGTTAGATTCAAGTCTAGTAAGCATCATCAATTTTATGTTTTAATTTATTTTGTTGAATTTCTGTATTTTATTCTATGAATACAAGCTTATACACAAGATTATATTTCTCTCTGTCTTTGGTAGCTGTATTACCTCACTTTTTTTGCTGAAAAATCTCAAAACATCTTACATTGTTACAGTAACAAAACAGTGTTACATTTCTAACTTCTTTTGTTCTGTCCTTTTTCCATTACGTCCTTTGAGCTCCATCAGTGGTTAACAAGAGTGAGAATTCTGCCTCAGATGTGTCCACTAAGAAAGCATTTCAGCTTTAATACAATTTATTTAAAATATATAATTAATCCTGAAATAGAACTTTCAACTTTGATTGTTCACTGTTTTTTTTTTAAATATTGTGAAGATCAATCTTATATCCTTTCCAAGTCAGAACTCAAAAGTTATGTCAAAGGTACTGTTACATTTTAAAATAAAAGATCCTATCCACACCAAACTGGTATTTAATCCTGCAATAAACTTAACTTTTGTCAAAAGCAGAGCATGAGATATTTGTGAACGGCAAAAATATACTGTGGGCTAAATTAGGGGGCCAGGGGGAGGTGGGAGGGAGAGACTGAAAGTAGAAACATCAACTTCTTCAGGACAGCCTGCTACTGCTAGCAAGGAGAATATGTCTAATAAGAGAAATCATCTGAGAGTCCTTTGGGAGTTGTCAGGAACCAGAGTGTTCTTAGAAGACCTAAGGCGACTCTGGCTTGACCATGAAGACTGCAACATGACCAAGTGACAGCTGATGCTGAGTAGAGGTTCAAAGCTACCATCCTGTGTGAGAATCTTCAAAACTGAAAAGTGTTCCCTCTTACAGACTCTCTGTTGTGCGTAGTGTTACAGCACTGGCAGGAAAGTTCCTGCAGCTTTCAATATTTAATAATATCCAAGTGAGGATCAGCAACTAGGAGCTCACGCTGAAAACCATGAAGAAATATATTTGAAATTACTAGATAAAAAATCCTGCAATGTCAGGGGGATATAAGCTCTCTACCAGTTAAAGGAAGAATTAGATTTTGTCTCTTTTCTATGCCTATGTCCATACAGAAATTAATAATTTTTCTAGTCAGTCTAGACTTAACTGGTATATGGAGAACAGCAGCAGAGGCTATACCGTGAACAGCAATGTTATGTACAGATTGAGTAACTCCTTATTCACTGAATGAGGCAGGGCACAATAAAATATGATAATTTAATTAAAGCTACATCACAGTGCAAATGCACAAGGGATGAAAAGTTCTGCACAGTCTAGCTTAACTTCTAAATCTTTCTGCTTTTAATTTGGCAGCCTGAATATTCTAATTTTATGGGAACTGTCTTTATGCTTTTTTTCATTCATGTCATTATTACTTACTGAACCTTAGTTCATGTCTGCTTATCAGAGTGTGCTCAACAGCTGTCCCTGTAGCTTGCAGCTCCAGGGATTTCACAGCAAAAATGGTGACTTACCAAGAAAGAACAGGTATGACATTGCACATAGTACCCCAGCTTTTCAAGGGAAGGAGCAAGGTGGTCAGTGCTCCTGCAGATAATTCAAGACAGTGAAATACAAGACAGTCAATGCAGATGCACTCTAAAAAACCACTGTAGCAACAGAATTGGGGCTCTCTCAATTCTGCCAGTGTATCTATCTTACTTGACAGTAGGTTTGTTTTTTAAGGCAGATATCAACACTAGCTGGTGATTATGCTCTCTCCAGTCTTGTCTAGATTGGGCAGGATTACTCGCAGTAAAAAAGCAAGCAAACAAAAAGAAAACCTAACCAAACCCAGACAACAAGAGCTAGGTCACAGCCACAGTTGATAGTTAAAAGAAAGACAGAAATAGTCTGTATGTCTTTTCATTGGGACACAAATTTATTCAAACCTTGAAAATTACATAACGAGACCTTATGGGAATTTTTGTTTTTACTAAAGCTTAAATTTATAAAAACAAACTCTTTGAGGATAGCATGTTACTATATCCTGCCCTGAACAAGATCAAGTTGAGCCAGATTATCTGTCCACCATCATATGGCTTAACGGGAAGGGGAAGTATATCCCACTTTATTTGGCACATGGTAAGAAGTGGAGCAGCATGATAGAATTCAAACCCTAGAAACTGGAATAATGAGACAAGATATCAGTGGCCAGGTAGGCAGAGGAAAAGAGCAAGAAAGAGACCAGGCAATTTCCTTGCTGTGTTCTGTAGGGATTGCTCTGAGGTGTTGCCTTCAAAAAAAGGAGACAATGTAAGCATAAGAATGAGCAAGCTACACAGCTGAGATTTTCCTCCATTTTGTAAAGAAGTTACCCAAAAACTCTGATCTGAGGCCTCCAGCTGTTGCAGTAATCTGCTGTAGTGTCAGGCTGGCAGAAAGAAGCTGAATTCTGCTCTCTGCTGCTGGTGTGACCACTGCATGAGTGTGAGAAATTGTCAGTCTGACGGTGTGGAATCATGCTGGGGGCAGGAGAACAACCACTTGACTTTCTTGTCAAAACTGTATGACCCTCCCTGACTGCATTTTTGTGTGTGTCTTACTGAAACTTGAAATTGACATTCCTGGAGCATCCTGTGAGCATTAGCTTTTGTTCACAACAGTAATACTGTTGTGGATCAAGGATCTGAAGTTGAAGAGGTTTCCTGGGAAATTTAATCTCTGAGCTATGTGCTTTAAAAGGTTAATTCTGTAAGAAATAGCATTTACCATAATGAAGATGTCTGACATATTATAGGACTCAACTGGATTCCAAATGTCTCCCTGCCACCTCCTTTAAACTGAAAACCATACTGTTTTAGAATTTAAGATCAAGATTTTCTGTTTATTTTTAAAGAATACATGGTATATTATTTTTGTTGTTAGTTAAACACCTGTCACTATAAGCTTTAGTGAAAATAAAAAATTTGACTCCTTGTGGTTGAATATGATTTAGCCACAGTAATGAATAATTTTTGACACCTAAGGATGTGAAAGATTAATTTCTTTTGAAACAGAAACTGAAACTCTTAAAATCCCAGTAGGTCCCATAAAAAAGTGAATGGAGTTAAGGTTATCAGCACTAATATTGTAGGAAGATGATGCTCTCGACTAAAGGCCAGAGAGAGAGGAAAATACAAGAATATCTAAATATGTTTATGTCTCAGAAAGCATAGCTCCCTGTGAGTAGCACATTGCTCTCTGCAGCTCACCAAATACAGAATTCAATTGCAAGTTTGGCTGCTCTACCCCTCAGTGGGCCATGCTCTAGCAGTCAATGGCATCAGGCTAGACCAGGGGAAAAGAATTATACATTAACATGACTGCCACAGGCTCCCCTAAGCTCCTAGCTGCCTCAGGGACTCAAGCTCAGCTTGAAAGAAATGGTTCTTGTTGAGAAACTTGTACATTTTAGCAGCTGTGTCTGACTCATTACATATTGATTCCATTTCCTGCTTTCTGGTGGGGACAGGCAGAGGCATCCGTCTGTTTCTTGCCAGATGTTTGCAGGGAGCCAAGGGACGATTGTAGCAGCAAAAGGTGTCTCATTTGGCCAGATCTTGGTTATTGGAAACTGCTTCATCCCAAGGTGGCAGCTTTTTGTCTTCATTCTGGTTTTACTTGAAATCTAATCCCTGTTCATATTCTGCTCGTAGTGTATCACATCAGAGCTGAGGGAGAGGGAATAGAAGTCAGAATTATTTTTTGTACAGTAATCATTCATTGGCACAAACCTGCCATTAAATTCCCAAAGCATAACAATTCTGACTGCAGTCCTATAAGAAATACACAGGTTCCTAGGTCTGATAAGAAACTCACTATGTAATTTCTATCTTTTTTCCATTTAGCCACCCTACTGTAGGCAGCCTTTGCAATCCTGCTGGCAGGAATCATGTCTGTCTTGAACTCCTCACTTTGTCGTGCTGCTTATCCATATCAACATCCTGCAAAACTGAACACAGCTGAGATGTTATTTTAATATTTAATCTTTAGATTTTTGAAAACTTTAGCCCAGCCCTGGCTGAAAAGGATCCCCATAGGCTACTCAAACTTCTCAGTGTGCTTTTGGTAGATATGATCTGGGAAAAAAGGTCTGCTCATTAATATAGGTAGGTTGTGAATTTTACAGAGTGTCTTGTTCCTTATGTGTATTCTACAGGCACATCCAGGCTTCACCTGGTGTTGGCAAGGGATGCTTACAACCGGATTCCCTTGTAAGGAAAACCATATTTTTAAATTTTTTTCCATTAATATGACTGCTCTTCAGACATTTTTTTTCTGTGCATCATGAAAGGGAGGAAATAACCAGGGGAAATTTCCTTTAGGGTCACATTCAAAATAGTTTGAGGCCAAATTTCAGAAAACTGTCTCTAGTTTCAGAAAACTGAAACTCTATGAGTTTCATGTCACAGAAAAATCTGATATGAAATCAATGGTCCATTTGCATAAATATCTGAACCTGACAATCAGTGATTAATGTCTCAGAATTCATCCCTTTTATTTGTTCCCATTTGCAGTATTCTGTACCCAGGTGTCAAGACCACGAGTCAGGATGTTACTGCCCAAAGGGAGCTCTATGGGGAAGGTAATTGCAGCTGTGACAAAATTGGGCACAAGTCTGTCTTTAATGAGGCACAAAGTTGAGCTGCTTTATGCTAGATTATGTTCTAGACAAAAGCAATGGAACACAGAGGCAAGATGGTTTCCCTTTATTTTCTCTGGTTTAGGTACTTTTAAGAAAACTTTTCTGTGATACTTTTTGTTTTCTTAAAACTTTGAACTTATGTTTATGGGGCTCAAGAGTCTTCAACACTTGCAAGGAGGGTAAATGCCCCTAGTTTCAAATGGCACTACAGTAACAATGAAATTACTGTAAGCACAAAGAAATGGCTGTTACACAGTCAATAACTGATAGCACATTAACAAATAAATACATAATTGTTACTCTATTGAACAGAGTATTAATGAGGTCCCAAACCAGGCCAAGTTATTAGAGCATTCCTTGCCATATGAAAGAAGTCACCTGAAAAGAGCACTTACTTTCACAAGTGCCACTGAAGCAGCCCAATCCTTCCACTGTATATTGTAATGTTCAGTGCAACACAGTTTCCCATGGAGCTTCCCCTTTCACTGGCTTCTTGCTATTGCTTTCTGTTCTCATTCGCCCTATGGCAAGATTTACCAGTTTGCTTCATAACATGTAAGCTGTGCTAATGAGACATCTTCCCTGGATTTTGATCCTCCTGTACTGAGCATAATAGAAGGCAAAAGCAGAGAGTATAAACAGTCACTGAGGGATGGTTTAGGAATTCTGTATTTGTTTACAGCAAAGAGGTAGCTATTAGATCTGCAGAAGTCATCTTTCTGAAGGCTGAACGATCACTTCCTCCAGCTGCTTCTTTGTTATTTTGCATTTAATACCTTTTTGCCCTCATTCCCTCTACTGTAATAAACAAAGTCTCTTTTCTTATCATGTAACTATTAATTATAGGCTAGCTGCCAAATCTGGATAGATTTTAGATGACTGATGTCTTTCATATTGCATTTCAAAACTTGCTACTTGACACTCAGGTTTTCCTTTCTGTCCATGCAACCATAACTGCTTTTTCTGCAAATGCTGTCTTTACCACCCTGTAGCTCACTGTGGCTTTGAAAAGGGCCATAACATTTATTTTTATTTGATGAGAGTTGTGTTGTGTCAGAAATATTTTGGCATTTCTAAATATATATATGTATATATGAAAATGAGAATTGTTTTATTCAAGAAGTACAATAATGACATCAGTTCCGGTATTTCAATACAAGAATTGTCTTAAAAAGAAATCTATAGCCTGAGATGCATGCTATACCTTACAGTAGGTTGGAATTATGTACAGTGTATGAAATCTAATATGTATGCACAATGTTTGCAGAATTATCCACCTAATCCAATCCAAAGATACTCAAATACTAAACTTCAATTGAAAAGACATTATCTGTTTAACATACTGATTTTCAAATAATTATTTATAGTGACTATTAGAACAGTAGATTTCAGTATTCCCATTAATTAATCTTTAGTCTAAACTCCTTCTTTTGGAAGTTAATTACATGTCTTATATCTCCCAAGTGATCAGAATTGTGTGAAAATATGGCAATGTCTATGCCAGGCTGCAAACTGCTGAGCATGCCAGGAGGCCATGGACACTATACTGAAGTATGTGCAGTCTGGGAGACTGACACAGTTGGTTCACCTGGAAGCAGATTTATTTTTCATGATCTGAAACTGTGTGGCTATATTTAAAGTATTATGGGCATTTGCTTTCATATAATGATAGTTAATGGAGAGGGCATGCCCCACTGTGCATAGATAAATTTCACTTCTTAGGGCTAGTCATTATTTGCTCCATTTAGTATACAACTCTCTTCTATTACAATTATTCCTTAATTTCAAATTAAGCTACAACTATGACCTATAAGAAAGCATCTCAGCCCAAAATTTGCTGTGTCTACTGTCATTGTGTGAGAAGGAACAATGTGAAGCTATTTTTACAGAATGCTGCATGGACTTTGGAAGACTTTGATCCCCAACAGGGTGGTCATCTGCCCTTCTAATCTTAAACTGATGAGCCACAAAGTGTTAATCCCTGAGAATCCTCTCATACTTATACACTGGTTTCAACCGCATGTAAATATGAGAAACTTCAGTACATGCATTTGAGATTTCACCATTGCTTTTGAGTCTCTGTGGAAATGATGTGTGAATGGGATGTTGGAGGCTTTAGAAATGAAGAACAGGAAACAAGGCAAGGTTTGTAGAAAGGCAATCGTATCTCATTATACCATATTACTCTTTAGATCAGAAAGACCTCCTTCTTAGCTGCCTTTTATTCCTGCTTATTATCAATTTGCCAAATAAAAAGATGTTTTCTCTCTCAAAGTCCTATCTTATTACTTTAATAGCTCCTAATAATAGCAAGACAAAATCATTGCATAGCTAGAACAGTACTCCTTATCTGGTTTTTTTTGTCTTAAATCCATTTAGTTTCAAAAAAATCCATTTCTCTTGGTATGGACATTTGTGTACTAGGAAATGAAAAGGAGAAATAGTTCAGCCCTCACCAGTTCCATGGTAGAATTTTTATTTTCCTCAGACATCCTTGCACCTCCAATTTAACTTTTCCTTTTCAGGCTTCATTTGTAGTTTCTGTCAAGACACGGTTGCAGTTAGTACCTGCAGACATCAATTTTTCAAGTAAATTATGGATAATATTTGATTGCCTCCTTGATCTTTATTATAAGACTAACAAAATCACTGCAAGGCCCCATATAAATACTACTTTCGCTGAGTTGTACCGGGTTATTTTACATAATTCTTAGGCATAGGTTTGCCTTTTTAAAAGCTTCCATGTCTAGAAATTAAGACCACCGAAAGAGTTTTTAATCAGGGAATGTCTAATTAGAAGGAGTCTTATAGACCTGAATAATAATTAATAAGCCAAACATTTAAGAGATTGCAGTTATAGTAGAGTGGGGTGGGGGAAAAAAAAGAGACAAAACAAACCACAAAACCAACAAAAAAACAAGCCTTTCACACTAAGGGAAGATAATCCCCTTGATTTAAAGTATTTTAACATTAATCACAAGAGGCACAGTTGTCATTGGTTATGCAATATAAACTGCTCTTTTTGTTTCCTTTCACTCACTGTGGAAGTGGAGCACGAAGCAGTCACTTTGGTTTCTTCATTAGCATTTTGAAATGCCTGATCAAACTGAAGAGATACAGAAAATTGTCTTTTATCTACATCCTGGCAGTTGTGGTGGTTCTGTGCTGGTCTGCAAGGCATTTTAGCAATTTCCCTCCAAGTCTGCTTAGAAAAATTGTACTCTGCATGTCCAGCAATACAATATGTATAATTTCAAAGGTGTTATGAATATTTGCTGTGAATACTTTATCTACAGACTGTTTTTTATGTGTAGTAGGGGAATTTCATCATTCAAGTACATAAGTAAAAACTTTCAAACAGAAGGAGAGAAGGCCAGAAACTGTGAAACAATTTTTTTTCCTCTTCATGGATGATGCAATGACTTCTTCACAAAAAAAACCCCAGCTTTCTTTAACACCTAGTTTTCCATCACTGACTTTGTTGTAACAAGAAAATTATTAAAAGCAAGAAAAAAATATTAAAAAAAAATGTATCCAAGGAAGAAATTATTCCCTCTCTCAAATGTATTAAGCAATAACTGGGAGAGTGGGACTTATTTTTCTACATACACACAGGCACAATCATGATATATGGGAAACACAAGCATAAAATAATAATTTCTCTTATAAAGAGAAATGCTCATGTTTTTTAAGAAATTTAGGATGCCTGCAGTAGAGGAGACAATCTATTGGAAAACAATTAAACTTGAAAAGGATTCCAGAATTATCATGGAGAAGCAATTCAACCTGTGTCATTATTCAGTGCTGCGGAAGATTTAAATGAGAACTCTGGCCATGTAAAAAGAGGAATAATGAATAACAGAAGGCAGGGGATGTTATTCTTGAGAGAGCAGGAGGTTTATTTTTGCACTACCTTTACCTCCAGTGCCCATAGTTGAAGAAGGATTTTTTAAAAATTTGAGCTGGGAAATACGAAGGAAAAATGAATTATGAGCTGAACAGAGTGCCTTATCTGACAATAGCACAAGCACATAAAATTGGCATACACTAGAGTGCTGGTTGGAAAGGGCAAGCCTACCCTTTCCAGACCAGTAGTTTCTGCATTGTTTCCTCTTTTGATTCTTCTCTTTCTTTCGGACCAGGCTGCTTTCAGAGTGATTCATCACCTATCTGCATGAATACCATGTAGACAGAAAGAAAGAATGCAGCCAAGGGTCAGAAGGTGTCCAGAACAGTCAGTTTGGTTGCTTCTGCTGGCGTTGCACTCTTGGGACCCTAAGGGAGGGAAAGGACTGTATACTTGAATTTGCTTAGCTTATCAATAAAGCTCAAGTAATTTGATTAAGTTTTGCCAAGTGGACACTGAGCATCAAAAGGTTCTTCAGTGCCTACAAAGAAACAGCATAGCTGAGAGCTGCTCCTTGGCTCCTTTTCAGAAATGGAGACAGGGAAACCCTAATTTAATGGTGACAATGCTTAAGAATTAGATAAACAAAATGAAGAAACTGCTGAATGGTCTTTTTATGCTTTCAAATCAGCAGTAACTGCGTTTCTGGAATGCATGAAACATATTCTCAGGGGAACAAAGTGGCAGATTCAATGGAGGGAGAAATTGGTGAAATGTAGTGGCCTGAGATATGTAAGAGGTGATACTAGAGGATCTAAGATACTACTTAAGCTCAGTGAAATACAACTGTTGAAAGGTATGCAATTGTGTTTAAAAATACATGCAGAGTTGCAAAAATCTTCTACTTTCCTAATTTACCAATGCCTGAGCATTGGTGCAAAAATAATTTGATTCTCATTTAAAATTATTTTCAAGCTTTTTCTGAGCCTAACCAAGATGAATATACATATTGCTGCTATAAAGATACTGAAGAAACGGTGGATACTGGAAAGCATTGTGGCTTTTCTGTGGATATCACAGTAACTGTGGATAGCATGTTTCAGAGTGATGAAATGTGACTTATTAGTGCTTAATGCTTTGGTAATAAATCCCTTGTCTGCTCTTCCTTGAATTTACTAAATTTTTTTAACATTTACTTTGTTATATCTTCGTTAGGTGGGTGCCTTTCCACAAATGTCTCCATCTACTTAATTTTTCTTAATCAGTGTTACTATTGGTGACTTTTTGGCAAAAATACGAGTTGTGTGCTACTGTTTCCCATAGCACAGCAAATTGTGGGTTGTACTCAGTGTCTGATGTTATGATCATTAAGCCCATTGTTGCAAAGTCACTGCAGCCCTTTGAGGCTTTAAGCTCTTGCTTTTGCAGCACCATCTAATGCAGCGGAGTTCGATTTACAACTGTCGACATTTTTCCATTAGACTTATGGAATGCTATACAGAGATCATATGGGCCCTGTAAAAGAAGTTCATGGAGCTCTCAGAGGTCCCAAGAGTGTATATAGAAAACCTCACATCTATGTGATGATGCAGCCATGTATAAGTCAATAAAACTGACTTTGTTACAGTTTTCCTCTCTGCAGCACGGAGTAGCTAGGCATTTTATTCTTGACATGTAGGAAGTCTTACTAATAAAAGGATTCTCTTAAAATCTTTCACAGTTCTGTCTTTGATGACAGTAAGGCACTAACAACTTGCCAATGGCTGTGATAAAAGTTTCATTAACTACTGCAGTAGCAGGAAAACTAATGGCACCAGTTTTAAAGTCTGAGTCAATTACCAATCTTTATAGCCATTTAACAAAATAAGCTGAACAGTTTTGAAAAGGCACACTTTGTAATCTCCTTTAAAAACCCTGTTGTACTTTTAGTGAGGGTCTGCTCACTGAGCCAGCAGTAAACTGTGGGGCAGCCATGAGGCATGCATCAGTCAGTTCCTACCACTGGCATCCATCTAAAAAAATGTCTCCTGCCATCGTCCATTTGTCCATAACCTGAAAGTGAAGGTCTTTCTCTTAAACCTTACAGACTCACACAATAGTCATGGTTGGAAAGGATCTCTGAGATCACCAGGTTCAACCATACACACACGGAGAACCCACCAAAAAACAACCCCGAATGAACCCAGACACCACACACAAATAAATACATCCTTCTGGGTTTTTGAGTGGGTAGACTTTTGCAAAGGGGAGATGAGAACACAAGTTTCTCAAAATGGGAAAACCTGTCTTTTCTATTATTAAACATTTCTTCCTCAAATCTAAAAGCTTCTGCCTTTTATCACTCAGGTTCCATGGGTTTTTGCCACTGTCTCAGGTGGAGAGAGTATGTCACATAAATGAGAACTATTTAATTGCCTGTATGATGTAGAGATTAATTTAGTGTAACTCTCCAAACGATGAACAGAAACAATTCCAGGAGCTCATTTATCCTTGCCACACACAAAAGATAGACAAGTCAATGCCTGGAGATGACTTTTCCCCCTCTCTTTTGCCTATGGAGACAGCATAGGCAAGTAACATCACCTAAATTTTATATGTTTGAAGTCACCGAAGGTGAACCCACTTAAAGCATTTGTTTGGCACAGGAGACACAGAGTAGTGCAGAGCAACCCATTAGATCTATAGATTGCTCCTTGGTACAAACCATGCATCATAATAATTGCTTGGGTTTTGCACTGTCATCTGGAGTCCTGGCACACAAGAAAGACAGTGAAATCAAGCGTCCACTAAGATGTCAATGATGTGAAAATTATCATTCACTCATATTCACCCTCCCCCAGTTATGGGATGACAATGTGGTTGTACTTGCTTTCTCAACAAGAAGAAATATCTTTGCTATCTAGAATCCATCCCCCATACTAGACTGCTGTTGATGAACACCCTTTTATTAATGGAAACTAAGATTAGATTAAATGAAAATTGATTTTTAACTGAAACTGTACGTTAGAATATCACCACAGTTTTTTATTTTTCAGCAATCCATTTTTCCAATTATGTTTCCATTTCAGTGTACTCTGGTCTTTGCACCTTCCTCAAACTTTGTTTCAGTGAGCTTATCTTGAATTCATGTTAGCATAACTGGATGAGAATAAGGTTCATATTCCAATTGAGAAATAAGCTTTGTGAAATGCCACTGTGTAGACTGGAAATGAACACATCAAGTTAGCCAAGGCTAACTTGAAGGAATGCCTACACTTGGTGAAGTCTGGTGAAATCCTAGATGAGTGCCCAAACTTTTGGGCTTATTCAAAAGAAATTACAGAATTTTTTTCTATTTTTTTTTTTTTTAAGCTGACTCTCTACATAATTTACAAGGCTTGATTTAACTGAGTCTCAGAGCTAACATAGGGTTCATGTGAGACATACACTCAACACTGCCATTGACAGCATGCTGTTATATTTCCCGGCATTGCCACTCCCATTGGACCATTCCTGTGTACCAAAATGGTTGAAGACAGATGGTGGCTGTGCCACCAACACTACTGCACATACCCCAGCTGTCAGATATGAAAGAAATCTACCTGTAGGTAGAAGCTGCTGCTGGAGCATTGGAACGGAAGGTCACACAGTGAATGGACCCACCTCTGACAGGACAGCCACAACATCAGCTCAAAACTCAGCATGCTAGTGAAGCATATATATATATATATATATGTACATACATATATATACACACGTATATGTACATACCACTGACCTAATCCATGTGGATCACAAAACTGCATATTATCACTTACACAGTAGCTGTGTGCTTTTGAGATAGGTCCATTGTCTCAGCTGAGCTAAATGCAGTGACACATCAGTCTGTGACATCCGGGATGCACATTTCAAGTTGGCACACTCTAAAGCTAATATAAATTCTTTGGTTGCCATCTAATTGTCTGCTTTAGTAATTTAATTTATTGTAATAAGAAGTACAAGTATTTGAGCAGTCAGAACCTGGTAGAACCAGGAGATGAGCCAAGCGAGGAACTTGTAGCCAAACCATGGTACCATGCATCAGAAGTTTTGCCCATGTATAGAGAATAACCTTTGAGTAAATATAGCTTTACTGAGCCTTGTAGAAGTTGTACAAAATAGCAAAGTTTTGTTCCAAAACAAGTGCTTACCTCCAAGTGTTTTCTGTGGGTTCAGTTGTTTCTTCACTGAAGGAGAGGTGAAGCATTGGAACCGGCTGCCAAGGGAGGTGGTAGAGTCACCATCCTTGGGGATATTTTAAAAATGTGTAGATGGGGCACTTCAGGTGATGATTTAGTGGTTAAGGGTGTGCAGGACTGATGAGTGGACTTGATCTTGAAGGTCGTTTACAACCATGATGATTCTATGATTCTTGATCTCATTGCTGTGGACATTTGAGACAAAAGGTGGTCTTTCTTTTTCTCTCAATACTGAACTCAGAAAAAAAATCTCTGTTTCTCTTTTGCTGTGCTAGATGAGCATTTGGCAAGAAAAATACTGGAGTTTTTCATAGGTAGTTAATGAGAGAGGAATGTCCCAGCCCAAGAGGACAAGAACACAGAGAGTCTCTCGTACCTTTTCAATTAGAGAAGCCAGACTGTGGCCACACTCCACTGCTATAGTGAGTGAAGGGAATTGAGAAGAACTGCTTAATGATACACAGCCAGTGGCAGATGTGTCCTTCAATTAACATTAGAAACACTTCAAAATATTTGAGTTCCCCCTTCATTGATTTTGTAATTTCTCTGTGACATCAGTAGTTCTCCTAATTGGCTGATGAAATAATTAGTTGACTTGGACAGTCATCTGGATGATTTCTAATTTGAAACTCTATTCCATTAGAAGTTATGTCAAAACAGTTTTCTGTCTGAGAATTAATTTTATTTCTGTGTGAATTTTTGGAGTATTGCCTCTGTACTTTCTCTGTTCAGAAAGGTTTACCTAACACTTTTTTCAATTTCTTATGAGATGTTGGGATTAACTGTCATATTCTGAAGGTTCAGATTTGTTGAATACAATTCAATATTGTTTTATTTATATTTGTGCCCCAAATATTTTTAAGTAGCCTCTAACAAGCTTTCAAAGATATAAGATTAATCTTCTATAAAACTAGAATATCCTTATTCAAAACAACTTGAGAAAATGGATCTTAAATTTTTCTCCTGTTAACAACAATTTAAAAATCACCCTGAAAATGCAAACTCCAGCATTCTTTAGAAATACTACTCAGAGAAAAAAACCAACAACCTTTTGGTGCTAAACTCTGAAGATCATCACCTTAACTATCTGGAAAAACTGTAGCATGTCCAGTTCTACTTTTGGACATGAGCACTGAAATGGACTTCACAGTCCCTGATGGAATAATGTAAATGAGCTGCATTAATTTTAATTCTGCATAAATATATATCCTTCTGCCTCTGAGTCAGTAGAAAAATGTCACCAAAAAAGTTATTTTTCGGTAGTTTATGTGAATGAATTTGCAGGCACAGGAGTGGAAAAGGAAGTATTTCTGAAATAATTTTTATGTGAGTGATCTACTTCCCAGTTGGAGCCCAGGGAGAGCAATGCATTTTTACTGTTTTATTGCTCATGGGAGGTTGTTCCTTAGAAGGACTCTGAAGGCAATACTGGTTGCTCATCAACCATACAGAGTGGTAAGTTAATTGTATCACTAAAAATACAGGAGTTTACACTCTTTAGTGCTTTGTTAATTTCCTATCTGTCTGAAGTTATGCTCTGAAACAGATTTTATCATGCAAGATACTGTTTTGTTTTGTTTTGTTTTTTAATAATGCAGCAGTGAAAGAAAATTATTTCAGGTAGGTAGCTTAACACATTTGCTTAATGGCCATAACAGCAGGAAAAGGTGTCTAATGTCTATCTTTCAGTATATCTTGCCAAGATGTGTGGAGTAGGCAAATATATCTTGAACAGTATGAACAATATTAGAAAAAATACAGGAAGGATATATGTACAATTTTCTATATTTTACTGTTTGGGTCTGCTAAGAAATAAAAATTTGATGACATAGGATGATGCTCTCAAGGGGACATAGTCTTCCAAACAACTACTCTTGTGACACCGTTTCTTTGCAAACCCATTTCACGCATGAAAAAAATCCCTCATGGAGATTGTTTCTGTCCCCTAGGAAACAGAACTGTATGGTAGTGGGACAGAAATAAAAATCCTGTATTTTTCATGGACTTCTGTTCCTCCCTGATGTGTGTGTATGAAAGAAAGAGAAAAAAAAATACTAGCTGAAGTGAAGCTACCATGAAAGACTGAAAGATACTTTATGATACTCCTTCACTTGTTTTTCTACTCTCCATTTCTTTTCTTAATCTTTCTTCCATTTCTGCCCTGATCTGTCTCTTGTATCCTGGCTTTTTAAGGCATTGGAATTACTGTGGGTTTATGACCTTCAAGTGGTATGAGCCATTGCCTGCTCTGTTTGCATATATTTTGGCTTTGTCTGCCCATGAAAGAAAGCCACATCTCACACCTGGGGTGGAGGTTTGCTCTGCAGAGTGCTGCAGAAAGGCTTTTCTGCTCTCTCAGAAGCTCTGGATTGAAGCATTGCTGACCAGGGACTTCTGTTCTGGGCAGAATCTGAATTGTTGGCTGATGCATTGTTATTGTTTAGCTCTGGTTATTTTGATACCTTTTACCAATAGCTGCTGAGCTGGGACTTTGGGAGGGGGAAATGGTTAGTTGGTTTGCTTGTTTTAGTATTTCTCTAGCCTGTCAGTGAATACAATGGATTTTTCCACTGAATCATAGAATGTCCGTTTGGAAGGGACCTCAATAATCATCTGGACCAACCCTTCTGATACTATTGTTTATGTGAGATATCTCAGAACATCTGATATGAGATGCTGAGCTGAGACTTAAAACTTTCCAAAGTGAGGGAATCCACCACTTCCCCTGGGAAACAATTCCAATGTCTCACTTTCCTCATAATGTAAAGTTTTCCTCTTGTGTTCAATCAGAAACTCTCCAGGACCAACTTATGCCCATTGCCCCTTGCATTGTCCACGCGACTCCTTGTAAATAAGGAGTCTCCATCTTCTTTGTAGCTGCCCTTTAAGTACTGGAAAATTGTAATAAGATCACCCCTATGCCTTCTCTTCTCAAGGCTGAACAAACCCAGTTTTCCCAGACTCTGATCATATGACAGGTGCTCTAGGCCTCTGATCATTCTCATGGCTCTTCTCTGGACCCTCTCCAGCCTATCCACATCCATTTTGTAGATCATGGACCAAAACTGAACACAATACTCCAGGTGTGGTCTGACAAGTGTCAAGTAGAGAGGGATCTTTGTCTCTGCTGGTGATGCTCTTGTTGATGCAGCCCAGCATCCTGTTGGCTTTCTTTGCTGCTTCAGCACACTGTTCACTCGTGTTGAGGCTGTTGTCCACCAAGACCCCCAGGTCCCTTTCCACAAGGCTGCTCTCTAGCCAAGTGGACCCCAGTCTGAACTGCACTCCTAGGTTAGGTGTTCCCAGGTGGAAGACCTTTCACTACTTTACGTTGAACTTCATTAATTTCTTTTTAGACCACTTCAGTCTATCTAAGTCATCCTGGAGAGTGACTGTCTCTTCTGGGGTGTCAACCTCTCCACTCATCTCGGTGTCATCAGCAAACATCATCAGGGTCCTCTTGATCCCAATATTCATGTTAGGGTTTTTTTGGTTTGGTTTGGTTTGGTTTGTTTTTTTTCTCCATCCCCCCAGGAAGTCTGCACTGTAGATCGTTCATGTGCTGGAAACAAGCTTAAGTTGTTTTTTCATGATTAAAAGCTTATGTAGATGGAGCAGTCCTGCCATGATTTCATATTTTGTGTTTGCACACCTATGTTTCTTTATCAGCTTTTTTTCCTCTGATTCAATCATGCAGTAGTCTGATGTGCAATACTGATACTTAGATTCCTCCTACAACTTGTGTCCTTACTTCAGGTATCAATACATGATTTTCTTCATTAGAGGGGACCTTGTATGGGTACCTCTCTCACTTGAGAAGGAATGATAAGCATGCATTATCTTTTTCATTAATGTCTCTGTCTCAAGAATGACTGAAACAGATGATCTTTCTTTCTTATTGTCCCTTTTCCCGGTGCTCAGCACTTGAATACTCTAACTTCCCTGGACTGTGGGGTATTTTGTTTTGTTTGTTTGTTTGTTTGTTTTAATTCATCCTGAGTACAGTTTTCATCTCCTGGGGACACCTGGATTGAATCAGAACAGCTGGAGATTTGACAATTTCAGCCTGTCTCAGCTGAGCTCCTGGAGGCTGCACTATACAATTTGAAAGTTCTGTGTAGTTGCTGTCTGTAGTCTGATGCCTGATGTATACTGAATTGACTTGGATACACTGACAAACATGATGTAATGTTTCCAGAATCACCCTCTATGTCATTCACCTCTTCTTACTGTAAGGACAGAAAATGGGAGCAGACTGTGTCATGGCAGCTGTTTCTCTTCAATGCCCCAGTATTTGTGTGCACTTATGTGCTCTTGCTTTGCTTTTGGACATTGTGTTCTTGAAATTCTTTTTAAGCTGATGGTACTTTTGTCTACTCTAGTACTTCCTTGACTGTGATACAGCTGAGACAACAGTAATACTATTAATAATTTTTAAGAATAGACATACTGTGGAAAAAGCCTTATGGCCCATATTTTGCTTTTAGGGTCTTACTTAAAAGTGTATTTGTATAATTCACTATTTTTCTAAGCTGGAAAGAATAAAGCATGCAAGTAGCATGTGCAAGGTACAAATAGCACATGCATTGACTTTATTCTTTTAAAAGTGGATGAGACAAGCACAGGTTAACTAAATCCTAACAGAAAATCAACTATATAATGGCCGTGTATAAATCCTCTTAGTCCAATAGTCACCTGTTTGCACAAAAGTGCTGACATTGTAAAATCTGTTATGGGTCAGATTGGTAGTTTAAGATGCCTACAGTAGACTCCAATGAAAAAAAAATCACTAGTTGCAAGAGATGACCTTCTAGGAAAGCAGTAATTAACACCAACACTTTTCAGGCACCTGAAGGGTTTATTTTGTATGGATTACAGCCTGGATAATTATGGAATTTATTTCTGAGATATCATTGAGAATCATATCTTGCAGTGTACTTGCAGGTACAACCTACATAAATGTTATGGTTACTGGGAGTCATTACTGAACCATAGATTCAAAGCCTTCTTCTGGTCTTAGGGTCCAATTTAACAGTCTGAGATAATAATCGTTTAAAACATTCACCTTTTCAAACTGAAGGTTGCTGTTATCCATGGACTTGCATAGTTAAAAAAATTCAATTTGCAACCTGCTGCTTGTGGATTTCATATTTCATTCTCTGTGTCCCCAGATATGTTCTTCGACAGCAATGTTAATTATTGACCTTGTGTGTGACAATCACATGGAACATTCTGTAATGTAATTACATAATTCCTGACAGCAGATTGAAAAAAAAAAATAGCTAGAGGAATATTAAAAATAATGAAGAAAATTCAGATTACATGAATTCCCAGTCTGGGATGCAGGTATGCATGTAGCTAAATTAGTTGAAGTACAGCTGAGCTTTGTGATATCTGCAGCCAGATAATTCATAGCTCTCCAGCCTGAAATACATCACTCCAACGTGAATCTGCCAAGCTGCCATCCTGGGAACTTGAATCTGTGTGGGCTGAAAAGAGGGATACCCACAGGCATCATAGACAGAAGCAAACAAAGCATCTCTGCTTACCTGCCCACCATCACAAGACAAGCACAGCCCCTCATATATTAGACCCTATGAAGGGCAGGAATAAAGGGAAGTGCAAAGTGCAACAAGATTTGAAACTGTAGCTTAAAAATATTCTCCTACTGCTACCCACCTTCTTTGGGAATGAATGAGATTGAAGAATGAAAAAGAGATATGTAACAATTATGTAGTATTCTGTAGGAATATCAGTTTATTCATTGTTTAATTACTTTTAACATTTTTAGAACCTTGTCTCTGAAATTTGAGTCCTTGAAATTTTTCTTCTTATTCTCTTCTTGAGTTGGAGTCTTGTTATTACAGCATAGCAGTATCAAGAGAGTACATTTTTTTTTTAGTTAATAAGAGTAGAAGGAGACTGAGGAGAGGAAGTGACAGCAGGAATAAAAACACATAGTTGATAAACCAGGTAGAAGTCCATTGCTTTTTAGGTTGCCCCTTAGAAGATTGGTCATAATTATTTGTTTCTTCATCTCAATATATATTGCTCGAATATTTGCAGTCTTGCCACAATACATCTAAAAACCAAGAGGGTTTCAGTCTCACTGGAGAGGACTGAATAATAATTCTTGGTAGCTGCTTTGTAGGTAACTGAATGAGAAATCAGTCAAGCAAAGCCCTGCAGCCACATTTCCCAAGTTGTACTCAGTCTGCTTCATTAGAAAACAAAAAGAAAACTGATGCTTTATGAAATTTGAATCGGTGACTGTGTCACTGAAGAAGCTTTGAACCTCCTGGGAGGAATTCAGGTAAACTTCTGACTTGTTCCAAAAGTGCTTCTCAAAGGACACAACAAATGCAATGAAAACAGTATTGGAGTTTTTCCTAAAGCATCTGCCCTGGATGGGGTAATGGGAACACCCCCCATTCCCCTTCTAGAGAGCTGGGGCTAGGTGTTTGATGCAGAAATGTATGTAGGGAATGAGTAGGAAAAAAAGAATCTTTTCATAGCAGGTTGGTTAGTCTGTGTGTATGTCCAGGCAAACAATATCTACAGAGGATCCAGGAAGATTTCCCCAGAAATTGTGTATTTTGAGATTTGTGGATAATAGGAACTGCCAGGACTGAACATGGTTTCTTGCTTTACAGCAGAAAGATTTAAATTTACTCTTCACATTACCTGCGTGATTCATGGTCTTACCAAAGAGTGACAGGATTGTGCATAGAGAAACTCTTTTAATTACTTCTCTGTGGTCCTCTGGTTCAGGAGTAAAGCAGTTCCCACTGATATGAAAATATCCAACAAAAACAAAAGTATTAAAATGGATTTGTGACACTGGGTAATGTGTTAACCCCACGTTTGGGCTTTGATATCAGAAAATGTGTGCCTTCTGTCATAGAAGGCATTGACAGAATTTCTCTCATACTGGACAAGATGTTCTAATTCAGGATTTCACAAGGTTTTTTAACAGTTTTAAATTTCCAGCATAAATGGTAGGATTTTTACAGGAAGCTCAGCCCAGAATATTTTCTTGCCTTTTAAGTTATAAACATAATCATAAGAGTTGGCATTCTGAAACATTTTAACTGCTTTAGCATACTTTGCTGGCTGACTTTCTTGCCTCTCAGTAGCAATCACATTACATCACTACACAGTAAAATCCTCTGTCAGTGATGCTCCGTGATGCGTCCATAAGATGCAAGTATTGAGCTACTTCTGGGTGAGCAAGCATAGCTTTTTCATTTGCTCACTTTGGGTGGGGAAACCCAAATTCTCCACTTTTTTCCAGGTATAAAAATACACTGAAATTGCTGGCTAAATGTTTGTTTGACTTACAAAGGATCTTGGAGGTAGTCTTCTATTTACTTATTATTACATTTTTTTTATGGCATCCTGTTACAATTACAAACTTCCCCACATCTAATACTTTACAATGCTGTTCTTGGTTCTTGCTCTGCTTATTTATACTATGTTAATACAAGTACAGCCTGAAACCAGTCGATGGAAATTCATGAAAAATTGCTGTGGAATTACTGATGGAAACTTTTTTGCAGTATTAGTAATACGCAGATTATATACAAGTGAAAAATCCTGGAGTCCTGGAGCTGGGAATGCAGCAGCAGCAGCTGCAGCATTTTTTACTAATGGTCCTTTCTGAATTAGAAAAAGCTGTCACTATTTCCCTGTTCTTTTCATTAGTCATTGTTACTTAGATAATATGTTTTTTCCACATGCCTTTCTGATCATCTTTTTTGAGAAGAAAGGAAGCTAATTATGGTGTCAAAGCCACAATGGAGAGAATTCCTCATTTTCATTATCCTTTTTCTCTCAAAAAGATTTTTTTTCCACTATCTTTAAAATAGTCACTAGATACACAATCAATATCTAAATGAGACAAAAGGCTTTTTTTGGTCATTAATCATAATTTCTCACATATTATAATAATTAGCTGTTGGATTATGCATTTTAAATTTATTTAGATGAGGATTAAGGTAATTAAATTCTGTAAAATAAAATAAATGGACCAATAAAATCACAGCTATAAAACCCACTAGTTTTATGTATGTGTGTGATAAATTACAATAGCCTAAGTCGGCAACAATGCATTGGAAAGTCAGACTAGCTTGACTGCCAGAAATTAATGGCTTTAAACCACCAAGCATTGTCATTACAACTTGCTGCTATCATTATTTGTATGGAATAGTTTTGATAAATTAACATTTGTTTTTTTAGTCCAGTAAGATATTTCATATTTTTTCTCTTTTTGTGTGTATTTCTTGCAAAGAGATCCTTTTGCTCACTCATTCCATACTGTCTTTTATTCTGTGCTGAACAACTTACGGACTCATGGCTACACATCTCTACAGATTTTTGGCACATCTTCCTTTCTAAATATGTTTCCAGATTACATAGATTATTTTTAAAAATGTAATGAAACAGATCTGTCAGAAGTAACACACAACTGATAGGTTTTTTGTTAGAAATTTCTTTCTCAGATCTAGTAATCCAGTTTCCTTGGTCACTAACTTCTGATCCAAAAGTGCATGCTCATACATAATAATGATTCCAAGTAGGATTGTTTTACAAAGTTGATTTTTAACTCATATTAATTGAACTGGGCCATGGTTTTCTGGGGTTTTGGGTGTTTGGATTTTTGTTTTGTTTGTTTTTGAATTGTATCTGAATCTCATATTGAAACAGGTTACTGTATTTATTTTCTCATTTCAATAGCATTCTATAATTTAAAAATTCCCCTTCCCCCACCCAACAGTGGATAGCTGGACTGGAGATGACATGGAATACATTTGTCCCATAATGAGGCTTTTTCTCCTACTTTTTTTTTTTTTTTTTTCTTCCTGGTATTATCGTAAATTGTACCTTGTTCAACATAGCTACTTCTAGTTTGCCTCCTGGAGAAGAGATAGTTTCTGATATGAGTGTTTGCCTCTGAGATGTTCAGCTGTGGATGTTGCAAGATGACCTAAACTCCTTCTAGAATTTGGACCCCATCAGCAGAGAAGCAAATGGCCATAAATAACACAGTCAAATATTGTATTAACTTCTTATAATTTACTGGCAAAAATACTGTCATCCCCAATAAAGAAGGGATGAATAAAAGCAAAAAGAAGCATTCCATTATTTTTCACATTTTTAGTAAGATTTTACCTCACCTATGTTTTGGTGTTTCACTTGCTGTCAATATTTTATCAACTTAATTCACAGAGCAGCAGGTCTATGGATTTTAGAAGACTGCAGGCTATCTACAGGGAATAAGAGCCCATACCAATTTGATTAAGGATCTGAAATAACCTACAGTGTTCAATATACATAGCTCATATTTCAGATATTAATATTCTAAGTTCTGCCAGCCTTAAAAGTCCAAAAATTAGGACTTCAATACATATAAAAACATGAAACATTGAGTTACCTCTATATTGCCCCAATACACAGCTTTGTTTGAGGCTGGGAGGAGCAGAGATATCATGGCTAACCTTCCATTCTAACCACTTACACTGCATGTTACACCATTTAATAATGTGGCACCTGCTCTGTGTGATGGTCTGGAGCATCCAGGTCAGGCACTTACATTTCCACAGAGGGGTGTTGTGTGCAGCAGCACAGTGATGGGTGTCTCTTGACAGAAACCTAGCTAGTTACATACCAAGCAATTTACTAGCACAAAAGGTGGCCTACCAAGGCATGAACTTCTTCACTTTCTGTCACTTAAGAAACTGAATGCTGTAGATGTGTTGCCCAGAGACATGGTTTAGTAGTGGGATTGGCAGTGCTAGGTTGACAGTTGACTCAGTGATCTTAAGGCTCTTTTATAACTGACCGATTTTATGATTCTGTGAAGGGAAATGAAATTCTGGTGCCATGAATCATAGAATCATAGAATTAGCCGGGCTGGAAGGGACCTCAGAGATCATCAAGCCCAACCCTTGACCCACCGGTGCGGTTGCTAGACCATGGCACTGAGTGCCACATCCAGTCTCTTTTTAAAGGTCTCCAGGGACGGAGAATCTCCACCTCACCGGGCAGCCCATTCCAATGCCTGATCACCCTCTCCGTAAAGAAATTCTTTCTAATATCTAACCTAAATCTCCCCTGGCACAACTTAAGACTGTTATGTACCTAGTCATCATTGCAACCATCTGATATTTTTATAAGGGGAAAGCAGGTAGCAAGATTTTCTCAGCCCAGAAGGCTGTGGTCCTACCTGGATGTCCTGACAGAGGTTGGGTACCAGCTACTCTTGCTGATGAGGTTTGAGCCATTCTGCATGGTGGGCTTCAGTTATCCCAAACCAGGAGTCCTTCCTTTGGTCGTTGCAATGAACTAAAGACATTAAGACATTCAGGACAATTATACAAAACTGTACAAAACAGTAAAAAATAAAGGCAGACAGAATATGGTTTACTCAGGTATTCAGGTTTGGGAATGACTATGGCTCTGTCTGAGTCCAATGGCAAACGTATTATTATATCTGTTGAAGTTCTGTCCCATAATGAAGACAAAGGTTGTTCCACGTATGAGGTGAGATATCCAGATACATCACAATGTCACTTTTTCTCATAGTGTGCTATCATAGCATGGGTGTTAGAGCAACACGTACATTAAATAACACTGACATAACACTCCAGACAGTACAGACCTACTCATCTTTATCCCCGTGTCTTTCATAGCCTTCCAGGAATGCCAATGTGTATGATTGTCTAGAAGAATAAGTCACTGATTCAATTAGAGTGGTAAATAGTGTGTCTGCACTAGGGCAGAGTGAGTACATAGCATCATTTCAAACAAAGTGACCTTGAAGACTTTCATCACTCATAACCTACTGTTCCAACTGTCCTGCAAAAGGACTTGCCCTTCTTTATGTCATTATTTGGGCAGGAAGGTCATATTTTTTGTTGTTATGCTGCTCAAGCCTTTCTGCAAGTAGTAAAATGTTTTCTTAATACAAAAGCTATTGGAATTTTTTCTTCTTCTTTTTTCCTTTTTTCTTCTTCCTGTTTTCTTTTTTCTTTTTCCTCTTTTCTTCTTTCTTTTTTCTTTTTACTTTTTTTCATTCTCTTTTCTTTTTTTTCCCTTTTTTCTTTTTTTCCCCTCCTTTTTTTCCCCCTTATTTTTTCTTTTCTTTTTCTTTTTTTTTCTTTTCTATGTCAAAACAAACATAAGCAGCCTTCCCTGCCCCTGTGTTAGTAAGAGAGATAGAGATATTAGCAACAGCAGCTGGCTGAAAAGTTAGTTTTAGGGTTGAGTAATCAGGGCAATTGCTCGAGATAACAAGGCTGGTTGGGATCCATGAGACTGGTAAGTAGTTGTGTGAGCCACAGGAGTGTTGGACAGACAAAGGCAAGGCTTTTTCCTTTAGCCCATGTATGGGGGTACAAAAATCCCAATGCCAGCTCTGAATGACAGTGAAGACTGGAAAAGTGCTGAGCATCTGTTAGCAGTAATTTCCAAAAGTATGAGCCTATATTCAGAGGTAGCCCCAAAAGTGTAACTTTGACTCTGTCCTACACACACAGCTGTAACTGGTTGGCTGAATTTAACTGGATTCCATGAATATTCTATATTCCATGGATATTTTAGTGAGATGGCACTCACTAAGATAAGAGATCAGGAACAATCTGTTGGCTGTTTGCTGTCGGTGGAGTCATCACCACTTGTAAAGAAAAGGAGCTTTAAATATTACTTTGCTCAGAATGGTACTGTGAGGTCCATTTTTCACAGCTGTAAGGAACAACAAAAGGTAAATGTCAAGGGTGAAGCAGTATGATACTGCTGCTGGGCTGTGTAAGCTCTCAACTAGAGACTAGCAGCAAAATAAAGAAAAAGCCAATATAAATGCAGAGAATGTGCTATTCAGTATTTGATCATCTGTGTAGCAGAAGAGAAATTATGCAGCTTTCCGGGGCTTAGGTCCGCCTTTTATGGTGATTACACTAAAAGTCTGAGCTCAGACATAAGCAGGCAGACTCAGTAATTGGAAAGGATAGACCTACAATAGCTTCTCATATCCTGTCAGACTTGTGTATAAAAACAAAGTTGTACTCAGATTCAACATGTAAACCTGCCATGTTCATAAAGACAATGCAGCTGTGATTTTACTATTAAAACAGACCCTCTGTATCATTCTTGCTCCATAATTTAAAGCCCACACTATTCTTGGATTATCTTCTAGAGATTCAAAGGCTTAAGGTAAATGTAGACTTTTTTTTTGCAGTCCCTCCAGATTGTCAGCATTAACAAAATCAAGAATGCTGAGCTAATCCTATTATGATCAGCTAAACAGAAAACTTTATTCTTTTTATGATCTTCTGACTAGCCTCAGAGTACAGGCCATCAGTGCAGAGTTGCTTTCTCTGTAATTTATTGTTGGCTTTTATTGAAGCTAAATACTTGATCATAGGCCAAATACTTGGCAACAGTAATGTGTGTAGGACTGTACTCGCAAAGATGCTCTTATGACTGCTTAAGGGATTATGGAGACATTTTTGTTGTTGTTAATTTTATATAATTTCCCCTTTATCTCTACATCAATAGCATTTGTATTCAACCCTATACTGAGATCAGTGCGGTATATTCTCTGTTCTAAAGGCTTGGAGCCTCTAACAGTATGTTTTGCCCAAAGTTGATATTTTCAAAGTTCATAAAACTAAATGAAATAAATGTGCAATTGCCTATTGCAGTTGCTCAACTGTGCAGCAAATCTTTCCTTGACCCAGTTTAAAGGAATGACCTATAAAGCTCATTTTCATACTTATTTAACATTCTCATACTGTACGGAACTAAATCCACAATCCTGCAAATTCTTTGCTTTGGTTAATTCTAGGATGGGGCAGTTTTTCACCAAAGAATTCTCTTCCTCTTCCTACTAATCAATCAGACTCTGGGAATCAACAGCCAGAATCACCCAGAGGCAATAATACAGTGTCCCAGACAATATCAGGAGATGGAAGAGCAGAAGTACCATTTGTAATAATAATGTCAAGCCAAGCAAATACGGATATTTTAAAGTATAATTCTAAAATCTGGGAGGGAGTTCATAATCTATTGTGTTCTCATTAGCATTTTATTTTCCTCCCTCTCACTATTCTCTATTATTTTTCCCTATGGCAGGGGGGTTTTTACTAATGATTTATTCTTTGTATCATTCTCCAGGGAAACTTTCTCAACAACAGTGCATTAAGCAGGTTCTTAGTGTGGACTTTGGCTCTGAGGAACTTCTTTGCATATCCTTAAACAGCCTCAGTCATTTAACTCAGCAAAGAACCCTTTGAGGCTCTCTCTCCTCCATTCATCCCTCTTTCAGGATGCCAGTAATCATTGCAGGAACATGATGACTCTGGGTTTCTCCAGCATAGTTGTATTTAGCTAAGTACGAGGAAAAATTGTGTGGTGCTCTTGACAGTGCCAGACACTTTACCTTTAAATCTTTAGTGCATCAGCAGACTAATGTAATGAAGGAAACAATTTGCGAATAATGGGAGCCATCTATGGTACAAAATGGCATCTTCTCACAGGTGGGAATTCAATTTAATGGGGATCAATGTTTGTTGCTGGGAGCATTTTATTCTTATCAGAGAAATTTAACTCTATTCCCTTTATTGGTGTGTTTAACGAAGGGGGAAAAAAAAAGATTTAATGAAATTTCTAATTCTTATTGATCAGTAAAATGCTGAGAAATAAGTCTCCAAGTTGCTTGCAGTGTGCGTCATGTTGTTAGAGAAATTGCTTTGCTGACCATCTTTTCACATCTGCAATACATGAGCTGCTTTTTAAGCTATTGTGAGGTGAACTCATTCTACCTTTTGTGACATTGCATGGCAACAGTAGCAGCTGACTGTCTGGAAAAGTAACAAACACTAATAGAAATTTTGCAAGTCTTTCATTAATATATAACATCCACACTGTGGAGAAGTTTACATAATACCATGTAAGGAGTAATTTCTTCCTTGTTCTCCAGGAAACCATTTTGTGAAATTAGTGTTATAAAGAGAACTGCTTTAGGAATGTCACTGCAGTAAAGGCCATCTGCCTAAACCATCCCCACTTAACTGCCTCTTAGTCCTTCTTTATATAGGTAAATACCCACCAGGGCTGGAAGAATGACTGTTCTGTTCCACTGTGACTTTAAATGCATTTTACCTGAAGGATATGTGCATGCTGTAGTGCCCTCAACAGCCTCTCCTCTTGGTATGTTTTTGTTGTTGTGTTTGTTTTCCAACTTAATTTGATTAATCTTCCATCCAGGCTTCTTTATATTCTTCAAATGATGGCTTATTTCTTCACCTTATTTACTTTCCTCTATGTCCTCTTATATTTCTAACTGATTGCTTCTCTGCTTTACAGACCTTCGTGAAGAGGTATAATTTAACACTATTATACAATTCCTCTCGAGCTAGTGTTTAATTTTTCCTGCATTGTTGTTTTTAGCCTTTCTGCAAGTCTCTGTAATACATTTCTTTTGATATTTCTCTAGGTTAAATCATAGTACAAAATATGCAAATCTTTGGCAAACCTTTTTAAATTTATTGTAATATTGCTGCTTCGTTGATGTTTCATTCCACTGCTAACACATTGCTATAAACTGGAGTGTTGTTGCCACTTCTGAAGGGTGTACTTTAAAGAGCATGCACTAATTTTTCTCACAAAGAAATCCAATTATATTAAATATTTCAGCAATTTTCCCTTTGCTTTCCAGCATTATTTAATAAGCTCTATTTATAACCATACATTTTCCTTCTAGCCAGGTTGTTCATGATAATTCTCATTTCATTAACATTATTCCAAACTAGAAAAACACAGATAAACCTTTATGATTTTTTTTTCAGTGCATTTATTGTCATCTTTCCATAGGCTTCATTACCTTCATCACTACCATGAGAGCAAAAAACAGAGTAAACCTGTAGAAATTAAGTCTTTGGTCTTTTTCATCAACACTCTGTGACTCCTGTAAAGCCAACTTTTGACACCAGTCTGTGATATGTTATAACGATATATGTTATAGATACATATAAGACATACTATAAAGATTTAACAGTTAAATATAATATATATATACGTTCAGAGGACAGTGAGCCTAAATTATGGATTACTTTATACAGCTGTCTGTGCCTGTGTATGCAGTGAAATGGAGGCAAAATAACAGAGCTTCAGTGTTGGCTCCTCTGGATAAGAATAAGTAGAAAACCAGATCTACATTGCATTGTTATTCCCAAAGCATCTTTTTGTTGACTTTTATGAGGCCCAGTTCTGGATCAATATATAAAAATATCTGAGTGTGACACTGACCTAAGCCCTACACCAGAGAAATATAACTGCAAAATAGTTAAATGATGGTGGCTGTGACCAGTCCATGCATGATTATCAATTTTTTTACTTCTGGTGAAACTCACAAGAGTTGCAGAATTGAAACATGCATATAGCAAAGCTCCACGGGGCATGAAAAGCTTTTATTGCTTGGACCTTAAGCAAATTTTTCAGTGAGCACTTGCATTGCTTTATCCCTAATGAACAGGTTTTGTGATATTTTAGAATTACACAGATCACATACTGACATGCCCATAATGAGTAATATAGAATAATGCTGTCCACATACCCCTATCAGTAAATAATTTGTAATCTACAGACATTCCTGTATTAATACATTAGGTGTACCTAGACATCCAGATACATTGTAATCCACACTTTTCAAACCAAACGGTTGTCATACAGGGCACCAAACAGCATCAAACAAACAAGTTTATGTAATAATGTTCCCAGTTTCTTTGATTATGTCTTTTTTTTTTTTTTTTTTTTTTTTTTTTTTTTTCAAAAGGCATACAGCTTTTCTGAAAAAAAGCAATGTTTGTTAAGTAGTTATGCTCTTCTGTAATCTTCCAGAGCACACAAGGAGTCATCCTGATAGCAATTATGGAAACTTAGTAGGACTTCCTTTCTTCATCTTGAGCTGCTGAGTGGATTGATTGTTTCATACATTTAAAAGTTTTCATAGACTTGTTGCAACAACATGTAAATAAATGACTTAGTCAACCTATCCACTTGTATGAACTAAATCAGCTAACAGTAACTCAGCATGGATTTTGAAATAGAAGGCAGAAGCACTAAGGGGCAAAATTCTATGGCAGCTGATTTTATATCTTTTTACAAGGACTAGTTGTGACGATGTCATGGTTTTCCAGCAAAACATTTATGAAACATATTACAGGACACAGGAAAATCTATTATAAAAAGATAAAAGATAAAAAGGTTTAGATACATTTGCTTCTCTGCATTTACTATTTTAAAACAAGGCACATCATAGATTATGCAAAAACACACTTTTTTTGAACCAGCTATAATGTTAGAATTTCAATTAAATGTGGGAACAGAGTAATTTACTTAACTAGAAACACAATCATATAAACACATAGTTGAAAGGTCTTTTGCCTTGAGTAGCCTGTTAGAGCTAAATTTCAAGCTATATTTAGGTACTTAAATATGGCATAGACAGTCAGGAAAGAATTTCAAAGGACTTAATTTACCTAAATAACATTGTAATCAACAAAGATTAGACACTGAGGCATCTCTCAATATCTCTGCAAGTTACCTGCCTAAATATATAGCCACTTTTAAATTTCCTCCCTGACTATATTTTGGAGAACTTGTACTGTACTACACTCCACATCAAACAAAATCTGTGAGACTACCTACTGCTAGTGTGGACATTCTGATCAAAAGGAGTAGATTAGCTGACCCTGTGGTGCCGTCTTACTCTGAAATCCCACCCAACGTTTAAAAGTAGCAATCAGTGCTCTTGTGTAAAGAACAACGGTTCAGATTCACCAGGAACATTCCACAAGTTTGTATGGTATGCTTTCCCTAAGGGAGCTTTTCTGTAGCATCATGCAGTTGAGAAAGATGTCTGTTCTCTATGTTTAGAGTAAAAAAAAAAAAAAAGGTTTGCTTTGTTTTGGCTTTTTGTCTTTTTTTCCTTTCTTTTTTTTATTTATTTTTTCTTTTTTTCAAGTAGGCATCCTTGGATGAAGTCTCTAAGAGTGGGATCAAAATGATCTGAATGCAGTACAAGGTTCCTGCACAAATTTCACTAAGCTACAGCCTTTGTCCTTTTCATACACTTTTGATTTTTACATGCTCCAGCCTGCTTTTTGTGATCTTGTTTCAGAGGACAGCACCTATCATGGTGAATCATTGACATGGAAAACATTGGAAATGTAGTTGTTCCTGACCTGTTGATACCTGATTACTGCCTAGGTGGCAATACAAAGGGTCTTCAAATGGTGACCCAGCTGAGAGAGATGGTTGGTGGTGAATATCGTTGCAAGCTGAAAAACCAGTAATTCTTCAGCAGAAATCTACAGAGAGAATGTGGGTTACAGCAAGGACAAAAGAGATAAACAGCCATCTAACAGATTTCAACTACAATCCTTGGAGCTCAATTATCAGAAACCTCTGTAATTTACCATTAATCACTGTGTGATGCTTTCTGACCTTCCTGACAAAGATTAACAATCCTGTGTGAGCACACAGGATGCCAAAGACTGTAGGAATAGGCAGACATTTAGACCTGTATTTCCGCTACTTTACATCTGAAGCAATCACTTATCACCATAAAGTGTTATCATATTAGTAGTCAGTAAATGTTTAATCAAGAGCAGTGTAAGGACTCAGACTTTCCTCCATTTATTTACTTCTCTGAAAAAAACAAACAAACAAACAAATAAAAAGATGAGTAATGCTTAAAAAGCACTGACCTACAAGATTGCAGGAAGCTTTTCAAATCCTCCCTCAGCCTACATATGCAAGCGAAGGAGAGGCAAGATCCTGAAAAGGCTAATTCTCCAGGTATAAAAATGTTACTTCCTTTCATCAGGAACATGAAAAAGCTTCTCCTGAAGCTGAAAGCTTCTTTTTTTTTTTTCACTTACTCATTCTGACAGTTGAAATGAACAATGTCCATCTTCTTGTGTTAATCTCTTCCCCTTCTCCGCTTTGCAGTGACACATTTTAGATTATCCAGTCTGCTTACAGAGGTCCTGCTTTGCTCCACTGAACATCCGATTTCCCAGCTTCATCTATTGACAATAAATTGTGCATAAATTGCACAGCTTATGATTTATCCTCAGTGTTTTCATTAACATAGTCTCTTAGGATGCCTGCTCCTGTTTTTCTTCTAATCCTTCAGTATTTTCTTTTGCTGCATTTCACCCCTGGTGCTGAATGGCATCCTGAGTAAGAGCTTTGCTTCTTTACCCTTTGGTTCCCTTAAGTGGGACATCTGAAGTGACAAAGGACTATTTATTTTAATCTCCCTTCCAAGGAGATAAAACATGCTGTTGTGCATATGATTTAATATGCACATTTACCTAATATGCCTCGAACTTATAAATCCATTGTTTAGTTACACTCAAATTTGTGTGGCAGATGTCTCAAAAATAACTCTTACAAATTTCATGCAACCAGAGAGAAAGAGAAAAGGTACCAGTGTGCCTTTACTGTTAGAAGGTACCAAAGAGCCTGTGCCAAAGAGCTGAAGCAGCTGTGGGAAACCAGTCTTCACTGCTTCAGCTGCCCAGTGAACCATGTCTTCTATCTGTCAGTGAGCATTAAAAGACTAGACAGTAAAGTATTTGCTAAGCTACTGAAATTGACACGGGGCTTTGGCTATAAATATCTGATGTTTCCCTGACTGTTTTTTGTACCGTACAGGGTCCATGCCAGTGTTTTGCAAATGGAGTGAAAGGACTCCAGGAAGGGTTGTGACACCTGGAACCAACACCAACCCAAGCAGTGCCAAGCTGGAGTAGCACAGAGCCTCAGGCAGGAAGGAGGGGAAGGAGCCCGGATGCCTGTGCCAGCTCCTGAGGCTGCAGCTGCCAGCTCAGGGTGTCCTGTGATGAATGATGCGTCAGATGAGAGTGACACTTTCAGAATTTCTAAAGTACTGGTGCATCTTTAACGTAGTGGCAGTGAAAAAATAAAGAGTAGGAAGGTTTAATTTAACTGAAAATGAGTCTGCAGGAAAGTTGTAAAAAAAGGGGAAGACAGACTACCAAGAATGGATCGTTACTGAGACTGTTGTAGAGATGAAATCTCCTTTGACAGTTTTGTTCTGGTTAATCACTGTTTTATCTCTTTATTCTTTTCTCTGGAGCCGTATGGGGATGTAAATATTAGTGTAAGGCTGCTGGTTTTTATCTCCTGAAACAAAGCTTTGGTGTGAAGATTTTGGTTTTCTTGATTTTGGCTGGGTTTTCTCTTTGAACTGGCCTGGCTGGTTGCTCTCTGTCTCCTTGGAGGGAAGGCTCTAAAGCTGTGGTGGGCCTGAAACTGCACTGAACACAGAAGTCATGAAGGAAGAAGAAATAACCTCTTAAGAACTAGGACAGTGAACCTAAGCTGATATTTGATATAAGATCTCCCCTGCTAAAGGCTGTATAAGCTCAAAGAAAGACAAAAATCTTGCTATTTTCTACTTAAGGAAAGGCAGAACAAGTGAGTGCCAGTAGCAATGAAGTGTAAAGATAAGGTAAAGAGAAGACAAGAGCAACTTATATTAAGATTATTCTGATACATCAAATGGCTGTGTGTAGAACTAACAAATTTCAAATGATGATTCCTAGGCACTGATGCCTTAAAACATCTGATTTTGTTGGTTTGGGGTTTGTTTGGTTTTGTTGTCTTCATGTATAAGACCAAAGACTAATGGAATATTGATTTATTCTTTAGATGAGTCCTGCTAGTCAAGGTCCAACACACATGTAACACTCTTGGGCAAGGAGTAATACTGTAATACTTGGCAGAAGAAGCTATGACTACTGACACTGTCCAGTTTCAGTGGCCACCTCCATCATGTTGTCTTTTATCTAAAGTGCAAAGGACATCCGAAGCCATGGTTCACATCCCTTCTGTTAGCTTGCACACACATCACAAAAAACAGTTTTCTACTGAAACCACAGCATCAGAATTTCTTGAAAGATGCTGGATACTGTTTTGTCCTCTGCAGCCTCAAGGATGTTGGTCCCCAATCTCTCCCATCTTCTCTTAGGAAGATTTAGTTACCTGTCTTCCAAATAAATGGTCTCTTTATGGTGGGGATACAAATGAGCTAAGCTTTCTTAGCACCAATTGAGAAACTAGTGTTTTCTGTCATGTTTGTTCCCCTGTACTTCTCAATCATTCACATTCATTTTTTGGTCAAAAGGTGTCCGACAGGGACAGGGAAGGAAATCATGGAAGAAATGTTTTATTGCAAAACCTGTCCAGATAGACCAGTGTAGCTGAAGGTTTAAGCATAACTACAGGGTAGATAGAACTCTGAAACTGAGGTAGTTTGCAAATTAACGTGAGAGCTCATTTGTCAGACAACACATCTTGTGGTACCCAGCATGAAAATCTGGATATCAAGGACTCATATTACTGAAGAAGGAAAGTCTTAAGCTGCCTGTGTGTTAAACTTTCTGAAATGCAGAAAACAGTATCTTATCTGGATGGCTAATTCATTACTGTTGGTAAATGCTTAGAGGTTAATACATGGAAAAGATTATCAGAAGTTTTACTGTGTTTATTATGACAGTCTTATTTTCTTACGAGTCATTCAAATGGATCCCCCTGTACAGCAATTTCTCATGGCCCTGCATCAATGAATTTCAAGTATTTACGTACTCTATCCTGCTCAGTGTAAAGTATAAAAGCAGATGTGCTCTGGCAGCACAACAGCAGTGTTCTCTCAAGGTGTGTTTCAAGAGTTTGTCCTGTAAATTCTTGATGTGATTTCTATTTCTCAACTCCTGTATGCCTAGGCTCCCAATAGAAATTTACATGCAGTGTACAAATTTCAACAGCTGTGCTCAGCAATCAGATAGGTTTATTAATAATGACTTAGCTTTCTTTATTCAATGAGAATGAGGGCATGAATTTGCATGCTTTGATATCTGAGCCCCGTTCCTCTTGTGTGCGTGATTTGTTTGTGAATTTAATGTTCTGTGAGAGTCAGGGGTAAAATGTTGGTTGCCCTTTTTTTCTTTTTTAGTACCATAAATCACTCATTCCACATATAATGCTGCCTATATTTCTCAGAGGAAAAAAAATGTAGCTAGCATTTTTGCCATTATCTTCTACTGATAACATTTCCTATGTCATGCTGAGATGTCAAAAAGTGAACAAAATAATCAGATATCTATATTTAAAATTCTGCTTTGTCCTGAGGTTTGTGAATTGCCCTGCTTATAGGGAGCAAAAATACAACAAAGATAACTAGGGGGTTGTCACATATAAAGATTTGCACTTAGGATTTCAGTTTTATATTTGAATGAAGAACCACAGCAATAAGAGACTTCTCCTTTTAGAAAGCCTATGAGATGTGCTAGTCAACACAATCTTCTTGTCAGCTCCTACCTGTGACAAAAATGTTCTGTGTGATCTTTTGTTCTGTGGCACTTGGGCTAGTCTATGTAATTATATATGCCAAAGCCTCCATGCATATCACTAGTGCACACAACAGGGCAGTTGCACATAACCTTTTTCCTAAGGACTTGTACATGTTTTGCTACAGATCATTTGGCTTTCTGAATTGCTTTCGTTTATTTCATGTCATAAAAATTCAAGACACTGCTTTGACCTAGGAAAGAAATGCAGTAATCTCAGCAGGTAATATGGTCAAAGATGTGCATTTTAAAATGTTTTGATGACAGTCTACTGTTCAGACAAAAACAACAGAGACTGAAATGAGACAACTGGTGAGTTGGGGTGAGTGAAAAGATTTTTGTACTCATTAAGAGATTGGCTTGTGCAGTCATTAAGGAGCATCAGGCTGTGGTACATAGCCAAATATGTGTTCTTGGATATTTATTGCCAAAAGATCTACTGATAATAACTTTCTTTGGGCTTCCTAGGGGAAAAGGTCATGCTTCAAGGAATGAATTAATCTCACATCCTCTGATAGTTACATTACTATCAGGTCAACAGTTAAAAAAAGGGAGAAATTTTTTAAGAAAATATTAATGCTCCACTTAGTCTTCTAGGAAAACAAGAAACAAAGAGATATTTGATTAGTTCACATGTGACGGATACATTTGCATATTTTTCAGTGAAACCATAACAACACAGAGCAAAACAGTGCACTTGTCTAATTTTGCTATCTCACATACATTAGTCATGCCTCAGATCAATCATTTCAATCACTTCTATACACTATAAAAATCACTTCACACATCACTTCACTATCACTTCACACACCATAAAAAACCTCTGTAAGGGAGCTGTAGAAATGCAAACATACTCAGGAAGAATACTGTTGGAAAGTACAAAGTGTTTCAATGAAGTGTTTCAAAATGTTCAGTGTTTCAATGAAGTTTTATTTTATTATTTAAATTATGGCATTGATTAAAATAAAATAGATACTACTAGGTGATTACTAGGAACCTTACCCCCAAACCCCCCCCCCCAAAAAAATTTATAACATTTTCATACATTTTGAATGTATGAAAGTGTTAAAAGACCTCTTATAGCTGTGACTTTGGTTTTCCTAAGGAACATTTGTTTTCTCTTAGAACAACTGAGAAAGGGGACATTCCAGGCAAATGAAGCAAAAGACTCCTTTTATACCATGTGAGCCAGTTTGTCACATCGTATCATGCCCTTCTTTTAAATAAGAGCAAATCATTATGGGCTTTTATTCTAAGTGTTAATTTAAATGAGAAATTCTTCAAAATATTTAGCAAAATAATGAATAATAGTGGTTTTATATCTATTTCTTTCTTTGGAGAAGAAGAGACAATATCTGATGATCATTTATCAGATCAAGAGGGATGTCCTTATTGCAGATGCACATACTTACCCCAGTTTTAGGATTTGAACTTTAGATTTGAATTTTCATAGGCATAGGAATCACACTGGGGAGTTCCAGAGGAGAATTGTATTTGAAGAACTGGAAGTTAATTAGATTCTTTGCTGCTTAGTCCTGAATATATCTGCAGGATTAGTGTGTTTGATTCCTTCTTTTTGCATTCTGGTACTCAGCACCAGGTTCAACGTGAATAGTTTTTCATTTCTTGTGTTACTGAAAACTTTATTAAAATATTAATTAAGGGATTTTAAAGAATAGCAAAAACAAGTATGAAATTTTCCATCTTAGCGTTCAGTTCTCTTAATTTCTCTCTTTAAAATAATATTTCTGAATACAACTAGGATTTTGACTCTTGTTATCAGTCTGAGTTTCATTATTAGAGATGCGTAAACGTTACTTAATATTGTGGAAAGTCAATATGATGTTATACCAAAGTATTTTATTTTTTACAGTCCTGTAGTGGATTTCCCACTGACATCAGCAGAAAGCTTTTATCTTCAGCAAGTGCTGGAGATTTAATTTCTATTTTATGTCTTGAATAAAGCACTGGAAAACCAAGAAGATATTCTTATTAGCACAAGTCAATACAAGGAGAGTAGTGGCGATTGTATTTGAATCATGTAATTTGCAGGACATTAAACCAAAATAGATTTATACAGAAGCACATGAGATAAGAAGGCCATTACTGGAGCAGACCAGCCAAGACTAACTTTGTAAGATGCTAATTATTCTACAAACGGCACCCCAGTTCCTGGAGCCATTACATTTTTCCCCTGAGTCCTGAGCAATTACAGTTGGCAAATTCTGTCTCCCTCTGACAGAGAATACAAGGACGCAGTAGCACTTTGGCTACTCCAGATTTTCTGCTATTTCTCCCTATGGATAAAAAACCTTTACTCTGGCTGGGCTGAAACACTCTTAGAAAGAGAGACAACAAGCTACAGCAAATACAGAGCTGGTGACTAGAGCAGAAAGAGGAGCTGAAAACTAGATAGTCCCAACGTCTCAAATTAGCTATGTGACACAGGAGAACCTGTAGAAAAAAAACATTTTCTGTTGTCCCAAATTATTGTCTACATCAGTATAAACTATGGAAGTAAAAAAAATTACAGTGTTTTTCCTATTCTTAAACACACAATGCTTCATTTATCTGGTGGTTCATGGAGTCAGTGGCTCTTCAACTGGTAGTTTTGGTTCCTTCTAAGCTCTGGATTGCAAAGAAGTCGCTTGAAGCCCATACATGACAGCTGGGAATAGTTCTAGTTTGTTTCTGCCCATCTTGCAAAGGAGGAAGCAAATGGCATCAGTGATCTGCCAGTAGCTATCCAAAAGACATGGTGAGGGAAAAAGGATAAGGAGCAAAGTCTCTACAGCACCATGATTCAAGGCACAATAAGAAGAAAAAGAGCAACATGTTGAAGGAGTTTTTCAGGGAGACAGAACAACATGTCCATGAGTTAGAAGCCAAGATTAAAGAGAATATGAAAGACACACTGACTGGTAGGGAAAGGTGAAGAGAAAATAAAGGTTTTTTTGTAAAAATAAACAGTCTTAAAGATAGTAGCAGATGAAACCCTTCTTTTTCAAGATATTGCTGGAGTTATTATTGTTATTGAATGAAAAAGCCCTATGACAATCCTAGGTAACCACGTGCAATGTGCTATATAAAGTGCACGTTTTATGCCCAGAATTCAGATGTCCAGATGGGAGATGTTTGATATAATGCCTTTATTTAACAGCTAACATGCCTTGTGAATATGGTGTGATTTCAGTTTCCTGCTGTTAGCTCACAGCACTCCCTCTACAGACTTGGCTTGAGCACATTCTGCTATCACATCGTTTTGTGTTGCAACATCAGCACAGGCTTTGAATAGTTCTGTGCTTGGCATCCTCAGAAGTTATCTCTTAATACAGTTTATTGAGCACCTCTCCAAAATCAGACATAATTAGTTACTGGCATCCTTCATTTGGGTATAAAAATAAATCTGTCATTTTAAGCAATTGTTTGAGTATATGCTCTCCATATAGAGTGCTCAGTGCAAGAAAAACATTCAGTGGAAGGTCCCTGTATGATGATCCAAGCCATGATTTAGAACAAGTGACTTGTCCTTAGAGTACCCTACCAAAGGCAGCTTTTAAACAAAGGCAGAAAAATTATGTTAAATCAGAAAGTCAGTTTCTAACATTTAAGACTGAACTCCTGAAGCAAGGGCAGGAATACTGTATTAAAAGTTCAGAGTGAAATCTTTCTCTCCATCATAAATCTTTCTCCAGGTCTTTCCACTGTTAAGTGGTCTAGTTTGAAGCAAACTGAGAAGTCTTTAAATGTTTAACTGTGGTGATAGGAAGCTCCATGAGGAACTTCAAGGTGATAAACAAAACAGGATATTTTACTTTATTACTCATATAAGGAGAAAAATCTTTTGCTCATTCAAAAGAATTCAAACAGTATCTGCTAGAGGAAGGAAGTTCAAAGTTAAAGCAAAATTCTGTTTTTCTCTACAGCTATATGAGAAAAGTTTCTTCAGTATTTTAAAACTCTAACCTTCAAAGCCTTGCAATTTGCACCCATTACAAACTAAAGTAAGAACAGAGCTTAAGAATTTGCTGGGAATTTGTGGCTTGTTTGGGACAGGACTAAATGTTCAAAAGTTACTTACATTATTTATTTGGTGGAAAACAGGACTAGAGCATTGAACAGTGACCCCAAAATTCAGATTGCAACTCTGCTAAAAACCCTTGCTCTAGCCCTGCATGATTCCCTTGCATTTCACTAGTCTTAATTCTTCTGTAAAGAGGAAGAAATAAGATACTGTATTCCAAATCACCTGTATGCATACTATAGAAGTGTTGTGACATGGTGTTAGTTTTACAATAAAAGCATATTATTTTTTTTTATTATTCCAAATGCTTACTTCTTGCATACTGCATACCAGATGATGAAAAACAAAATAGTAATCTTTATTTCATCAAGACAACTTCCATTTTGTGTGATAAATAAAAACAGTAAGCCTACATTCAACACCTGGTGGCAGGTCACAAGCAGTGTTCCTCAGGGCTTAATGCTGGGGCCAGTTTTGTTTAATATTTTTATCAATGACCTGGACAAAGGGACTGAGTACACCTTGGGCAACCTGGGAGGAAGTGTTGATCTTAGGCCAGGAGGGCCCTGCAAAGGAACCTTGGACCAAAGCCAAATGTATAAGGTTCTACAAGGCCAAGAGTCGGGTCCTTCCCTTGGGTCACAGCAACCCCATGCACTGCCATAGGCTTGGGGAAGAGTGGCTGGAAAACTGCCCAGAGAAAAAGGACTTGGGGGTGTTGATCAACACCCAACTGAATATGAGCAGCAGTGTGTCCAGGTTGCCAAGAAGGCTGGTGGTGTCCTGGCTTGTATCAGGAATAGGGTGGCCAGAAGGACTAGGGAAGTGATTGTCCCCCTGTATTCAGCATTGGTGAGTTTGCAGCTTGAGTTCTGTGTTCAGTTTTGGCCCCCTCACTACAAGGAAGACATTGAGTTGTTGAAGCAGGTTCAGCGAAGCGAAACCAAGCTGGTGACGGGTCTGGAAAATGAGTCTTATGAGAAGCAGCTGAGGCAGCTGGGGTTTTTTTAGTCTGAAGGGAGGATGAGGGAAGATGTTCTTGCTCTTTGAAACTACCTGAAAGAAGGTTGTAGGGAGGTGAGGGGATAAGAGGAAATGGTCTCAAGTTGCACCAGGGGAGTTTTAGATTGGATATGAGAAGAAATTTCTCCAGTGAACGGGTAATTAAACACTGGAATGGACTGCCCAGGAAGATAGTTGAGTCACCATCTCTGAAGATGTTTTAAAGATATTTAGATGTGCTGCTTAGGAAAAGGGTTTAGCACTGCCCTGAGAAGAGTTCTGTTTATGTCTGGACTCCAAGGTCTTAAAGCTCTTTTCCAAGCTAAATGATTCTGTGAAATCATTTGTATGTTTTTTTCCCAAGGCGAGTTTTCCTTTTTTTCCTTTTCCTGAGGTTTATGACCTTATTTTATGTAGCATATTTGTATGATTAAATTTTTTTTCCAGTATTAAAAGACTTTTTTTTTTTGCATAGTTTAGGCCTAATATTCAATTAGCATACTGTAATTAATGATGACCTCTGTTATCTTACTGTAAGCTCAGCATTTTTATTTAGCTTATTTTATGTGAGCTTTTCTTGCTAAGGCAACGTGTGCATTATTATTATTATGTCCAGCTAGTATCTCTTGCTGTTTAGCAATACATGACAGGAAGTGCCTGTTAAAGAGAGTCAAAAGCTGTTCTTGGATTCAAACCAGTACTTAAATATACAGTGTATTAATAGCTCCATCTGACAACAGTCTTCTTGGAATTAGTGTCACTGTTAGCTGAGTGAGAACAAAATACGAGTGAGGAGAGTGGTTCTGCTTCATCCAAACTGCAGTGTGGTAATATTCCAGCAGGATGAAAGGCAACATCAAAGTCAAGCCTCATCCTTTTTCTTTTCTTTTGGAAGGGACCTTCCTTTGGACCTCAGCATTTTATTTCATGCACTTTTGGGGTCTCAGCTGAATCTGCACATGTTGAAATGCAGCAGTTGCTCCAGAAGCCTGCTGATCATGCCTCTGCTGAAAGTTCAAGTTCTGCTGAGAGATGTCAGCACTTTTGAAATGTGTTAGACTTACCTGTTACTGTGTTCCCACATGTATATATATATTTTTTTCCAAGCTCCAGGGAAAGAGGAAGACAATATCTATGTGATTTCACGTATTGCTGGAACTTTTTCACAGGGTTTAATGACGACTGTCTTTCTCTGGGGATTACATCTTAGGTTGCTTTCTGAGGGAAACACTGGGATAAACATAATTATTATTAAAGATATATAGAACATTTGGCTTTTTCATTTCCTGATCTCAAAACTGATACAAATTTGGTATTGATGGTTTGTAATACCACAGTACGCACAGTTAGATCCCTGAAGGTGAGGTTCAAAAGACTGTGCAGCACTTTCCTAAAGGAAATGGTGGACAAGTGGAACAACACAAGACAAAATAAAACAATTAAAAACCTTGGAGAAATAAAAGACTGCAAAAAGATGGGAGTGTTCCATAAGACCAACTTGATGAGTGCTTCTCTAATAGGGTATATGTAACAAGTCATGAGAAACTATCTGATTTCTCTGCTTGGCAGATTGTTGATTCTTTCATAAGAATATTGTGCCCTAGACCTCATTTCAATTTTACACTGTGTTCTAAAAGGTTAAGGGAGAGATACTTAAGCTTATTCTTAGGAGCAGGAGTTGTATATATAGTCCACCATGGCAAATCTTTCAGAAAATGCTCTTATAAAGAAAAAAAAGGTCTTTTTTCTACTAGGTTCTGTGTTCGGTAAGACTGCCTGTAGTCACTGGCTCTGGCAGAAGGGTTGCTGTCCTTAAACTGTCTTTCTGTACTGACTTTCATTTCAAGTACTGAAGCATTATCTGTGCAACTATACTTGGAGCATGACATGTTTAGGAAAAATTGTCAGCAGCTTGTCTAGCTGTAAGACAATGAGTTCTTCCACAGACTTTTTCAAGGTGACTTTTCTCCTATTAATACACTAACTTCATCAAACCTATGGACTCCTGCCTATCCTGTTTCTGAAAGTAGCACGTAGCTTGCTGAGTCAGGGAACAGAAAGAGGAGCTTTGCCTCCCTAGAATATTGGCATCAAATTATGAAACACCAGGCTCTGGCATAGTCAACCAGCCATGGCAGATATTTCTTGGCATTTGCCAGTCCTTTTATTTTACAGCTAGGAATATTTTTAAAGTAGACTTTTTGCATGTGTCTCTAGGTCTGTGTTCCCTGTGCATGTGCAGAACATTTGGCTGTGCTTATAGCTATTGTACCCAACGATAGATCCATGCCAGATAAAAATGTTTGTACTTGTAAAATATTCAAACAAAACTCAGAAAATTGGGTTTCCATTCAGTGGATGTCTAGACAGTGATGTAGTTAGCAAAGTAGGTTCAGAAACAACACACTGTGTTTGCAAACAGATAATACCACCTCCATTTTTTTTTCCATTTTCAGACTCCTGTTACCAGACAGACTAGGAAAAAAAGTTATGTCAAAACACAGCATGAAAAAGGCTATTCTTATGGTATTTCTAATAAGGAAGGCACCAGAAAATATAAAAAATCTAAAAATAAAGCTTATACTAATGACATAGCAGCCCTTATGTTAGGACTAAAGATGTTCAGATAAATTTCAAATAAGCATGATTTGTGGGTTTCAATTTTTTTTGAGCTATAAAGTCTAAGAAGGTTCATGGTCTGCTCGATAATAATTATATGATTGTGGCTCTATATAATCTTACCAGATACTATATATAATTGACCAGTGTAATTTGCAGCAGTAAAGCTATTATCTTCTAAATTGCAATTAGCATTATCATAGAATCATAGAATGGCTGGGGTTGGAAGGGATATTAAATATCAGCTAGATGCATGGGCAGGGACACGTCCCACTAGACCAGGTTCCTCCAAGCCCCATCCAGCCTGGCCTTGAACACTTCCAGGGAGGGGGCAGCTACAATTTCCTTGGGCAACCTGTGCCAGTGTCTCACCACTCTCAAATTAAAGAATTTTTTGCCTAATGTCTAACCTTAATCTCCCCTCATCACATTTGAAACCATTTCCCCTTGTCCTCTCACTACACACCCATGCAAAAAGCCCTACCCCAGTTTTCTTGCAGGCCCCCTTCAGATATTGAAAGGTTGTTCTAAGGTCACCTCAGAGCCTCCCCTCTCCAGGCTGAACAACCCCAGCTTCTTTAGCCTGTCTTCACAGGGGATGTGCTCCAGCCCTTTGATCATTTTAGTGCCTCTCCTCTAGACACGTCTTTTTTTTGCTTTTTTGCTGGGAACTCCAGAACTGGACACAGTACTCCAGGTAAATTATGATTTATGAATGACTCCATTATGATACTTCCCATATGTTTTAGATTTAATTTTTTACTTTCTTCTCTTTTGTTTTATTTGCAAATTAATAAAATAAAAAAATACATTAGCACAGACACTTCACTGCTTAAGATAGGCAGAAGAAGCTGCAGGTTTGTGATAAAAGGAGGTCATCTTACATGTATCCTTTTATACATTCAGTTTTCTTCTGCAGGTATTTGGTCCTGTAACAGATCCACAGTAGTTTTCAAAGTAATGTGAGAAACTTGGAAACTGCTGACTTGACTTGTGTTTTGTCTCTAGTCCACTTAGATCCCTTTTTTAATTGTCTGGACATGGGTTAGAAATTACCACACAGATTTTCAGCTCTCAAAACCCACATTTTCAATTGCTACAAAAAATTTATGCAGCTACAGCTTGGCTCTGAGACTCTCTGGTTTCTTTTGAGGTAGCTGTTTTATTTTCTCTTCTGTTTTGTAAAGTTAAGCGCTGTGATAGCTCCAAGTTGTAGCAAGGGGCTCTGAGTCTGCAGCAGAGCTTAAAAGTGGGTCCTTGCATAGGGTGTCATATCAGGGACCCATGCACTCATCCATTAATACTTTCACAGATTTCTGAAAAGTTACTTTCCTAGGAGATTTGTCCTAAGCTTTAAAGAAATATGTAAGACCTTTCTGAATAATGTGCTACTGTTTGGAATCAAGTGAAAGATCTATTATTTATAGGCTTTGGGTATTTCTATAAAAACTTCAGAGCTGTGCTCAAAATAATTATTTGAAAATATAGTCAGTAAAACCAGACTAGAACCAACAGCCATCCCTCAAAATATGACTAATTAAATAGATGACACCATGCAGACGACAAATCTGCCAAACACACTAAATAGCACCTTTCAAGCTGTGGGTCTAACGCAAAAAGCTTCCTCAAATTTGTATGCGTATACATATTTATATATGTATATATACATGAAAAAACAATAATGAAGACATGAACCATTAGCATTTAACTTCAAGTCACTAGGAAGGGCCTGCTACTGCTGTTTCATTGATTAATTTTTGCTGTCCTATGATCCTTTGTCAACCTGACACCTTGTGGAACAATCCTTTATTCCAGACCTAAATTGATGTAAGATATTACTACTATAGAGCAGTGACATTTTTATTTCACAGAAATGAGAATATGAGGACAAGAGCAAGGACAAAGTTGTCCTAAGGATGGGCAGCATCCAAGATCAAAAGCCACTCAGAAGCATTCCAGCATTATATCTGTTTCCTGTTTAAGCAGCCACCACGTAAATAGCTAGATAGTATTTAAAAAGAGAATTTAAAAGAAAACTTTTATTTCTCCTGGAATTACTGAAGAAATATTAAATTACACTTCAAAGAAGTTTAACATGTCAAGGTTGTTTTACTTTTTAAATATACAGGGCTCTTTCTGCTTGGAATACAGAATGTCTTCCAAGTGTAACGTGTCCAATTTCCTGGCTGTGATGCTGCGGAAATACGCTGCCTCTCTTTCTAACTCTCTGCAGACATTTATCTCAGTAACACTAGCTGGGGTTTTTATTTATTTCACAATGTCAAGACACTTCTCATTTTTCCTTTATTATATAGTATTCATTTTTAAGGTGATTGTTTTCCACTTGAAGGAACGTGAAGCTCATCCTTTTGGGAAGGGCCAGCATGAAACTGTAGGTCTCCAACTTATTTTGAGAAAGTAAATGGTACTTTGCTTTTGCACTACCCTTTGGCAGATGGGTGAATTTTACTTTCTGCTTCAACTCTTGATTTATAAAAGACATTTATCAAATGTTGTAAGGCATTCAGGCCTAAAAATGGTTGTCTTATATTTTCTTTAAAACTCAGGCAGATCTCTGAAGCACTGACAACTGATTCACCAGTAGGGTGTGTTTTCTTTACAAGGCAGTGGACAGGCATGTTTCAGCAATCAGGTGTGACTGCAGCCATCCCTACCCGTGAGCATGCACTCCGTTCCTGGCAACTGGGTGGAAGGAACCCTTTCACACCCCTTCCTTCCTCCTCTTGTCACTGTCTGTGCTCCCAGTGCTTCAGGGAAGGAGAGTACATGGAATGTGAGGAAATTTTTTTTTTAATTTCTCCCCCATGGAATCTGAGGCAGAGATCCAGGTCGGCTTCCTTTCTCATGCCAGTTTCACCTTGTTCTACGTTGTCCTTTTAAAGCTGGTAATTGATAGTCATGGATCTGGATTAATGGAGCTCAAGAATTACTCTCTGACTTCCTCAGGTTGCTTCAGATTTAACAAACTATGCAACTCTTATGTCAAGTTTGACACCAGAGGGAGACATTACCTACAACCTCCTTACTGGGGTTCACAAGGGCCTCCTTACCAGCCGGCTCCCTCTATCTGCAGGGGTGGTGCCGTCTTGAATAATGAGGAGAAGGGAAAGGCTTGAAAAAAGAAACACTCAGTTTGTTTTAATCCTCTCAGTGTGTAGTCTGTAACTCAGTGCATGGGGACTTCACAAATCCTGTAACCAAACAACAGGATTTACATATGTAGTTCCCAAGGCGTCACTTTCCAAATTGTTCTCCTTATGATTTCGCCCCAGTGAAATCAGTTCACAGTTTATAAAAATTACTCAAGGAAATAAATCTTTGGGGAGTATCAGTACTGCTTGAAAACTTCACTGTCTCTTTTGGGTAGCTGTCTTGGAAGAGAATTCTCCAGTTTCTAAGACTGTCACTTGCTATGTTTTGCTGAGTAAGCGTTTTCCATTTAATTTCTCTGTGTTCACATGTTGGTTTCTGAAACTATCTCGTTCCCCTCCATTCCATTTGAATAAGTGATTTTTTTTCTGTTTATACAATATTTTTCAAATTCCAAATCCACTTTTCTTTTGTATTTATAAGAACTGGTCAAAAACAATTTTTAACGAAAAAATAACTCAATGAGGATAATGGAAATGTTTTGGAAAGGAATTCTTTACTGATTCACAAAGATAAATTTCACTGTTTCTTTATAATAATTTCTAACTCCATTAGGAGGTTTCTTCTTTCCTCAGTAAGAACCACTTCCTTTAAAATTTAAAAACTTTCAACAATGTAAACAACTTTCCTTGAAGATTATTTCTTGAATGCTCTGCAATAATTCTCTAAGTCAATGCTTTCCTGTCAACTTAAAATGTGCAGATAATTGTTTTTCTGACAAACCTCTTTTTCATTTTATTTATTTATCTTTTCTCCACATAGCACTGTTTAATACATTCCAGTTCAACTAGTTCTGAAGAGAGAGAGTACTGATGCCAAAATATTGATTTAAAAAGTGCTGCCTCTTACACGCCATGGGTTTGTGCTGAGCCAAGAAGGCAGGATCTCTGAAGCTATAAATAGCACAGGTATAGTAGATCTCTTCCCCTATATCATACTTACATGGTCCACTAGAGTCAACATTGGTCAAGAGTTCCTAATCGTCAAAAATACTTAAGTGGTGAAAGACATGAAGGGATGTTGTATTAGCAAACAGAAGATCTTAGTCTCAGGTCAGCTACTGATCTACTCTGCTACTTCTCCTTCTGACTTACCTTACTTACATCAGAGGTGGCAATAACACAGGCATAGGTAATCAATGCAATTCAGAGTTTTCTGCCTCTGAGCCACCATCCAGGGGACCATGTGGCCACTCCAGGGTTGAGCATCAATGGCTGAAATTGCCCACTGCCATCTTCCTCCTTCTTGCAAGGGCATGTTGTAATACTGGATACAAATTCAGACACTGGGAAAACTGTGTGGCTTTGGGTAGGGTGTTAACCTGATGCACCTTTTGATGAACGGGCAGTGGTAACATATGGATTTTATAGCTGTGTTGGGATGGCTCTAAGCCATGATATGATTCAAGTTTTGCAATGGGATACCTACTTTTGTACTTGAATAGTCAGAGAGCAAGGGACACCTTAAATAAACTACTGTTATAAGCACTGTAGTGCATTTTAGCTGAAACAAACCCAAGGCATTTTTAGGAAAACAAGCTGGAGCAGTAAATCGTAGAGGATCTCATAAATGTAAATGTAACGCCCAAGGCTTCTTTTTTTTTTTTTTTTTATTTTTTTTTTTTAATTTCTCCAAGCAACACTTCATGTGAAGCTTCACAGCATATCACAAATTTTCTTCCAACTAATAATTAGCTTACCTCTGGCTAATACATCTTGGAGAATAACAGCATGGAGCTGCTAACAATACCTTAGGACACAGTAATGGTGTGGTGCTGAAGGCTGCAGATAAAGTTTATTTGTTTAACTATCCCATCAAAATAAATATATCAAAGCTTGCTTGTAAGGAAACAGGTATGGATATTTTTTAAAATAAATGCATTTCTGCATCTATTTAAAGACTTATTAAAAAAAACCAGGATATAGATCAGAGATAACACTTATGTTCTGGATGGGCAATTGTTCTATCCCACCATGCTCAGAGGAAGAACCAAGTCAAAAAAATCCAAGAGTGCAGGATAACTATTCAGAAAAAAAGTTGAGCTCCACACCCGAACTAGTTAAGTTCTCACAGGACCCCAGCATGAACACTGTAATGAAATTTGTAATGAAATCTGGACACTGTCAGGAAATTTGAATCTCCAGGAAATTTTTGTATCTGAGTCAAATAAGCTCACAGGCTACCAGAATCTTCCCTAAAGGCAAACTGCAAGATGGAGGGCTTCTATAGGAACTTGAATTCCCAAAGAAAAACTTGAGAAATCTCCTTGTCAGATTGATAGCTGAGAGATGCTGAATGAGAAATCACTGAGAGCTCTTTCAGAGCATCAATTATTTATATTTTCCTCCATGAGTCATTGAAAAATTATTTGTGAAAAATTTGTGCATGTGTCTGGATTTTATTAATAATTTTTCATTTTTATCTTTAGCTGTGCTTGTGCTAATGGAAATTTTAGGACATCTGGCAAGCCCTACAGCATTCTATTGACCGTAAATAGTTGCTGGAGTAGTCTCATAGTATGTATTGCTGTAATACAGTACCATCAAATTGCTTGGACCAGTTGGTAGTTGCCAATGCAGAGTGAATCTGCAAGCAGCAGGACAGTGAAAATACTGTCAAAGTCCAAGCATCTCCTGGCAAAATTGTAACACCTTCTTTTGTTCTCCTTTCTTTGCAAAGATAATATTTTCTATAGGCTTCAGGAAAAATAAGTCTTAAAAAATATTCTGGAATTTCCCACCAGAAGAAATGGCATAACATCAGCCTTTGACCTTAACAAAACATCCAAAAACTAGGATGTCCACCATTGTCAGCTCCAGCACCACAAATAAAGATGACAAATACTTGTGCCTACTGCAGTTTGTATAGCTGCTACTAGTGTTGCTGTGGCAGTTACCCTTCTTGATTCCAGACTGAAGAGATTTTTTTTCTGTTAAACAAAGTGGTAATTAATAAGCCATATATTGTTCCCTAGAGTAAATCAGATGTTTTCTTAAAAGCCTTTCATATACAAATATCTGAATATATGAAATAAGGCCTTTCATATATAAATAGTTTTTCTACTGAAGCTCAGAAGTTTCTAATATTCTAATATCCATTACAGAAGGAAATAGATAGCTTTTGCAGGATTTTGAAAGATAAGTGAGATTCTTTTTGAGACTGTTAAATTAAGAGCTGAAGTTTTATATAGAGAGGAAATTTAGACTAGGCCTTTGCTGTTCAGGTGACAGATAGAAATTTTGTTCATTTGCCAGGTCACTTGGTACCAACTGCTATCATAGGTATGGTGCTGTCATCTTTAGCCAGAGAAGCCACCTTCACAGGGGACAGTATGACCAAGAACACCACATGTACAAAAGGGAGAGAATTTTAACCTAGTACCTAAGCTGATCTGTCATCTTGGTCACATCAATTTTTTTCTCATACTGATCTTGGAAAAAAAAATGTCTTTGCCTCACACTAAAGTGCAGGGTATTTGTAAAGTTTTATGCAAGCATATTTCAGACAGATGGAGGTTTGATGGGGGATGAAATACAGTGGCACATAGGTGAAGCTGAAGAAAGAGAGACAGATAATACAGAAATAAGAGGATGGTAAGAAAAGAGAGGAAGGCAAGAGCTGGAATAAACAAAAGGATAAACCAGTGGCAGATAACAGAGAAAAAAAGAGATATTGTTTAAAATAGAATACAGTTTAGCATCCTATATGTAAATTGAGAAATTAAGAACTGAAGTGGAAAAATGAGATAGAAAGTCAATAAGAAAATAATCCAGAATCAGAAAAATGGAACTAGAGAAAGAAAAAAACATGCAGAGTTTAGCGAACTGAAACAAACAAACATGGTATGCCTTTATGTTATATCCCACTAGCTTTGGTAATCCCGTATGGGAATGCAAGGACTCCTATGTCAGGGCCAGGCTTAGGAGAAGTCAGTAGGAAGTTCATGGTTCCTGCTCTGCAAAAAGCTGCAATAGCAGTCATGAGCCATTCACTAATCATATTTTCTCAGAATTTCAATACTCTTTTCCTTTTTTTCTTTCATTGTGCTACACGCATAATGTATCATTTCCTGTAAAATTGTGAACCAAGGGCCAAAAGCAGGGCTTTTTTGTTTGTTTGCTTAAATCTCTGATGCACCACAGAACCACCACAGCAGATCTGATCCATCCATGCAGTGTTTCCAGTAAGGGAACATTTATCCTCAGCAAGATGAGCCATTATGTTGTTTGCCTTGCTTTTTCTTTTTATTTTTTCTCCATATTTATGCTGAATTCAAACCCAGAGGAAAGGCTTGCCCTTCAATCCCAATTATTGTCTTAGAAAGATAATAGAAATGATAAGTTTCTGGTATTGAAGAAACACAGGGAATTAACAGGTACAATAACATTAATACTGAAAATAGAAAAAACCAAATAGTTTCTGTTTTTAATCTAGGTGAATATGGTGAGAAGAAACTACAGTTAAAACAAATAGAAATCTACCCCTGCATCTGTACACTAACTTAGAAAATCTCTGTTCATCAAATAACTTACATACCTACTAAAATGTCAATACTATGGAAGTAAACGTACAAAAAAACCAAATTGGTATTGTACCCTAGTCTCGTAAGATTTTTTTATGGATTGTGTTGAGTCAGAGAATTCTAAATATAATACATTTGTTATGTGTTTTTTCATATGTGGAGATAACAAAATCAGGAATTTCAGGTTGCAGTTATTGAAAATAATGTCTAGAAACAATAATAAAATTTATTATTATTATATATTATTGTTATTATAACAATAACAATATTCTGGCTTATTTCTTTCCTTCAGAGCTTTGCCAGTATGAAGGAACTGTGGAGCACTGTGAGACTCTAGAGACGAGAGCTCTGATGCTGGAAGAACAGTAAGCTCTGGTGTTTTACTGGAAAACCAAGTAATGGGCCCAACTGATAATTAAGCCATTTTTCTTCACCTTACAAGCAGCTCTAAGGAACTGTGTAATTTTTTGTGACAGGAAAAGAAACAGTACCTAATTCTATTTAGGTCAACGAGAGTTTTAAAACTAATGCGCTTGGCCTCTTCAAGGGTGAAATAATGGGAATTTTAAGCCCAATTTTAACAGTAATTCCTCCACATTAAGTACTTGTTCTCACATCTTCTACTGAGATTTCTGATCTTAGATTTATGTAAGTACTGTGTAGAAAACAGCAATTTAGAGCATGTCTTACTGGCTTCCAAGCTTTAATAGTTCTAATTATTCTTCCTCCTTCTTTAAGACAGGTCCTATTTTCCTTACAAATGTTTATCTTCCTGTCTTTTATATGTCTCTTGTTTTGAAATTATACCTCATTCTTTCCTTTTTGAGAATGCAAGAAGCATCATATAGAGACAGCAGAAATTTAACTCAAGTCAAGATGATGTATAGGAATACACAATGTGAGAAATGAACAGAATGATAGCAAAGTGCCCTGTAAATCTGTGTAAAATATCTGTCACAGACCTGGAAAAATGCCGAAGCCATAAGAAATATATCTTAGCTTGTAACTTGATTAAGAAACTGATGTTTCTGATGATTAAGAAATTCTGCTCTTGGAACTGAACAGTTAACTGCTTTGTATTGGTGTTGTGTGTTTGCTGCATGTTCAACCCTTCCACTGATATCAATGCAAAACCCTCACTTTGAACCTGAGGGTTGTGATGTCTTTGTGATGAAGATAAAGTTGATGAATGTGTAGATTCATCTGTACAATTATGATGACTTCTTTGGAAGCACAATCACACAAACCCAATCCTCCCTTTCTTGTGAAATGTAGTACTCTGTCAGAGCTGCCTATTTTCACTTCTGTTTCCTATAGTTCCAGGATTTTTCTTTCAATGCCCTGGATATGCCCAATGTGTGTAATGAGAGTTTTCTGCATTTGATTCCTTCCAGTGAATGACTGCCTGGAAGGGCAGAGACATGCTCTAGCATCCATGAGACTATGATGGGGTAGCTCCCTTCTGGTTTAACTCTGAAAACATAGCTTTTATGCCTGTATCTTCCTTTCCCTTTCTGCAGAATGAGTGTAATGATAGAGGCCAATTTTCAGACCAGTGGATGAAAACTTCTGTAAAAGAGCTTCTATCTTTCCAGGTGAAAAATCCCTTGCTCTAAAGGATGAACATCTTAAGTGATCCAACATCCCATGACTCTGACTGTTTTGAAGATGGTTGTGCCATCCAGTGAGAGGAATTCATTTTTTTTCCTAATTATTAACTGGAAAACACCAGGAATCCCAAAAGCTGAGCTTTGGGATTAGTTTCCTTTCTTTTACAGCCTAATCCTTAAATCTTAAGCATAAAAAAGGTCCTTCCTTGAGCTTATATGTATGACTGAACAACATTCTGAGAATGAGAGCCTAAGGATCTAGTTTTGAAGCTCCTTGAAAGAGTCGATCTGACTTGGCACTCGGCTGGAGTATCTTTGTCTTAGAAGAGGGTGTAATTGCAAGCAAAGCCTTTCTGGGATCACTGACTTCCTCAAGTGAGGCAAACAGCCAGATCTGTCATCTTGAAAGCAAGATGATATCCTTTAGAGACTACCAAACAATATAATCTTTCTGGTGTTTAGCTCATCTCTTTTTCATGTAGGGAAGTAGGAACAAGAGTAATTGCTTCCAAAAGCCAGGAAGATTCTTTTTATGAAGGACTTCAGAGTGGTTTTGCTCCACTCATCACTTGTTTTTGCATACTAATCTCCATGACAAACTGTACTAGATTCTGCTCCCATTGATATCACTGACAAAACTCCATGGATTTTAGCTGGAACAGCATCAAACCCTATTTTGCTAATGGTTTAAAAGAAAAATCATACTTTCTCGTAAGTTTCATGCATAATTTCTTGGCAGTTTTCCTTCACTGCCTCAGTCTAGAGCCATGGAGACCTTCTGGGAACTTAATTTGTAATATCCTTGTTTCTGTCACAGCTGCAAATTACAGTGTGAAAGTCCCAAGGACTATATTGTTACAACTCACAAACAGCTCCCACAAAGAAAAAAGAAGAGTAATATTAAATTTCACTGAAAGCATATGACAGGTCATGAGAAATGGCATGAAGAAAGAGCTTATTTGAATCTCTTCCAGTGCATGTGTTTTCTACTCCTCCTTTACTTGTTTTAGCAACCTTTGGTCTTCAGAAACCATGAAAACATTGTCCTGTGCCAGAATATGGCATGACTCAAATCTCCATTTTTCTAAATGTTAAATTGCAAGTCATTTTGTGCCACCTCAGCTTTTAGTACAGTAAAGAACACCTCTAAGTTCTCCATCAGGGAAAGAGCCAGTAGCCTGTAATTCACATTTGCAAGGCAGACAGTGTGCATACAGACCACTGTACTCATTGCAGTGCTAACTGTACTTTGAAAATCCTTATGTAGCTAAAGAGATCATAAATTCATATATGCCCTATATGTGTGAGTTACAGTAGCTTCATGTATTTTCTGCAGAAACAGTTCCAATATGAAAACCACACCTTTAATTTAAAGTTAGTCTCAAAAGCAAAATCCTGTTATGAGCCCTTTTGGTCTAACAAGTGTGAATCTTATGTTCAAGAAAAACTCTTGTAAGGAGGTTAGGAGGCTTTTCTCACTAACATAAACTGAGAGAACTGAAAATACATGCCTTGATTTTACAGAACATCTGCAGCAATAAAAGTTAAACGATGATCACAGTTGTTCTCTGAGCAGCACATGAAAAAAAGGTGATTGCTGACTTTTGTTTCAGTGTTCTTATGCTAGAATAAAGATATCTTTAAAAAATAGATTGATATCATCTAATTAATATAATTTAATCTATGTTAATTTAATATAATTTATTTTTAAATTATTAGATTTATGGACAATCTTTACAAAGGTCTTCATGCAGCAAGTCAATGAGAAACACATGCTCCACAAAAATATTGTGTACAGATAAGCCATTTGATACAGACAAGTGACCACAGGGTAACTGAGTGGATGCAGCAAGTTGCCTCTGCAGCCACAGCTTTGTACACGTGTTTATGCTGAGCCTGCTGCAAGATGAAAAGTGTTATCATAGCTCATGGCAAAGGCAGTGTAAGGTCATGCATTTTAGTTGCAGTCAGGGGAGCAGGGAGATTGTGAGGTGTACATACTGCCTGGTGATGTGATTTGACTGAAAATAAGCTCAGCCCTAGTGACAATTGCTAGAGCTCGTATGGCCACCACCCTGGCATCTGCCATGCTATTACAGCTTCTCTATTTGCCTTCATTTTTCCCGATGAACCAAAAGGAACTGTAAAGGGTCAACAGCTCAGAAAACAGCCTCTGAAATTAAGTAAATGAAAATTAAACTAGGCTCCTCTAGACTATGGGATTAAATTAGGTTCCTCTAGACTTTCCAGCAAAGAAAGCTTTTTCCCCCAAAATGGGGATTTTTGTAACAACTCTTTTCCTCCAATTGTCTAAGTATGATTCTAATTTTACATAGCTGATGACTTGGAATTTAACACAATAGACAAGCTTCCAGCTATGTGGTAATAAATTTCCTACTGTTGCTTTTATTGACATGTGAAAACAGAAGTTAAATCATTTGTCAGTTGTTTTTTCCACTCTCAAAAATAAAAAATCACCACTAGTTTTTTTTTAATTCAAGATGAATGTTCTCAGAACAGATCAAAAGAAAATTTCTCAGTCTTATAGTCTGAGTGAGAATTGTAGCAGCTATGCTGGAGGAATTAGCAAAACAAACAAAAGCACAACAGACTAGTATGTAGAAAGTGATTTCACATGACAGGGACAATCGTCAGCAACTTATCTTTTATTTAGTCAGAGATGGCTTGCACCCTAGCTGGTTCTAAGACCATTCTACTTCTTGAATCTTGATGTGTCAAATGATGTGCCAAGGCGATTTGAGTGCTGTCAACACAAGTTTTGTATCAGGGTTGACCAGGCAAGAATTACAATGGGATTCTGTAAGAAAAGGGGTTCAGGTAAAGTAAAAGAAGTCAAAGCAAAAATGGATGCAATGAAAAAGGATAGATTTTAGTCTAATGAGGCCAGTTTCCTAAGGGGCCCAGAATATCCTGTGAACAGAAATTGGCTACAATGGGAGATGATTTAGAGCAGTTAAATTACTCTGTCTGGTGTCTGCCCTCTTGAAGCCCGTCCATTTACTGCATTCATCCTGTACTGACTCATCATGGTTTCTTTATTCTGTGCCTGGGAACAACCTGAAATGTTTTTCAAGCCATAAAAGCGTGCTTTGTACTTGTCATCACAGCTCTAGCCGTGCAGAGGTCAGTAGATGAAGAGAAATGGAGAAGGTGGAGACACTTGAAGAGGAATCCACAGAGTCATTTTTGGGAGGGAAGGAAAAGGTGGAAGATGATGTTTGCACATCATATCAAGCATCAGAATGTCAGAAGGACTTAGGATCTGTTTATTCCAGTAATGTTGAAAGGCAGCCAAGTTTGTCGTGGAGCTAAAAGCAGAGAAGTCAAAGCAGAGTGGTGCTGTCCCCTGGTGAAATTAAATTGTTAAGAAAATTACAATCCCTGGTGAAACTCAGTTCTAATATAACTATGCTTCCACCTCAGACCAGAGCTGGTGTATCTGTGCAGCACTCCACTGAACACACTCACATTCTTACTAATATTTAGGAGATCCTTAGAAGTGGAGTTCGCTCAGTGAACTGGCATAATTAGGAGAGCAGGTAACAAGAAAATTAATCCCTTTGCTCTACAAAGCAGAATGATTGTCTGGCTGATGCTTCAGTCAAGTCCACCCTAAAGATTTTCCTATGGTCCCCACGCTGCCACTAACCAGATTCCATTCCTCAGAGTGCTGTCTGATGTTGCCATATTGACTCTTCTGGTGAGGGTCCCAAATTCCTATTTCTTTTCTGCAATCTGATCAAATCCTTGGGGATGGCTGGATAGGCATGGATAGGCATCTAGTATAATTCAGGTGAGGTGAGCTGGAAAGTGTGAAATGGAGGAGGTTAATGCAAGAAAGTGCAGGTAGTGAGGGGATGTTTTAAACCAGTCTGGTGATTACATTACAAAGAAATTGTGTGAATAGTGGGATCAGCAAACAGAAGCCTTGAAATTGTAGGATGATGTTAGAAGACTACAGAACACTGAATTATTCTGCTCAGAATTTAGCCCAGTTTAAAGTTCACTGGTATAAATATATGCAATGAGAAGATAAGGCTTTTGTATCAGGATGTTAAGAGATATTGTTTGAAAAAATGGATAATCCTGCAATGAAGATTTACCTTAGAATTTAGAACAGACTCTGTGTGAATGCAGAGGTAGAATTTGCATTTGGATTTATCTCTTCCTGCAGAACACGTTCTTGTAATTCATTCTTCCAAAGCCCCATTACGTTAAACAATTTATACGAATTACCTCCTCTGCAATGCAAAAAGTGTTTGAAATGCGAAGGAAATTAGTTTGCAAATACAGGAAAACTGAAAGCTAACTGGATTATCCAAAAAGATAGGGTTTTTAATTAAAAGTAAACTGATACCTGAAAAGATGAGTTCCTGCACCTGCCACTAACAAAAGAAACACAAAGAGTAACTGCATTTGTGCAGGAGCTGGGAACATTCAGATGGCTGCTCTGCTTACCAGAAAGAAGAAAAACACTTTAAAAAACTTCCTGGCATACATAGTTCCCAACTTTTGATTTATCTGCATTACAATATTTCAGAAAGCAAAACGTGTGTTGAGATGTAACTTAGTACTGTGATTTTTAATTTTTAATTCTTTTATTTTTTTTTTCTTTTATGACTTCCTCTCTTTTAAGCAGATCATGTCTGGAGTTTACTATACAATTATATGGCTTTGAGAAGTGTGTTCTAGTTTCGAAGTATTCATATGTACATGATCTGCTGTGTGAGCTGCTGTGTTACTAATCATCTGTGAGGGCACAGTGGAAACGTTGCAGTCTGGGATTAATGACTTTACACTTCTATAAAATCAGACAGGGAAAAATGTCAACTTTTTTTTGGGGGGGGGCCCAGTCCTCGGCAAAAAAAGTGTCGAGGCACACTTGTTTCCAACAATACGAATGTGGCATGAATCAGTTTTGTGTATCAGCCAGCTGTGCATCCTGGTCTGTGAGATGTTTGAGTTCTAGTTCCAGAGCTGCACTGAGGTTTCCTTGACACATTCCATTTTACATCTACTCTTGACCCAGCTTAAACTGTAATGCAAACTGTGAACTGTAAAGCAGTAAAGTCTTTTTCCCACAGGAGAGTCTGAGCCATTCTGGTGGAAAAAAATAATTTGTGGATATCTAAACCACCTTGGGAAATCAAGAGTCGAGTCCTCAGTTGATTTGAAGAAGAATTGTTGGTTACCATCTCTGGACCTGTTTCTCCCCAAGGCTCTTGTTCCCCAAGAACCTTTGGTTTTTGTGATAGGAGTAGGAAGCTTTTTGTTTTTTGAAAATAGGCTGTTGTTCTCTGTGAACTCTGAAGTGCATTTCTAACAGGTGGAATTGTTCACCTCTAAAATCACCTCTGGAGAGTGTAATTGGAGTCTCTATGTCTGATGCATTTGACTGAGCTGTTCATCTCAAGGATGTATTTTATAGTATAGAAAGTCTTGCAGTCAGTTATTCTCTTTTCAGGTGGTCATCCTTAGTGGGAAAGCAACCTGTACAGCACATAGGAAGATGAGAACACTCAGAATTGAAGTGAAGCCAAGTTAACATTGGAAGTACATACATATTTTATGAGAGAGTTTTGCATGAGCAGAGTGAATCAGATTTTTCAGAAACTTACACCTGGTGCTAGAAGAAAGCTCTGTGGTTTTAAATTTCTTTAAACTGGGATGTCTGAAGATAAAAAAGGGTAGTTTTCAGAAATTATCTGGAATCTGCAGAACTATAAACTGCAGTGCCAATTTGTCATCCTAGGCGTATCTTCATTACAATTTTCCAGTAAGTTTTCTTTATTATATTTAGCTATTCTCGAGGACAATGTGAAACTTCTTCCTCTATTTCCCAAACACAGCCCATAACTTTAGGGTTTATTTCAAGATTAATAATCATCTGCAGTGAGGAATAAAGAAGAACTAAAGTGGTATAAAAGAGAAGCATGTGCAAAACACTGCGATGTTCTCATGTGTATTTTCTGGTTCATTTACAGAAAAACTGAAATAAATTGGAAGCTCTGTTTTAGAATCTTAATAAGCCTCAGAATGCATCCCTAGCCCTGAATGCTGACAAAGGGTAGAAAAACACTGAACTTTTCCATTTTGGTGTTCCTGAAATGAGAAGAAACTAATGTAAATGGAAGAGGTCAGTTTATTTGTAAAGGACTGACAGATCATTTTTTCAAGATCACTGACTGGTCTCAACAACTACCTGTATAGATAAAAAGACTATTAAAATAGACTATTACAAAGTAAGCAGAATTTCAGTTTGACTGTTGATCAGAATGAGAAACACAAGAATAGGAATAAGAAAGGAGCTGAAGCAATATTTGAGGTGGTACCTTATTTGAAGAAAAATGTAGCAACTCTACAAAAGAGCTGATCTGCTATCATTCTTATCCCTGGACTACTGATGTTATTTTCTTTGGTTGCTGCTAAACAGTGATCTGAGATGATTGCAGGAAGAAAAGAGATGGGAATTAAGGTGTTAAATCTATTGGAAAGGAGGTTCCTTTAGTTCTGCTGCTCATAAAAATTTACAGGGTTTTTTTGTTTGCTTATTTGTTTTCTTTCCTCTGTAGCATCTAACTGTATTCTTATAACAGTCTTTCTCCAGCATTTATCTAATATGACATTCAAGGGCCAATGCAGTGTTCTGAACTCTTTCAGGGTTTCTTCATCTGTCCCAGATGGTGAATTAAATCAAATTAGTAATACTAGTATAGTCATAGCAATAGAAAATTCACTCCATTGGTAAGATTCAAGTTTTAAAGGGTGCATGCTACCATTTACATAGGCATATACAAACAGTTAGATGCTTGTCCCTCCTGAGAACATGGGTTCAGCACTGGAGCATGTGAGCCATATGTCACTGTGAGTGAACAAAACAGTTTTGTTTTTGTTGGAAGGCCAGCTTGAAGACATGAGAAAAAATCTTCATGTCCAGCTGGAACTAGCTTGGAACCAGCAAGGAACTATTATTTGCTTTGTGTTTCTGTGACTGGAGCTGGGAACAAACATCAAAACAAAATCTTCAGTATGATCAATTATGTTTTGGTTGTCAGCAGTATCACATGTTACACTGGTATAAGAAAGACATAAGAAAAACAGCTGCTTCATAAATATATAGTTTGGATAAAGTTCTGTAGATTCTGCAGAGATTACAGTACAGTTTTTCATTGATTAGAACTAAAATTCTTCAAATCTGAAGGTAGAGAAAAGGAAAAAGTAATATGATAATATTTATTTTCTAAAATAAGATGCCTCCATCCCAATGAAGTTCTTTCCTAAAGAAGAGATCTCTGTACTGCTGCAAGAAATGTTCTTCTTCTGATAAGATAGGAAAATGAGAGGCTGCCGGTCAGCACTTAGGATTAACTAGCCAACCTTTATTATTTATTTTATTTTAAACTATTAAGGCTAACTCTTCAAAGTCCTTTCCTTTGATAATATTACTCAAAAATCCATAAGATTCAGGCAAAGCTTTAACTCATCTTGTTTACAGCAGCAGTAGTTATTATAAATAACTACTATAATAAATAAGTTATTATCCTTTTAATCACCTATTCTCTGTTTTGCACCTTCAACATAAGAAATTTTAACTATGATTCTGCTCATTTTTCTTTGTGATTATTCCCTTTTCAGTTTTGCACATATGGTGTTCATCTCTCTGATTCACACTCCCATGTTTCTAGGACTTTCATTATATTGTTAAAAAAAAAACCTCTTCCAAATGGTTTTAACTAAAATGACTCCTAGCTTCAGCAGCAGGCAGTTCCTTTCTCAGATGTACCTTAGGAAGTGTGTGTTGTCTGTGCTTAATCCTTTCTATTCTTCAGTGTTACGGCAGAAGACTTTTTTTTTTGGGGGGGGGTTATCAATGGCATATTAGTAAAATTTTAAGTTCTCTCCATGGTTATGGAGCCTTAGAGAAGGATCTTCATGCAGGTGGAGACATGACTGAAATGGAGGCAGATCAGCCTCTAAGCTTTGGCTGCATCTGGGTCTTGATGTGAATCTGATGCCTTACTCTGCATCAAAAAACTAATTATTCACTAGAGTTATCAAATAATGTGTTTGTTTGTTTGTTTTCAAAAGCACTAATGGCTTTTAGGGCATATGTCCCATTGACCTTTAATGTACCCCATTTAAGACTAGGTCTCACTGTTTCAGCATCCTGGGCAAAGTGATTTCTAGATCCCCACAGTAAACTGGTAGTTAGAATGATCAGTTAACATTTAGTGCCTAATTCACTTTAGAAAATCTGTCTTTCAACTGGTTACAGTTTATCCAGAAGCCAGGTCATATTTCTAAAATTCACAACTTTTAAGAAACAGATTGCTTGTGCTTTAGAGGCTCACTAATATTATTTATTAAATATTTTTGAGCACTAGGCACTTTTTAACATGGCACTAGAAGGAGGAGATTAAAATATGCAGCCTTTTTTCCACACAATGCATTGTAGCTCAATGAAAAACTATATGCTTGAGTCAGGAGTTTCTGGTTGAAATTCTGAGGTATATATGTTCTGGGGTGTCAGACTAGTTATTTTCTAAGGTCTCTTAAAATTCTGACACTGTGAAAAATGACCCAACAGTATTCACTGACCCAAAATTCAGCAGTAAAAATTATCTCATACCTAGAGAAGGAGAGGCTGTGTTAGTTTGTCAAAGTTGTTAATTTTACATGGAGCTTATGTAAACAGAATAAAACACTTTATCATGAGAATTCTATTCTTGATCCAATTTTCAGGCAACATTTTCTGCTGTGTAAACATAAGCTATAATCTTCACAGTGCAAGAGAGGATCAAAAAATGCAAATGAACTGTGTTAACTCTGCTATCTGAATTTTAGTATTACTATGATATAAGGCACTTCTTTATTCTTCCATCTTGAAGTAGTGACATCATGCACCATAAATCAGACTCACTGAGTCATGAAGTAGCAGGACTCCAAGCATACACTGACAGGACAATTAAATGGTCCAGAGAAAACTTCTTTCAGCTTTACACCAGCAGAGAAGCAATGGAACACAAAGAATTTGTGATTCCTGTGAACAACATATAGTTGATTCAAAGCACCTTCTATCAATACCTAGTAACATCTCTGTGTCCAGTGATAGAGACCATCACTTTTTGCTTTTCACAGAATCATAGAATCTGCCGAGTTGGAAAGGACCCATCAGGATCACCAAGACCAACTCCTGCCTCTGTGTAGGGCACCCTAAGAATCACACCATGTGCCTGAGAGCATCATCCAAATGCTTATTGAATTTTGGCAGGCTTAGTGCCATAACTACTTCCCTGGGGATCCTATTCCTGTGATCAACTGACTTCTGGGTGAAAACCCTTTTCCTTATACCTAACCTAAACTTCCCCCAGCACATCTTCCTACCATTCCCTTGGGTCCTATCATTGGTCACCAGAAAGAAGAGGTCAGCACCTGCTCCTCCTCCTTCCCTGGTGAGGGAGCAGTAAAATGTGACGAGACCTCCCCTCAATCTGCTCTTCTCCAGGATGAACAGACCAAGTGCTTTTAGCCACTCCTCATTCAGCTTTCCCTCTCAACCCTTCACCAACCTCATAGCCCTCCTCTGGACACTCTCCATGTCTTTTATGTACTGGGTGTATGAATATCCAAGGTTACTGTGTCCCAGGTACAAGATCTGGCACATCTCCTTGTTCTCTATGCTTTTAGAGATTTGAATCTTGTTTAGCATATCCTGGATATATGAAGTAAGTCACATGGGAGGATCAGGCTGCCTGGGACAGTGTGGCTTTTTTTGTCCACCATCCCCATCCCACCTCAGTCCTTTCAACAGAACTGCTAAAATGGTCAGCCACCTAAAAATATTCCTGTTGGCTGCAATCACACAGATCGAAATTTGAGTCCAGCAACTGATGTATTTTGTAAGAGGGAAGATCTGTGTGCCCAGGAAATTTAAGCCATGCCAGGAAAAGACATTGAAAAAAAATTATAGATCTGCAGAGCAGTTTCATAAGTCAGACAAAAGATGTGGTATAATAATAAATACCTGTGCTCATTCTCCTTCACTGAAGTTGTTTTTCATTTTGATTAGTGATTTTAAAGGCTCATTTCTTAGCTTTCTATCTTACCTCTAGGAAAATTTTCCATTTTACAGTTCCTGTACACACATGAAAAGAGAGATCACAATAAAACAATGTATTTACTGAGACTAGAACTTTCTTCTCAAATGAAATGACTCTGGTGCTATAAACAGCTGAAAATATTTTCTGCGTTATTAACAGCCTCAGGATCTTATTAATGACAGGCTTGTTAGAGTGTGAAATGCCTGCTGGCTTTTCTCCAGGGTGTTTAAACTAATGAGCTGCAAAGAATGAGGGAATAATTTTTCATTCATTCTCACTTCAAGACTTCAAATTTTCATTGACTTTACTGATATCCATCCTGCTTTACACTAGTGAAGGTGAGAGAAGCATCAAGCCAAAGTCCACATGTAGAAGCAGGTATGAAGAACAAGCTGGAACTTAAATTATTGACTAAACCTAATATTTTAATGAAGGATAAGCCAACCTATAACACAGTGAGAAAATGGCAGTCTGTGTCTTTTCCCCACACTTTTGGCATTCCTGTAAAATTAGTTCCCTCAAAATGTCATTTCATAGTTCTGGATCAATTGAAATAAACAAAAAGCAAACCAAAACCCCTACGAAATCACAAAAGTTATATACATCTTTCCTTTTGTTCTGAGCTTGGTCCAAATTATTAACATATTGCATCAAACGTTGACCAGTTTTGTAAGCTGTTTTAATTTGGGGAGGGGAAATGTGCCCAATTATATTTTTTAGATTGTAGACAAATCATAGGACTGGAGGACCCACATAATTTTGAAAAGGAATGTGTTGCTCAAAAGATAAAACAAGGGGAAAAACTCTGACATATTTGAACCAATAAATAAAAAAATTATAATTACTCCATCAGGAGTTCAGTTAGAGCGTCTGAAGGGGGTCACAAAAGTGACATACCAATTCTCTTAACCTAATCCAGAATCTCAAAAGGAAGCCTTAACAATTTTTGGGGGGATATGCATGATTGTGCTTCTGAGGTGACCAAAAGTTTTTGCTCAGCCAAATACACTAAGGGTTCCTCTCTGGGCACGTAGTGCTTTTGGAAAGTGTAGTTTCCTAGCTGCTAGAGTGCAGGACAATAGAATAAATAATAATAAAACTAGTAATGATAGCTGGTCATCTTGATTAACCCCTTGTTCAAATCAAGGCTAGGTTTTCTTTCGCTTTCTTAAAGAATTTGGCTTATCGTTTCATGATGGTATTTGGAATGTATTTGCCATTTCTATCAAGTCCCTCTGTAACACAGCTTGCACATTTGTGAAATGGTGCTAGCTGTATCAGTGAGGCAAAAGCACTGACCTGAAAGTAGTCTTCACACGGAATTTACAAGTGTTCCTGCCTGAAGATGGAAGCTGATTAGAGATTTCTACTGGCAGATCACAGATGTGAAACACTGCAAAAGGGTTCTGGGTTTTGTGAAACTCAGGACTGTGCTGCTGCCCTGGAGCATCCCAATCAAGATAAAACTCTGGCGATTTGCTGTGCCTTTGGCAGCAAAGAACTGCAATTGCTGCCCAGCTTTGTCAGCCAAGCACAGAACTGAGGAAAAAGGGGTCTTAATCATTCTTTCCTTCAAGAACTAAAGATGCACTGAAACACTAAGAAAGATGAACAAGGAAGGGAGAAACTTAAAATGTTATTGCTGAGCACTTGAACAACAATGGGAAACCACTGGAAAATAATGTTACCACTATATCAAACCTTTTAAGCTTCCAGCTTCCCATTCACTTGGCATTTTCAACAACATTTCCCTGACTAGAGGGTGAACCATGTAGTAAATGCTGTGGAGTCACAGGTCATTTGAGTAACTCCAGTTCTAGTAATGTTCGTGATTAATTTTAGAAGAGTCTGTGGAATGAAATAGTTTAAAATTGACTACACGAAGCATACTTGTGAAAATCACATGTTCTCTCTAGTCATTCTTGAATTTATCTCCTCAATTATTTTTATCAACAAACATTTTCAGATTGGTCTTGACTCGTCTGTTAAAATATACATGGTGTTAATCAAAACTGTGCATAACCTACTAATCATGCTGTCAGCTGCTGCTAGCTCTACAGAGATGTGAATATTCAGGGAAAAGTAAAATTCCAACTTTATGGCTATCTAACCTGTATTTGTTGCACATGAGAAAGGGTAGGCAAAGGCCCTTGCAAGCCATGTTTCAGTGTGCTTTTCTAAATAGCACTAAACTAGTTAATTTCAATTCACACATAGCTAAGAATTGCATGCAAATCAGAAAGCAGCAAACACAGAACTGTTTTGCAGTGCAATAAACAACAAAAAAAATCCACATTTTTCCACTTTAAAGCATTAAAAAAAGACTATTTAAAGCCATTTTAAACCACGTAAACATTTTAAAACCATTCCAAACTTGCCACTTTGTCTCACTGAATTATTTCATTACTCATGTCTTCCATGACAGCAGCATCACATGCTTAGGTCAGTCTCAAGAGGTGCTTTGTGTATGTGATCATGCACACTCTTCAGCACATAATCTTTCCTGAAATGTTCTAGTGACAATGTACAAGGCAACAAGTACTATTATTATTTTTGCTCCTCATCCTGGAAATTAAGACCTGGAGAGATGCGGGCTGTTTGAAGTCCTGCAAGACAACACGCACAAGTAAATTGCTATAAGCACACACAAGTCTTTTTTTTTGAAACATTCATGTGAACATAGCATAGGCCTGGATGGAACAGGCTGCTACTTAAATCATTAAATATCACTCAGAGACCCAGCTACACGGACATAGGCTAAGTCAGTCAGTAGTAGCTGATTGAAGTTACTGAGAGAGAAACAATAGACATTTTCAGTGCTGGGGTTTTTTTGTTGTTTTTTTCATTTGGCACTTCATGACTCTCTAGTTAAAATACTAACATTCTGCAGTAATTTCATAGTGCTTGTTCAATGCATTACAAATTGGGAAAGTGATAGCTTTTAAAAAGTAGTCATCAATCAGCAGGTAAACAGCAGGGTAAAGGGTTGTATTAGTGTCCCTCAATAAGCCCCCATGCTCAGGCACAGCTTGCATTGGGATCAAAGCTCAAAGGCTTATTCTTATAATAATCATCAATTGCAGTGAAATCACAGAACATAGGAATTTCTTCCTTAGATCTGTGTGCCTAAAGGCTCCTAAGCTATTTCACAGTTGCTTCTGACCATCGATGCAGTCAGGCTCTGGTTTGCTGCTGTTCATGAAACATATGGGAAACATGTAAGAGGCAAGAACCTGCTTGAAACCAATTTTCTACTTTTTTAAAGGTGAGAAGGTGGGATTCCATCAACAGTTAAAAATCATAATTCTCAGATACTAGCTATAGCTGCATGATGTTAATCTGTTCTTGACCTATAGTCAACAGAGACCTTTAGAATATCAGCTATCTCCTTGGAAAGGAGCTCCCTTCTCTTCCTCTTTCATGCAGGCAAAGAGCTCCACAGCTCTTTTGGATACATCTCTATGTGTTGTTAAGGAAACAGAGTTAGCAATATAATATTTCTAGCTAGATCTGTTTACTTGTATCTGTTTTGTTGAAGACACTGCTTAAAGTCTGTAGAAGTGAGGCTGCAACTTTCACTTACACGCATTGATAAAGTATAAAGTTCAGTGCAGCACATACAGGTATGTCTAGGAAACAGAACCATCAGACTTTTTTCACATGAAGAGATGAAAATCCATTTCATATACCTGAATAAAATTGGAGAAGATACTAAAAAAGAAACAGAAAAAAGCATAAAAATCAAAAACAAACAAAAAAACCAAACCAAAACAACCAACCAAAAAAAAACCAACAACCAAACAAACAACAGAAGAGATACTATCTCAGTGTGGAGGGTGAAAAATATGCAGTGCAGGTGGAAAATATGCTTATACAATGCATATACAACTAGAAGTGCCAGTGCCATGCCAAGAGTTGATCACAGTGAGACAGTGATAGTAAGACTGCTCTGCTGGCTGCATATTGCATGTACACTAATAATGCTGGTAGGAGAATTGCAGAGGTCATACAGCTCTGAAACTCTCTAGAAATATGGTCTTTTACAAACCAGCAGAAGTCATACTCTCTGTATGCAAAACATCAACTTGTGCCTCAACAGGATGAGTCTGTCAGACTCATTACACAGGAGGGATTTTGAACAAGTACTGGAGGAAGAACAGTGGCAGTGCTAAGGTATTATTAAAGATAGGCACATACATATTAAGGATTAACTTTATTTCTGCTATCCTTCCTATGCTAAATGCAAATATATGCAAACACAGACGTACTAATGATATTTGCCATTCTACAAAAATATTCTACAAATGTCTTTGTTGAATGACAATATAGACTTTGAATATTATGAGAAGAGTAAAATAAATGATGTATTCAGTGGCTTAGGAAGAACATAAGAAATCTGAGACGTCTCCAATTGATTGGCAAGGTAAAGGTGGCATCTCTTGAGACATGGCATTTAAATGAAGATGTGAGAGTGAATCAAGCAGAAGCCTTACTCATACTGTTGGGAATCTCATTAGATTACAGGATAAAAAAGAGGAGTAAGAAGGGAAAAGTGCTTGCAAACAAAAAACTGAAGAGGCATCAGAGTGTAATTGGAGCCAAAGGATGAGAATGGAGTTTCAGCTTTAGAGCCTGGAAAACACAGACAATTTGGGGTTATTGTTGTTCTTGGCAGGCAGCAACATGCAGAAGGTAAGTTTGATTTCTCCCAGGTCCATGTGCAAGAGCAACTGGGAGGGTTGGCCATGGGCAAATGAAGCAACTGTGCTAGTGGGAAGAGGCAAAATGCATCACATATTTGCATGTGTTTTTTCTATGCATCATATTGGTGAAATTAACATGCTCCATTCAAGAAGCTGATCTCAGTGGTGCTCTGGACAGGCTCAAGAGAGGCACCTATGAAGAAGAGACTTTTTTGCCCCTCCCTGGTTTTTTTGCATTCACTCCTGCCTTGCTCTGGAAGACACTTTCACCTGCCTAACCTCCTACCACGAAGGAAGTTTCCAATACCAACCCTTCCAGTCATACTCAGCGAGGACTTTTTTTGCGTCTGGACTAAGCCCAGTTCTTTTTCAGATTTCTAACCTAGGGTTCCTGTTCCTTGCAATCTTTCCCTGTATCTGGCTGAAGGCCCTTTTTGAGGTTTCCTTTGCAGTGGACCATTTCTCTGCTTCTTCCTCCTGTCTGCTGCTTTGTCCCTAGCTTTTCTGCCTTTCAACCTTCCTATTGCTGGTCCATTTTTTTCCTGATTTTGCTTAGTACTAAAATCCCTAGGGATTCTGCTCATATTCACATTTCTGCCTTTGTCTCTCAATCCTTTGTACCCTATCTTCTCCTGCCACCCTTGCAACTCTTTGGAAATAATGAGTCCCTATCAGTGTTCATTGGTTGCTTTTGTACTGATGGCTTGGTCAAAGAAGCTGCAAACTAAAGAGGGAGAGTGTTTTCACCAATGTTAGTAGACAGCCTCAAAGGTTGCATGAGGTCCCAAAAATCTTTAAAAAGCCTTGAGAATATATAAAGAATCCAATACCTCAATTTCATTGGTATGCTCTAAGTTCCTCATTCTGTGCTTTTATTTGTGATTTTATTACAGTATTACCGGTTGAAAGAAGTGTATTTTTCTTGGGAAAGAATCTAGGCTGCTCACCTGGGACTTGGATAACTCAGATCAAATCTTTTTGAGGCACAAAATCCTCATGTGATTTGAGTGAATAATGTTTCTCTGTCTTTCCATGTAGCATGAAAGGCTTAAAAAGGTGTTTCCTTTCCTTGCAGTAGTGTTGTAAGGATGAATACAATAAAGGTTTTGAAGTGCTCTGTCACTACATCACTGGGGCACTATAAGTGCCTTAGAAAAAAAGGCCATTTAGTACTCTTATCCAAAATGCCTCACAGCTTTCTGATGACATTAAGTAGATATGTTTTCAATGGCTTTATTTAGCATATATTCTCTTTTCTTTTACACGATAGTTGAAATTACATATTCCCTATACATAATTACAGAAATATATTACAATATCTAATCGGATGGAAAAGGTTTCCTACAACCCAAGAAAGGTTGTTAGAGGGATTTAAATTTCTTTTGTCTTTAAATAGGGTTGTCAATTATATAGCTTAGAGGAATGTTTTGTAAACATCATTCGTATTCTGAATGGGTATACATATCACACTTCTGAGATTCCTGTTTTCTTTACTCTCAAAAAAATTTGAAGTGCGTGCAATCCAGAAAAATACCTTGGGCATCACTCGAGGTCCTTGTGTACTTTAAAAAAAAAAAATCAATTTTTGCAACTGCTACTAGGGCTTCATATATGTAGAAGTCTTCAAGGCACTGATAGAGGTCACATGTTGGTGAGAACTTTTTGTAAATGTTCCTAAGAGGCTACTGGCATTAGTCCAATACATTGGACTCCTCATTTGGCTTCACAATATTATGAGGGATAAATATTGTCATGCTGAGAAGCAGACGAGGTTATGAACAGTCTGGGTTCTGTCTCATTTTTGAAGGCTTAAAAACCAACACGAAAACTGTTTAAATCTTTGCTCAAACGTACAGAACTGTATTTTCCCCTCAAGGAAGAAATGGAAGGCCTTCAGTATTTCCTAAATGAAACTAATTAAAACTTTGATCATTATTTAATTCACTATGGGAGTTGGCTACAGGTTGTTACATATTTGATTGCTCAAAGTACAAGGTACTTACTCATGTACAGAAGTTGTTAGGTATTGCATGTGCTGAAAAACACTAAAAATGTGTTGCATATGATAACAGGAAACAACAGAAAGAAAAAAGTGCACACCCTTAAACACAAAACCCTCAGTTCCTCAGGTAAGGATGTTGATAAGAACAGATGAATTCCTTTTAAAAACTAAGAAAAATGAAAGGGGACTAGTTCTGTACTTCTCCAGAACTTTATGGCAGTTTGTGCTTATTAATAAACTGCAGTTTCTTCACAGAGCAGTTCCCCCCTGATGAGTCATACGCTGGTTGTTTTTCAGAAGGGCAGATAAAATAAAAAAGGATGACTGCTCTTGATAAAAATCAATCACTATAGCATGTTACAAGGACTTTCAAGATCATCAACACAGTAAATAAGTCATACTTTGACTTTGGGAATGTCTCTTTAATTTTTAGCTACAGAAATTTGAGCTCAATGGGTAAAAGAAGACATTTAAGTAGCCTGAAAAGTAGCTTTGTACAAGAAATAAAGAGAGCAACAACTTCTTCAAAGACTTTGTAGGTGCTAGAGACTTGCACCATTGTATGCAAGTTTGTCATCATGTTTCTTATTGCAAATCCTGTTTCAGCTTTCTGAGAAGTCCTCTCTGCAGCCTACCACTTGTCCCACATCAACAGAGGAGGCTGCAATGACTACAGGGTGAGGGGCAGATCCAAGCACCCAAAAGCTGGAGTTTTTTAATTAAAAGGGTTGTTTCTGGAGGTGCAATTTACTACTTAAATCTGTCAAAAGCTCTTAATAAAAAGGCTTAATTGCATCATTTGGAAACACTTTTGTGAAGAAGGATGAGAATTTATAATGGCTTAGCCCAAAAATGTCCTGTCCATACAGTGCTTTGGGCATTTACAGTTTCATAAGACACCAGCAGTGAAAATGAAGCAGGGACATCTTTTTTCCTTTCTTCCTTTGGTATTCCTTTATTTCATATGGAACAAGAAGTTTATGCTCCAGGCTGCATGCCATTTAAGTTCTGCTCAGTTTCTGGCAGGAGCTGCTACATCTGGACCCTTCCTCCCCCCGATCTCCTAGCTGCCTTTTGCTGAGACTCCAACATGCAGCACTGGCAGCAGCTGAGAGGTGGGCAAGAGAGATGTAAGGGACTGGTCTGACAAACTTTTTGGGAAAAAGCAAATCCCCAAATATCTGGTGATATTTGTGGCTACTTCAGCTCTCCCAGGAACTCCAACACTACCCAGAAAAGCAGGTGGAACTGTAGTTCTAGGGCTCTCCTCTGCTCCCAGCTGTCAGCTGTGCACACAAACCATCACACTCCTGCACACCCTGATGCTATTACAAAAACATCAAGTCCAGGAACCCCCCCCAGGCACACTTTTCCTACCCCCCCCAACTCACGCTCTCCCCAGCAGTCTTAGGCACCCTCTCTGAAGTACTCAGAACTGGTAAAGTTTGTGATGATCTGTGTCTTTCCCTAACACTGCTTCTGGAAGGGCAGATTAACCATACACTGAAATTAATTGGCATGCAAAGTTATTTGAAAAATGAAAATTGGTCTATTGAATCATTTCAAATGTCATGCACAGTGCAGAACAAAATTTGGCAGGGAGAAAGGTTGATTATCATAGGTAGGCAGACCAGCAGATGGCCAGGTGCTTGAGAACACTATCTATGAGAAAAGGATGTTGTTCATAGCTCCTGGACTGCCTTTTTCTATGTTAATAAACAGCAACTAATATTGTAATAGAAATTTCTATGAGCTCCTTTTGCTATATGATAGAGTCCATTAACATAACACTGATATTTGTGTAACCATAATCATAGAATTGATTGGGTTGGAGAGGCCTTTAAGATCATTGAGTCCAAACATTAACCTAGCACTGCCAAGTTCACCACTGAACCATGTCCCTAAGGGATGGTGACTCAAAAACTTCCTTGGGCAGCCTGTTCCAGTGCTTGTCAACTCTTTGGGTGAAGAAAGTTTTCCTCCAATCTAAAACTCACACGGTGCAACTTGAGTCTGTTTCCTTTCGTCCTGTTGCTTGTTACTTGTGAGAAGAGGCCAAACCCCACCTCACTACAACCCCCTTTCAAGTAGCTGTAGAGAGCAATAAGGTCTCCCCTCAGCCTCCTCTTCTCCAAACTAAACAACACCAGTTCCTTCAGCTGCTCCTTGCAAGACTTGTGCTCCAGACCCTTCACCAGCTTTCTTGCCCTTGCTCCAGTACCTCAATGTCTTGTAGTGATAAGTACTGAACACAGTATTTGAGGTATGAATGACCTCAGCAGTGCTGAGTGCAAGAGCACATCTCTACCCTAGTCCTGCTGGCCACAATATTCCTTGTACAAGCCAGGACACCATTGGCCTTCTTGGCAACCCGGGCACTGCAACTTGTCAACAGCTGGCTCACATTCACATGGGTGTTGATCAATACCCCCAGGTCCTTTTTCTCTGGGCAGCTTCCCAGACACTTTTCCCTGAGCCTGTAGTATTGCATGGGGTTGCTGTGGCCCAGCTGCAGGACCCAATACTTGTCCTTCTTGAACCTCATGCAACTGGCCCTGGCCCATCAATCCATCCTGTCCAGGTCCCTCTGTACAGCCCCTCCTGCCCTCAAGTAGATCTACACTCCCTCCCAGCTTGGTGTCACCTGCAAGGTTATTGAGGGTGCACCCTCATCCAGATCATTGATCAAGCTGTTAAGCAGAACTGGATGCTGCCACATGCTTATCTCTGTAGAGTCCCTTTAAATCCAAAGCTGGTAAAGTAAGCAGTGTTTTCAGTGGGAGAATCATGTTGCTCATTTAGTTTCCATATTTAAACTCCTATGGAGTGTTTTCATAAATGTTAGGTTTGGTTAGAGATCACGATGAAAACTCTTTCAGTAAAGATGCAATTGCTCCTGAATGCTGCACAGTAGTTCAGGTGGAGAGAGGAGATATGGTTATATTTCACAAGTCTTCTTGCTCATTCTGTTTGCTCTTCCTTGGTAATAAAATTAATCAAGAAACAATTTAATTGCAGTTAATTCAATTTTTTTGAATTAACTGCAATAAATAGTTCCTAGGGGGATGGGTGGTGCCTGTGTGAGAATGTGCACTGTGTCTGGTTAGAGAGCTGCACTGCAGGAAAAGGAACCACAAGCTGTAACCAGATGGGATCAACCCCACAAAAGAAATAAGGGCATTGAGCAGGAGGCAGATGGAAACTGCCTGGGTAAGGAAGTCCAGATGGTCAGAGCTGCAAGTATGTTGTGATGGAAAGGCTGGATCTTCATTCCAGGTTTCCTGGCATCTGTATTTCTTACAGTCTGCCTGAAACCATCCAGGGTTCAGGCTGCCCACAGAACCCTCCTTCTCTTCCATCTCTCCCACAATCTGCAACAGGATGATCGGGAGGTCTTCAAAGGATAGTCATGGGGTTTCGTGACTACTTGAAGGGGTTACCTCAAAAAATGGGGGTGAGAGAGCCTTTGTGGGAGGAAAACTAGGAAGGAAGTTTGATGCAGTGCTGGCCCTCATAACACCTGTGTTATGAGTGCAGAAGGGCAGCAGTACCAGGTTTGAAGGTGTCCTGTGCATCAGACCACACTCAGGGCACACACCACTTACAGAAACTTGCTGGAGAGGTGTCTTCTGCTTACAGAGAGTAGCAGTTGCCCTTAAAGGACAAAACCGTGTTGTCTGGAGGCAGAAGGATAAGGTAGAGTCTAAAATGAGGCTTTTGTCTGAAGGGAACAGTGCTTTCTTTTCCTCTGATTTATGGAGCACACATCCCACAGGTCAGATGATCAGTGTGACGGTTACCATAATAATTGGGGTATAACACTTCCCTGAAGTAGGTGCAATAGGTAAAGTACCTTCAGGCTTTCATATCCATTGATATCTATGGACAAACTTAAAACCTGACTGGAAAGAGTCCTGAGTGACCTTGCTTGAGCAGGGGGGTTGGACTAAGCCATAGCTAGAGGGCACTTCCATCTTCAGTCTTTCTAATTCTTAGTTTAGAAGCAGAAATTAGGTATAGTGGCAAAACACCAGCTGCAGCTTTTCAAAGGTTTGGAAAATGCTTTAAAAACAGAGTAGATGAAGTACCAGGTGGTCAGCATGATATTCTGACAGACTAGATTTATGGCATCATATAATGGAAATCAAACTTCTCTATGCTTGCCGAACTGAAAGTACCAGTTCTGACATTAAGTGCCCTAAAAAAAGACAAATTACTTTTCACAGCATGGAGAACATAATCTTCAAGTTCATTTCTAAAACTGGAATCTTCAATCAATGCAAATGTAAACCTCATGATTTCATCTCTTTCTTGATCTTAACAGGAAAATATTAACACACCATCACAACAAAACTTTGAGAAGTCAGGATTGTAATAATCAATATCTCTTAAAAAACAAAAACAAACAAAAGTTTCCAAACAGTAGCAGATTATGAAGCTAGCAGAGGATGTCAATATAAAATTAATATTCAATATTACTTATACATACGATTTATCCTTACACTGTGCTACATGCAATTAATATTTCTCTTTCTCCCACTAACTTGCCTTATGGTATTCATCATGCAACTATTTCACTGAGATGGAATCAACCTCAGAGGCTCTGTACATACTTCAAATCACTTTCTGTATTGTTATCCTTTTTTTTAAACCTAATTTAGAAGTTTATTCAGCTCCATAGGCCTTCTGTAAGTGTGCTTAATTTAATTATCAGTAGAACCAAAAGGTGATGTCAGAGTCCTGTGGGGGTTTTTTGTTGTGTTTGTTTGGTTTTCTGTGTTGTTTTTTGTTGTTGTTGTAATCCATTCATAATAAATATGGAAGGGGTATTACATGAGAGAAAGAAACTGTCTGTGATCAGATTGACCTAAGTTTTTTGCATGAAGCTGATCTTGGAAATCTTTCCACAACCTATCTGTATCCTATAAACTTTTTCATATTCTCTAGCTTTTTTAAAGACATCCTTTTAAATATCAATAGAAGATTGTTTTTCACAATCAGAATTTTTTTCTCCCTGTGACAATTTGCATTGAAACCTATAAAGAAATACAGATAAGTACAAATGAAAGAGACAAGAATCTGAGGTAGCTCTCAAATCTCATGTCATAAGAGATTTCTTTCTTAGATGTGATAACATTAATTATCATGACTGCTTAGCTCAGTTAAGGCTTATAAAGTCTTTTTGAATTATTGATTGAAAGGCAGCGAGGAGCAATTAATGGAGGCTTTGAGGTGACCTTGTATTGGCTTTCCAATATCTGAAAGTGGCCTACAAGAAAGTTGGGGCAGGGCTTTTTGCACAGGTGTAGCAAGAGGACAAAGGGCAATGGTTTAAAACTTGAAGAGGGAGATTTAGGTTAGACATTAGGAAATAATTTTTTCCTGTGAGGGTGGCGAGACACTGGCACAGGTTGCCCAAGGAAGCTGTGGCTGCCCCCTCCCTGGCAGTGTTCAAGGTCAGGTTGGATGGGGCCTTGGGCAACCTGGTCTGGTGGGAGGTGTCCCTGCCCATGCAGGGGGGTTGGAACTGAATGATCTTTAAGGTCCCTTCCAACCCAAACCATTCTATGATTCTATGAATATGACTTTGTAATGAAAAAGCAAAAGCAATTTAAACTACAACGTGCAGTCCTGCAAATCATTGATTTTTCTCTCATTTTAAACCCTATTTGTCCCCATTGCTCAGAATGACATACACGTTCATTGCTGTCAGGCGGTAATGAAGTTTCTGTTCAACAAACTCCTTGACATGAGAAAGTCAATGCAAAAGCATTTGTCAAAAGAAAATGAGATGCTACTACATCCTTTGAGGCAGCATTTGACTTTTTCCCTACCCAAAGACAGTGAACAAAAGAACCAGATCTAAGAAAATTGGAGGAGGGCTGATGGTAGTAAGATCTAAAGTATATACAGTTTTTAAAAACAGTACTTTCTATTGTGGCTATCATCACAGCTTCACTTTGGGATTAAGTTTGGGAAATTCAGGTCATTGTGTGCTCTGCTTATATGTGAATCCTAAGACCTCTGATGATGTTAAGAAAGTTTGTGCACATCTAGGACATTTTATTATAGTCTCTCTTAAAATAGGACTTCCCTCATTGCTTGATTCTCCATTTTCCTTTTAGACAGTAGTGTCTGTGACCAGTAACCAATATCTACATTGAATTTTTACTGTAGGATTGAAGCCAACATACAGGACTAAGGGCTTATGCTCCCTTTTATCATCAATGTTGATTCATTGTCTATGACAAAGCTTGCATCTACGGATTATACTTAAGAAATCTAAAGTCCAAAAAATCCTATTTTATTCCTGGATTATTCCCAGCCTGCAGAGTAAAGAGAAGTGATCATTCTGACAAGGACTTTTAGGGATTTTTCATTTCAGTGATCCTCTGGCTGTGATAGGTAAGGGTCATGGTTGGGAATTAATACGGGAAAAATCTAAATCTAAAAGATGTTATTTTTCATCAAGATTCCTAAGAGTTTCAAGAGACAAACAGAAAAAGTCTCAGTTATTGCTACTGTCTTCTAGTAGAAAATTTTTACCTAAGGATACAAACTAGAGTTAGGATTGTGGTTACATTTTAACTATTTAAGAATCCCATAAAGGTCCAAAAATCAGGAAAAGAAGAAATTGGGTTTGGGCTTTATTTTCTGGTTTATAATAGGCTTTGATACCCTGAAGGTAGTAACTTTAGTACCAAGGATGAAAGCCAAGTTATGGATTGTAAAATAGAAAACATAAACCATCCAATTTACTGAATGGTTCTGCATATCCCGGAAAAAAGATATATCTATAAGAATAAAGCTAAGCCCTTAATCATGCATGTTTACACGGAATGTCTGTAGCTTAAGTTCAGAGCTGGAATCAGGGTTCAGGCTTTGGAGCATCTAACTTGTTGCTGGTTTACTTAAAGCCCTTTAGTATCACAGAGAAAGCTCGTAAACGCCAGTAATACTTTTATATTACTGTATTTCCTAGGCAACTTGGCTGACTACTGAATAAAAGATGACAAGAGAGTGAACTCAAGCATTGGTCCCTGAATCCTTCCTCACAGCGTCTTGTTAACTCTTTCCTCATCTGCTCCAAATAGTACAGTTCAAAACAAATTTATTGTGTGATTGATTCTAGGTACAGATTGTCCTCAGTGGGCAAGTCGTCAGAGGGCAGGATGAGCAGGACTGCAGATGACAGCAAGTCTGTCTCTTTCTGCCCTACATAGCTCCCCAAAGCTATCCCCTTGGCCTTTGAACCCAGTCACAGTGGAAGGCACATAGCAACATATGAGCTAATACAATTGCAGCAGTGCCACTAAAATCAGGTCTGCTACTTTAAGTCTCATCTGAGTCATTCAAAGCATCAAAAATTTTGAAGGAATAATTTTAGAGGAAGTTCCTGAAAAGTCTGTCAAATTAATATGATGGCAAAAGCTGTGTGAAGACATGGTAGCTTCACGTAACTGAATGGAAATCATGCCCTTAGAACAAGGATGTGACTGCTTAAATTAGTTTGCTGGTTTAATAGCCTAGAGCACATCAGAAATGGCACAGTTCACAATTTCAGAAAAATTCCTCCTTGCCCCAACAAGTTTATTTTGAGGTGTCTTGATGGACTGAGACAGCAAAGAGAGCTCTGTACAGGACAAATATAAAGTGAAAAAGAATGAAACCTGGACTCATACCTCCAATGCTTAATATAGAAGGACCCTGAGGTTACTTAGGAAAAGGCTAACCCAAAATGTGGCCTTCATAAGTGCTTTCACCTGAGGAAAAAAAAGGCCTGACATTTGCCATACTAACATTAGTAAAGACCAGAGAAATTCAGATGGATGCCTTAGGTATTTTACAGTGCATGAACCCCTTTCTGTTTATTGTAGCTGAATAAGATACTAAAACCACAGAGATAGAGCTGCAGCAAAGCTACCCCAGTAGTACTAGCTACAAAAGCCACACAATTTACAAATGAATTATACCTGTTATTAAATTACTCTTCATTTAAAGCAAAACGTAAGTATTTCAGGGTAATCGCATAAAAATGTCCTCAACTTCTTTCATCCGACTACAAATTGTTTTCATTGTGATATACATGAAAATTGAGCAGAGTTTTTCTTAGTCTGAGTACTTGAAGAAAAAGGAGCAAGGAGCATTTTTCAGACAGCCACCCAATTCAACACTCCACTACCCTTTCTTGTTGTGAAAACTCTGTTTCTGAGCCACAGGTACAGGCAGTATATCACCATGCACAAAGGCATCCTGCAGTGGGAGTAACCTTCAGTTTTGTCAGGAGGCCAGACAGAACTTCTAGCACAACTTAGCAGTGGCAGTTTCTCACAGGGGGCTGATCAAAGGACTGCATCTTCCAACTTCTTGTGAGTTAGCCTCAAAACACTACATTTGTATAAGTGAGCAAAATCCATTATCAACACAGATATCCATAGGCTGTTAGTACCATCTGGGACAAAGGTGTGGTTTTGTCAGTTTCTGTCACAATGAATCCTCCATTATGGTTAGCACAGCAGCAACAATGCCAATGGCCAAACTGTTATTGAGGATGAAGTACCCACAGGCCTACAACCCAAGTTACAGCTCTTCAGTGTCAAATCTGAGCTGCTTTGACAAAGCAAAATGAAAGCTCTGCCATTCTCAGGTCCTGCAGGACAGAGGTTCTGTAACTCAGTGGGGTGTTATGATGGCATAGGACATTAATTTCATCTCCTTGTGCACAGATTTCATATAAATTTCCAGGTGTTCATGTTTACAAATATGAACAGTAATCCTAGTTATGTGAATATGCTACCAGAGCTGTACCCTTTAAGCTTTCATTGTTCATATACGTGGCTAGATGGTTACCTAGCATTGTGAGTAAGCAGGACAGAAAAAAAATCTCTGGTAGGTTGTCCATACTGAACAAGTAAACTAAGCACATTTTTAAGATTTAGTAATAGGCTGAGCAGTCAGTTTTGTACTCGTCTGAAACCTTCAGAAATGCTGAGCAAGGTGTCTAGCTCCCTAGACCGTTTTATGCATTATGAAAACAACAAAACACCCACCTGCTTGGAGCTGCCTGCATATCAGTCTGGCAAGTTCACTTCACTGCAGAATCAATAAAGGCTTCAAGCTCCTAGTTCAAGATTTTGAGACACTTGCTTAATATCAGTGTAAATTTGTATACCTTTTGTCTAAGCTGAGGAGATACTTTCTTTACAGCCTTGATCACTGCAGCTACACTTCCACTCACACAGAAGTGCTGTAATCACCCCACAGATGGTTCCCTGGGGAAGCATTTCCACTGTGCTTGAGGGCAGCTCCCATTTCACTCTGTATCACAGAGGAGGTCTATACCTGTGGAGTTCCTTCTGCATCTCATTGCAGTGTGCCATTTACCCAGGGAAATAGCTGCCTGGCACACTGAAGAACTCTGAACAGCATTACAGCAGTTCTGAAATGGCTGGTAAATACCATAAGGTCTCAATGTTAATGCATTTTCATATGTAGTGAAAAAAGAGCCCACACATACCCACGTTTACCTAGTTAGCTACTTAGAGCCTTTTATCCTCAGCTGTGCTTGATCCATTTTTTCCTACTTTTCCTCTTGCATTCTCCCCTGTTGCCTGCCTCCTCTTTTCAGCCTTTTTTTCCTACCCTGTGAAACATTTCTGCTCCCCCTGACTCCACATTGTGAATGTCTCTGACTTCCTAAGTCATTGTTGCAAAAAACCCTAATTCATAAATTAACCTCTGCGTTGACTGCCCTGAGAATTAATTCAACCTCCGTGCATAATTTCCAACTTTGTTGTAATTAAATGTAATCATTATGTGAAATTTATTTATACTGTGTAATTTAATATTAATTCCACCTTAAACTATTATTTTAAGAGGCAGAATACATACAACTTTAATATAATTTCTTCAAAAGCTAACTTAATCTGATCTAGTTCACCCACGAAAACCCTCAGTTTTTAAGCAAATCAATTACTAGCTGTGAAGTTTGCTCTTAAATATTTTCATTAATGATAGGTAGCTCTCATGAAGCTATTTAAACTCTATTTTCTCTTTGTAGTTCAACTTTCCACTCTACTTACAACCTACGTTTTCTGGTTTTGAAACTTCCCAGTGTGTGTGTGTGGGGGGGAAAATAAAGTCACAGAAGAGACACTGACCTTCTAAATATTAACCGTTTAGTTGCTTTTCTACAAATTAACCATTCTTTATCAAGGTTCAGGCAGCATCTTTGTTCCCCACTTTTTTTCTTGTTATGAGGGAAGGGCAGAGAGGAAAACCTGGGTCTTTTCCTGATGAAATGCTATCCTGCAGGCTTTTCCTTCCAGCTCCTGGCCCCATAGTTCCCAGCCTAGCCATAAAAGTGCCCCATCTGCAATCTGTTCAGACAGTACTGCTCTGTGGGAAAAGCAGAGGTAGCCATGAGGTCCTCCAGGAAGACAAAGGAAATGAACTTCATACTCATCTCTCCCATGGAAATTATTATTCTCCTGTTACATGCCAGTGGGGGCTTGAAAGTGGCTATTTTTCTTCTTTCCTGCTGTTTTTTCTAAGAGACCCTTGGCTACTATTGGTTGCAGAGGGATTACAGTCCTATCAATATGTTTCACATACTTTTAAGATATCTTGTGAGAACATGTTTCTCAAGAGTCAGAAAACGTAGTGGTTTTTTTTTCTTTTCATTCCAGTCAGATATAACCAGGACCTCTCGAGATCCAATGAGACCATAAACAACAGCAATCTATGAGAGTATTAGAAGTACAGAGTTAAGCTGAGTTTTGGGAATAACCTAGGATGCTTCAAAACCTGTACTTCAATGTGTATTTGCATGCAGCAAAGGAAAAAATATACCAATGGCAAATCCAAGCCTCAACTTTTTCCTTTCTGTTGGCCTGTCTTACCATCCTAGGGTGCCTAGTTGTAGGAAATTGCCTTCTTTTCTTGTTTAAGCTCTCCTCACTGCAATGGACCGTTGTTTTTTTAACATAATTCTGCAAAGCAAGATGAGTTTACAGGTAGTTTTAGAGCAGTTAAACTAGAATAGTTTTAGAGCTTTAGGCTACTGAAACTAGCAAGAAGATCTCTGTGAGTGCTAGGTGTAAGCTGGTGGTGCATGGGTCTCATCACAAGCCACGAGGAGCTCTATGGCACAAATGACCTTGCAAACATCTGAGCAACCTGAACAGTCAGCTTTTTAACTATATTTGTGACAACAGTGTTGAATTATCTGTACACATTTATTCAACTAACTGTGTTCATAGGGAAAAATAGCTTATTAATGGCAGATGGGTGGAAAACAGCTTCTGGAGGCTGTCTGGAAGTGCATTATTAGGTTTCATGCCATGCAGTCATCCTAAGACACGCTACACTAGCATACTGATGCTAGCAATTTGGGCCTTAATGCTTAATTACATCACAGGTGTGGGACAGAAGCTGAAATAACTGGAGTCATTGCCAAAATCTTGACTCAGCAATGTGAAGTTAATTAGGTAGAGCTACAGAAGAAATTAGTCTGCTAAAGAAACATCATAGTTTAAATGCATACTTGTTGGGGCTTTTTAAGCAGCAGTTCAACAATGTTGGCTGCAATCAGATCTCTTGCCTCATTTCTGGAAGGGAAAAGGTTCAAGAGAGCCAGGCATTGTTTCACTTGTGTATCAGGATACCTGGACCCTGTTTGACCACAGGAATTAAAAAATAGAGTACAGTACCACATATAACAACCCATGACATGGCTACTGCAGAGAAGCAGGCAACGCACAGACAGATGCAGGCTTGCTGTCACCCTCAGGAATCTGACATTCCCCACCACAGGCATGGCCTAGGAGGGCTGCTGCCTACAAGAGCTCTTCCCAGAGACAAGCTTCCATCGGACTTGTCATAGTATATGTAAAGAAAACAATGTATGGCTACAGTACAGAGAGCTATTCCCTTACGAGTCTTGCTTTTTTGTTAAACTGGTCAATTCTGGATGTGTTTGTCAGACATACACATTCTGTAAAATTCTCTAAAACACACTAGCTTTCAGGTGACACTTTTTTCCACACAGTTTTCAGTATATATTTTCCATCCTTTGGGAGGGGTGGACAGGATATGCTCTGTGCCTCTAGAGAAAGGGCCAGGTTTTGGTCAGCTGTTGAGGAAGAAATGGTCTCTAATGGTGTCCCATTCACATAGATCTTCCAGGCAAAACATGTTTTTTCTCAGGAAACACTGTCTGAATTGGATGGCAAGTAAAAACAGATGAGCAGTAGAATTAAACTATGCTTAGTGGTTATCCTGTTGTAGAAATACTTTCAGCACAATTTAGGGTAATCATATTACTTCTGCTTCTCATTCTGGAGGCAGTGCAGGAGTGATGGACTTGAACGATGACGAGATCCTGTCCCACAGAGATTACATTTCTCACTGCAGTTAAATAGACAGCCAGCATCAGTGAATGAGTACAGCAAGATTCAGAAGTTTCAACTATTCACTTTTCTGACGTTTTTTTCTTTTCAGTAATTAATGATAGCACAAAATCGAGTTCCAACTTATCAACTCATAGCAGCACCGCATTTAGCTTCCTTAGCTCAGTNGCTACAGAAGAAATTAGTCTGCTAAAGAAACATCATAGTTTAAATGCATACTTGTTGGGGCTTTTTAAGCAGCAGTTCAACAATGTTGGCTGCAATCAGATCTCTTGCCTCATTTCTGGAAGGGAAAAGGTTCAAGAGAGCCAGGCATTGTTTCACTTGTGTATCAGGATACCTGGACCCTGTTTGACCACAGGAATTAAAAAATAGAGTACAGTACCACATATAACAACCCATGACATGGCTACTGCAGAGAAGCAGGCAACGCACAGACAGATGCAGGCTTGCTGTCACCCTCAGGAATCTGACATTCCCCACCACAGGCATGGCCTAGGAGGGCTGCTGCCTACAAGAGCTCTTCCCAGAGACAAGCTTCCATTGGACTTGTCATAGCATATGTAAAGAAAACAATGTATGGCTACAGTACAGAGAGCTATTCCCTTACGAGTCTTGCTTTTTTTAAATTTTTGGAAGTTCTCAGAGAAAAACTGTAAGAAGCAGTGCAAAGTAATTCTTGTAAACATTGACAGGAGCAAGGGAAGTTGGATTGCCCTGGTTTCTCTTACAGCCCAATAGTTTCAGTTCACACATCAGAATATTCTGATTACTCCAACTTTGTTCTTCACTGCATTATAACAACACTTTGAATATTTCAGCTGTTTTCCCTGTGCACTTAAGAAACTAAGCATTGAATTTAAGTCTGCCGAAATGTGTCTCTTAAGGAAACACTTGCTGTATCTTTTAGCAAGTTTGCTTCACTTACCCTGTAATATGTGTAAGAAAGTCATCAAAGAGATGAAAGGTGTTACATTTATCAGTGCAAAAGGCACTGGGTTCAAAGACGCCCATCTTTAATAAAATTTAGCGGAATTATATATGGAATAAATCACCTTGTGGATCAGATGTCTTACACTGAGCTAAGGAAGCTAAATGCGGTGCTGCTATGAGGTGATAAGTTGGAACTCGATTTTGTGCTATCATTAATTACTGAAAAGAAAAAAACGTCAGAAAAGTGAATAGTTGAAACTTCTGAATCTTGCTGTACTCATTCACTGATGCTGGCTGTCTATTTACCTGCAGTGAGAAATGTAATCTCTGTGGGACAGGATCTCGTCATCGTTCAAGTCCATCACTCCTGCACTGCCTCCAGAATGAGAAGCAGAAGTAATATGATTACCCTAAATTGTGCTGAAAGTATTTCTACAACAGGATAACCACTAAGCATAGTTTAATTCTACTGCTCATCTGTTTTTACTTGCCATCCAATTCAGACAGTGTTTCCTGAGAAAAAACATGTTTTGCCTGGAAGATCTATGTGAATGGGACACCATTAGAGACCATTTCTTCCTCAACAGCTGACCAAAACCTGGCCCTTTCTCTAGAGGCACAGAGCATATCCTGTCCACCCCTCCCAAAGGATGGAAAATATATACTGAAAACTGTGTGGAAAAAAGTGTCACCTGAAAGCTAGTGTGTTTTAGAGAATTTTACAGAATGTGTATGTCTGACAAACACATCCAGAATTGACCAGTTTAACAAAAAAGCAAACCAAAATCATCAGGAAGCAAGCAAACTGTAAAGGAAAGAGTTGCACCTTCACTTCTTTTTTTGAAGTACAAACGAGAAAAGTTGGTGACTGCAGACAGGAGAACACATTTGGGTTTTTTACCACAATTAATATTACCAAATCGTAAATTCAGGATTAATCAGTGGGTCTTTTAAATAATTGAAACCAAGCCACAAAACTTCCATTGAGATCAATTCATCCAGAAAGAAACAGTTTAGTGGTTTGGGGTTTTGTTTTTTGTTTGGTTGGGGGTTTTTTTGCTTTGCTAGGATAATACTTGTGAAAGGTTCAGCTGAAATTACACACTCCTGTAAAAATTGTGTTTGTAGCAACTACAATTTCTGCCTCAAAAAACCCCCAGATAATTGGCAGTGCTTGGGCTTTCATCCTAAAGCATAGCAGGTATCACTGTAACAATTTTATAGTAAAGGTGAATGAATTGCAGCCTCTGGGAATCTTTGTTTTTCAATTACTGGTATAACAACAGCCACAATGTTCAAACAGTTGTTTGCATCAAAACTCAATGTTGTGGAAAGGCAGGATACACTTTTTACAAGGATGACTTGCTATGCTAGGATATTACAGTGAAGTAATTCATTTGATTTAAGCACATCTGTTTCTCTTAGCAAACAGTCTCAATAACTACTAATTCCTTATAATCTCCCTCATAAAAAAAAATTCTCTAAAATAAAAAATCCATTCCTTTCAGAGATGTATGTGTATTTTTAAAGTCATGTGTTGTTGGTTTTTTTCTCAGTCCTCTTAAATAATGAGACTTGCTTTGGGTGATATTTTTTGAGTAACAGATTCTGATATTCTAATATCCTGAAAATGCAAAATATTACATCATAGCCTTTGCTGAGTTTCATTCCATTCATTTTTTGATGGACACCATTTGAATAACTTGACTTGTTCTTCCTATTTCAGTGTCTATACACTTCATTCTATTCCTCAAAACTGTTATCTAATCTTTAAAATAAATTTTAAAAAACACAGCCATCTGTAAAGGGGAAAAAAAATTAATTATAACCTTTTAGAATACCTTTTTTTTTTCTCTCTTTCCTCTGTATGTGGGGTTTAGTGACAGGTTCCTTTTTTACTCCTGACCATACCACAAGAAGGAACAGCTCGGAGAACAGTGAAGTAATTCTGCAGCACCCAGAGGCAAGAACTTCCTTTCACATCTCATTTGACCTCTAGAAATAACAGGCTATTTCTATCAAAGACTGCAATTCAGACTTCCTTAATTTTATTGTATAGCAGTCAGAACACTGCTGGTCAATGAGGAGGTCCATCCATCCCATCGTATATATAAAATGGAAGAGACCGGACTGCCTTCTACAATTAGACAAAAAAAAAAAAGGTGAGAAGGACAGAGAGAAAAAAGAAAGAGGAAAAGTGGTGGCATTCCCCCTTGCTGCAATTTTCCCACTGCCTCATGCTTTCTCAGGATGTTCTAAGACGCAGCTACGGCATAGCTGGCAACCTAGCTGCAAAACGTGCAGTGTGGAGTGAGAAGACAGAAGAGCTATCAGATGTGTGTTTGTATTTCTTGAGATGTAAATATCATAACTTTTTGTCCATAAGTTTAAAACCTAGTAAAGGACAGTAATGAACATCTTCAACACCAAACCATTAAACTAAATATGACAGTAATAGCAACCATTTAATTCAGCTCAGCTTTGCTTTGATGGCCATTTTAATTATATTGCTGCTGTGCTGAACTGAAAAGCTGATGATAACATCAGAAAACCACAGCTCTCAATACACAACCTCATAGGATGCTGCTGGACCCCAATTTACATGTATAATTAATGAGATATGTTTCTTCCTGGGCACATCTTACAGGAGAGTAATTTGATTCAGGTGCTGGGCAAACACACAGGTATTCACCTGAAGCTCTCTGGCCTTTGATCTGAGTACAAGGGTCTTTTCCTCTCAGGGGCCTCAGCAGGGGGATGCTGCAGCTGCTGGGACAGTCTCTCCCTGATTACATGGCTAGAAAGTAACCAGTCTGTTGATTTAAAAGTGAGATGTTTGTCACTGTGTGTGTGGGCAAGGAGGTTAGATGACTTTTCATGGCAAGGAGGAGAAGAGTTACAAATACCTCTCTAAGCAATTCCAGCAGAACTAAAGCCTTCCACAAGAAATAGTATTCCGTGCAATTTGTTTATCTCATGGGTAGGACATCATTCCTTCTCTAGCTTTCTAGAGAACTGAGGAAGTTAAAGCCCAGCTTCCTTTGAACTCAAAAGGAAAAAAGGAAGGAGAGTAATTCTTTTATGACTGCATTACATGGATACTTTTAAATGGCTTTGAAATGGTAGGAAAAACAAAACTTAAAAGGCTTGATACCTCAAAAGGGAAATAGCACCATAACTTCAGCATTTCAAATGTATGTCTAGGCACTAAGTCTTTAGAAATACATACACATATTACAATTTACCATGTAATACTTAACTGTCAAAATGTTTCGAAGTCAGTTTGGCTCCAGAAGTTGAGACATTAAATGGAGAATATATTCCATCAGCCTTTGTTGCCCAGAGCCCTGGTAGTCCACAGGTAATGGCTTTTACTCTAAAGGCCCTCTAGTACAGTAGGTTTGGTTTTAAAAACTCCATCTTCCTCCACAGATGCATAGGAAAGCAAAGATCAGCTCAGTTATAAATAATAAGAAGATGGAAAAGTAAAATGAATAATTTCAGAGGGTCATTCATGCCTCCCGTGTTATGCCTTGTATTTGTCATACAGCCTCAGGAAGGTCTCACTAGAAGTTGTGAGAAAAAGCTTTTGGAAAATAAAGCTAGCAGTGCAGTAGAATTGTTTTAAAAAATATCACTAATGGAAGATACTGGATAAAATGTCCAAAATAAGCAGCAACATAGAGAAGTTTGTCTGGAAAATTCTGTTAAAGCATAATACAAAAGCAAGGAAAATCATCATAGAGTTGAAAAGTTGGAAAAGGGACGCAATGCAAATGGCTTAACAACTTATTTTTTAAATAAAATTATTAACTAAGTTGGGGAATTCCTTGGTATAAGATACAAAGAGGTAGTGAGGATTCAGATTTGTTGCAGACTAACCTTTCTTGGGCCACAGCGCTTCGAGGTCCAGTGGGTGTTCTTGCCGAGACATATAAGCAGTACTGTACTCCGATCGTCGCCTTTAGATTCAGTTAGCCCAGCTCGGTGCTAACACTCCAGACTCAATCAGCCACCTCCTCCTCAGGCTGCTCAGGAGTGAGCCCCTTGCCTCTGGGAGCCCACCTTTTATTGGTCCCCCAGTTCTGCTCATGCGCAGTTGGGGACAGCCCTAATGGGGCACAGGTGGGCTGAACAGGAGCTCACGCCTTCCTCCTCCTCACTGGCAACACCTGAGTGTCCTTACATGATTGCCTCTAGACAGGTTGGGTTTTTGTAGTTGTCCCTTAAATCTCATGAAATAAATCAGAACATCATGCCATATGTAAGGAAAGAGGAAAAGACCAAATACATACTCAGTATATATAATCAAATGGGTTCTTTAGGACTGAGTTCTGAGAAACTCATTATGGATCCTTGCCCCTCAGTAAGCACTATGGTCTGCAACAGTCTCTTTCTTCTAGAAACTTGCATTCAGTGGGTGTTTTTATATTGTTCAGCATTTCACTTCAGGCCAGAAGTCCACTTTTGAAGCAAATGTCCCTATCATCTCCAGAAACCACCCCACATCTCATTCTGTGACTAGTGACACCAAGACCCTGTCCATTTTTTGTAGAGTGTACTTGACAGCATTTGTCTGTGTCCATGCACCAATTATCCCAAGTTACCCTTGCATGTCAACAGACCTCAGGTGATAAGAAAGGACATGATGAGGGAGGCTCTTCAGAGCAGATGTCAATGGGAACCAGTGAGATGAACTGCTTTGGCATGCTATGGGTAGTAGGTTGAATACATTCACAGTGGGTTAAGAAAGAGAGCAGTCATTGCATATCCCAAATCAGATACTGTTTACAGAAGGTAACACTCTCATCTCATTATCAACTTGCCAGGTACCACAAGTCTGTTTATCTAGCCTGTTGGCCCTTCTCATTTACTCTTCCTTCTTCTCTTTCCCCATCCATTGCCTTTCTTGTTAATTTGCATGTGCCTCTGCCAGAAGCCTCCATGCTTTCTGATTTTCTTGCCTCTTTTCCACTCACAGTTCTTCTGCAGAGGATGCAGATCTGAAGAAAAGGTGTGAGGTACACAGGTCACTCTAATGTGACCCCCAGAAAGAAGGGGAAGGAAGTAGTTGTTCACTTAAAGAAGGGAGCAATAACAATTTCGCTGTGGGTAAAGTTGAAGTAAAGGCTTGAATTGCCTTGAAACTTTTAAAATACAAGTATTTTTTCACAGCAAAATATTTTTCCCTTGGATAAACCCTTAGATCCTCCATATATAGTTTTTCCTTATCTCTTCATCTTTCCAAATCCCTTCCATTTGAATTCTCCTAGCTACATGTCTGTTGGATAAATAATAAAGCATCTACATTAATTGTGTTATAAACCAAACTAAATATCACCTGAATTACTGAAAAGAGTATGTGTCAGCATCATTTAAAAAAATAAAAAACAAAAAAAAGCAGAGGAAAATGCTAACCTCAGGCTACCATACATCAGTTTTCTTGAGTTCGTACTTGACTGTCTAAACTAAAACTTAGTTGTTTTTTAATTTTCTTTCTTTGATTGAGATGATAGTCTCTGCATGTAAGGGGTAGCTTAGATCAATTCTTCAGGAGATTTTTGCTCAACGTAGACTTCCTTTTTTCCAGTAAGCATTTCCTTCTGAACACTGTGTTAGCTGGAGAAGCTGTGTAACTTGGATTAACCCCATCACCAACTGAAGAGACAGGTGGCAACAGGACAAGGCCACTTGACCTATGCTGAAGAAGGTTGGGCAGGGTTAATACCAATAAGTAAAATGCCTGAGCCTAGACAACCAGGACAGGGGTGCTAATCTCAAAGAAAAGAATTTACCAAGCCTACATGAGCACGTAGTTAGAAGACACAGATTCCTGACACTTTCCGTGACAGAAAGAGAATAGAAGCTGAGAGTGCGAGTAAATGGAAGAGAGTTTTGTGGCCTGCAGATGCAAATCAAGAACCTCAGAGGAAGCCAGCTGTAAAACACCTCAGGTGTTTACATGATCTGGGAGACCCCTTCAAAAACCTTAGCAATCATCCCTGTCACTTCCACTCATGTTTGCAGGCAGATGCTTTGGTAAAGCGGACTGAAAATTCACCTACAGCAGAAGGTGACCTTCACATCTCAGCTGCTTTTCCTAGCTAGTGCCGGGTTTTTGGAACTACACTCCAGTAATGTTTCCAGAAGAAATACAGCAGTAGGTGGCAGTAGTTGTTCTGGTTCAGGACTCATGCTTTTAGTTTAATTGGGTCAGTTTTGGAGCATTTGCAACAAATGAGGAAAAGTATCTACATTTGTCATCTAGCATAAGATCTAACCAGGTAGCTATAAGCCTCTGCCAGGATATGAATGCCTGTTGATCAGTATATATACATGTTCTATCTACTTCAAGGCATATTTTAGTAAGCTTTTTTGTCACACCGATGTAGTGAGAGGAAGCTATCAAACCCCTGATCTAGGAATTGTCTGTTCTGTGTAAATGCAGAAAGCTATGCAAAATTCAAGAAAATCATGGGCTTTTCTGTTGAATATGGTGAATTATGAGCATTTCACATCTGGAAAATGCCCTTCAGTCAGGCTAAACTGTTATCTAACAATAATTTTCTCCAAACTGAATCTGTCTTTTTCTGACTAATGTTTTGGTCATATTGGTAAATTTAATGCCCAAGACTGCAAGTAACAGAGAGTGTGTGAGCCCAAATAAATATATTTTTTCAAGTAACAGCATTGTTATTTGAATTTTAATGACAAGCAAACTATTGCTTTTAATGTATGCTCAGTGCCAATGGAAGGTAATGTAGTAGAATCATAGAATCATAGAATGGATGGGTTGGAAAGGACCTTAAAGTTCCAGACACCCATGGGCAGGGGTACATTTAAGAAGCTTTTAAAATTCCATTAGAGATGAGTACCTTGAAACTATCACATATGTAAGCGTTGAGAGGTTTAGCAAAAGTTGAAGATTGAATAATGACAACCCCACTGGCCTACATATTGATAGGTGTGTGACGCTTTTGTTACAGCTGAGAAAGGCATAAAACATCTCCCAGCTTGGTGGTTTTTTCCTGCTTCTTCATCTCTCCTTTACACATCACAACCCTGGTGGCATCCCACCCGCAGCTGGAAGTTTCTTTTCCCTCACACTCCTGTGTTGTACAAAACCAGCAAGGGAGAAAACAAATCACTATATTGGGTTGAAGAACAATCAACAAAAGCCCAAGGTTTGGCAAAGTGGGCAGCCCAGTGGAGCCCTGAGGATCAGATCATGCTTTCTTCGTGTTTGCATTTGCTTACAAAAAGCAAAAAATTGGGCAGGGATTTTCTCCTCTCAAGCATTCAATTGGTAGTATGCAGAGGACAGTAAATTAAACAAAATATGTAGTCTATGATCTCTACTCTCTGCCTCAGGATAAGGCTTAAAGAATGTTTTTGGTTTGGGGTTTTTTTTGATAGGGTATATGTACACTGTGAGAAACTGTCTGTTTCAGTTACACATATCCTTTGAGCATCTCAGAGAAGCCTACAGATATTGGTTAAGCTCATAACACCCCTAAAGTATTTCAGATTTCTGTTCTTTTATAACAAATGAGTAGCCTGAAGGGCAGAGGTAAGTTTAGCCCAAGGTCATAAAATGGGACAGGATTAGAAATAGGTCTCAGAAATCATGGTATGAGTCTTGCTTAAATACACTGCCTCTCAAGAGCAAGGGTGCATATACTGTAATTATGGTTTACATTTCCCAAAGCTTTCCTATATGAAATATGCTATAACAACAGACAGAATGCAGGAGAAAATGTGCATTATAGTGCAGAGTTATTTTATGAGATTGTGAGAGGGTTTCTAACCCAATTGTTTTTATTCCTCTTAAATAAGAGTGAAAGAGCAATAAAAAAAGAGAATGAAAAGCAATCTAGCAGTTCTGTTCCAGCTAATAAATGACAATAAGTATTGGGAAAGGACATGTCACTTTCATCTGCCACAATTTTTCCTTTATTTGCCAAACAACATACCTAGGGAAACATGAATGATATGAGGATATCTATCTTCCTGTTCATGGCAGAATTTCCTTAGGCAATTTCCAGCTAGATTGCTAGAGCTGGTTGAAATGTTTTTGATTAAGAAATTGTAAATATTTGCAGAATATTTTTATAACTGTGTAGAGAATCAAAGTGTATGTACTGGTTTTCCTTTGCCCTTTATACCCACCCTTTCACCTTCCTCTCTTCCCTTTCTACTCGCAAGTTGAATGAGAGAAATAAAAGTGATTAAGAAAGTGAGGGAAAATAAAAAAGAAGATAATTTGGAATAAAAAAGGACACAAGATTTTGAAAATATTAACAGCCAAAAATATCCAGAAATTATTGTATCAATCAAAAAGTGTCTGGATATCTTAATCTGAAGACAAAAATGTTAATCAGTGATGTTATAAGTTTTATTTCTGATGCTATACAATGTTTTTGAAAAAGAATATTCTTTTAACAATACAAGAGTACTGTGAAAAATTTATTATCACCCCCTTTATTATAATTATTGCTTGTTATTCCCCTCAAATTTAAATGCATATTCTTGCCCTAAAATTTATATTATGTTAAAGCTTATGAACTGAGAGAAGTTCTATCAATGCTTCTAAGTTTTTGAAACTTAGTAATGTGATTCACTGCTCCATTAAACCTCTGTAACAGAGTGATGGATCAGGCTCAGTGTTTTTAAGAAGGCTCTGCTTCTGGAGACTGCAAGCCACTTGTGCAGATCTGATTTTGAGTAAGTTCAGTAAAAGATTCTCATTCATTTTAGGACACCACATCCTGCAGACTCCTGTGGGGCTCAATGCTGTCTTTATGAGGGACTGAATCCCACTGGCATCATGTTGCAGGATCTGTCATTAAGCAGCAGCACTTGGTTAGTGCTCCACATCCTCCATTGTTCTTCAGCTATTTTTGGGGTATTCCAAGAAAACAAGCGACAAGGAATCTGCAGTGCCCATGAGGCTCATGGCTGCTAAGAAATAGCGCAGTGAAGTGGGACTTACAGGCTAGTGAGACACATCAACACTCCTGAACCCTCCTGCCTTTGTATTTCCATGCCCAAGGAAATTCACGTTTCCCAGGCCACTTGCAAAAATTTTGCCTTCCGTTACATACTTACTGTATCAGAATCATATAAGAAATTCACAGGGAGGGTGGTTCAATGTGGGAACAGATTGACCAGAGAGTCTAGGTATTTCCACCCTTCGACCTTTTCAAATTTCAACAGTAAATAGCTCTGTACAACCTGTTCTGACACAAAAGTTAGCCCTGATTTGAGCAGGAGCTGGGAAAGATGACCTCAAAGGAATTCCTTCTGCATAAATTATGCAATAAGTACTCTATGGCAATGCACCTGAGCATCATTCTTAACCTGCAAATAAGAAAAGCTAATTTCTCTTTTAAAGTCTCCTTTGTTTTCCACTTATCCCATTAATATAATTTCTTACAAAGAGCACAGAAGTCAGAGAAATTTTTTTGTAAACAGGAGCAATGAATGTCTTATAGCATCTGTTTTTACTAAGCTAAACAGTTACGTATATGGTATCAAAACAGATTCACAAAGCAAAAGTATTATCACTTTGAAAGTTCCCTTGACTACCACCACCATTTATTTCTAAAAACCTAAGCTTTAAAACTTACCAGTAAAAGAGGTAATGAATCCCCATGCAAAATACAATGCAAACAGAGGTCAATTAGAAAAGGAGAAAGTGAACCTCCAAAGTTATTCTTGTGGAAATACACATCCCTGACTTTGTAAATGGGGGCTTCAGAAGCATCACCTGCAGCTTGGGCTATCACCTAATCTGTACATTGCATCTTAATTATTGCAAAATCTGTAATCAGAGAGCTTTGGAAGGCAGCGATCAACAAGACTTGCTACAGAAAGAATGTTCTGGAACTGTGCAGTAGGAGAACAATTGGGATTCGTATAACTGAGCAACTATCTATCCCAGGCTGTTAATAAACACACTTCAAGGGGCATCCAGCACAGCTTTTATCTGAGTGTTACTCCAGCTGCTCATGGAAAATAAATTATTCTGCTCACAGACTTTTGTTGCCATTGCTAGTATCATTCCTGTAGCTAGGAGGTGTCCAGAGATACAGGAAATTGACAGGGAATAATTGAAATTTAAGGAAACTCATACTACATGAGCTGCAGGTGGGTAATGAGATAAGCCAAAACATTGGCAGGGAATTCTGGCAGAATTATTACTTTATATTATTTGTAGTGTTAAAAAACTTTCAAATGACAACCACTGTAGCACACAGTATCCTTCCCTCATATGATGTGCTCCTAGACTCTAAATGCATGAGAAAATAAGATTTAGTAAGTAATTTTCTATCTCTAACTGGAGAATTCAGACACTCCTTTACTTCATTATACATCAAGCTTCTCTGTTGTACTAGTTAGGTCATAAACAGAAATGGCAAGCCTAGTTCAGGGTTTTGTGTAAATTGAAATGTAAGGTGGAATTTGTTGAGACTATTATCAGAAGAAATCCCAGAGATCTGCTTAGTCCAAGCAGAAATACATAAACTTGCATAGTCCTGAGGGAGTACATAACCTTAAGTGACTTTCAGTCTCTGATGCTTCTCACTGACATCATCCTATATTGATGCAAATCCATAAAGGTGGACTTGTGATATGAATTCACTGCTGACATTACCATTGATTTATTGCTCCTCTATGAGAAGAGAAAGGTCCCCAGCTAGATTTAAATGGCCTCTAGGTGCTCCTTCCTGTGCCCTCTACTATAGTGCAAGCAGGGTGAGAGTTCATGGCATCTGTATCACCCTCAGAGGTCAGAAAAATTGGGGGAATAGGTGAACTCACTTTATTGTCCAAGTACTTGCTATTCTGGGTTAAAGGCAGTAAACTATAGCCAGTAGCTTTTCTAATCCTCTCTTAGGTTGCTTAGGGCTCTCCATACCCATTCTAGCTGGTGGCAAGGTTTCAATATAAGGTCCATTTCAATGGGATATTTCTTTCCTTGCAGCAGCCCATGCAAACTGGAGTTGTATTGTGAGTCTTGCCAGCAATTCTACTATTCTATTCCTGGCCTCATTCTACACATACACATAGCAGACTAATGACATGGCCTGTAGGCAAAAAAAGTAGAGAGATGACAGTTTGACCACTGTCTCAGAGATATCACAGTCTGAGAAATTATGATTGAAAATGCATATTCTCATGCCACAGAAACTGTGCAGTTGCATGCTTGTATAAAAATGTGACTGTGCAGATGCAATGCTTGTTTGTTAAAATCAGCCCCACGTAAAGTCCTAAGTCACTGTGTAGCTGTGCTTCTTTGCAGCTTTACTCCCTTACAGTTCTTTTAGGTGAGAAAATAAATAGGAATTTACTAAGCTGGTATATGTCACTTCTCAATCAGCTGCATATAACCTGTTGTCTCCCATTTCATGAGAGATAAATAAGGGACTTTGGACTTGTGTTAAGTATCCTCAGTCACAGCTCTGTTCAGTTCAGTGCTTTAGACATCCCAGCCCTCACTCTTTCTGCTCCCGGACTGCAGTGTTCCCTTCCTGAAGAGAAGCCAATGTTGCCTCTGTATGGATGGATATATTGGAAAGATTTTGCAGAGTTTACAGCTTGCACTTCAGATGAGCTTTCTCAAAGAACTTACTCTCTTTCCACATATTTCAGACTGCCTTCTTCTGCAGTAAACACCTGCTCAGTTTAACAATTTCCTATTGTTCTGATTTTAGGCAATTTCAAAGCAAAGGTGTTCTGGTAAGCATGTGCACTCACTGCACGTAGCTACCACCTCTGTTTAAAAAATGACAGCTGTCATAGGAAGTCTACGTCTCAATCAGTGCCTGTCAGAGCAATGTGACAGAACAACTCTGCAGATATTTGTCATTCTTGTTATCGATCTGTAGAATATTATTCGCTGCTCAGTCCTTTTGTAAAAGGACAATTAAACATTACATAGTCTGCCTTTGCTTGGGCACTTTAATACTATTGTGGGTAACATATTATTAAAATAAATTAATGGATTTCTCTTTCTTTCATACACATTGTTATTTGAAATACAAATTTCCATAATGAGGTTTTCTGAAATCACAAAAAGAACATCAGACAACAAATAAGAGTAACATTTGAGCTACCATTTTCTATTCTGTTGTGAAAAAGCTATAAATTTCCTCAGACGTTTTTGGCTAAACTTACAGTAGCTTTCCTGAAATTCACTTTGCTCAAGTTCTGGACTGATTTTAATCTAACTTTGCAGTGGAGCTGCATAATTTTACGTGAAGAGTAGAAGACAAGTTTTTGGTCCAAATAAGGATTTGCATATAAAAATATGGACATGTTAAACAACTATTAATAGGAGCAAAAGAGTTTAAAAAACCCAACAAATGTACTCAAGCATATGAATCATTATGCCTTCATGGAGATTTTTGATTGGACTCCCTTTCCCTTCAAGACCTCAGCGTCTGCAGGATACAGACCTTGCAGAGCAGTCTGTTCTTTCTGTATGGGCACATTTAGAGAAGCAATGCAATGCCTCTAATAACCACAGCAAAGGGCAGATTCTGCAGAGTGCATCCAGCAATGCCAAGATAATAAGGGTTTTGTTATTCTAGGTTTTCACCACCTCCAACCCCCAGTGGCTTTTGTATGGGATTTACAGCATTTTCTTGGACTTCTACTATAATAACTATCAATAAAATCTATTCTGAAGAAAGCTCACATAAATTTTTTAGTGTTTAGTACTTCATATTTTAAATAGGTTCATCTTTTCATGAAGATTTTTGGATCTTTATGGATAGCAGGGGCTCTTGGCTTATTCCTGGAGGAACTGGATCTCTTTGCTTAATTTGCTGGTTGGAGACCTTACATAATTCCTTATTAATATTCCAGGAAAGGTTTTGACTGCCTATCAAGGTACTGTCATCAGTTAAAAGGCCTCCTTTTTTTGTCCTTTTAAATTACCATAATTAATGACAGGTAGCAGCAAAGCTTTGAAGGCAGAGGTCACTTCAGTCCTTTAATAGTCAGCAACACCTTTCCCTTCATACACTCATTCAGGAAGTTCAAAGTAACTCACAGCACAAAAAGTGTTGATATTAATTGGGTGTGGTTCACTCCTGGCTCTTGTATTGATGGCCTGTCAGGCTCGGGAGATGTTTGCAGCTGTGACGTTCAAGACACAAACAAGCTGCAAAATCTTTATCAAAGGCTCCCAAATAGGAGGCCAGAGAAGAGGGGCTGGGCAGGGACCTTGGAGCAGAGGATCTGGAGAGGCAGGGGAAACGCAGCGAGTGACTGGATGCTTTTAAGTATCACAGCTGATTGAGGATAATTGTAGATAACAAATCACTGCTGATCAGTTCCACTGTTCTCTCCAATAAGCTATTGTTTGAAAGGGTTGAAAAATGTTTTTAAAACCTTGTATGAACAATATAATGGGTCTGAAGTTCGAAGAGTTGCATCAGATAGTCGCAGCAGGATAGGTTTACTTCGCACTAGGTTTGTAAAATACATGATTTATTGACAGAAAGTGTCCAGTATTGGAAGAGCTGCATTAATTATCCCTTAAAAAGAAAAGGAACCGCATCTAAGAAATTTGAATGAATTATTTGGAGAAGGACTCTTTGAGAGAGTGAATACCTCGATGATAGCTGCATTCCCTATTACCAAGGTCTCTGGTAAGCTGGCTGTGTTGAGCAAACCCAGGTGACTTGCTGCAGAAATGGCTTTTCTATCACCATGCCCCTGGGGCAGTACTTGATGTGGGAAACCATTATGCTGCAGCATAGTGGAGTATCTGGATAGGCAAGTCTGGTAGTGGCTTTGACTAAGCAAAAGTGCTCTGGCACTGGCTTCCTTGTAGTGTCTTTACCAATATTTCAAAGCGTCCTTGGACACCCACCCCAAGTAAGGCCCTTATGCTTCCTGTGCATGTAGGCTGTTAACTTGTCACAAAATGCATGCCTAAAAAAGCAAAATAAATTCTTCCATCTTTTTTTCCCCTTCCTTGTCCCCTCCAGTTTTCTCTTACTTACTCTCCGATTCTTCCTTTACCTCTCATTATTCACACCCCCTCCACCAACCTCCCATTAAGTTAGTATTCAGCAATTGGCAGATGTTGCCCTGGAAATCCCAAACACCCCCGCACCAGCAACCAGTTGAAATTAAATTAGGGCAGTCAAGAGAAATGATGAAAGGTTCAGACAGTGAATGCTTATAGGTAAGTGGCAGAGACCCAGATACATTCAGTCTGAGCAAAAGATGAAAGAGAAAACACAGAGTTTACAGACATGTAAAGGGATGTTGTGAAAGGAAAAGAAGTCTATTAATCTGACAAACCAGCAAAACTGAAGTTGCAGCCTACAACATCACAAAGAAAATGGATATTAAGTTTTTCCTCAAAGGGAAAAAAATATTCAGGAAAATCATATTCAGAACAAATCACTTGTTAGAAACTGCTTCATTAACTCCTTTTAAGGTAGCAATGGGTTACAGTCATTAGTGGACAGAGTACGTATTTACATATCAGACAGACAGGAACTTGTGACAATGGTATGAAAACATCAGCCCTTTCTGCAGTGGGAGGTGCTGTCAATTTTTTTAAGTAATTCTCTACATTTCCAGTTAAAACATTTCCTTTCTACTGAGGGGCGCGAGGACATTGCCAACACACCCTTCAACTATCCTGCTCTTTTCCTATGTGATGCAAAAGCATTATGGCTGAATTGAGGTGTATTGTGCAGGGCAAAAACCACTGTTTGGATGGACTTTTGAGACTGTGGATCTATCTACTTCTTGGTAGGACTGGATAATCCTTGTCCTAAATCCATTGAAGAGAATCATGCATTAGTTTGGTAATGGAGTTTTCACAGTCCCACTCCAAGGCTCCTAAATATACCAGCACTGAGTATATCAATATTTTATTAAATTTTTTAAGAGAATTTCCCACCAGAGAGGAAACAAAGAAAAAGAACTAGTGTGATATGTAACTTTAAAAGCTGTTGCAATAGTTTTTGATGGGCAATAGAGCTGAAATCTATTGCACCCCCATGGATTAACTTACAGGCACACAATGAAAGTAAGAATTAGGAGTTTGAACTTATGGAACCATTAAATATCTTTTCTTCTTGCCCTCACAGCCAGCTTTAAGAAAGCAAGACTTGTAAAAGGTTAGCAGCCAGCATTTACTGCAATTCCAGTCTCTGAAGAACAGTCCACAGAAGCCTGTAGAATGCCATAGTTAAACAGGCAGACTTGGCAGTGTTGCTGCTTTCAGGATCTGGAAGTCACCACCTAACCACTTGGGTCTCTACGTGTTTTCATTTATAAAATGGGATATAATACCCAAGACTGACTTTTAATCAAAGATTTTGTGCCTGCTATACTATTGTTGAGAAGTCCCATAGCTACATCTCGACACATCAAGGACAGAATGCTAATTTCTTTTTCTTTTAACACTATAGATATGAGTCATCTGTAGAAGAATTATTGCACAGAGAATTAAAACATAACGGACTCAATATTCACTTTAGGTTAGGCTTCATTCCGTGAATGTTCAAAATCTGTAGCAAGCCACTAGAAGCTGTGCTTTCATTGATGGATGGGGAAATGGTTTAGGTACTCCATGAACTTTAATAATAGCACATATGAAATTTCAGTAACTTATCATTCTTGGGATGGTTTCCATTTTTTCACAGAATGTATGAAAAATTAATTTGATTTCTCTTGTATTGTTCTGGTGCAGACACTTAAGTTCCTGGAAATCAGTTAATGTCATAAAGCACTTTCTTTAAAATCCTACTGGTTCAAATCACCATGGATGTGTGCAAACAAAGGACAAGAGGCACAGAAAAAGCTAGCACAGTGCACCTCGTGAAACTTATTGTTAGACACTATCAACCCATAGAAAGTGCCCTTTGGTTCCACAGAGATACCTAAAGAAAAAAAAAATCATTCTCTTTTTCATAAAATAGTTTTAATTTCAAATGCCTTATTTATGAGACATGGTTTCAGTTTTTTTTCTCTCTGTTTCTTACAACTCTGACGTGGTTGTTGCTTTCTCCATAAAACTTTTTCTATTGGATTAACTCCTTTCTTATCTGTCAGCAATCATTTTTACAGGTTATCAAAACATATAGTCAGCTAATGCTGATCCTTGCTTCCCCTTTTTATGCAATAATTCTTCAGTCCAAAAGTGAGACGGAATTTGTCGTGGACTGGACTGGCAGTTTTGCAGATAAACTCTGGAAGCTTGTTTTGAGCTAGCACTCTGAGTACCATACTGCTAAATTTGGAATGTCTGGTCTCTGCACCATTGTCATGTAATACAGCAGCTGTCAAGAGCATCTTACAGAAGCCTTGGTTTGTTGCCTCCATTTATCTAAAAAAAGGGAGTGCAAACTGACACTATGTAAATTATCTCCCTTCTAGAGATGAAACTGCAAGAAGAGAAGACATTGTTGAGCATACAAATTCACAAAGTGAGACTGCTTGAAACAGTGCATCACAGGGAGCCCCTGCACAGTTGCAAGGAATCCTGCAGGGAAGGGGACTACCTTCTGGGACCTCCCAGCCTTCTGGGACCCTCTAATACTTATGGTGATTGATGGTTTCATGGCTTCCTCTCAAAACTGTTGTCTCAGTAGTGCCATTAGCATCAGCAACAGGACTTTAGCACAGGTGTGCCAGGCAGGAGTCATGTTGGTGGCTCCACCATGTTGGTGGTTAGTGTTCCACCAACACTAGGACCTTCATGTTTAAGGAATGCTAGATTGAAGGTTTCAGAAAAGCTGTCCTCTGAAGTACTGTCTTGAAAAATGTTCTTGAAAAGATTCCCCACTCACTCTGGAGTGATTGACGTTTGTTTTGTATTACAGCTACAGTTATTAAGTGTTCAAGGATGGAGTCCAGGGTGTGAAAGAGACCCCAGGTGCAAGTGGCAGGGGGAGCACAACAGGCTTGGGTCAGGGAGGGCAGAATCCAAGAGCCAGAGAGCTGGAAGGATGCATCGTGCTGAGAACCTTAGCAAGAGCATGCTCCAGACCATAGACAAGAGGTTGTAGTGCTTGATATGTCAGGTCTCGGTCTGAAAGGATGGGATGAGAGTATTGGCACAGAGAAGTGTGAGGCCAGGTGTGCCAAATCTGCCCAGAGGGACCTGGGCCCAGCGGCGGGTAGTGTCCAGCACCAAGTGTACCCAGGTCCCCACTGCTCCTGGGGATGCGGCCAGCAGCCATGGACAAGTTACCTTCCTTCCCTACACCACTGCTGGAGGGATAGGGAAGAAAATCTTGAGGTACCAGCAGAAGGGAAGAAACAACCGTCTGAATTTTATTGTGCAGCTTTCAGAAAGCCAATCTGTTCCTCAGTGTCCTGACCTGCAGACCTGCACTTATCTTCCTCACTGGAGCGCTGCAAAGCTCAGTTCATTAGTGTTTGTAGCCTGCTTTAAAACCCTTAACTGAAATGTGCTAAAGAAGTGAAACACATGAGGTACAAAGCATGTGGATAATATTGATGCCCATACAAAATATGCTTCAATAAAAGCTTAATAACTTACCAAGAGGCAATAAACCTCGGTGTGACCTCAAATGCACTACACATGGCTAATTTACAATTCCTGGCATGCTTCTACTTTAGAGAGACAATTGGCACACTCTATTTCAGAAAAGGGCTTTACAGATAAGCAAAATGAATAAAATAGTCCTCTTAGCCAGCATAAATCACCATCATTCCTGTGAGCCAGTTTGCACGAGCTGCGTAGCTGGGTGGGTTTTGCTTGGTGTGACCAAAATGAACAATTTTGTGTATCTACTGGAACCTTTTGCTACCAGGGCTCAGAGAGAGAACTGCTGGAGGACTGCAGTTCCCCAGAAAAATTTACATACTCAATTTCAGTCAGAAAGATTAGGCCATGTCTGTAATATTTTTCTAAATTAAAAGAAATTCTTTGAGAGAGCCCTTGGGAACTGAGGGCACAGTGATATTGTGATCATTTGGGAAACTACCATGGTTACTTTTTCTGTAAAAAGAATCACAATATCATACATTGTGGAGCAGAGAATTTTTAAAGAGATGAGAAAACCTGACCTGAGTGGATTAAAACTGTGGGGTAGATTTTTAATGGGATGAGGTAGAACTGGATAAAGTGGGTTTATTCTTGTTGCACTGAGATATTAATTGTAGTCAGCTCTTTTTTCTGCACTAAGTTGAAAACTCTGGGTCCTGCTTGTAGAGGTAGTTCCCTGGTCTCTAACAGCCTCTTAATGGGCATAAATGACAGAAATACTCTTTGGCATGTTCTTGCACAGTGAGAGGTCATAAATAATTACAAACGTGTTTTGTGAAGTATAGTCAATTAATCTGGAAGGAGACATTCTGGAAGGCAGACTGTTTGAGATAAAAAACCACAAAGAAATAGGATTGTGCCAATTTCCTCTAAGTGTTTTTTATATTCTTTGAGGAAATATGGAAAATGTTGTTTTCTAGGGTTTTATTTTATGTTACTTCTTTCTCTTCTTTATGCTGTTTTAATTATTTTTAAACTATAGTTGAAAGAGAGTCAAGCAAAAACAGTTCAGAAAACTTTTCATCTGTCCTACACAGAATTTCATAACTTTCTATGCTCTGAGCAAACCCCATGACCTGGCTGAAAGTTAAGCACATAGATGTGCAGACCATAAGAACTTTTGTCCCCCCTTGTTTTTCTCTCACCCCACCAAAAAATCCTTCCAATAACTTTATAGGTCCTTGTTTGGGTAACTGCTTTTCAGTGCACAACTTTCCCAATTACCTCTCACTACATGAAGGTGCTTCAAGGTCCCTAGTTGTTTTTTGGAAGTTATTCACTGAGCACAGCCTTGAGTTTCCCTTTCTGGTGTCATGTTCACTTCTCACTCCCAGCAGCCAGTCTCATGCCCAGGCTGCCCACTCCTTACACCAATTTGCAGTCGCACTGTGAAGAGCTCAGAAAACAAACCTGTCTGGAAGCAAACCATTTCTCCAGTTATTTTTCAGCTGTCTCAGTCCCATAGCTAGTTCACTGAATGTTGGCACAAATGATTTGTCAGCCCCAAAGGAAAGGTGTTTGGGAGACTGGGAAGGGACAAGTGCTACAACCTCTTTGGTACCAGCACTAAGTCACGCCACCCTAAGGTGATTTTCCAGCTGCCTGTGACACACCAAGGAGACACCTTGCTATTTTCATCCTGTCAGTGTCAGATTTTCAAGAAGGCAGATGAGGTCTTGTCCAAATATGTGTTTCCTGTGCTCCTGCAATACTGAATAGCTCAGCCCTTGTGAGTGCTGTGGGCTGAAGGGGAAAGGGGCCATCAACATGTCACGTGCTGGGGCTCTTCTTCCCATACCCACTTTCTGTCTGATTTAGCTAACTGATATGCCATCTAATATGACAGAGACTTTAATGTCCAGTCGAATCAGCAAATTATATATACTGTATGTTTTATCTGAACAAAACTCCATCCAGGCTCACACTACACCACGGTCTGTGAGGGATACTTTGGCAGACATTCAGTGTTTAAGCTGAACTGCAATCAGTGCTGGGATCCAAGAATATCCAAATGCCACATACTTCTCTCCAACTTGTTTTTTAAATCAGATGAGGATTTCTTTCCATTTTTCAGAAAAACATATTTTAATCACCTCAATTTGATAAAATGCAAGAACACAAAAGGGAAAAAGATCATCCTCTGAATGTCATGGCCCAGCAGGCAAAAGAGCAGAATGCTATTTAAACTGTGAAGTAATGTGCACACTTACAGTGCAAATGTTCTTTCTCAAACACCATATTGTCATGAAGTTTATAATAGGAAAAATATGTTGTATAACCTCTTGCAAAAAGCGAGATGCAAATCTCAACAAAAGGAAACAAAAGGGTAAGAATTTATTTTCCCTCCAGGCTGATTTTGTTCTCTTTCCCAACTGGAGGAGGGGAGAGGGAAGAAAAGTTGATTCAAAGGAAAAAAGAAAATTTGTGGAAAGTCAGAATAAGCACCACCAAACCAACTAGAGTCCTAATGAATGAATAAATACAAATACCAGCAGCAAATGATGAAAAGCAGTAGCAAACTCTTGTGTGGCATGTTGTGTTCATTAAAAAATAGACAAGGAAATATAAGGGGCATATATTTACTTTTCATATTGCTGTAATTTTATTAAAATTGTTTATGTCAATTCATATACAAGAAAGACTGCATAATATGACTGGTGACATTTTTTCAGCATGTCTAGGTAAGGGGAGTTCTATTTCTATTCTTATTACTATTAACCTTAACAGTAATTTCTATTTATTACTGGACAGAGATGTTCCAGAAGAACAAGGGCAGTAACGGTGTGTGTGCGTGCATATATCTGTATCCTTCTAAAAATCAAATCTTACTTCATTTTGGGTAATTTAGTAACACCAATAATTTCATGCATAATAATTAAGCATGTAAAAAAGATACTAGAAAGAATAAAAAGGAATTTTATGTGTTTTGTTACAGGCAATAAAACCACTTATAAAAGTGATCCAAAAGTCAGTAAGTCAAAACAAAACCATCAAGCAAATCATTGCAGTGTGAAGTTCGCATGTCATTGGTAAGCAAGCTCAATAACTTGTTTAATGAACTCAGTCACAGATGGAGACTACACTGGAGACTTTGCAGAAGCAATTTTAAGTCCCTCTCAAAAAGTAACTGTGTCAGGCATCTGGGTACTTAAATTCACGTAAGAACCCACCTTGAGAGGACACAGAGTTGATTGCACGTATTTGCACTTCATACCGTAGTTTGTCAAAGCAGAGAGAGCAGGGAGTGGAAGCAATGGTTTGCACATAGAAGGGCACAGCTTGTTAGATACTGCTGGTTTCATTCCGGAGGAAAAATAAAAAACAGTCCCTTATCAGGCAGTGTTCTTAACAGTGAGTCAAAACAACTTGTAAATGGACTCTGCTACAGTCTTTTTTTCCCAACAATCTAATATTTTTTTCTCTATAAAGTCCTGTCAAAGTGAGCTTCAGGGGATATGCCTGTATTAGCTTCCAAACTTGACAGGCACTTACTACTGGGGCATCTTCTTCCTGCTTTATCTCAACTCAGAAAACATTCTGCTGGCAATGGACCAGATGTTTTCTGAACCCTTGGCTCTAATTCAGGTTTAAGATCCTCTGCAGTCTGCAAGGCACCTCCTTTCTGTATAGAAGAGGAGGTGTCCCAGAAAGAGGAGGCATTTCTGACTGAGTGTTCCCATCACTGGCTAACCTGCATGATGGGCAGGGATGAAACTGAGCTACCAGCTGTTTTTCATGTGAGAACTGGTCCCATACAGGGTTATGTTTTCAGCCACCCCATAAGATGCACCTTCAGGTGATTCCTGTGCCTCATTCCCTGGTCCCAGTCTGCACAGAGGTTTGGGCAGAAGCAATGCCATCACCCTCCTACACCTGCTGCAGAACTTCTGCCATCCTGGGATCAGGTTTAGGTAAACTTGGTCACAAACTTTGGTCTAAATACCCGAAGTCTACTGACATGTCATTCCAGGCTCTCCTGCCTAATACACTATTTAGAACCCAGATTTCCTAAATTCCAGGTCAGCTATCCTATCTGATAGATTTTAAAGCAACATTTTCCTTGTTGTTATTATTAAGGAGGTTTCACCTGATTCTCACATTTCCTCCCCAAGCTTTTACATCACTCAATCTTTCAGCTTTTCTAGGTAGTACAATTGCAGTTGATGCTTTTTGTGTGGTCTGTTTGTTCTTCTTCTTGAATGAATTAGCTCTGCCCTTTACTTTTTATCAATAAGAACATTCTATTTTCACTGGAGATGCAGGTTTGAAGCTCAGATACATCCCAGAGAAATGGCTCCAATCCTTCATAAAGGTGAAACTTTGGGTTAAGGAACACTCTGTCAGATCACCACCTCACCAGAAAAATTCCTTATTCTGTGATTTTGCTGCAGTGAAATAATTTTCTCCTGTTAAGAAAATAAATTGTAAAGCATCAGGTTATTTTTTTCTAAATTACATTTTACATGAGACAGTCATTGGCGAAATGGGAATTCAAGACTTTCAGTATTGTAAAGCCAGAAGGAATCATTAGACCAGCTAGTCAGGCTTCTCAAACATCATAAGCCATTAAGTTTCATGCTGGTATCTTACTTTAAATCCAAAGACTTTAGAAAAACTAAAGAATTTCAGGTGCTTGTATCTCTTGAGGAGATCAAACTGCATGTTGTAGGCAGAACATGAGAGAGATTAGTTGGTGCCAGAGGAGTTAGGAGCAGCAGAGAATTGTGTATGTGCAAACCATTCCTGGAAAGAAAATAGTGTTCTCATCACTGAGGAAAGCAAAATACATCTTTGTCAGTCTTCCCTGGCAGTTACACTGCATTTCTGACCCCCAAGCGTGACCCTGTTGTGGGCAAATTAAGCAATCTGTATCAGCAAAATAAGGGTTAACAGGGCAACCCCCTCCCACTGACTAGAGAAACAAGGGAGAACTCCCAGTACATCCAGCCTAACTCTTCCTCAGAGCCCAAGGCATTTTGTTGAGACATAGCATTAAAACCTCCCTTTTAAGAAGGGGTTCTAGGTGAGACTTTTTCTGATGGGAAATTAGGTCTGCATGAAAAGATTCTATGAAAAGACTTGACTGCACCTCCTCAGTGGCTGGTGGGGTGGGCCAGCTCTGGAGTCACCTGGTGCAATAAGATGAGCACAGAGACCCCCTGGCCATTTCCTCCTCTAGCTACAGTTCTCTGGGAGCAGAGCACTTAAAGTTCAGATCGCTCTATAAAGGAAATCCTATTCATATTAACAGCTTTTATTGTCTCTGGACTTTCCTAAAATTTAAAGAAGAAATCAGAATATATTTAACTGTCAGCAACCATGGGGCATGGAATAGAAAAAAGTGAGTGGGAAAATGCATTGGAAAATTCTTCCCTGGGGAAGGCAGCAGAGGAAGAAGCATCTTCTTCAAGTGCCCTAATTGAAGTTCCCGGTTAGGGTAAATACTTGTCAAATATTTGACTCCATCTTGCTACAGGCCTCAACTATTTAGCATGATACTGTGTCCTACCCTTTAGCGATTCCAAAGGGGTTGAAAGATGCCAAAAACACAAGACAGATAAGACATCAGGAAGGCAAATGCTACCAGATGGGTATGGATAAACCTTTATTGTAATCATCTCACAGTGAGGTAGCTGCATTCAAGAGAATTGCTCAAGGGAAGAACTGTGAAGAGCTACTTTGTCATCTCCCTGCATCAAGACTCGTTTTCTCTGATTACAGTGAAAATCTCTATGCTCTGCTGATTCAGGAACCCTCAACGTGTTTCTTAAGTACTACTTTTTGATTATTGAGCAAGGATAAAGTAAACAGTGAATGCTCTTGGAGTACTGAAGACATCCTTCAGGATCACAAGTGAGCAGGAAGTACCAAAGTCTGGCAGACACCCATAGGATGCACAAAAAGGGATCCTCCTGCACATTTGCAATGGCTCATCAGACACTTTGCTCGTTGTCTTGAAGCAGAGTGATAACTCATACAAATGCAAACCACAGCAGGATTCAAGTTCCTTAAAAGACAGGAGGAAAATTTCTACCTGTATATTGAACATAGTGAGTCTTTAAGCAATTAATATCTCTGGGCTGGCAGGGCATAGTTTATGGAGAGGGCAAAGTGACCTTAAAACCTCTTATCAATGCTTTTGCAAAGATCAGCCCTTGATTTGAAGCTTTGGCTCATTTGTCAGCTTTGTGCATGCTAGAGGAAATGAATCTGGGCAACTGTATGGGTGGGTTGAGGGTATCATGTGAATCCAGCCTCCCAGCTCCCTGAGCAGTACAGTACACTGAAACAAAGATGGGCCTGGTATTTAGTTCAGCCAGTAAATGAATAAAAGCAAAATGTCATCCAGTGCTTCAGAATGAAATAAAATAATTTCTTTGGACAGTCTGATCTAATTTTATCAGCACTGACTTAGGTGGCAGGTCAAAGTGAAAGTCTTTTGAAATTTCTGTGTTAGAGCAGGAGAGGTTTACCAGTCAATACAGAAATGAACTCTACCCAAGATTTGTCTTCTCTGACAGATTATTAGGCAATCAAATCCATAGGTAAAATTTCATGGTTTGTGGTATCCAAGAGACCAGGCTAGATTGTGATGATGATCTAGTCTTAACCAAAGAAAAAAAATAAAATTAAAAAAATCCATGACTGTTATCACAAAGAGCACACTATTTTAAATTTTATTTAAAATATACTTTTAAAAAATCAATAAATTTAGTGAAGGTAAGCATATTGTGTTAAGAGTGGAACAGATTATTTAATCTTTTTTTATACTTCTCTGCTCTTAATAGATTTTGCTTTGCAAGAGAAGAGAGCACTGCAAACCTTTCCTTTCAGCCCCACACATTCTCTTTCAACATGAAGCAAATAAGAGCAACCTCAGCTCTGCACAGTTGGAGCCAAGGACTGGGGCTGCAGGTTGAAAACTCATAAATGAGTAAAGCTATTTTAGTTGTAGCCTATATGGAAAAAATGAACAGATTTGAATAGCAGTTTACACTGTAAAACCTCTTAAAATCTTGTTCTATACTTTTTTCAGAGTTTTGGTTAAATAGAGAATATATTTGATAAATTTCCATTAATTCTATTAATAATTTTTCTGTGCAGAATACAACTAAATGTTTGGTTTCATTTCTAACTTCATATTGTTTAGAAATATCTGTAATGGGTCATTCTTGATATTTATGTGAATAGAGTTCATTGCAAGCCACACTCAGTATTATATATAAATTATGAGGCTTATTTCCCTTTCATGTGTGACCAGGAAGTGGTTGAACTCTTCGTACCCTGCTATTGTGAAATGGAGTAGGGTTGCACAGGTGGTGAAGAAACCCAGCAGATAAGTGCAGGGCCACTTCAGAGCTGTTCTTCTGTACCCTCCCCCTGCCCAGCAAAAGCGAGTTGCATGCTGCAGATCTGACTTGCAATGGGTGAAACTCTCCATCCTTACCTACTGGCTCTAACCGCGCTCAAACACAACAAAGGGGAACCCCTTAGCCTGGAGCATCAACAAAGCAAACTGCTATTTTAACAACAGAGCTCTCTGCAAATAGACTGCAGAGTTTTTTGTCAAGAAGGAGGAAAATCATGGTTCTCAGAGATCCATCCTTCCTGTTCCCAGGTAGCAGTAAGAGTGAGAGCTACAACATAGCTTGGACTCATCTAATCCTACTCATAGAATCCCAGAATCATCCCAACCATCAAACCAACACCACCAGCCAACTAAATTATATCCTCAAGTGCTACGTGCACATGTTTTTTGAACACCTTCAGAGGCATTAAGAACATAAGACAAACTCAGTCACTCCTGGTAACTGCAAGAAAGAGTTGCAGCTTACACTGGTTCACAGCATCTCTGTCCCACATTTATCAACCTAGGGACCAAGACCAAAACATCACCAAACTTTGGTTCTGGAAGAAGACATCAGTAGCCACTACAAAAGTGAGTTACAGAGGATCAAACCATCTTCTTCACTTTCATCTGCAAAAACAAGATATTCATCAAAGCACTCTTTCTCACTCCCTCCAGGTGGCTGGTTGAAGTCTTGAAGCAATAGGAAAGCAATGACAGTGGTAACAGGACAGATATTCCCAGAGTAGGGCTTGCTTCTGTGAGCACAACTCAGAAATACTTGCTGTAAACTTAATGAGAGATGTTCTTGATGAAAATTGGCAAGTGATGACAAGTTCAGTGATTTTGAAGAGATGAATTGCAGGGGAAAATGCAAACAAGGGCATACTCAGTTTTTATGTCTGTCTCTGTCTACACAACAACCTTGATCAGGTAAAGATAATAATAGCTGTTTGTCTTTGAAGGTACACATCTCAATTGGGAGTTTTATATCTTCACAACAGCACAGAATAATTTATTTTAAGAAGGCTAAGCATCAACGTTTCCAAAACTGGAAGACATAGCTACCTATTTAGCCTCATGCCACTGAATTCCTTGTGAAAATCTGATGACAGTTTCTTTCTTTTTTTTTAAAGACAGTAAGATATAGCACTGATATCATAACCTTGGGCTCCTACTCATTTGAAGAGATCCATCGATTTCATAAGCTCAGAGTCAAAAGTATTTTAGCACACTTCATTTTAGCTAAAGTGGGAAAGCAGCTAAAAAAATGACAAATATTTTATTCCTAAAATAGGAAATTGAGTCACTCGGACAAACTGAGACTCTTGTCTTTCTCTGGAAATCAGATGACAAAATGTCAGCTATTTCTCTAAAAAAGGAACAACAGTCTAATGTTAATGCCTGACCCTCGTAGCTCTCCAGGGATTGTCTTACTGCAGATGATTCACATGACAGAGAACTTTTATCAGTATAGACTCTAAGTTGTCTTTTAGCAACATGTTGACAAGGATCATGATTAAAATTGCACTCTTCTTTTTTTCTCAAAATGATTATGCACTAGCAATGTCCTTGTATATCCTGGCCATGTTCCTGACCAAGGCTTCAAAACCACCCAAGCACAGTTTCCAGACAATTAATTTCATATTTGCTGAACACAAGGGGTTTTGAGTTGTTTGAAGGACTGTTCTTAATATTTTGTTAATTTGGATGCTTTCCAGAAGCAAGGATTGCTCTCTGTTCCTGTATCACTGAGGTCTACTCATAAAAAGGCTGCAGGAACATCTGGTGTCCAGCTGTCAAGTTTCTAGGTCTTTTTTACCATGTTAAAGCTTATATTATAGTAACACATACAGTGCAGTGAAGGTACTGAAATGGCTGACTTGGAGGATTTATCTTTTTTTACTTCTTTCTTCCTTCAGAGAAATTTGTTTGATTTCTAATGCAAGACATGCACTATGAAAACCCCATATGCAAAAGCACATTGCTTCTGACTCTAGGTGTACTCTCAATTCCTTATAAGCACCTCCACTGCATGTGAAAGGTACAGATAAGCAGTCAGGATCGTGCCAGACAGTGACAGCACTCTTACCTACCCATTTCTTTCCAAAACCTGTAAATGGACTAGGACTGGTGTCTGCAAAAATTACTGTTACTCTAATCCAGAGCACTTCAGGTACCTCTGAATACTGGTTTTGCCAGGTCTACAAAAAGAAACTAGAAAATATGTCCAATGCACTCTCTGCTAAAACTTCCAGCCAAACAGAATCTCTCATTAGGAGGATGACAAAACTTCAGACCACAGCATCAGAACAGTTCTTAGCAGAACTTGTTGCCCTGTCCCCATTCCTTTCACACTTTCAGAAAAAAACCCAACAACCTATATGTATCAACTTGAAAAGTGGAAGGACACTTATCAAGATGAGGTCTGTTTTGAACAAAGAGCAGGAAATAGCATCATCTCATGACTCATCTCACTGACTTTAGATGCCTACTTGCCTGAAGGTGAGCTGCTTGCCTTTAGTTCCATTTTCAGTCAGTGAGATAGTAGGGTGAGTTGCACACCCTTTAGAATATCTATTTCTGTCACCAGAATCAATTTGGTTCATCCTAAAATGGTTAAGAGTGGTGAGAGGACCTGATCTTGAATAATGCTTGTGTCTTTGTATCAGCTACTCAGTGAGTGTAGGCAAGTAGTTTGTGCTTTATTTTGTACAGCTAAAATAAGCTGAAGTGAAATCCACTAAATGTTGTTGCTCCTGCTTCATACTAACTTCCACCAGGACAATGTTAATAGCCCTAACACAAGCACCAGCCTGGGACCTTTCTAACTTTTGAGGCTATTAGAAATATGTGTCCTGCTGGTTTTCTGTTAGGGCTGTGCTCTCAGATCACTTGGTACTTTCAAACCTATGTCCAGACAGGACTATTTTTTGGTGATTTTTAAATAACCTCACAACTTCCAAAAACAACTTCCCATTATTAAGCTGCTAAGAAAGACTGAAAATCCCGAGTCCAGTGTTGGTGTCATTTCCAGCTGTGTAAGTCAGTGGATTGATACTTGACCGGCTAAGATCAGTGTCTTCATTCTATCTGAGCTGCAATCCCTGTTTGCCACTGTTTCTAATAACAACCTCACTATTTTTTACTTCACCTGGGTATTGAGCATCTCTCACATTCTAGAAAGAGAGGGTGTTCTGCACTGCCAATAAAAATGCGCTACACTATTCTGGTATATTTTACACTGAAAGAATCTTAGAGGCAGAAAAACCTTGGTCAGCCTTTCTTCTCAGTTTAATCATCACAGAATCATAGAATGGTTAGGGCTGAAAAGGACCTTAAAGATCATAATGTCTCAAGCCATCACAGTGAGCAATGAAGCATTGATGGAAACTTTTCATTTCAATTACAGTTTATAACTCCTCTAACTTCTGTATTATTCATTTTCTTCCAGTCATTATTGGAAATCTAGATTGAGTGTTGTGACAAAAGTGTGATTTGAATATGCTCCACAGGAAGGTAAGACTTAGAGAAGCCAAAGAAAAGAAAGACATTTTTGTATCTTTTCTTCTGAGAAATATGAGCCAAAGGAAATTTTGTACTTGGCTCTTTATTAGTCTCATCTGACACCTTTGAACACAAATGTCTGTTGTAATTTTATGCTTGCAAACCACAGACTTTCCAAGCTTCAAATCAGAAATGTCCTGTTCAAGACTGAAAACTTAATGGCCAGATTCCTAGTATCAAAAATAATTTTACAAAGACAGAAGAGTGAAAAAAGAGAAACAGAGACTTTTCAGATAAAACTGGATGCTCTTCATGTGGACAAATTATTAAAACCAACGTGTCATTAGTGAGACACACCCTTCAACCAGACCCCTAAGTCAGAAAATTTCAGAAGTTCACCCTTGAGTTTCCATACATCCATAAGAGCCATGGGCACCTGCAAGATTTTCTTTAGGTGTTTTTCTGAATAGGAATGGAGTTCCTTCCATCCGTGGTATAAGAAAAGTTTTAAATCTCCCTGTGAGAACTGCTGAGAAATCACATGGTTGATGAGGTTGTGTTTGATAAGGCAGTTGCTATCTTTGGAAAAAGGTCTTGAAGCACTCCAGTGCTGTGACAACAGCAGCCTGAAGATTTACAGCAGTGCATGTGGTCAGAGAGAGGGCAATGAGGAAGAGCTATGTGTTGAAATGGGCCTCACATGAAAGCAGTGCAAGGTTTTTGGCCCAGGCTAAAGAAATGTGTGATACTACAGAAACAAATTCTGTGTCTGAGCTTATCCAAGAAATGTCTGATGTTTTGAACAAGGCTATTCTTGAGCTAGAGGACCTCAACAGCATCACTGAACTAGCAATGCTAGTGATCTTCAGAAAGAAAGTGGATGTAGTGAATAAATAGGGAAAGACAGGCTATTGGAAGCAAAAGTGAACTTCAAAAGGACAATAATAATTTTTTTTTTAAATATACCATTTTTACATCATTACTCTATCCTGACAAGTTTGTTGTCAGTGACAGGGACTCCCTATGTATTTTCCTCATGTGGCAACACAAACACTTCTTCTACCACCTTTACCTATTGCAGCAGCCAACAGAATCAAGAGCTGCTCAGGGCCAGATCTTGCTACAGCAGCAAATGCTCTCTTTGAGGTGGACAAAGGTCAGAAACCATCCTCTGGGAAAACAACATTGTGTTAAAATGCATGGATTGCCCTGTCTGAGTGCTAGATTGCATCTTCAACCTTCCTGAAAAACTACTGTCTTCTTCAGTATCCTTGTCTGTGAAGAATTGAGGTAATCTCTGTGAAGCTGTCAATGAGGCCATGAAGAACTTTGGAAAGGTGAAAGGCCAGGGATAGCAGAAACTCTGATTCACATCTTTTGAAGAGTCAGATAACAATGGCTTGGTCATTAGTTGCAAGAACATGTTTATCAATAGCAAGAAGTTTTGTCAATTAACCTCCTCTGAGCTCCTCTGACCTAAGATTTGAGAGTCTACAGAAACTTGTCAGAGAGTAACAGGAAGAAAACAAAAGCCTTTGAAACAGGATAAGGTTGTCACTGAAAAGCTGGTAATTTCATTGACACACAGAGAAAACGAATAGATAAGCCTGCCTCTTCCTACCCAAAGTGGAGTTAGCTGAACTGATGTAAACCATGAGTACCACCACCCACATTAGCTTTCTAACTGTTCTTAACCATTTGCCTTAAACCATAGCCACTTTGTGCAGGGTGGTCTCTTTGTGCTCCACTTACAAGTTATATAACATTGATACTAATGATGAAGACCACCCCAGGGATGATACAGATCACCCCTCTTCTCTGGACAGATCGCCTTTGCCTCATGCTAATTTTCACACCTCTCTCTTTGCTGGGGGAGTGCAAACAGTAGCACATGTGGAGCTGGACCTGCAGATGAAAAAGCAGCATCATATGCTAACATGCTCTGGAATATCTGGGAGAAAGGCATCATAGGAGTACAAGCAATTAATTTTAGTGAATATTTTGGCTTTTAATTCTGCTGTTAAAATGTTTAGATAAGTGTTTTCTCTGTTATTTGATGACCTGTTTTTCTAAATATTCAGCTGGTATAGGGCCTCCAGGTCCAGGTGCTTTTTCCTTCTTGTATGGATGGTGGGTCAGTTTTTAGTTTTGTGATTGGTAGCTAGTTCCCTCCCATGTCTTCCCTCTCAGCAGAATACCTGTGCTAATAAAGTATCACATGGTGAGCTGTTTATAAAACATTTATTGTCTCTTCCATGAATGTCCACTGTATGCGTTCCCATGGTGTTAAATTCAGGGACTTTGGCATTTCCCCAGCTGTATGTTAATGACATGTATGTATGTAATTAATGTATGTTAATTTTATGTGAGACTTTCTCCTCCTGTTTTGTTCTATTCATTCTGTTAAAATGATTTGAAAAGACAGGCTTTTGGTGCACTCCCATGGGCATAGGAGGTGACAGGCACTACATAATAGCTTAGTCAGCTTTCAAACAGGAGTCACTCAGCAGTGACTGGTAAACTCCAATGTCCATGGTGTCCTTTATTAAAAGATGTCATAACAGTTTTCCTGTGCTAAGCAGCTTCATTTGGTAGTTCTCTCCCACAGGCACATTTCCTCAGATGAAGGGGAGGTGCTGATCTCCCCTCCCTGGTGACCCATAATATGACACAAGGATGGGAAATGAAGTTGTGTCAGATGAAACATTAGGAAAAGGTTCTTCATTGAGATGGTGGTCAATCACCTGAACAGAATCCCAGGGAAATGGTCACAGCACCAAGCCTGTTAGAGTTCAAGGACCATCTTGATGACACTCAGTCACATGGTTACTTCTGGGTACTCCTGCGAGGAGCAGGGATTTGGACTTGTTGATCTTCATGGTTCACTTCCAACCTGAGATATTCTATGATTTTTCTACTATGGAGTACTTATTTGGGATACTAGTTCTCTCTTCTGATGCAATAAAAAAACATGAGGTAAGACTTTGGGATATCAAATTAACACAAAAAATGAGAAGAAATCTTCAAATTGAGCAGACATGAGGACAGCACAGTTGATCATAGACAGATAAATTAAAGGAGCCCCAGAGCCTCTTACTTTGAGGCAGAGTTCTCCTGCAAGTTTCTTCTCCAGAGAACATGTGTTCATGTAGAAAGGACTGTGCAAGGCACTTGGACAGAAGCATCCTGTCCACACCACCACAACACACTTCTGCTCTGGTTGGTGGTACTGTACTGGTTCTATGACTGATGGGAAAGGGAAGAAAGATACAAATGCAGCCGAAGGCCAAGCTTGATAATCATCATGTGATTGTTAAATTTACAGTGTTATACTCAAGCCAAGACATTGGCAAAATTAGGCACTGACTGCTAAAAAATAAATACACTTTAAAACATCCTATAATTTAATAAAAAGCTGTAACTTTTTGGTAAATCTGTGGTCTGATTTTTTTTTCACATTATAAGCCAACTGGAAGCTGCTGATGAGACAGGAGGCCTTTCTCTGTTGTTGCAGCTATTTACAGTGTGTGTTTTAATTAATCTGTTCCCCCCAATGCCCCTGCATTTCATTGCAGAACTGACTTATTTTTTCATTTCACAAAATCCAGTCCTCAAGCAGCTCACTAGCCTCTGGAAGACAATTAATCCAATTGAAGTCAGCACTAGGGGCTTCAGGCAGGTATCCAGAAGCAGGTTCTTAATTAAGGAATTACTTAGTTAATTAATTACTCTCAGTAATTACTTTCAGTTCACAATTTGTCCTTCAATTTTGATTTGAAATTTTACTGCTAAAGAATCAAATAGCATGTGCTGAATGTCATCTTCAAAGCATGTTGAACCCAAAGCAAGCAAGGTTACAAGGCACTTGTACTCCTACAAATTTTCTTGTCACTGACAGCCCTCAAAGATATTTCTGAGATGCAAGAGATTAGGAGAGGTGGAGGTTTTGCCTGAGGCTTCGATGCTCTTGTGAGATGCTGTGACAATACAGGTCTGTGTCAGGAGTGCAGCTGAGGAGGTTGTGCTTGGCCTGAATCTGTGAACAGGGCAGCCAGCATCCATCACCTGGCCACAGTAAGATCCAGAGGAAAAGACTTCCATGCACATCATGATGAACCCATATTTCTTTTCTGTCTCTAGTGGGAAGATTTCTCAGGTTAGTGTATCTTAACAGTAATACTGTCACTTGACAGTTACTTCACAACTTGGCAAATACTTGCCAAGAAATTACATCTCTGAGCAAAGTGATTACAGCAAAGATAGACAGGAATTAGGCCATACAAAGAACATAATTTTAAGTTTTTACAGTCACAGGCTAGATGCTGCGAAATGCCTGTGACAGATTACATTAATCACAGCTTGGCTGCACACAAAGAACAGTGCTGTCTCCTCCTCCTGGCAGCAATGGGGTTCTAATCTTTTTCCCACATTAGGATGGCACATTTTTGACAAGACCTTGATAACTGTAAAATGGTGTCTTGGTTTTGTATTTGCTGATTTGATGCTTAATTTTAAAAAGCATTTTATTTGAAGAAAATTACAAAATTCTCTCTGGGGCCATGGCACCATTTCTACCATCTTGGTCTAAAGTTTTACAGCTTATTTGTCTTCTTCTACCTTAAAATGCATGAAGTGTGTTTAAAAATTTATGCTTTGCATAGGAAAATAAGGCAGAGTTCCCAAGACTAAAAACATTTGAACAGGCTTTCTAAGTTAAAGGATGGTAATTTTTCACCTTATTAAAAAAAAAAATCAGAGGAATTATGAATATTGTACTGAAAGAATTTATCAAAATTCTTTGTTTCTTTACAACTGCATACAAATCTAAAAAATATCCAGCCAGAATTACCTTAAATCCAGATGCATTAACCTTTCGAGCAATCACTTTGTGCCCTTTTTTATAGTTTGCTTTCTAAACTGATCCAATGAACTGAAAACTTGCTGAAAAATACATTATTTACTGTCCTGTTTTACCTTATGTTTCCTATGCAATCTCCAGTCCCACTCTTAAATACCCATGGAGAAGGTACATTAGGCAAAGTATGAGCAATGCCACACGTGTCCATGGCTATCCCCCACCACTGATGACCAAGGTCATGGTTCAGCCCAGACCTGGGCTCTGCCTGGGTTCATCCTCCCCAACAACCATCTCTGAAGCTTTAATGTCTCTATCTGATGGTGAGCAGCTTTCTTCTTTACACCTGGGAAAAATGAGTGAGATGAGCAAAAGGAAACCTTGAAGTATAATGGATAAGCAGCCAGCTTTCAAAGGATGGTACATCCAGGACAGCCAGGGAGTCCTCATGCTCCCCTGATAGTACTGATGAGCCCCCCCTTGTCTCAGGCACCCTCTTGTCTTTTCTTGATCCATTGGACATTTTCCTTCTGCTGCAGAGGAAATCTCAGAAGCAAACCTTCTGCAGGTTTTTGAGGAAGAGACATTTTATGGTTTAATTACAGGAGCAGTCAGGTAATACAACACTAGTTGCTACAGGATGACATGTAGATAAGGTCATTGGAGGTAAAATTAGTTATTGCTGGGGTTATGTTGCTCCAGCAGTCAAGGCCAGGTGCTTAATGAATGTTAGCTGAACTTTCATATCAGAGGGGAGGTTGCACATTCAAATTGTTCTGAATCTTTGTACAGGAACTTGTAACATTATGGGAAGGCTGAATTTCCAAAATACTGGCTGAACAACAATCACTAACAATACCAGTAATGACAAAGTATTCATGGATATATTAGCCAACACATTTCTTCATTGTAGCTACAGTCAATAAGATGTTATGCCATGGGATTTCAACAAGTGAAAAGGGTATTAAATGGGAGATGGTTAACGGAGTAGAATAATGGAAAGTAATTGTAGAATCGGCACAAATTGATTCAGCTGATATTTAAAATCAAAGAAAAAGTACGAGTAGGTATTTAGCTAAGAATTTGGATTTCAGAAAAGTAAATTTAGACAAGCTACAGAAGCTAATTAGTAAAATCAACTGGACTGAGATTATACAGCAGTTTGGCTGCAGAAAGAGAAAGGAATTTTCTACTGTCTGGAAAGCTAAAATTAACAGAAATCTTTACTCTCAGCTAGAAGAAAAATTTACAGAAATGCACTCCACATTTATGTAAATAAATATCCACCTCTGAAAGGATATTAAATATATATATACTGTAATCCTAAAAAAGCAAAAGCTATGAGCACAAAGGCTATGAGAGCTAGAGAGGCAAAAGGAGAGATCAGTAAGTAAAATGAGAGATACGTATACATATATTTTATTTATTTTATTGAGGCAGAGGGAAGTTGACAGTCAGATGCGGTGATCAACCATGACAATTCTGTGATTCTGTCATTTCACAGGCAAGACATAAAAGGGTATAAAACAGAAACTGCCAAAAATCAATCTGAACTAGATACTGCAAGGGATACAAAACCCAAACAACAAAATGCCCTTGGGAAGCATACAGGAGAAAGAAACAGGGGGAAAAATTGCCTGCTAATCCTGATGATTCAGAAACATGTAGATTAAAGGTTGTCTGGGTTTGATCCCAAAACTAAAAGAACAATTTACACATATTTTCAATAAGGATGAATGCACCAATTGCAAGGGAAAAAACAATATATAGAATGGGAATGAGGATATGGAAATTGAATTTAGTTCCCTAGAGAAGAGAGCAAAACTTAGAGTGTTGCAAATAAGTGTGAAAAGGGATGAAGTCTTCATGCCAGGAGGTCTGGTAAATAATATAGATGTATTTATGAGCTATTTTTAGGAAATCCTCCCAATTAAATGTGGTCCTTTCTAAATGGAAACTCCTTATAAGGAGAAGGGAAGGAAGACACAAGCTCAAAAAACTTATTCAAAAATGATCCAAGCAAATATCAGCCCAATTATTTGGCTTCAGTAGTATAGCTTTACAACAGCTTTCGAAGATAAGAACAAAAGAAATGGAGATAAACAGAGTGGCTTGCTAATACCCGGCTCTCAATAGGATTACCTAGTAAATACAAGTGTGTCCCACTGTTTTTCTTGTCACTGTTGTTTCTGCTCAAGTTATTTATAGTTATTTAAAATGCCCAGAAACAAAGAGAGCACAGGAAGAAAAGCATTTAACCATGTCAATAATGTATTGCCTTACTCTACAATGACTTAGCCTTTCTTTTCCCATTTCATTCACCATTTTCTATTCACCTACAAACTGCCTTATTCTCTGACCAGATGGACAGAACTTTTTAAATTCTGGTTTCAGTTCATTTTTCTTGAAAACAGATGACAAAATTCACGACTGCTGTATTTCAGGGGAGGGCTTGTAAGGACAGTAGCCAGTGGTATTTAAACTTCCCTAACCAAGAAATATCTTTCCTGAAGAATACTAGGGATATGTTTTCCTATCTCTTTCTGACATGTGTCTTGTCACTTGTCACTGACAAGTACATTCAAACCTACCTCAGTCACTTCTCCTGGATCAGCTTATAATCAAAGTCTGTACTGGAGACTTTCTTGTACTAAAGTTTTTTTTTAATGGCCTGTAGTGAAATATTTTTCAGCCACATCTACCATCATTCTTCCATCCTTCCCTGCTGATATACTGTTTTGTATGATGATGCTTCCCAATTCTGTCAGTTCTGCACTCATCTTGTTTGTGTAAAGGTCATTAATGGAAATTAACAGGGTCAGATCTTCCAGGAACGTCCTGATACTTCATCTTTAAAACTACCTCTTTCCCCTGCAGCCAGCTCCTGGCTGTGCTCTAACTTCCTATGGTAACATTCAGATCTCTAATATGACTGTGGTACCAAAATCTAAAATAAATGGTAAAAGTGTTACGGGGAACCTAAACTCTCACTGAAACTGTCAGATGCTTTCTAAACTTTATAAGGGTTTGTCTCCATCTGTTTCCAGCCCATATGAGATACATGCTTTCATAGCCAAAAGGGGACTGAGGAACATGTTGAAGATATTGATACATGGCTGTTTTGTAAAAGAAGAAACAATCTTCCATCCCAAATGTAGTACACCATTGTAAAGGTTGAAGAAATATTACAGAGTATATACAGGCCAACACATAAAGAACAGGAAAAAAAAACAGTAAAATTCCCAGTAAAAAAAAAGGCTAAAATTTCAATAAAGTATTTTTATGTTGCTTTTTATGTCAGAGTTTCCAGAAAATTTTACTGCTTTCAGAAAAGAAAACAAGTGCCTGGAGAAGAGTTACCTATTTGACACACATGACAAGAGTTCCTCTGGCAATCAGCCTGGATAGAGGCCTAAGCATCCCTGGTCTGACCTCAACTAACCCTGCTTTACCACGGGAGTTGGACTAGAGCCCTCCTGATGCCTGGACTATCTGTACTATCTGAGGGCCTTTCAAGGTTAAGATGCCTCTATGCTGCCCTGTATCACAAGCAGAAAGGCTGAGCTTATACAGCACATGTGTGACTGCTCTCCAAGTGCAGGTGAGCCCTCTCTCAGGCTCACCTGTCTGATTTCTGTCCCACCTCTCCAGGTAAGAGTGTCTGAGCCTGCCATAGCCCTGTGAGACCCAACTATAGCTCTCTGCAGAGGCTGTAAGTTACACAGAGTGAGCTGCAGGACCCGTGACATGAAACAAAGCTGACCTCTATTAGAGTCATACTCTCTGAGTACAGCACATTATCCAAGGAAAAACAACCTTCAGGCTGTTCTGACTACCATGCAGTCCCCTGGCAGAACAAAAAATAGAGTAATGTAAAAGTAGCCAGAACTCATTATTTTCACTGCAGACCTGTGCTCCCACCCTGAATACAGAAAGGGAGAATGAGGAGCAGCATGCTGCCTGCCTTCTTCCTGAAAGTGTTGTGTCTTCCCCCCTTTAGAAGGCAAGAAAAACAAAAAAATCAAATCGACTGCAGACCACAACTTTACTGACCCCTCTGGGATAATGTGCTACAACAGAATAAACCTGAAAGGATTATCAGAGTGTGGTTTTCTGCTTGCTGCTTCTCCAGGTCTTCTGTGAGTGACCTGATGAATTGGTGAAAAGAAGAATTTTCACTTGGGTCAGTGCAGCTGCTCTCCAGTGAGCATCCCTATGCCTGCAGGATCCCCTAACAACCCACTGGTGTATACTGTCTAGACACTGAGAGAAAGCTGAAGGAATGCTGCAGTGCATCGAAATTTTTTTTTTAAGTATTCTGAAAGAGACAGTAAATTCTGCCTCCTTCCTTAGAGGAAACTTCAGTGCATGTTTTCAGCAAGAGGTTTCTGGGCCTCATTTGCCAAAGGTGGATGATCTCCATGTCTGTTAAAGTTCTCAGGTTGTATCCAAACATCCAAAGAGTCAGGAAAGAAACAAGAACCAAAAACTTCCTCATAAAGGAAACAAAACCCCTGTTTGAATGTGTGTTATGAGATCCAGCCTCTGCCATGTCAAGTGTTTGTTTCTTGAGGGTGGGCTGGAGTATGGGCAGGACTTGTCCTGGAGCATGACAAAGAAAAGGGTAAGAAGCTTCTTAACTGAACAGGAAGAAGAATCAAAGCCAACTACTTTTCCAATGAGATGTGACTTCATTGAGAACATTGAGATGTGCATTGAGAACTTCCTTTAGAAAATCCTGATATTGATTTGCTACTCATGTTTTGTACCAGAAGACCCAAATTAAACAACTTGCCTGCATGGCTTTGGCATTGATTTTGATGCCTCTTCCCACTGCTCAGTTCTTCATAGGTGCTGTTGTTAGTTACTTGATGACACCATGTTCTCTGGATGTACTGCCTAAACTATTTATCTGAAGACACACCGTGACAGCCAAGCCAGAAGCACTCATTGCTCAAAAAGTAGGTCAGCTCATTTCAGGAACACCTTCATGGGGAGCTTTGCTACTTCACCTTTTAATATACTCCAAGGTGAAAACCAAAACCCAAAATACTGAAACTTTCTGCAGGTAAAAATTTTGCTTTCCCTTTGTCTCTATCATTAGTTAGAAAAACAGAAAATAAAAAACATCTTTATGAAAGGCCTCTCGCTTTGTCACAAAGGCAGAATTGAAGGTGAGTTCACTTTAAACTTACTTTTACATCCAAGACCCTCTAGGTGACTCTCCCTAGTTGGGCTTCTCCATGGCCCAGTCAAGCCAGCTCCTGCAGCCTTTGGAAAGGAGCTGCAGAAGGGCCATGAGTGGTGGCCCATGTTGGGAAGTCTGAAAGCTCACCAACTGCTTTAGAAAAGAAATATCAGGTAAAAAAATAAATTAGCTTGTGATTGTGCCCAGTAGCCCAGGACTTGCCCCATCCCCTTTGATTAAAGTGTCAAAACATATTCTTCGAGCATAGAGTGTGTTGATACCATGGAGTTTGTCTATGGCTCAGTGGAACTGGGAGGCAACCATTTAGCTGTCTACAAAACAAACGCACAAACAAAATGAAAAAGCCATTGCAGATGAGACCAAAGGCAGATGAGACCCTCTTTTCCAATCAATAGCTCTATAGTGCTCACAAAAGCGTGCCAGGAACTGGGCTAATAAAACAGAATCCTATGTTAGCAATGACACCTTGGGGACAAGAATCATTCCCCTCTTGCCAGCAACAGGGTAAATCTGTCTCGCTGGTTTCCACAGAGGATTACTCCTATTTTTCACAATAATCATCAGAACACAGTTAGGACCTTGCTGAGCCCTTGACATTCTCTGTCCCCTGCCCACCACACCAGGACTATTCTCATTGATAGAAGTTGTTTTCTTACATACAATAAAAAGAAATTAAGTTAGAAGTACCTTCCATGCCCACACCCTCTCCCTGGCCAAGAAAAAGTCCTGATCTCACCAAGGCCAGCAGCCTTTGGCCCTGATCTGTCACCAAATGAAGCACATTGAGATAAACAGAAACAGACTGTCATGGGCCTTTCAGGGAAAAAGAAGTAATTCAGCTACAGGGAGTTTTTGCCCTGTTCCAACTCTTTGCTGAATCGTTTAGCATTACCACAACCATTTGCTGGTTTGGGCCTTAGTTTTGTTATCCAGGCTGGAAAATGGCAGAGAGGTAAATTTGTAGCATTTTCTGGCATGAAAGGACTCAGCAACAGTGGGTCCGTGTAGTTGGAAAGATATATGATTTTCTGGCTTCTTTTGTTTTTAAGCACTTGCAGTCAGTTTTTTTGGTTGGTGTTGTTTTTTTTTTTAAACAAAACAAAACAAAAAAAATAGCTTAAAAATTTACCTCCTTGTGCACTTGCTGTTTCTACTTGGTAACCAGGAAAAACAAAAACTCATCTCTTCAGGTGCAGAATTTAGAAATTTCATAATACCTCCTAGGAAAGCCTCTGTTTTCCAACCTCAAACCTTCAGACTTCAAAAAACCTTCAAAACAACAGGGGTTTTGGTGTAGAATTGAAAGCAAATATTGGTCTTGCAAGGGAAATGAACTGGGTACGATTGTTGATGTCTGCTAGATGCGGTCTGCAGCATGGCTTTTCCATCAGCTGGGCCAAAGAGCAAGAACTAACAAGTTTTTAACCTATTGCCATGTCTGCTCATCACTGTCAATAGTCCTAGGCTGGCATCATAATGCTGTGCTGCTACCTGGAATTGTGGAAACATGCTCAGCCCAGGCCAAACTCAAAAGGTAGCAGAACAGGCAAGTTACAGGTTTCACTTTTGGCCACACTGGAGACACAATATCAGAACACAAGAGAGGAAACAATTGGAAACTGCACTCCATTTTGCTCTGTGCATATCAAGACTGGGTAAAACATTAAGGTAGGGTTGTTATAGCAACAGGGTAGTTATCTCAAAAAATCCTGCAGTCTGGTTTCTGCACAGGTTGCTACAATATGGTAAGGCTGGAGGGATGAGGTTGTGTCTTTCAGTAAAAAAAGTGATGCATTCTGAAAAAGAAATCAAACATGATTTTGGATATATCATCCCTCTTTAAGAATGGTTTATGATCTTGAAGTTTTGTCTGCTTTATCCAGGTATTCCAGCTGTCCTTGGAAGAATTGTATATCAAACTGTTCTTACTTATGTCTTTGGTCTATCCTGGCTACAGTACTTCTGTGACAGACAGTCTGCCTCACCGAGATGTTCAACTGCTTCAGTGCCTCCAGGACAGCTCAATAGAAATGCAATAACATTGTCAGAATTGTTGCCATGATTAATGTGCCTTTGGCAAAAAAACCCTGAAAATGACTAGCAAATGTATTTTCCCCATAGTTACTCTGTGTATGAAATGGTGATGGAAAATTCTGTAGCAGGAGTTGTGGGTGGGGAGAGATCCGCATGCCCTAGAGGGAGATATGAAAACAAAAAGAGAGAGAAGGCAGTGAAGAAAAAGAAGAAAAATACTAAGTATGAACTATGGATAAAACCATGAAGGAAAAAAAATATAAATTAAGTTACAGCTGGTAAAAGTAGGAAGTCAAGTTGGATATAGGCACAAAGGGAAGAAATGTGGAAAGCAAGAAATGCCTCTTCCATGCACAGAACTGTCCCATCACAGAACGATACTGCTGCTTTCATGTCAGTCAGCAGACCTGTTAAATATAAAGGCTGAATCTGACACAGTCTGCACCACGGTTCTGTACACCTGTTGCCCACAGAGAAACCCTGAGTACTTCAAAATGTCATCTAAGTTTATAGCCACAGCAGAAATAACTCAATACTTTTTCTCATACTTTTGCATTTCTGCATGTTGGATATTTGTTGTCTCCAATGCCAGCAAAGGGTTGCTCTACTTTGTCAAGCAAGTACACAAGCAAACCTCAAGCGATCAGTTAAAGCCCAAGAGAAAACCTGACCAGAGTCCAGAACTGACTAGCACAGGGGAACAAAATCCCAGCAGCCACCAGCAATAGAACCTGGCAAGCAGGAAATTTTCCAGCAGCAGAAACTGGTGAGTAGGAAAGTTTCCAGCTGGGTACAAACAACATCCAGTTTTTGCATAGTAAAGCTGTATGAGGCACACACACATGGGCTTCTGAGTGTCCACAGGGTGCATTTATCCACATTTCTGCCAAGCCCAGCTGCGTCTAGGTATGGGCCAATGCCAGGGGAGCAGTGCATCCTTCCACCTCCCTGCAGCTCTGCATCTCCACGTTGCTCCCTCCATACCCCTGCTCCAGAAGGAGAAGTTGTGTGGCCAAGCAGGATTAAATAGAGACTCTGAGCTTTCAAAGCACTTCACCAGGTCAGCACTCCTTACTCCACATTAGGAGAGGAGATGTCTGAGGCAGCACACCAAGCAGGCTGGGCATTTTTCAGACTCTTCCATGAACAAAGGGATAATGGCCAATGGGCCATGGGGCTCTTAGTGCTTGCTCTGTGGTTTGCAAACTATATCATTTAAGGCAATGGCATGATGTCTTACTTAGCAACAAAATGGAAAAGGAACCATTCCTCTATATCATGTCTATCTATGTTTTGTTTAAACAGAGAAACAGTGCTTCAAGGAATGAAAACTCAGTAAATCACTTGTGTGCTTTTCTGTGCCCTGCCAATGGTTTTCTGTGTGCTATGTTTTAGCTGATCCAAAGATTTCCCCACCTTCTGCCTGGGATACATTGAAGCAGATTGATCTTGTCACTCCTGGTTTTGGTGCATGCTATCCTTAAGTTAAAGGTTGTCTCAGTTTGCACATCAGCTGTCATTTTGCACGTGGCTATGGATTAAATGCTTAAATAGGAGGGATGAAACAGTAGAAATCATTACTTTACACTCATCTTGGAGAGAATGATAATGTCAGGCACTGAAATATGGTACGAGGTACACTATAATTTTCCTTTAACAGGACTGGCTTGGTAAAATCTCTGCATGAGCAAGTGCTGGCTATTTAGAGAACATGCATAGAAATATTCATTTCTGCATCCCTGTTTTAAAGGAACTCTTAACCTTCTGTAGCAGCAAGTTCCTAACCTGATGTTTACAGCAAAACCATGCTCTTTCCAGGCTTTTTGAAGTGGCTTTATGGCATAATACCGAGCAGGAAAAAGAAATGCTGTCCATACAGCTGTAAAACTGAGTGGAGCAGCAGCAAATGGACCCACTGCCACCCTTCAGCCCTTTGCTTCCTTCTTCTTAAGTGGTGCTTTGTACACAGTAAGTATGAAAATTAAGAACTGCAGATACTCTATTTCAATTTTTTTTAGTATTAAGTACCTACTTAAAGCAAGCCCTTGGGCGTTAAAACATCTTCAGACAGATATCCTTTTAATAACTGAGGAGAGATTTGAACAAGCCATTAAGTGACTGAAGTAAAAATTGAATTATTAAAAGGACAATTTTAAGGAAAACATAGTGCTTCTCATGGTTGTCTTTAAGCATGAAAAGGCAAGCTTTTGCTTCCAAACCATCTTGTTTATACCACCAAAATGCCATCCCTACTTTTATATGTATGCACTGTTTATGCACAGGCTTCTTCAGCAGCCTTATTGATATTCATATTTTATTCCACACTGAGCCCATACAATTGAGGACATAAAGCTTTGCAGTGGTGTAAGGGAACTTTTTAATAAATGACGGTCTCTATAAACAACATGCTTAACTATATTGTTCAAAATATCTATTAGACATTAAATTTGGTATTATTTTAAACAGATTTGAGGTTATTTTGTGTTTATAGCAGGGTATTTTAGAATCATGAGAACAGCATATTCAAATAGTAAATAGTTGCTTCAGTTTATTTAGTACCTACATACATTTGCAATCAAAGCTTTTTTTTTGTTTTGTTTCCTGGGGGGATGATAGGATAACAAATATATTTTAGTATGCGTTTCCTTTACCATTTCTTTTTTTCACTTCAAGACCTTTTTGTTGCAGTCATCAGCTTCCACGTATAAACAGATACAGCAGTTAACATTACTGACTATATATTTTACCTGGAAATAAGCAAGTAACCAAGATGGTTTTTCTTTATTAGAAATGTAAAAATGGTGTGGCTTAAAGCGTTCATCTACCTGACCTTAGAAAAGCAAGATAGCAGTCTAATTCTGCATTCACATAAAATCTCCCAGTAAAAATTAATTTAATGGAGAACCAAGATGTCCTGGTTTGGGATCAAAGATTATCTGAAAGAATCTACTCCTAAAAAGATGCCAAGTTGATCCATTTCTTCCCTAATGCATTTTCCACCAAAAAGCTGGCCTAGCACCCCCCTTTTTAAGAGTGGAAGTATAGCCAGATTGTTTATTCCTGAGGTGAAAAATAATTCTATAACTTTAAGCAATACCAGAAGATATCGCTGTAAGCTCTGTGGCCAGTTTAACAACCCTAGTAAACCCTCCTGCATGCTGGAGCCTGGTGTTGACTTTGGTTGGCTAGTCTTGGTTTGCAAAGCAACATGGAAGATATCTTGCCTAGCACCCAGCAGAAAGATGCTGAATTCAGATAGGGGGTACCAAACCTTCAGTCTGGAGTTTGAACACCTCTCATGGAAGTTAAGGGAGTTGAGTGGCCTGGAAATGCCCAGGGATGTAGACTTAGTCCCGGAACAGTTTCATAAAGTACTGAATACTATAGAGCTCTACAGCAATGCTTCATGTTGTCTTCATGTAGCCAGCCCCTCGTGCAACAACCTTTCTTCTCTTGCTCCTGCCTCTTTTCTCATTTCCTCTCCATTCACTCTTCTTTCTAGGAAAAAGTAGATTGTTTTCTCTGATGCAATCTCTTTGGATGCTGAACTGTTTGCCTGTCTACAGCTGGTTTTTAGAAGGGGGAATCACTATGTTGGAACTGAATGTGAATTCCTGCGCTTTGATTTGAAACAGCACTCCAAATTTTACATAGGTAGTAAAAATAAAAACAGCAGGTCCTTATGGAGTTGCAAGTGTGTAAAGAAAGGTCAGGATGCCTACCTGGTCAGAACTCTTAAAATGCAACCAATTTCTTTTGGTACCCAACTGGAGAGGAACAACAATGAACCATTTTCACCTAGCACTGAGATATCTGAGAGCCTGGCATTTTACTGAGAAGCTTAGAAGGAGAGATTTTTTTCCCCTTCTGCACTGAAGAACATCAGAACAGATGGATATTCAACACAGAATTTTTTCTTGATCACTGTGGTCATTAACCATAGTTGCTGATGAAAAGTCTGTGTCCTGAAACATGACAGATATTTCCTATTAAAATTTTACCTCAGTCATTCAAGTCTGGGTGGAAGCAAAATCCGTTTCGTTGATTAAAGACATTGTGGCATACAGCACTGCCATTACCTTGGCAGTGTCTTTTCATACTTCTTGTGAGAAGTAAAGGATCTAATTGATATTTTCAATGTATCTATTAAAAGACTGAAGTGGCTTTTGAGTTTAGGTTTGACTTAAAAGTAGGCAGTGACCCTACCTCCCCCTAAAGACATTAGATGCAGAGTCCACTTAGTGTACTATGCCAGCTCCAGAAGTGAAAATTAGTGTCCTGGTCTGGGCCAGGATAAAGGTGATTTTCTGGTTTGTATTTTTGCTTTCAGCTAAGTCTCTTGTAAGTAGCTGCACTTGCTGAAATTAACAGCAAGTTTCTCAGACAGTGTCTGCTTCTAGGACTGATAACACTGGATGCTTATAGTTACTGCCAGGCACTGGTGTGCCAAGCCAGGGACACTGCTCAGCTCTGAGGAACATTTTACCCTCCAGAAGGAGTAAAAAGGTCTCACCTGAACCCCTCCTTTGGGGAGGCCCGAGACAAGATAGATGCCAGAACTGGCCAAACAGAGTATTCCATCCCATACATGTCATACTCAGTATAAATTTGAGGGATCACGAGGTCAAAGACCCTTCTTCCTACTCTTCCTGCCCTTCCTTTGCCTGTTCCCTGTGTGCTTCAACATCCTGGGAGGATTCCATCCCTTTGTCTGCCTGTGGTCCTGATCCGTGCTAGCCTGAATCTGTGTGTTCCTGCCTCCAGCTCCCAACTGCTCCTGACCCCAAGGGTCCAGCCTGGACTTTCCCAGGGCTGCCCTGCAGCCTCGGTGGTGACATGAGAGTTACTGGGGGCAAGGGAGGAGGAATGTGGTGTCAATTTTTCCTGTATATCTGTATATGTTTAATAATTTTTCCTATTTATCATTGCTGTTTCATTAAAGTTGTGTAGTTTAGTTTCCAACCCATAAGCCTCTCTCCTTTCCTTATCAGGGAGGAGAGGGGGATTAATAGAGAGCATCTGTTATTCGGTTTAATTGCCGGGCCAGTGTTAAACCATGACAAATAGAAAATTCTTAAGGAAGATTTATAGAAAAAGGGAAAATAAGGCATGGATCTTCCCCTTGCAGCTCTTCCAAGCCTCTATTGCAGGGTTTGCACCCAGTCATCCATTTAAGATATAGCTGATCAAGTAACACACCAAAGTTTTGTTGCTCTCAAGGTGTCACATCCAGAGAGTAGAGCAACCCAGCCTTGGAAGGCTCCTCTTTGCAACTCAGTGCTGTTCATCATTCCCTTAGTGTCTGCCTAGCTCAGCATACACAAGGTGAAAACAAAAAAAGAGACAACAAGATGAGTTCTGGGGCTCAGAAATGCCTTATTTTTTGCAAAACTTGTGGATTTAATCAACAGTGATCTCTACAGCTGCATGGTCATTGTATTTCTTGAAACAGTAATGCACAATGCTGCACTTCCTGCTGGATTTATTGCCTGCAAATACGAGCCTGTGGGTAGGTCTTGTCAACCCATACATCTGTTTTGGTAGTCAGTATGATATGAATTGTCTACTAGAAAACACATCTGTTTCATAACCAAGCTTCCACACAAAATATATTTCCAGCTGATTATTTTTTTCCCCATTTATTAACATATGAAGCCCAATAACATCACTCTTACTCAATAGGATGGCCTGGGACAAGGAAAGCTTTAATTCACACGAGGTTATCAAACTGCAGCCTTTGCAACCAGCCTAAATTTAAGAGGGGGATTCTTGCAGCAGGTGGAGAGCATGGCAAGATGTGACAGATGACAGGAGAGGGTGGCACAGCAGCAAGAGGGGCAGTAAACAGGGGGTGCTGGGCTCCTGAAAATGAGTCCCCAGGTGTCTCAGAAGGATCATACTGATTATGAGATTTCCATTGGAAAAGGCAGTTTGAGATCACAGAAATAAATCAGCCATCACAAAGACAGACAAGGAGGCAACTACAATGCGTTGCCTCCCAGTGTCCAAATTATTGTGACATTGTTTTTTTTAATTTTATGTCATCTTTGGGGCAAAATATACATCTCTATTCCTATGGCTTTGCAGAGATTTAGGAATATATTGCGTATGTCTCAGGAAACCTTAAAGGAATCACCATGCCACGATTTTCAGACAGATCTTGAGGATCAGCCTAGGGCTGTTCAGAGTGGGAACAAACTGTTGCCCTTTGTAGGGACTGGTGCCCAGGGTGGCAGTCCAGCCCAGCTAATCAGCAGTGCCAAGCGCAAACTCAAGTCACACATGAGTTAGAGATATGATGAGTACAACTAGAACATTCTAGTGGCATGACAGCTCTAGTATGGGGAACTGATGCTGCTGCTGCTTGCTGATGGTTGGACTGGTAATGAGTTATTGATGTGATGGTAAACCACCAAACGGTGGAGACAAACAGGCTGCCAGTTTGTGAAGAGACATCACAGTTGTTGAGTTCTTTAATGCCAAAGAGATCTTTGTTTCAAAAATGTTGACATGCTCAAAAGCAGAAGGAAAAAAAAAAAAAAACACCAAATCACCTGCTGCTCAGTTCCTCTGAACTTAAAAGCCACTAGAAAATTAAAGATTTTTACACCTATTGCACCAAGGTCTCCTTATCAAATATATTTGAGATACTGATATGACTAACACTGCTAACTTCAAATACCAAACTACTTTTCTATTGGTTTCTGAGTGATGTAAATACTTGCTTGGGAGAGAGAGAGACAGGTGACACAGATTAGCTTGCTACAGTTCTGAGAACCTGAAGCTGAGCTTTGGAAAAGGAAGAAAATGAGCTAACACAAAAGTGAGTGCACATGTGACAGAGACCTCAGTAGCTTTCTTTTTTAAAGGATACCAATCTTGTTTCTGGCCACACCATTTCTCCTTCTTTCAAGGCACACCCAGAGGCAGCCCTGACACATGCAAGTCACTCTTAATTCCAGGAGGTGCCTTGCACAAGAGGAAAATCTTTAAAAACTATTTGTACAGCATTTGTTCTCTCTGGGGAAAAGTACCAGTCTCAGTAAGCAGAAAAAAGCTGTTGCAAGACATGTTTAAAGATATGGTTCATTTTTTTTTCATGCCAGGTATCTTTGAAAAAATAGCAAAATGCATGTATGTACATGTGTATACACATACACACACACCTGAATATAGGGCAATGTATATACCATGTATTTATATTTAACAAGAAAAATGTCACCTATTTGGCAGGGAAATTAAGATACTTTTTCTCCAATAACAGAACCAAGCTCAAAGCCTACAGCAAGATTATTCTGTGTAACGCTTACATGCTGTTAAACATAATGTGAGAGCAGAGGAACAGTCAAAATTTCACAGGAGGGGTCAGCCAGGGGGTTTATTATCTGTTTACACTGTAAATCCCTACATGAGCCTCTATCATTGGGACATGCAAATGCTATAAAAATACGCTAGAGTTTTAAATGCCTTGATGAATGAAAATGTGGAAAGCAACAGACAACCAAGCTCAACCTGCAAACGTGTCCTGTAAAACTGTTATTAAAAGCAGTTTCCTGAAAAAGCAGAAGTAAAATGGTTCTCAGCAGTGGCAGAAGAATTTAATGGTGAAACTGAACTCCAAGAACTCACTTAAGGCCATAAGTTAAAAGAGCAGTAGGAAGAGAAAGTTGCAAATTTTTTTTTATACACCTAAGGTGTTACCTTGGTACATGGGTGAGTGACAGCTCCCACTGTGGCCAGCTGGGAGTGACAAAGGTCCATGTCCTTCTGTGACACTGCTATGGCAAGACTCAGGGTCATCACTCATAGGGCAAATACTGAGAGCCAGGAAGGTCAATTTGTTCTCCTTCTCAGAGATGCTCTGGCATCATCCCTCAATGAACTCACAAAGCAAAATGACTGCAAGGATGTATAACTTTTTTTTTTTCTTCTCTCTCGTTTGTTTTAGTAATACAATTTCACACTTAACAAGGCTACTTATCCGTGACACCTGATTAATTCAAGTGCTCACTGGAAAGGCCTTGCTGCAGCCTCACAGAGAAGCTGTGGTGAATTAGCAGCCTGTCTTTTGAAAAACTTTGCTAAATGTGAAAGAGAAAGAAGGGGCAAACTTTTTCCAAAATTTTTTTTGTTGTTTCTTCTTAATTTTTCTATTTGACTTTCATCAGCAGAGGTGGGTGAGAGCTGGTTGGCATCCCTGCATCAGAAAGTCCAACCAGTAATGTGTGCTGTGGCAATAACATCAGCAGGACACCACGAGCACCTACGGATCTGATCTTGCATTGACCAAGCTCTTCACTTGAGACAAGGAGACAGAGATTTATTTTGTGGTCTATCATTCTTTTTTCCATTCCTTATTTCCTGGTGTACAGAATATCATCTAATCTTTCCCAGATTCTGAGAAACAGCTATGTTTGTTTCCTTCTAAGTGTTTACATCCACTCCAGCCTCATGCACTTACCAACAGCAATTTGTAATTCTGTGCATTTATACTGTGTGGTTTCACTTCAATGAAATGCTTAAGTGTTTAACTGCTTTCCCATAAAGCAATACCTTAGTATGCTAATAGGTGAGCACTCGTGTTAGAACTTTCTTCAGTGAACACTATAAGGCAAACCAACCAAACCAGAGAAGTAATTTTTGCATAGTTAGTGCTTTTCAATGGGCTATTAAAATACAGTTTTAAAGCAATATTAAAGAAACATAATAAAATTACATTTTCTACAATATTTCACTACACTTATACAACTTGATAAAAAATATTTTGTGTCATTAAAGGTATTTTTGTACAACAGGAAAGTAATTGTATGTTAGCTTGTTTCAGGAATAACATATATTCATTCAACCAGAGTCTGCACGATAAGTCTATATAAGCAGAATATATTTCTGCCCCAGATTCTCCCCCCATAGATAAATCTCTGTGCCAAGTACAAGTAGAATAAGTAGCAGATTTCAAATGATCTACTCACCCAAGTGAAAATTACTTTCTTACATAGCACCTGCTGCACTGGGTCTTGGGGTATCAGGCTGTGACAGCTACACAGAAAACAAAAAAACTTCACTGCATTTCTTCACATTGATAATTTCCACATAAATAATTTGGAAAAATTACACATACAGAAAACCATGTATGTAATTTGGAAATTAACTAAAACAGTTTCATACCTATGCAGAAATACCTTGCATACTGGAGTTGAAATTATCAAGATACGTTGCTGATAATCCTTTCCCAGACCACGGTGATTTGAGGTCCAGTAGGTGTTCTTGCCAAGGTGCAAGGACAGAACTCCAAAAGTTGCCCTTAGAATCAGTTAGTCTATCTCAGTGCTAACGCTCTGGAGTCAACTATCCTCTTCCTTAGGCTGGTCAGGAGTGAGCTAAGCTCCCCTCTGGGAGCCCACCTTTTATTGGTCCCCCAGTTCTGCTCATGTGCAGTTGGGGCCAGCCCTAATGGGGCACAGGTGGGCTGGACAGGAGCTCACGCCTTCCTCCTCCTCACTGGCAACACCTGAGTGTCTTTACATGAGTGCCTTTACAAAGATACACAGATATTCCTGTCACACTAGGACTGACAGAGCTTCAAAAACCATCAGTCAGAAAACTCTGTGGCAGTTTCTTATGTCGCTTATTTAGCCAGGAAAACCATGTTTAGTCCTGTTCAGAGATCTGGAGAAAATTATGATGATCGCTTTTCTGATATGGAATAATTTCTTGTTTGTTAAGTCATCAGAGACAGCAGGTAAATATGTAGTTCAACACATAAAGTAATTTCATGCACGCATGTTATTATTCAGTTGCTGTAAAAAGTCTGGTTTGTTTTAGTCTATTCTATCAGTCAATGGTTTAGAAATACTGATTATATTTTTTCAGGTTACTGTAAAATCCCTTGAAGTCTCTAATCTTGCTGAAGGTGATTACCTAAAAAGCCATTTCATACAATCAAAGGTGATATTTCTCCTCTTTCACATATATTATTTTCTTGACTTTCCAGGAAGTACAGCTATGTGAGTAAATGCCACTAAAATACTATGCAAATAGGGATCAAAAAAAATCTGGTCAGCCAATCATTTTATTGAAGTACTGAAACTAAAACCAAAACAACAGTCTGCATTCTAAGAAACTGTGTACATAAATTATGAGATAATCTTTTAGCAGCAGAGAACATAACTTTTTTTTTTTCCTTAAACTTTGCTGAAAAATACTGTTGTTTCTGAGCTGACACCCTCTAGGCTGGTTTTCAGCATAGACCAAATGGTTTGTGGCTCAATGATATGGTAACATTTTCTCTTTTTTTTGAGAGAGATTAGGTTACAATAAGCAAGAAGGGTCAAAGCACTTTTAAAATGAAAAAGCATCTCTTTTTCCACTGTAATTCATGGATTAGTATGACTTTTGAGAATCCACCCACTTGTTCTTCTCTGTTGCTTATTCCTTAAGAAACTACTTCACTTTAGGAGTTCTATAATGATACTTTTAATTCTGAAATTTCAAAATGCCCTAAGGTTTTCACTAAAATTTAGAAGACTGTCAGTATTATCATTTCAGCTTGTAGTGGCCAAAATCAGAAACTTGTTTTGAAGAGTACTATGTAATTCATTTTCTTCTATTCTAAAAGCTCCAGATATTCTCTTTTTTTTTTTTTTTGAGAATAAATTAAAAGTCAATCTTCTTTCCTAAATATAAAAACCAAACATTGAAGAGCACAGAGGAAATGCAGCCCTGAGCCCTCTTGTGCAGTGATGAAATAATGGTTTGGCCTTTTTCTAATATTCTCAGCATGAATTATCTGCAGTTGGTTAAAGATGGTGATCAGTGAAATACTGCTCTTTACTTGGCTTTGGAGAGATTTAGGATGTGGAAATTAGGGTTTAGCTGACATTCAGAACAAAAAGAAAAGGCCACACAAGAGTTGAAATTACTCTCCTCTCACCCGTGTGACTATTGTGTAAGAAGTCAACTGAGCAAAGTAGATACCATGGGAGAAGACACAGGGTTACAATGTTCCTCCTTATCTTACTCTCGTTCATCAGACAGTGATACACACATTACTCACTCCCACCATTTCTCTGCACCCCTCTCAAGAGGGACATAAATATCTTGAGTAGGCTTTCTTGAGAGGATTTACTAGCTCTGCTTCGAAAGAGTTGTGGAAGAGTTGGACATTTTGGGTAGCTCTTGCTTTATTACGAGTCAAGAATTTAAAATGGTTTGACTATTTCCTCACATTTAATTTGATTTTGAAAAAGTGTATGTCCTCATTTATTCCCTTTCCCAAGCAGAGCAGCTGAATTCACTCACATTCCACTTTTTCAAAGCAAGAAGCCAGGTTCTTTTTGTAGCTTTTAATCTTGTTTTAAAGCCAATTGTTTTCTTCTGCCAACTTGTAATTGCACAGAAAGGTTCATGTCAGCCAGTGTGAAAGGAGGTTTTTCTATCATTATGTTTAATGGCTGTTCTACTCTGTTGGTGATTATTCATTTACCTCTGATGTTTGCGACTCTTAGCGGCAGTGACTAGAAGACTCGCAGCAGTTTGCTGTTGGTTCCTGTGTGTACTTCACAGAATAATTTGTTTTCTATTCCAGGAAAACATCAACATCTTACTGCAGTTTCTTTCTTTGATTAATGGGAGATGTAAATCCACCCATTTTTCTTGTGCACACCCATTTTTATTCAATAATCTAAAGTTGTAGGTATTCAAGAATATTTGAACTGGTAATACATCTTGAAAATTTAATCCCTGTGTGGAAAAGCAAGCATTTTTACCTGATTTTTCCTGCTACAGGAAACAGATATTAAGGGAAAAGAATTTTTAAATAATCAAATAAATAAAATAATAAACAAATAAATTCATCTAAGTAATATTTTCTCACTTTGTGCTTTGAGCACTAGGTCTAGTGTAGGGAAAGATAAATTACTACACCCGCTCTGTTATTCCCAGTACTGTGCCCAAAACACCATCATCTACTTCAGAGACTAAAAATCACATTCCTTAACTATTCATTTTTGAAAATCCATTTAGTCAAGTAGTATTTTTCTATAAAGACTACAGAATTAAGGGATTATTTAGGAAATGTGAAAAAGGCCAAAATAAGTCATAATATTTACTGAGGCAGTGCTATTGCCAGCAGGGGAGAGATACATATTTGTATAGTACACATTTGATCCAACTAGTACTGGTTAAAAATATAAGGCTGCATTTTAATTGACATCCTGGCAACCTAAATATTTGGATAACTGTCTGCAGCCATAAGAGGCATCCTACACGTTTGGTTTTAGCAGACAGTTTTACACTTAAAAGGAAGACAATTCCTTTAAGTCTTCGAGATAAAGCTTTTTTTCATTTCAATTTTTAGCAGGAAGAAATTAATTGTCTCTTACTGAATAAGTAATGATTCAGTACATCTTGATCAGATTATGTGTCCTTCAGAGACTGAAGGTCTTGTGAAATTTCTCCTGCAGCCCATTTGTAACATCAGTTTGACAATGTTCAGCACTTGTTTGGTACCATCAAAAAAGCAGACTCATTTCATCATCCTCTCCCTCATGTTTACTCTGAAGGACATAAAGTTACCAGCCTAGATCTCTGCTCTTGTTTAAAAAGATCATACATATAATTTCTCACAGCATTTACATTCATTATTTACTACCTCCTTTCTTGTATGGCCTAATATGCTATCCAGTCACTGTCAATCAATGAGAATATTTTTATACAATCTTCCTATATAATTTACATGGAGCTTGGCATCTTTGCTCCCTGTTTTCCATAACAATGGAAATACCCGTCCAAGTGAAAAGATTTTTAAAAAGCAGTTGTAGAAAGATAACTCAATTGTCAATGTTTAGTTCAGTTCTGCCTAATGAGCTTTAGTTTTCCTCTCCAAGGAGTTAATCTGTTAAGTACTTCAGATGCCCATTCTTATTCAATGAAAAATAATTAATCCTCAAAAAGCATTTCTTCACAACATTGAAGGATTTTATCAGATCCTCTCCATTAGTCTGAGGTGAATTGCTGGGAGTCTTGTGACTGGCAGGAGACATGAGCATACCATGGATATGATCATCAACAACTTCTGAATCCAAAGAGCTGCAAGAGAAGTGGAGATCTCAGCAGCTCCAAACCCTCGCTGAATATTAGCCAGCCCTGTACAGCAGATGAAAAGCCAGGACCTTCAGTAGGAGAGTGTTATAGATTTATTTGTGTGTTATTTGCTTCTGGATGAACACTATCATTATGAACCTGTAAAATGTCCCTTGGGACTGATCTGTGGGTGTGAACAAGAGTCTCAAAAATACAAGTTTTTCTATGCATATGAATAATCTGTCACTCATCTTCCTTCAGTTTTACTGCTGTTAGTGGGTCTCATATGGGTTTTGGTGGCATGCGATGTAAGCTTCTGATAAACGTGAGTAGATTTTTCTTTTAAGAGGATGGGTAATTTCATGCAGTCATTAACCACCTCTTGCTGCTTGGCATGCAGAAATAATAAGGGTAATTGAATATCATGCTTTTGAGTGTCAGCTAATTGCCTGCAGGGCTCTGGAAGAATGTTTCATCCCTGTACACCACATAGTGTAATTGGATAGGTAATAGGCATTATGGGAGCCTTCCTCCCTGCTAAAGAACATCAGTACAGAAGGCAAGATGTCAAGTTAGATGAACAAACCATTTAATCCACTATGGCGAGCCCTCTGCTCCTATGGTGCCATGGTGAGCAGCAGGTTGGGTTGCAGGATATGCACCTGCCATTGTGTAACATGGTTCTGCCTAGCCTGGGTCATTATTTTTAACCTGAAATACCAGCCAAAGCCCCAGACTTCTCAAAATGCTCATCTCTATGGCAACCCCAATATAAAGTATTGTTAAATTATGAATCAATATGTATTTATGCCTAAATGAGAACAAGGAGTTACTATTCCTCATTTTATAACCACACCATCCCCTGCATGCCTTTAATCTTCTCTGTGCTGCTGAAGGTCAGGTAATGGAGAGACACAGTGTGAGCTCAATTAGTTTAAAATCTTATCAGTGTAATTGGGCAGGATGAGCTGTACTAGCTTGCCAAAGAGGAGACAACACTTTGAAGTTATTTACTCAATTTTATATTCTTCCAAACGCAATTAATTGCATAACCATTAGCAACTAATATTAACTGATTAATGGGGGTTCTAACATAATGTCGTATGATAGACATCACCAAATGAGTCCTTTGAGATTACTGGAAAGTAGGGAAGGGGATTGCTACCATGAATACCAAATCTTCCCAGAAGACAAATTCACCTACAAATCATATCCAGGAACTATTAGAAAAATGGCCAGTGCCAAAGAGGACTCTTGAGCACACACTGCCACACACAGGGACTCAGCTTGGAGATGCAGAGTGTGATAAAATCAGAATAACCTTGGTGAAAACAAGACTGTCAAAAAGCTCTCTACAAGAATGACCTTACTACTTTTCATCTGCCTTAAACAGTCTTTCACTGAATTCAACAGATTTCTGCCCTTCAAACTCTTTTTTACTAGCTAAACATTCTTCTCCACAATTTCAGCTAATGAGGCCTAAAATTTTCCTCTTTACTCCACAGGTTGCTGGCCAAGAAGCTCAGCCTGCACTTGCCAGCACACAACTGCTCCATTTTTGTCCCTGCAACCCAATAGCCTCCACCCAAGAAAAGCAAGCATATCAAAGGTACATTCTGGGCTGCTGTACTTGCTGCCCTGTTTTCTTGCAAACAGCAATGCAGAAGCTACATTAAATTCTATCACTGACCATCCAGTTACTGAATTGAAGTCCCAGAATACTGTTGCTATAGTGCTAGTAGAAGTGCCATCCTTTATAACAGCTGTAGCCCCTGAATGCCTGTGGTTATCTTGAGACCTGAACCACCTTACTAGATAAAACAGGCTGCTACAACCCTGACCGATCCTCTGACATGTGTCCATGGTGCATTGCAGGGTACTGCTGTTATGATCAAAGGTTTCAGAAGCTCCTGACTTGGGCTGTCTAGGGAGCCTGTGTTTTGGTGGGGTTAGTGTGTGACCTGGGCTCCATCACTACCCACTGATTTGCTGCAAGGACATGAGTGCCTCTGAGTCTCAGAAAGCATGTCCTAACAAGGCAAATTCAAAAGCAAATAGAAATTAATGGGGTTTGCTCAAAACAGTAGCTCTAAGGAGCAACAGGAAGACCAGATACCTTCCACATGATAATACAAATAGGCTTAAAACATGTAAGGAATGAGATGAAATAAGATTCAGATTATTCTCAGAAAATTATATTTTTTGAATATTAATTTTTAGCTACACTTTTACCTGGAGGTCCCTTACTGTTTCTGATGGATTCGGCTTTGTTTCTGTGCTTCATTGTGGGTCAGTGTTGCTATACACAATTAAACACATTTCCAATTTGTGGTCCCGAGACTGTGGCAGCTGTACCTCAACAGAGGGTGAAGACAGACCAGATGGATAGAAGGTGAAGTGCTGTCAGTTCTTTGGGATTGAAGGTGCCACAGACATGTAAACAGAACCTATATTTTATAAGGAAAAATAAAATCCTGACAGTCTGATGAAAGACAAGTTCAGAAACCCCTCATCCTCTCAAAAAGATTGATTGATATGGGTACACTGTCAACCATTTTGGGATTTTTTTAAACCTTTTTTAGTTTGGGGTTTTTTATTATAAGAAACTGTACCAATCTAATCTGAATGAGTAAAGTCACCTTCCCTGGTTCTCAGTTTCATTTTCCTCAAGAAATAGAAATTAAAATGAAAATTCCATTTTAAAGATATGAGAAGAGGAACATTCTCGCAAAATTAGAAAAAAGATCTTTGACAACCCCATAAGTAAAACACTTTATAACTGACATCCTTAAAAAATGAAACCCTGTGGGCCAGGCTGTTCAAAACCCTATGAGAGTGCAGTAAGTTTATTTTTTTTCTGAAAGACCAGTAGAAACTGCAGTGTCTTAAATATCCAAAGCACACATAACAGGGGAACATTTGAGAATGGAAGGAGAGAGGGGAGACAGAGATGAAGTCAATTTAATTTGGAAGACACTTTAAGAAAAGAATATGAATGCTGTTACGACTGCTCTCCTCAGACTTCCTGTTCTGTGCCTTAGGAATGAAAGAAGGTGCTGATGTGTAAAACAACATTTAAATCCATTATACTTTTGGCAAAGCATTGCTATTAGCTTTATCCTTTCCTTTTTTTTAAATGATGTCTCTATCCACATGCACGCATTCCTGTTTCTTACAGGCCAGATGTTGCGTATCCAAAGCAGTGTTAAATCCTATGAGAGTAATAAAACTTTTAACCCGAATTGCAGAGCAGTATATCATTATGTTTCCATGTGTAAACTTTATGACCCTGAGCAAAGCAACCACCAGTGGCATGGTTTAAATTCCCTGATGCCTTCAGCATGCAACTCTTCACCTCACGAGTTCTAACCAAGCCAGAGTCAATGAACTGTACACGTATCTGCTCCTCTGTCGTGGTGGTGTATATATTAGAGAAAAGATTTCCAGGCAGCCAGCTTGACATTCTTCTATCAATTGACTATGAAATGATACAGATATTGGGCAGTATGCCCAGGAATGATTCATTCAAGCCTGGTGAATATTGAATGAAACAGCATATTTTGGATTATGAAGGGCTTTCTTGGATTTATCCATAAGTACCTGAAACATACTCAACATCTGTACTATCAACATCCCCATCTGCTTCACAGACATGCCATCCAGCCCCAGTAGCAAGAAGAGCTCATTGCACTGGATGCTCTGTAGACAGAGCTGAAAAAAATTACCTTTACCCAAAACCGTATAAACAAATCTCAGTTTCTACAAGCGCATGTTTTTACCCAGTTTCAAAGAGGTAAAAGGAGAAAAGGAAGTCAGTTCTGTGTACCTGAGGCCAGTGACCTGAAATCTTCACAAGCAAGGATGGAGAAAACCTAATTTCACACCATGTGATGCCCTGGGAACACACAGCCCTGGCACAGTTTCTCTGTCAAGTGGGACCAAGATGAAGGCGCTTTCAGGTGGATCTTCCAGGAACCTGCCCTTTCCACAGTGAAGGGTTTTCCTTGAAAAATGCTATCCAAGCTCCCTTGGCTCTTTTGTCAAGACTTCCCCATTAGGGAGTTACTCACAGAAATTACATGAAATATGAAGTGATGTGTAGGAGAGGTTCATCTTTCCTCCCTTTTTAGTAATATCCAGAAGTTACAATATTAAATAATATGATATGAGAATGCATTATTCCCTCATCAATATCTGGAGGGGGAGGAAGGTATAGAATACAGCTGAATTTAAGGAAAATTGACATTTACAAATATGGATACTGGCAGGGTAAATGGCTGCTCTTCACCAAGTGGAAAAGCATTATGATATAATTTAGAAGAACAAGCCCACAGCAAAGGCAAATGGTAACCACTGAAGAAGTGACCATTAAAAAGTATCTTCTATGGATTTCTATATATCCCTTATATCATGTATGTTTCTGTCAGCAAGACACAATAAAATAAAATAAAAAAACAGCCAAGAAATGGAATTATGTGTTTGGGCCCACGTGTGGGCAGTAGACTTTCATGAGCATGTTGGTCACAGAATTTTTAATTAGGATCTCACAAACACCAGGATCTGTAAAGCTAGAGCCCTTTTCCTCTAACTTTCTTGAGGATGATGGGAAACTTTTGACAGAGTGGCTAAACCACACCATGGGTGTTCGCATCGTTTCTTCTATCAGTGCACTTTTCCTCTTTCTAGATCTTTCGTTTCCTTTTCAAGTTGGTTTCTTCAGCTATCCCACTTTTATAAAACTTAATAGTGTTTTTTTCTTTACATGTGTCTTTGCCTGCCTGCCCACCCAGGTAAGAAGAGAATGAGCTCAGTGGTTAGAGAAGAGATCTGGGCTCTCCACTGCCTCCCAAAACATGTTGGCAAAGGGCTGCCCAGGATTTCATTGTGATATCTCACTTCTTGTGGTGGGATTCAAAACCTTGCTCATGCAAGAAGGCTCGTGTGGGGTTTTTTTAAAGTGTTAATCTGCATCCCATTTTGTGCCTGGGCATAACAGCTGACATTTCCATAAACTCTCCCTCACACTAATCCCCACAGGCAAGTACACAGGGAACATGCCCCACAGGCATGGCACAGGGAACAAGGGGCTCCCAACATCGGCTTGGCTGCATTTTTTCTCCCATCCACTTTCCTCCTGGGGAAGAGGTGCCCTTGGCCAGGAATCTGGACTGCCAGCCCCAACAATGCCACCACTGATTCCAGGGTATTTAAAGATCCTTCATAGGTGAGGGGCAGGTTGGTCTCTGCTATGAGGCTGCCCTCAAATCTGCCCCTCTGGCACACGAGCACTGCCCAGCAGGAGAGCAAAGGCCATCTGTGCACAATGGAATGCTCCCAGACTGCAGCAAACTCCCACAGCAACCAAGAACAAAAAAATCATCCCTCACCTTGACATCCACTTTGAGGTCATGATTTTGCATGTCCTGTTTTTCCTGAATAGATTTCCCGAGGGACATCAGCCTGGTTCAGAATTCTCCCACCATGGCACAAGCTGTTTGAGGGCAGCAGATGACTATTGTGGGAATGGCTGCAAGGGCATGTGCCCTTTCCCTTGCTTCCTTTTCCCCCAGAGTTATCGTTTTGAGAAAACCACCACTAAGTTGGTGTTTTCTGTGACTTAAAATTTCTGTTCCCCCTTAAAATTTTATTTAAATGGCTTGGTCATCTGGGGAAAAGAAGAAAAAGACAACAGCAAAATCAAATTCTTAACATCATAAGCCTGTCTCTCCATTCTGAACTATAGCTTTTGCTGGCAGTATTTGAGTAACTCATTTAGGCTAAAAAAGGGATAAAAGGAAACATTTCCCATTTGTTGAGGCAGCACCCCACCTTCCCTCTCCCCCATTATGATAAATCATTTCTTCACCTTTTTCTTTCTAGCAAACATTTGCAAGCTGTTGAATAAAACAGGGACTGCACATACACCCTTTTTTCTTTTTTGTCTCTCACAACAGATGACAGCTTCAGAAGGAGCTGAGATCCAAAAACTCCCTTAGGTTCTGGGGATGCTCCTTGTGCCAGCAGAGAACACTTCCATACCCTGTATACATCAGCCACCAGGCATGGCATTTACAACACTGTAGACACTAGAGAGTTTAGGCTTCAGAGCACCAATATAATTTACTGGCTCTGGGTATCTTAAATGATGATGGGAACATAACGCGCCATTTAATAATTCAGAAGGTTTTTGAGGCAGCAAATAACAGACAGGGACAGAGGGAAAAAGTTTATCTCATCGAAAGTACAGGTTTAGAAGTGACCTCTTAAATGTCTGCACCTAAGCAAAGGCTCAGAGCAGGGAGTTCCACTTTAAAATAGAACAAAACGAGTTTAACTCTTCAACAGTGTTGTTGGAGCCCTCACACTCAGCAAAGCATTTGCAGATGAGCTTGTGTTTAGGTCTGGGCGGTTTTGTTTTTTCTCACTGGACTTCATCAAGTGCTTAATATTCTGTTATGTATGTGGTTAACACAGCACACACTTCTCTGGTAGAGGAGTTGGAGAAGAGATTAATTACACATTGACTCTTCCAGTACAAAAATGAGGGGATATGAAATGCACCGCAAAACTAACAAAATAATGTGTTTGGTTTTCCAACAGTGTGTAACAGACTTGTAAGAGTTTCCTGCTACAAGCCACTGTGAATGCTTGAAGCTTATGCCTACAGGAGGCAGAGCAAGCACTTGAACAGAGATATATTATAGATTACTAAACAAAGAAATTACACCGGTCTGGATATTGTTTCAGCTACAAATGGTTGGAGGCTGTGAGTAGTGTAGAACCCTCCATTTGTCCTGGTTTATCTCTGCCTGTGGCCTCTGCTTGTAGCCACTGTCCAAGTTAGGGTGTTGGGCTGGGTGAACCTTCAACACAACCTCACGTAGCCTCTGTGCCTAAGGCCTATGACACCATTATTAGCCTCACTTCAGAACTACAGAAGCCAAGAATCATGGAATGGTTGGGTTAGAAGGGATGTTATAAATTATCTAGTTCTAACCCCCCTGCAAAGGCAGGGACACCTTCCACTGGACTAAGTCTCAGACTATTTCCAGGATATCTCCCAAATGTAACTCATGTTTTTGACCTGATCAAACGAGGTAGGCAAAGGGATCAAACTCAAAATCAAAAAATAAATGTTATTCTTACAGGCCCCTGAGATAAACAAAGTATAAATCAAAAAAACCTCAAGTTGCTAGTGATCACTTCTCATCAACCATTCTCATTCAGTCACCCACTTCCCTACTAAAGCCCCATTGCCAAACAGAGGTCCTTGGATTTCTGCTGCTTCCCCTCCAGGATGGGTAATCGATGTTCAGAGCAAGCTCAACACAGCCCACGTATTGTGGGGCACTTCAAAACTCCTCTCAGAAGTCACTAGGTGATAAAATGCCAATGCACCTCCAGTAAAGAGGACTGCTGGTCCCACAGCATTTGTGTTGAGGTTAACTGTTACAAATCTGACTCAATATTTCATGAAATCAAACAGCAGAATAGCCTTGAGCTCAATCCTGTCAGGCACCCACTTATACCTGCCTCCCACTTGTCAGCAAGCGGGGGAATCTGTTCCGTGCAGCCAGCCATTCTCCTGTTGGTAACAGCCCTGAACACCAGCCAAGGGAAATGTATTACAAGCCACTAGCAAAGGAGAAAAATAACTAATGATAATCAGTTAACAGCTTCAAGACATCTGTACCCAAACATAGGCAATGATAGAGATAGATAAGGAATAAAAATCAGCAGAGATCCATCCATCTAGTACGTAGCCCCAAAGAGTTGTGCCTGAGGCACACATCATTATTTGTGTCCTGAAGAGACCAAAAGACCATTCACAACTACTGCAAGTTGCTAAGTGTTCTTCCAGACTAGCTGTCTTCACTGAAGAAAACAAACAAGGGTTTCCTGAGGAGAAACTGATTTGTGAAAAAAAACAAACAAACAAAAAAAGCTTAGTTCAAATTATAACTAGATGGTCTGATGGAAAAATCATACTAAACTATAATTTTCAGATTCTTCAGCAGGAAGATTCCTCTTTTCTTTTTCTTTTCTTTTTCTTTTTTTTTCCTTTTCTTTCCATTGTGATTTTTGCATATCTCCTCAGTATCACCCAGAGCCAGCCAGAATCCTTACACATTTTTGTGCTTCTCCCTACCAGGACCAGGAGCTATGAAGGAACATATGAAAAGCAGGTACTGTGGCAGTGAAGTAGAGTAAAACTCTTGTATTTTGGCAAGTCTGGAATAAGCAGTTACCAAGAAAGCATAATGAAGCCTATGGAGAATAAAATTTCTGCCTCAAAATTTCTGTAATTTTTCAGTCTTTTTAAATCAGAGAGAAGCAGAGGCAGAAAACAAGCAGAAAAGTACAAGGGTAAATATGTACACTGGAGAAAAGCACAAAGCATAACACAGCAGAAATGTTGCTAAAACCTGCAGGGTCTCCCTGCTACAAGCTCCCACCACAGGCTCCTTTATGTTTCCAGCCAGTATGTATCTGACCCATGTGCACTCATTCTTTTCATTCACAGTCCTGAAAAAGCTGAGCTTTGGTAGGTCTTCACTTAATTTTATTTGTTTTGCAGGCAGGCATGTGACACATGAACACAGCTGGTCGGAAAATTTTGCTGGCATCCACAGTACAGTTTTCAGATATTGCATTTCCAATGCAGTTCCAACAAGAGTTATCACCCATTCCTTTGAAAAAGGAAGCCATTTCACTTTACCACCTTATACAGCTTGCTTGAATCATGGAGATGTAACAAGGGAGTGTCCCCACTGTTTTTGAAGGGGTCCCAGCTCATGGCATTTGCTGGGGGCATTTTAGTTGCAGCAATCCACGTATTTAGAACTTGTCTCATCAAAAATTAAGGCAGAGGATGCAGCAAAGCACTTCAGCACCAAATGTAGCTTTCAACTTGAAATCCCCAGAACTACTCTTCTACTTAAATTTCCACAAGCCCTAAGTTCTTTGTTAGATCAGTTTCTGTCTAAAGGAGATGTTCCCTGAGCAGAGACTTTTGGAGCAGAAAAGAGCCAGCAGATTGTTTGCCCAAACCCACCGCTAAAAAAAGGGAAGAAATGTATGGTGATGTGTGTAAGCATGTCTTCTGTTTGGCTTTAACAGCATTTTCCAAATAATCTTCTCTCTTACCTTGTCAAATGAAAAGCAGATAACAGCAGGATAAACATTCTGGTGACTCTAGCATTTGGCAGCAATTTTTGTTTTACAGGTGTCGAGGTTTTAACACAAATTGTAACCTTGTGAACCCTGGATTTTTACAGCAGCACAAAACCGCAAAAGTTTTGGAAATAGTTTCAAAGCTAGCTATTTTCTATATTTTCTGTACTATCTGTGCAAATATTTTAGTCTGGAATGTAACAGCAGCTGAGTAAAAAGAAGACAACTGCACATTCTAAGCTCAGTAGTAACCCAATAAACCAGGATCATTAAAAGCACAAAAATTAACCTAGACGAATATCATCTATATGAGTTTCTTATATGGTTCTTTAAGGATTTTTAGGTTTTTTCTTTTTAAATCGGAGTGCCACTGAAAGACACCTTGAAATTACTGCTATTAAGGAAAGCAAAATAAAACCATGTTTACAGCTAAAATTAAGTTACTGATTTCAGTTCCATAAGCAGAAAAAACACAAATGCCAGAGCTCAGCGTTTTCCATAGCGTACTCAAGTCATGTTCCCAGCAACCAAGAGAGACCTAATCAAATTTTTTCCTCTCAAAAATAATTATCTTGGCAGATGTTGTTATACAGCTTGCCAGGCTTTGCTGTTCTTGTAGATGTTGTGTGCTTCTGGTGCTCGCAGGGTGCTGAGATGTGTTTGTGTCTCACTGCTGCATTGCCTCAGTCTCTGTGCTTCTGTCTGCTTAGTGATGAATGAGATCTTTCAAAGAGCACCTGAAATAAGATCTGAAGGTGGCAGTCACAATGCTGCCCTCAAGGAGCAAGCCCTGCTCACACCCCATCTCTGAGCCTTTGCCCAGCACCTTCCTGGACATTTCCCACCTGCAGTTGGTTGACACAGCTCTGCCTCTCCCCTCCCTGTCCTCAGCCTGCATGGCAACGCCTCTCCTCCTCCTCTGTTTCTTCTCTGCCTCATCTCAGCAGGTGGCTCCATTCTGCAGTTCATGTATTTTCCTATTCCTGCTTCTAAAGCTTTCAGTGGCCACCTAGTATATCTAGGTATTGCCTTATGTGGTGGCTTTTTGTCATTATATTTTGTTTTGTTTTGGGTTGCTTTGATTTGTGGCTTTTTGCAGTCCCTTGCATGAGAATTACTGCAAAATAATGTATTATTTCGCTGTTTAGGGAGAGTGGAAGATGTCTACACTTCAGAGCAGCATTTTCTATTTTAGTTGCCAATAATTGGGTATCTAAATTAAAGTTTGTGAGAAAAGCAAACCTAAAACCACTTCACTAATGAGATTTCCAGCGCTGCTGAGCACATCCTATCATGATTGCTTTCATTATTGTCAGAAGAGGTCACTTGGATGGAAAGTGCCATTTAAGGCACTAAGAAAGCTACAGTAAATCTGAGTGAAGATGATGACATCTCTTCATACATATTTAATTCTAGGCAAGTTATCCCTGTTGGGAAGAAAGCCAGACCATTGTCCTGCTTCTTATTGCTAAACTGTGTGCTGCCTTTGAGTACCATCAAACTGCAATACTCACATGTGGCAGGAAAGAATGTTGGGGTCAGGGACAAGTAACTCCCTGTGAAATTTAATTCAATGAATTAGGTCATATTAACAGGGAGTTGCAAAGTATTTGCTATGGTTTCTGAACAAGTACAGGCACCTATACAACCACTGTGGGTGAAGAAACTGAAAAGAGCAATTGAGGTTAGGTATCCTTTATGCCATATTAAGAGAACAACCCAACTAAAGAGATTAAATAACCCATTTCACCTGCAAAGTCAGAGGCAGCACTAGGCACAGAATCCATCTCTTGTTTTCCATTCCACTCTTTTCCTGGCAGGATCCTGCTGGACCATCTTGGTTACGCAAGACGAGTTTTTGCTCTCTCATGCCAGTGCCCCAGACACCCACACATTAGCCTTCCTCTGAATTCAGCCAGCTCTGCCAAACTTGCTGATAGTCTGAATGATGCCATTTAATAATTAACTAATTTGGGTTAGGGCCATTGCTGCTCATAATTTCCCATTCTGGTGCTCTGGCTATCATCACAGGTGTTGCAGGGCAAAAGACCTCAAAAGAGCCTTTCCTTTTCCAGAAAGACACATGGGGAGAGAAAGACTCCATCAAAACATATGTTTGTTTCTACTTCCATACAGAGCTATGATCCAAGCATATTTTAAAAGGTGCCCTTCTTGTTAGTTCTTCTGAAGCACAGCCTTATTGATCCTATTTCAGAACAACACATCTCTCTGCAAGGGATTTATTTGACTGCCAGACTGCAATGTGCCAGCAACTACTTTTGTGCTCATAAAGCCTTACCTGCTTACCCTGTGAATTAGTTCCTCAAGGGAGGGTATAAAAGTGGTCTGTGTTCTTGAGAGCTTACCCTTCCATGTTTCTTTCTTTATACAGCTAAATATTGGGACTGCATTTTAAGACCAAGTAGTTTGGTGGTATCCCTTTAACTGGCTAGTGAACTTTAAATACAAGCTACACTTTCATCTAACATATTGATTATGTTTTCAATGGAGTTGTAGCATTTTCTCTCCCACTTCAAAATATTTTTCCTTTGACACCAGCTGGGATTTTGTTTTATATATTTTTGCCTTTCTCCAAATGCAGTTTTTATATTAATTTCTTAATCGCTGTGTTTATGTATTTTATTGCATTTTTGGAGATTGGATTTATTTTCAGCATTTGATTTGCTGCAGTAACTTTGGGCTGGCTGCCCAACTTAAACATGGCTGCTTCTCTTGGATGGTGGCCCGACTCTTAATTATTTCCCTGATGAAACTGCATTACCACAAAACAAATTTTGTTATAATGACATTAAGTAAAGACCATAGAAACCTGCCCAGCATTTGAAATTTTTTCCTGGCAACTGTTTTATGCTTTTTCCTCATATCATCTAAACCAAGAATGAGATATCATTTAACATTCTACTAGCTCATGAATAAACAGGCCTTCCATTTTCCTTGATGTAAATGTAATAACATCAGCATTTAAGTCATTATCAAATCACAGACATTATCCTGCAATCTTTATAAATTCAATCTCCCAAATGAGACAACATATTTAAGCACAACAAGGTTGAATTATTTGGGCCAAGGTTCACAGTGTCACCATCTTTATTTTACAAGATATAACATTTATTTCCTTATCCCCAGACAAGCTTTCATATTTCAAAAAGGTTTAATAAAATTTGCTTTACTCATCTTTACAAATATGGTAATTCTTAGTCACAAAACCATTTATGAACTCTTCACTATTGGGATGAAGCATTTTGGGGTGGAAGGGTTGAGGAAGAGAAAAATATGTTTGATTAAGAACTAACACCCTACAGGTTCACTCAACATAACTGAAAGGCCAAGAAGATGTATTTTGGTTACTTACTTCACAACTATGTAATTATGGTAATGTCATTACCCTTGAAAAAATTGCTTTCCTCTCTTAATTTAGGAAGAAGATCAATTATGAAGTCGTACGGCTCAGTCTTGCTGTTGGTGATGTCACTGTGTCACTGAGTAACAGAAAAAGGATTAATATTTTTAAACTTCCACTATTTATACATTCCATCATTCCCTCAGAGCAGCCTCTTTTCCTTTAAGCTACATACAAGTGGAGAATTTTTCCTGCAGAATATTTTTGAGGCAGTAACTTCAGCGGTGTTGATTTACCCCTGAGTATGTAAACAGAGTTGGAGACATTTATCTTATATCCTGGCCTCTGCTGTATTAATCTATTTCCATATTACCTAAGGCTAGCCTGATGTTCATTATCTTTTAAGAAGGCAGGGCTTGCTTGCCACACATATGCTTCTGCAGTAGATAGGATGTTCCTAAATGTGCTTGTTTCCTGTTACATAGTTTGGTGTACTTTTTGAAAGAAACATATTATTTATCTTTTTGAAAACTCTACTATTGGTTTGAAACCTCTCATTCTAATTTAATGATAAAGATTAAAAGAAGCAGCTAGGTAATACTATTTATTCAAATAATTTTTTTTTCTCAGTTACAGACCAGTAAATTAAGTGAGTAAAGTAACAAAGAACTCAAAAAGGCCATCATAGTAGGTAATATAGTAAGTATGAGTTTTTGCATTCTTGTTTTAAATAGGGATTTTATTACCTGCTCCTGCACAACCTTCAGCCCATCTTTGCCCTTTATTTTTGCCCAAGATGGCTTGACTGGCAGCCTCAAATTCTAATTCCATCTCAGAGCAGAGACACTGTTTTGCACGTTTTTGTGCAGCACACAGAATTCAGTTGTCACTAGTGAAAACTTTTCGAGGACAACCAGGTGTAAAACCTGCAGTTCCAGCCACCTCCAGAGTTCCATTATGCTTTGTACTGTGCAAACAGAAAGGGAAGACTCAAACCTTACAACCTAAGAAACTAGAGATAAGTGCCAAAGGAACCAAAGTTAAAATGTGAAATAACAAGTAAGGAGTAAGGGAGAAAAGAAGGTATTCATCAGTAATGCCAACCGGCCCAGCCTCCTTTTACCAGGCTACACTGACTAACTAAAAATGCAGATGGCTCTCCTTAGTACTTTCCTGATGTCAAAAGGAGAAAGACTAATGAAACTACATCCCTCAAAACACAACTCATACCTCAGTGATTTGCATTTGTTGCAAAATCATTCATAAGTTCTAGCTTTCCTCAGGTCCTTCATATACATAGCCCTGGGAAAGAATATTTACTACTCCTTGGCCTAATAGTGACATTGAGATACTCTAAGTACCTGGAGTTATAAATGTTCCCATTCCATATAGTAAATTCTGCTTTCTTCTTCAATTTAACAGAGGTAAAAACCTGGCTGTAACAGGGCAGCGAACACAAATGCTCATAGCAGCAGAAAACCATTCTCCTCCTTTTTTTGAGATTTCCTTTTCAGCAGCCTAACAAAACTAACACAGCATAGCAGGTTAGAAATGAGCTGTTACCATTAAAATGTCTGGTCCCACCCCTATACAGAATTATCAATCATGACCCTTTTTTGCGATGAAATTGGGAGCCAAAAACATACAACCAAATGGTCTGCTGGAATTGTCATTATGTTTTTATTTAAAAGAGAGATTTTCTCATCCACTTTCTGACCAGGCAGTGTTATTCCAAAGCAAAAAAATAGAAAACAAAGTCAGTATCAACACCACACACAGAGAATAACTTAAATAAATATTTTTTTCCTTTTTTAAGATGATTGAAGTGTAGGACAGATAAAACATTATTCTGGACATTGTCTGTAAAAAGTTCATATCTAATGTATTAAGTATTAAGATAATCGTTATTTATCAGCTATACTACTCTAGCAATGATTAAGTCTTTAGACAGACAAGCTGTCTGGAAAAAAATATATTCCACTGAAGAACAAACCTATAGAAATTAGGTTTCTTAATGTTTAGGCATCCTTAATCCTCTGTTCCTTAGGAAATGCTTTCCCTCCCCTCCCTCCTGGACTTAGCCTACAGCAAATTGCTTTTACCTGAGAAGGCCTGGAAGCTGTTGGTGCCACTGCTTATTTTAGCTAAGGGTTTAACCAGGACTGGAAAACATTAGGGATCATCCACAAAGCCAACATTACTTTCGAGGCTAAACTCCAGAGAAAGCCTCCTCAGAGTTTCTCTTTGTTCCTATACAGGCACATACTTGCTTTGCTTGGCCAAATCCAGCAGCTGTGAGCATCCACACATTGCTTCTGCAAGAAGAAGACACTTTTCCTATAGTGAAGAAATCCATCTAGGTCAACAACACAGAGATTGTGGCATCAATCATGCCCAGAGGCTTATCACACAGTTCCTATATATCCAATGGTTACTGCTTAGCTTGACCCACCCCTGAGGGAGCCAACTGTGCAGCACTGCCTAGACCAGAAGAGCAAAATATAGCTTTGGCTTAGAGATCTCACAGCCTAGGATATTATAATAAATAGCAGTTCTTCCCTGCAACATGATAAGACAGCAGTATGTGGAGCTGTTTTTTCTCTTCCTTCCACATCCTGGGATAACCCCACTGTAATAAAAGAATGTAGCTGTAACTCATAATTTTTAACATTAATTAGATAGGCAAGGAGAGCAAATCTTACTTCATGTATTAGACATTACTTACTTAATGTAGTAAGTAAGACTCACTTACATAATATATTAGACATTAGCTTTTTGCTTAAGAAACTGAGTTGAAAAATCAGTTACCTACGGGTCTTTTTCATTAATGCTATTTGTCTACAAAATTACTCAAAAACACTTCAATAATGTACACTCCACCTAAAATAACTGAGTAGCTTTGATAATGATCAGCTCCATACTAACCTGAATCTTAATCCAGGTAACCTATGTATCTGTTTTTCTGAGAATGCCTTCTCTTTCCTGTTGCTGAAATACAGAACCACACAATCATTGTGGTTGGAAAAGACTATTAAGATCATCAGGTCCAACCATTAACCTAACTAACTGTATTAACTCACTCAGTATTAACTTAATACTGTCAACTCCAACTATATAATATCACACATTATTTAGCATCTACCCCAAAACCTCAGTTCTTGTAGGCAAGTAATGAAAAGAAAATCTAAGTTTGCTTTTGCAGAGTTTCTAGGTCTCATTCTTGCAGCAAAAGGCCTAGAAACATGAATCATATCAGCTTAAACAAAGCAAAAAATACAACACCTCTCAAAGGCACGTTTTAAACAAAATTCTCACAACCTTTATAATCTGAGGAGGAGTGGCAGGTATCTAAGCCCTTGTGGTTCCGATGTAAGCATCCCACTTCACCTTCCTCTTCTGCTTTTCTACTCTTGTACTTTGCATGAGGAACGGAGATGGCCAAATTTCTGATAAAAATCATCTTCAGCACGATTCAGAGCTTCCTCATCAATGTAGACAGCAGGTCTCCGGGACACCAAAAAGTACTGCACTTTCCTCAGGCTCCAGCCCACCACGTACCTCAGCCAGCCACTGACAGCAGCTGTAGACCTCCCAACACCAGCATTGCAGTGAACATAGACTGTGTGTCCATTCTCCAGCAGCCCGTGTAAGAGGCAGACAGCTTGAGGCAACATCTGTATTCTTCCTAAGGTTAAAAAGAAGGCACAGTCATTTGCATTTCAGAAACCTAGCTTCACAGTTGAGATTATGTCTGTACAGCCTGATGCACTGTGAATCACAATGGCAAGCCTGACATAATTTTAAGTTTTCTTTTTTTATTAATTTTTTTTCTTTTTTTTCTTCGTTTTTCCCCCAAATTATCTTCTACCTTTGTTTCTTCTGTCAACAGTAATGCAGATCAAACAAAATCTGTAAAATGCCCCAAGTCTTCTCCAAATATACATTCTGATTAACACTGAATGTGTATGGCATATTAATTTTCACAAGAACTAAGATAAGGCAGCAAATCACATCAAACTGTACATTGTATATAGTGCAGAGTTATCAAGCCAAAAGTACAATGCTTTTTAGTACCAGAGGTTTGTGAAGTTACCCATGTCATGCTGCTTTCCAAAACACTGTACTGAAGGCCATTATGCCAATAATAAGTGAGGGAGGAGGAGCAGAAGAGTATTTTTCTGTTCAACTTCATACTGTTATGTTTTAATTGTGTACTAAGCATATGGTTAATCAACACAGAACAGTCTCTCTGCCTCCCAAAGGTATGACTGCATCCTACTTGCTGATGCCTTTCTTTCTGTTACCCCAGGAACTGAACCTGCAGACATTAGAGCCTACCTGTTACTAATGGCACAGACAAGCACTGACTTTAAGCTTTTTCAAATCCCTGTTTTAAGGTCTCCTCTCTTCACTGATGTCCTATTACTGAGAAGTCAGTTCTCTATTTGTGGCAGCAGTATTTAACTATTGAAAGCTTCCTTCTGGTCAGCTAGTCACTGGAAAACATGCATGCTTTCTAACACACTGGTTGGAAATTTGAACCAAGCATTCCAATGAAAGAATTAAAAATAATAATTTCTGTTACAACATGAGTATTATAGTTAATTACAAATAATTATATGAATTACTCTACTGAGATAATTTATACCAGTATCAGACTGGGATACTGTAGTTGAATAATGATTTTTTTGGGACAGGGAATGGCAGAGACAGGCACACAGCACTGGCTCTTAATTTTTAACCAGCAAGGATGGCAAGTTGTCCTGCTGTGCAACCTTGTGTTCTTCCACCTATACAGCACATTTTCAATATATAGCTAAATTCAAACTGAAAGCAAAAACAGTCAGGCTGGTATCAGTTCCAGACGTTTTTAAACTCAAATACATGGGTATTGCCAGACACGAAGTATTTTAGATGGACTCTCTGCCTACAAGGAAATATGAGTAACTTGTTAGAGACAGCACATAGAGAGAAATTATATCTTGTGTGTTAGCTGTGTTTTTATGCAAAATTTACACGGATTAACAACGTAAAGTGTTGCTATCAAATTACCTTCAGTGCTCATGTCTGGGGTTGGCATCCAGACATACGCAAGACCTTCCTCTTTATACAGCCTCATGAGGATTTCAGGGCTCATGGGTTCTGGGTAGCGGTTGCAGCCCCAGGAATTCTGAACAATGTCCCATTCGGTCTGGAAGTTCATCACAGCCGTGACACCCAGCTCATGCTTCAGCTTGACAGTCACATGCTCCAGCTGCCGAGGGCAACTTCCCAGCCAGATGTTTGGAAGAATTCTAGCATTGAGAAAACATGGTAGTGGGATCAATTAAAATATCTAAAAAAAAGAAATTGGCAAGTTCAGCAACGTTCCAGCTCCAAGCATTCTCAGTATCACTACATGTATACTGCTACGTGCAGCCTTTTCGTGCCTTGCTGTAAGCAGCTTCTTGTTTCATTACTGTTGAGCTGGTAATGGTTGATCCTAGAGATCAGGTTCCTGACCTACTACAAAGAATCAGGCAGTCTGAGAAAAAATTCAGAGCGTAATTAGCAGCACAGGTCTCAAAGGCATTCGTCATTAAGCCTGCAGTAGCAGCTTACTGAGATCACAGCCTAGGATAAGAAAACTATAAAGATTTATGCAACTTGCACATAAAAAAGAGACATGAAAGATACACTTGATGCAGACCTGAATTACCTACTAATAAGGCAAACACACAGAACTCTTCCAGCTATAGCTACCACTATAATGAGGACAAAAAACAGAAAACAAAACAAAGAAAAGCAAACAAAAAACCCCCACAAAACAACTTCAGCTACCCTTCTATGAGAAAACTCAAAAATGAATGAGTAAATGTCTTTTCATTTTTATCTGCTCTTGTGGAGTCCAGTGGGAATTAAATGCACAATTGCAATACATGTTAACTTCCCTAAAGTCCCAAAGAGCCATAAATTTTGCAAGAAAAACCTGAGAGATATGTGTAGGATGGATAGGCATCTGTATTCTGGTACTTATATAAATCAAGCTTCAAGACTCTTCTACTTTTTCCCATTGTAAATGGTCATAAAACTACTCCATGTTTCAACAGATTTTGACATAAATAGAAAGTGAATAGTAAGAGGCTTGTTTTTCAAACACACATGAAATTGAACTGATGGTATACCTGCAATGGATTATTCACAAGCACAAATTTTAGTGACCTACTTTAACTTTTTTTGCTTGCATAAACTTCTTTTTTGAACACATAGTCCACAAACTACACAAAATATCCCTGCAAGTGAACATAAAACTTTGCAAACATTATTAACTGCAAAAAACCAGGAAGGGAATCTACAACAAAAGCAGGATCTTAAAAATTAAAATGTCTACCATGGATTTTTTATGGTCTTTTCCAACTTTGCTTTCAGGAACAAATTGAAAACTTTAATGTTATTTAGGAGCAGTTTCTCACATAAGTAACCCTTAAAACAGCAGCACTATCCACAGTGAGCTACATATCAGCCACAGAAAGGAAGCCTTTGGCCTTAACAGCCCCCGCTGCAGTAAGACAGTGAACTTGATCTCAGTGTCTGGTAGCTGAGCCCCAGATCTTTGGATCACAGATAATGAATGAAAACCTGAAAAATTTGACAAATCTACCACATAGCAAATCAACATTTCAACCAAGTTGCTCTGACTGTGAGATAATTGGAAGGGATTTGGACTTCATTATTGTTTCAAATCCATATTCTGGTCTGCAATGTGGTGAGAGTCTCCCCCATTGCTAATAGAAAATGCATTTGTTCCTAAGCAAGAAACTTTAACCCAAAAATTCATAAATTAAGATTAACCCTCAAAATAATCTCCTTTGCCACTTTCTGTCATCACTGAACACTACCTTTCTTAAGGAGAGAAGACACAGATAGAATGAATTTCTAATACAGAGGCTCTGGATCTCTTTAGCTATAAGTCAAATTCAGTTTCATTTATTAAGAAATACCAGTATCCAGTGGACTCCACAGAAACCTGAAAGAAATGGAATAAAGCACAACCATTATGTATTACCATTGTGTTCAAGGTACAATCCCACATGCTGGCCCATGCAGGGAGCTTCACAAAATTGCCCCAAATCCAGCAGAACCAGCTTGATCATTCCCACTGATCAGAGACATTAGTGAAGGTCCACTGCAAAAATAACTCTGTTGCCTCACATCCCATGTGCCATCCCCACAGCACACCCAGTCCTAACCTAAAAGAGTCACCCCTGTCAGGCTGCTGCCACAGGAATCCATCACAGTGCTTAGAGCATTTCAAGGTGGCAAATGCAAGTTAAAGTGCCCTTCGAATGCAGATGAATGGCTGGAAATGAGTAATGCTTACAAAACTCCATAGCAGGGAAAGAAAAATGGCAATAACACCATAACTTTGTGGCAATACAAGGATATTCTTTCAAGAACAAGAATTCGAGCATAATTCCTTCAAAGGCTTTCCTGGAGACTCATACATATGTAGTTCTCTTGATATTTTGTGAAATTTAATACAATAAATTAGCTTGGCAGGCTAGCTAAAGTGTGTTTTCTAGCATTTGATTGATTGATCTGGAGTAACTAGAGGGTTCCTGAAATAAATAAATTCTGTGTAGCACTCTTGCTTACAGATAAATCAATCCTTTATATTTTTTCCCCAATGATTATTTAGTGGGTAAACATCACAGCTACACCACCTGCAAGACCATTGGGATATTCACTGTGTGTTTATTCTGGTTTTGTAGCCTAAAGCATCTTTTCCATGACAAGACCTGCTCTATTTCACAGTAACAGTTGCATTTACCATCTAAAAGCCCTTTCTTTAAAGCTGTTTTCTCTAAAGTTACTTTCAGTCTGCCCTACACTTCATTTCTCCATCAGTAATATGGAGATAATATTTACCTGCCTTATGGGGACTCCTGGGGATTAAATGAATAAATGACTGTGAAGAGCTTAAATTTGTGTTAACACGGAGTAAGTGATAGGCAGGTACCTGCTCAATTTACTTAACTTAGGAACCCAGACTAAATGTAGACATGGTAAACACTTGCCTTTTGACTTGTAAGCTGAGAAAAACAGCAACAATTTGTCATTACCAGGGAATAAACATAGAATGCTACAAAATCACTTGTACAGTTACTTTCTAGCTGTCATCACACTTAAATTATTTTTAATGATGCAGATAAACATTGCTCTTGATTGCTTTCCCACAGGACCTTGTGCAGTTATTAAATTATAAAAATTTGCTATGAATGCACCTGAAACAACAAATGCATTCTGTTTAATCAATGCATATCCAAATAGCCTTCCCATCCTTAAGGAGAAAATGAGTCTGAGGCAATAAAAGATTAGCACTCTGATACTTTTTTTTTTTTTTTTAAATGGTGCAGATTGTAATTTTCTGGCCAGAGGAAATGTTCCCAAAGCATGGTGCATTGTACCTTTGAATCTTAGACCTCCACAGATAGCACAAAACCAGCCCAGCAACTCTAGCTGTAGGGAACTGATTTGCAGCAAGGGAGGAAGGTACCAGGTTACTGTATCTGGCTGACAACTCCTCCTCCACCACACAGATGTCTATGATGCTTCTTAGACACAACAAAACTGTGTTAGTTTTGTTGATAATGGTTTAAAGGAAATGGGCATCAAACTCAAATTTCCTTAAAATGCTGAGCTGTAAGCTGGGATGACTCTGGCACTGTTTCTGGATCTGTTCAATCACTAATGTACAAAGAGCAGGCACGTTACAGGCTCCCCTAAAATCCATCAGCTCTTCTAAGGAGTCACAGATCTTACAGAAAAGGGTAGGATTCAAGCCTTTGGAGCCACGTTTAACCAGAACATCAGTCAGGTACAATTTTTAGATGTCCTTTTATTCCTGTGGTTGCCAGCTTTAATCAAGAAGAGGACTTTGCCAAACTAAGTCATTTTTCATTGGTCACTGACAAAAGAGTAACCCATAAGCCTTTCAATCTGTTTCTATTGGTAATATTTTTGACCAAGGTTAAGCATATTATTTCAAATGAAAAGTGATGGAATCATCCTTCAGTGCCAGGTCAAGATGTAGCTTGATGTCAAAACTTGAAATTCACTTCAGTTGTCTGCATCAGTCTTCCTCAGATCCCACTGATCACAGCAAGATGGGCACTAATATATACAAATACCAAGACAGAGCATTTTCGCTGAAACAACAAACAAAACAATGATTAAACTAGCTGTCGCCTCCCTTAAGGCTTTTATTTCCTAAAGGTGTAGCATGCAACTACAGCTACATCTAACTTGCAGGAAAACTTATTCTGTATTCCCAGAAGAGCAACATATATAATTCAGTCAATTTACCCCCAGCACTTTGTGATGATCTTATGCATACAGATTGTACTGATGTAGTGCTATTAACCTGACACCACAGCAAGGAAGCAGCCCAAGGGGAACATAGGCTTGAAGCAAAAATCAGAGATGTTTTTGCAGTACAGTAACTACTGGAGACTGCTTCCAATTACAGCAGATTCCTATTTCCTCCCCTGATGGCACTGGAGTAGGAACTGATTCAGAATTGTTTGCTAAGGTGGATTTTCAATGGAAAATTATGATCTGTCAGAACAAAAAGTTTGCTATCTATTTCAAATTAAATTTAACTCATTTAAACCAAATGTCTGATGAGAAATAAAGGGAGAGAAATAATCAGAGAAATGGAAGCAAAAAACACCTCTCTCTTTCCCCTTCTCTTATTTGACACAAAAGAGATTTCCAAAAGTATTGCCTTGGGCATATTCAAAATGAGAAAATAGGAAATCCTGCCAGCTGTATCTGAGGTGCTCTTCCATCTTTTCTCTACCCTTTGCCTTGTAACAAGGCACATCACTTTAAATCATGAGACCACTGGATTAGGATGATCCAGAACGTATTATCCTGCATGTGCTCCTTTTGCCATCAGCATCGATTTATCAGCATATAGCAGCTTATTCATAGATACACGCCTGCCTCTTCTGGGCCTTCCTTGCTCTTCTCTTGTAACCTGTGACAGTGAAAACACTAAGAGCGCTTGCCAAAAACCAGATGAGGTTCCTGCACCTTTGTCAGAGCAATCTAGAAACATTACTTAGAAACATTGTTATCTAGTGTCCTGAAATGCATTGACAAACAGATTTTTCAAGTGACCAAACTCTGCTCTCTGGTAGAAGATCTGAACACTTTCAAATACTTCTTGATAGTAGAAAGCACACTGATGACTGCCCTCACCTTCAGAAATACTTTCCTAGTGTCCAACACAAAGAGTGCAGACACAGGTCACAGCGATTCGTCACTCCACAATGAACACAAAGAACAAATTACTCCTTTGTACTCTGCAAAACCCTTTTACTTATTTGAAAATTACTAAAAAGCACACACGACTTTGTATTCTTTACACACAAACACACACACACGCACACTTACTTGTCAGGCAATCAATGCAGATGATGCTTCATGTTTGCCTTTGGACTTTCCAGATGGTCAACACCTTTCTTAAGATGTTATACCCAGTACTGGCAGGAGGTCTCACCATTTCTAAGCAGAACTGAAGGTCAGCAATTTCTTGTGCCTCAAAGGCTATATTCCTCTTTATAGTCCCCTGACAGCTCTTTTACAGAATGATGCTGTTGACCTATGTTCACCATGGAAATTTGTTTCCAACTTAAGTTTCCAACTTAAGATCTCTTGCTAGAGACAAGCCTACTCAAGGAGAGGTTAAATCTGCCTGAAACAGAATTATTTATGATTTATTAGTTATAACCACCAGTGGTCTTAAATAAAACTAAATAAATATGCAGCAAAGGAGAAGATTGGATTCATAGCTAATGAATGAATCTCAGTAATTTGTCTTGCATTAACGAATCTCAGCCATTCACACACATCAATGGGGTTTAAGTTAAATATAATCAATTAGAAAGGGAAATAGTACATGCTTGCAGTGATGCTTGGTGAAAGTGTTGCTTTATAGAGAGGTCAAAGCGATAATATTAGCCTGTACAGAGAACTGTATATACACAGAACTGTATATACCAGAATATGTATAGTAACATTTTAAAATTCAGTGACTACATTCTATGCATTCCAACTTTGAACTTTCTATTACCTATTTCCTTTTGTCAGAAAAGATGCAGAAAAATGGAAACATTCAAAATACAGGAGATGCCAGCTTGTGAAAATACTTTCATATGAGGCCCGACTAAGAATTTAACATATTTAAGAGAGAACTCCTTAAAGGTAAAATATATGGGAACAGCAAGCCAATGTGCTCTGTCTAAATAAAGGACATAACCTTCCATATAGTTTAACCTATAAAACAACTACCAAGACATGAAAAAATGGCAGACCTTTTTCACTTTTTTTGTTAACTTTTATATCTCCCTGCAAAACAAAACATAGGCAGACACTAAAACAGATGACTCCCTGGCTTGGTCTTGTACAAGAGTTCTGGTTTCATTAAATTTCCTTTAAATAACAAACAGAGAGATCTCTCGGCGAAATGCCTCCTTTCTAGTGAAATAATAATGTAGAACCAAGGGGTTATGACACTGATATTTCATTGCACATTGCACAGGGCATGTGGGTACATGGCTGTGGTCTTAATCCCTTCTCCTGCTGACTTCCTGATAAAGTCTCCTTGCAGAAGACATGACAATGGAGGCTTTGTGATGAGAAGGGTTGACTGAACATAGTCTAATGCACTCAATTGCCCAGCACACAGACAAACACTGCTGGCCAGAGCAGGAGAATGAGGTTTGATGATTCTGCGATCAAACTCACAGGATACCAAGATCTAATAGCCAGGCTTTATAAGACTACTCCTATCAATAAAGAAGGATTAAATGGCCATTCCCTTAGCAGAAGTCATCAGAGAAAAGTGTTGATTAACGACAAAACTATATCATACTGAAATGACAAAGCTGAAACCCTTGTAAAAATACTTATATTAAAAAAAACAATATTCCTTTAACCTAATTGCAAATTGTAGAAGCACAATTTTTGTTATCACTTATACATTTCTTCTGCTTTGCTGCTGAAAGAGTGCAGTTTATTGTGAAGTTAAGAATTCTACCTCAGGGCTCTGAATTAGGAGAATTAAATAGACCACAATGTAGTTCCAAAGATGGCTTTTTTTTCTTCTTCCTATTTGGCACTATGAGGAAAAGTAATTACACTCTGGCAAATTTTCTTCTTAGATGTAATTTGTATTAGTTGTCTAGCCTCTCACATGGCATGCTTGCCAACTAAAAAGAAACACCTGTTTTTATCACTTTAGAACAATACTTCGTCAGCTTAGCAATAGAGAAAGTTTCTTAAGCCCTTGAATTCTGAGTGCTATGCTTAATAGTATCTTATTTATTCCATATTCACAAATTTATTCATGAACGTGGCATCAAATGACCTCATTTCCTGATATGCAGAGCAAATAAGCCATTAGGATTTGACCTCAAGCTGACAATGCACTGAAATGAAAACATAATAATAATACCAAACCAATAACTGAAATACAAGGTTACACAGACATTCAGCTACAGAACACTTCCAGTCATACAGTACCTTCAGGTTCTGTGGTCTTAGGAGATTTCTATAGCATCAGCTTGATGCTACAAAAGGGCTTGGTTGTTCCCTCTTCACCCACCCACATGCATTTACTGGTGGTGGGTAAAAAAAAAAAAAAAAGAGTGACCCAGTGGTTTGGGTCACTCTGCAGGCTGAGACAAGGAGCAACCATGGCAATGCCTGAACACAGCACTGCTCTCCTCCTCTTTCAATCTGGCTGATTCTGATGCTGGGGAGAGCTGTAGGCTATGTCTGCTTTCTGGACTATCCTAGCTTCAAATGCAGCACACATAAAGAATAAGAAGGATCCACATGAGTAGAATTAAAGTTGATCATGCAAAAGAAGTTCAGTTTAAATGGATCCACAAAGATTTCTCTTTATGGCCCATTTCCCCTTTCCTCAGGAACCCCAAACATTCCTTTACAAGGAACGTAAAAGCTTCATTAGGAGAAACTCCCAAAAGCATCTCATTAGGACAGCTGTTGAGATCAAGGGCATTTCTAACATTTTATACCCAGACACAGCAGGAAACATATTTGGTGAAAACACATAGACAGCTGGAAAGTAAGCCACATCCCACACTGCAAAAATGAGAATAATACTTGGATAAATAAGCAGTAGACAAAGAGTCACAAAATAACCCATCATATTCAGTAGTGGTAGACCCTGGTCAGGACTAATAGGAGGAAGGAAGGGAAAGAAACACCTGGAGAGCCCTGCAGATAGTACCAGAACAACCAGAGTTCTAGAAGACAAGTTTTCAGAGAAAAGACTGAAAGAAACAAGTGTTAATATCAAAATGGAAATACTAAGGTGTTCCAACATCAACCACCTTTTTATCCTGAGAAAAAGTATAAGAGTTTCCAAGCATCTACGAGATTACTATAGAGGGGCAGGATATTAATTTGTTCTTCAAGTATGCTGTGGACAGGACACTAAGAAATGAATTTATATTGCTCTAGGAAGACTTAAGTCTAGCTTAGAAAAGCTTTTTAATGGTAGGAATAGTGAGGCAACTGAATGGAAGAGTAACAAGGCTGTAAAGTCTCATCACTTAGATGAGATCATGTTTAAGATCGGGATGGATAAATCTGGAATGATTTCAAAGTAACTGAAACTCAGAGCAAGGAAATTGAATGGATGCTTTTTGAGGTCTCTGAGCCTATGATCTATGATACTATAATAATATTAATTTCCATCTCTGGGATCACTATCTATATTAATTTATCCAGCTCCATCTTGAAATAATTTGGGTTCCTTGTACTCCCTGCCCTATTTGAAAGGTCATGTGTGAATTCAGGTATCATTCCTTTGATGTGAGAAACCTTGTTCTAATTTACACTTTAAATTCATTCAGAAGCAATTAATATCCATTTGATCTTAAAGCAAGCTCAATTTCACTAAGTCCTCTTCTTCTCCTGTATTAATTTCTGAATGTCTATTACAAATAGCACTACATCCTCTTTCTCAGTCTTCATTTAACTGTGCTGTCTATCTCAGACACCAGAAGTAGTCAAGATATGGTAGCACAGAGTTCCTTGCAAGCCAATTTATTTTGCTCCAACTCCAGTGTTATAAAAGCCAGACAGTGTGTGGCAAATGCTCTCATGAATTCCATGTTAGCTCAGGTATCTTTGTCCTTCACTGCAGTTTGTGATAAAGGCATATCTTACATCAAGGAACACTGCACACAGAAACACAACAGAATTCCTCCTGTAATGCCAAGATGATGTAAAGTTCACCTAACAGGAAACCTTGGAGATAGTTTTTGTGGGGTACGTCAAGATCACGAAGTTCCTGTGAAGAAGGCAAAACAGAAGAGGCAGTGTATCACCATTTCCTCAAAAGTCAGTTAACCACAGACCAGATAAACCAGCCTGATACAGCTGACCTCTTCCATGCCACGATTCGAACATGTTCCACACTTGTCCCTCCTTGGGAAAGTGCAAAAGGAATTGTAAACCCTCTTTGCTTTTCTTACATGATAACAGATCAAACTTACCTAATTTTGTCTCTAGGATAAGTGTTCATCCTCCAATAAATTCAATGGTATTGCACTTATTAAGCTTGCAGTACATTTGATTTTATACAGGGACAGCACACAATAAACCCATCTCCCCTCTCATTCATCTCACTCCATTAAAAAGCTTAAAGCCAATTAGTTTGTATCTTATACATATTTTATAATCTATTTTATCTCTAGATGTGATCTAAAATAACTTGGTCCTGCAAGAATGTATGTACACGGACAAAACTAAGCTGTGGAAGATAAAATTTTATACTCCCTGTATTCAAAGTGAAATATGTCACAATTTGCTAGGTATTTGCACTCTGAAGATAAGAAAACAATCATCAGTGAGCACACCAATGCCTTGCAGGGCAGGCAATCCAGGTCTAGCCTTATAGAATGTAGCCAGACATCTTTTGTATTTTCAAACATACACAAACATACACAAAAGGTTTTTGCTGATGCCTAAGGAGCACACCGCATGCAGCAGAAAGCAAGATTTGCCTTTGTAGGGAATTAATGTTTCCGTACTGTCATTTGTATAAACATTATCTGAAACAAATAATGTGCCAATTACAAATCTACAGCCTGGAAAGGGAATCAGCTTCCAAGGATTGTACTAAGCAACCTGGAAAGGACTCCTCTGTTGACTTGTGAGGATTAATACTTAAATGCTCTGGGTATAGAATCTTGCCTCATGCAACTGGCGTTGCCAATGGTTACTTCCTACATATGTCTCCATTAGGTTGCCAACATTTCCATTTGTTTTGAAATAGAACAAATACTCTGAAACAGAAGAACAACAGGCTGCTAGACTAAGACAGATAGTAATGAGCCATGAATCTCTTGGCATTGGGAATGAGAATTTCTAACGTTAATGCTTAGCAATGGGAACAATGCCACTACTGGCACTTTCAAGTTAAAGAATCTTAACAAAATTGATTTAATCTTCTACGATGAACTGTAAATTAGTGTCCAAGAAGTTTCAGGAATCGCTGGTAAAATTATCTTCTTTCAAAGTTTACTTATTAGCAGCTGCTTAGAAATCTTCAAAAATAATAAATTATTAATCCACTTTTCAGATGCAGCTTTTAGATCCAACCGAAATTCTTTCCAATGCTTCTGAAACAAGCACATACCCATTAAAATTGCACACTTGCAAAGCAGAGCTTATTGAAAGGTGGCCTTGTGATTCACATGGCAGGAGATGCACACATACAGACTGCTAGAACAGCCACAGTCAGAGCAAAGAGCACATCCATTCCTTGTGGTACCACCCAAACATAACAGTCCTGACAGTTTCTGTATCTGTCTGTGTTCACTCCAGTTAAGGTATGCAGAATTTCTAAACATGCAGCAATTCATTTATATTAAATTTCAAGAAGGACAGACACATTCTCAAGTGCCATGGGCTGGAGGAGAACATCTTTGAAACATTGAGAAAAACTGTATCAATGCATCACCACATTCAGCTATCTGAATTTCTAAAAGAATGTTTTCCACAACACAGTCAAATCAAAGGGACAACAGCTGTGTGGTGCTACCCTAATAAAATTGTCAGAAACTTCATTTTAGCTAATATAATTGGCTATTACATTATAAAACTAAAATTAATAGCCCTGGTTGGTGACTTGACAAAATCAAAGGTTGAGGCTGAGACTGCAATGAAGTTACTGAGAGGCCCCAGAAGAACCTGTGTAATTCTGTTTAGAGCAAAACTGCAAAGTATAGTGTGATCTCTCAAAGAAGTCTTGGATGTCAAAAAAGAAAAAAATTGACTTAAATTTTATGAACTAGTGACATTGCATTTTTTATTGGAGCCCACAGATTGAAAAGAATTACAATGGGCTATTTTTTAAACCACTCTTTTTTCAGATTTCTGGCTTTTCCGTTTCAATGTAATTTCACTTGCTTGGAAAATGGAATTGCAGGTATTTGAATAAATGTATCAAAGTGATCTACTATTACTATCATTTATATAAATGTGTTTACAATCTCATTTGAAGCTTAACTTTGTAAATTTGTAAAACATTACTCATACTGATTACCTAGCCTTATTACCTAGACTAGAAAATAATTTGAGAAGCTGTTTTCTCCTTTCATCTCACAAGATCAAAGTAACAGTATTACAGGAATCAGAGCACAATAGTTGTCTGTACTGAAAAGAGTAGTTAGCACCGTTTAGGAATGGTCTGCACACAGCCAGCCCTTCAATCTGGAAGAGGGAGAGGGGAAGGGAGGAAGGAAGGTTCTGTCTTATTATTGATCTTACTTCTATTCTACTTTTTTTTACCTCCATACTAAAACTGAAATGCATATTTTCCTTTTTTCCTCCTTATGCATATTTAAAACTAAATTTTCTTTTATTAGTTTTTCACATTTAATTTAAGCTTACAAACCATGGTATCTATTCAACCAATAAAGAGAAGATCCATATTTGTTATAACATGGCACCATCTATAGAATTTGACTCAGTTTTTATCATAATTCACAAGAGGACATACAGTAAACTTTTGAAGAATAGCAGGGATTATGTATCTCAGCTCCCTGGAATTAAGTTTCTCAAAGTACAAGCATTAAGGGGGGGAACAAGAGATTTTTAGTTCAGCCTTTTAATATGCTCCCTGGGAAGGCAAACACAGTTTATTTCTTTGTTTTTTTGTTTTTCCTTGCAGAGAGAAAATTATAGATGGGAAAATACAGCAGGAATTTCATAATCTCTATTTACTCTTGGGAAATAAAATACTTACATTTCAGAGAAAAGCTGCAGAGAAACTGGAGCTACACTCAAGTTTCCTTTCTAATAAATAATTTTTTACTCCTTAAATAGAATTCTGCATGTTTTAATATGGAGGGGCTTTTTTTAAATTATCATGTAAATATCTAGAGCATTTAAGCATGTAATCTCACATTTATATCTCTCAGTATTTACCAAAAATATTGAAGATAAACATAGAAGTCATAACCTAATAGTTTCAGCTTGCTACTGCTTTAAATGAAAAATCTTTAACACTTTCCCCATTTCATTTGAATTGAAACAACTATGAAGTTGCTTATTGTAGATTTTTCTGACTTACAGGCTACCTTTTACAGAAACACAGTATACTGAGCAAGCAAACATATCTGATGGTGTCACGTCTCACATATGGGGACTGAAAACTCTCATTTTGAGGATTTTTTTTCTGCAGGAGTCAGCTGCAGGCCAGCTGTACTAACCTGCCCTAGAAGTTGTTCTTGCAAAAACCCATGGGAAGGGTAGGCAGGGTGGGTCTACACTACAAACACAAGGCCCTGGTGCAACAGTTTCACCAGTTGTAAATTATAGAGTTCTCTTAGTGAAGTTCTTCTGATAACAACCAAATATATCTGTATCTGCATTCACTCCCTCCTGGTAAACTAAATAGCAAAAAGTTTGAGTACACAATCTCTGCTTCTGAAAAAGAGCTTCTGCTGTCTTTAGATAAACTACATCACGAAATGCCAGTGATTACAGGGCACCTAATAAATGCATATAAAAGCTAACAGAAAATAAATACCTGCAAGATGACTGGAACATCATGAAAGAGCAATGCTGCCCCTTCCCTGCCATCCTGGCTGTGAGCTAAATTGCCCAGATTTCACAATCTCAGTCAATTTTTCTCACAGCCAGCAATGCCAGCAAATTGCTTTCCAATGGAGACAGAACTTTATTCTCTCACTGACAGCCTGAATATTAAAGAGTAAAGGTGCAGGGGAAAGGACTGAAGATCTCCAGAAGAAATACAAACAAGGGACAGGGATAAACAGTAAAACTAGAAGCAACAATAGTTTTTGCTGTCTAATAGTGATACCCCACATAAAATTTATATTAGCTAGACTATCAACATTTGTCTGTTACATCCCACAGAGAAAAACAGAACAAATAAATATGTCTACTGCTCAAGGCTTTTTCATGGAGGATTCCCAGTCTTCCTTCTGGCTTTTCCTCCCAGAATGACACAGAACTGTAAGCTTTTAATAAGAAGCAAGGAAATAATTTTGTGAACCTATGAAAAGATCCATTTTGAAGAGTAACAGTAGTTTTAAGCAAGTATCACCTATCACCAATCAGGTGATGAAAGGTATTCATATACCCATTAACAGCCAGTCTCTGCTTGCTATCATTTTATTAATGAAATTCTCATTTCAAAGCAATCCCCTCTCTAAATAAATAATTCTCATCCAAATCCCCATTCCAAATGCCACATATGAATGACAGAATGGTAAAGAGAAGTTCAGGAAAAAATCCAGATAAAACTCATGTCTATCCAGCCAGCATGCTAAGCTCCCCTTCAAGCTTGTTGTGACCTGCTGCCCACCCCCTCTTTAGAAATTACTTGGTTAAATTATGAGCTCTTTCGAGTTGAACTCTCACTTTGGATGTTCTTCTAAAACACCTTGCAAGCCACAAGCTCCTGGTATGTGAACAGAAGTCAGTTGCTTCCACAAAGCAGTGGCAGGTTTTTGCCATCTCACACCACTTGGCCTAACTCAGCTCTGCAAGTCCTACCAGGTTTATAGAACGATTTGAAAAAAAAATAAGATTCTCAAATTCACCAAGCTGCCTAGAAGCACATTGAGCCATGCTCGGTGTAAGTTATATATATATTTATATCAGACGTAATTCTGTCTAATACAGATGAGTATTGGGCACTACTCAGTAAATTCTGAATGGTAAAATATACTGTTTCACTGGAAATATATTTGTTTTCACCAAAAGTGAAAATTATCAATTTATCAATAATGCTGACAGTAGACATTGTAGCCCTATAGAAGAGCAGAAACCACCCAGGAAAGGTGGAGAATATTAATTATGTATGCCATTTGAAAAACTGCTGATATAAAAATATTAATAGTTCACAAGTTTGCTAGTTTTTATCCCCGTTTAGGTAGTTTTTAGCCCTGCCAAAACCATTCCCTCCCACAATTTAATCATATTTACAGAATTTACTGTTCAACAGCCATTACTTTAACAGTGTCATCTCAATATCTTGACAATATCTTGATATCCCTCAGACACTACAGTAACTAACAAACCCGGCAGGATGCTGGCTAGTAGCCACTCATCAGATTTGACAGACCAGAAATCACAGGCAGAAGTAATACTGGGAATTAAAATGCTGATGACATTCATGCAAAAATCTTTATTCCAAAAGCTCTGTGATTTTTATTTCTCACACGACTTCTATCACCTATTTAAATGCCAGATTTCACTTGTTACTGTGGCACATAAAAGAAAGGAGTAACTGAGATCAAGGAGTTCCCATTTCAAGGTGCATTCAGGTGCTCAGGTGGCAGGTCGCAGAGAGTGAACCAGAGATGCGCTGACAACAGCTACTGGCCAAGACTCAGAAAAATTAAATATGAAAAGCGAGGTCCCTCAATCCAGTTCACCCACAGCATCACACTGGTACCTCAGTTCATGACTGCATTGCAGGCACATCCTCTGTGTCTGGGCACCACTCAGTGACTGAGATTTGTAGCTAACTTAGGTTATCCCAGCCAGATGCTGTCCTGCCCATGTCAAACCATTAAACTTAGAAAAGCAGAATCAGTCTTCAAGTTTTCAGCCAGTGTTATGGAGGGCAGAGAATGGGGAGTTCAAGAAAGGGGAAACTTTGGATGCGCAATAAACATGACAGAAAAATGCATTTGTCAACCAGTACAGGGATACATCTGAATTAAATAAATGGAAACAAGGACTTTAAAAAGGGATAGCATTTCACAGTTCCAGCTGAGGATTTACGAGAGACAAGACAATCATATTTTATGTCAAATGTCCTAGTTTATGGGATAATCATATCACAAAAATGTTACTCAGAATATTTTCTTTATTTAATGTATAAAATGGCCAACTTTAACTTTACAGTTCGAGTTCCAAGTACTGAAATCAAAGGCCAAACTCCTATTGATGTTAAGTATTTTTAATCAGGATTATTGTACTAGAATGCAATTCAAGACTTTTGTTGCAGAGCTCATTACCTCTTATTCTTTTATATAATATCACAAGTATTTTTTAGGCACAAGGGACAGCTAGTTCTCAGCTTTTAATGTTAATTATGGTAATCTCCAGAGACATCATCACCTCTTCTCTTAATTCATAATGTAGGCATAAAGTATCATTTCAGCTTTCTACTACAGTAGCATAGTTCACTGCACTCTAGGGAATTTTTGTAATAGCTTTCCCTTCAAAGCTTTTTTATAATTCAGAAATGAAAAAAAATTACTTCAGAATTACACTTAAAACAGTATATATTTTGTGAATGAATTAAAACTGATAAATCAGAAGAGAAGAGTATAAATAAAGTTATCTCTCCTGTATTTATTCCAGTCACATAATTCAAAGGTAATTCTGACTTTATACTGAACTGAGATGAACATTATTTATTAATACAGGATAGGGACAGGATACAAGATCAAGATGAAGATACCTAGCTCTTGTTATCTACAAACAAGTGTCACTAGGCACAGCAATGCTCAATATATTTCCTAAGGTGAGCTTCCCATAGACATCTGAGACATCTTTTAGAATCTGGAACATCTGCCTGGGGCTCACAGATATGTCCAACAAGCTATAAGAAACTATGTTCCTGTAGTGCAGCAGATGGAGGCCAGACAATAAACTGGAGAGCATTTCAAAGGACTCTAGACATCAACACTCAAGCAACCAGACAGAATGTTTAACGTCTTATTACAAATCAATAGAGATCTCATCAGCATTGTTAGTGAAGTTTGGAGACCAGTTCAATTCTTCAGTTCACTCTTAAGTAGACAGCCTGTTGCCAGTGAGCTGAATTGCTGTATATACACCGAAGAATTAAGTTGCCTTCTTCTCCATCTAAATCCTACCATAGATATCTTTATGTAGGGGACAGGGCCAGCCCAGATGAAGTGCCTCTACACTAATGCATGCAGCTTGAGCAACAAACAGGAGGAGGTGAAAGCTACCATGCTACAGGAAAGCCACGACATAGTGTTGGTTATGGAAACTTGGTGGGATGAATGCTATGACTGGAGTGTGGCCATGGATGGCTACAAGATGTTCACAAGGGACAGGAGAATAAGAGGTAGAGGTGTTGCTCTTTATTTAAAGAAATGGATAGAGTGTGAAGTTGTTCCTACAGAATAGCCATGAACAGGCTGAAAGCTTATGGGTGGGAGTTAGGGATCAGGACAGCAAAGGGAGCCTTGTGGCTGGAGTTTACTACAGGCCACCCAATCAAGTAGAACCTATCAATGAAGCCTTCTTACTCCAGCTTGAGGAGACAACAGCTCACAGGCTGTCATCCTGCTGGGGGACTTCAACCACCCCAGCATCTGTTGGAAAAATAGCACAGCAAACTGTAGACAACACAGGAGACTCCTGGAGCACCTAGATGACCACTTCTTAAGACAAGAAATTAACAGCCCTGCCCGAGGGGATGTGTTATTTGACTTGGTGGTCACAAATGCAAGTGAACTCATCAGGGATATCAAAGTTGAAGGCAGCCTGGGCTGCAGTGAACATGAAGATTCAGTCCTAAACTTTAGGAGAGAAAACTTCCAGCTCTTCAAGGAGTTCGTAAATAGGACCCCATGGATTGCAGTCCTCAGGGACAAGGGAGCAGAACAGACCTGGCAGATCTTTAAGGATGCTTTCCATAGGGCACAACAGCTCTCAGTCCCCAGGTGTAGGAAATCAGGCAAGGAAGGAAAGGGACCAGCATGGATGAGTTGAGACCTGTTGGTCAAACTAAAAGGCAAGGTGAACCTACACAGGCAGTGCAAGAGGGAAACAGGTTGCCCGGTTGTGTAGGAATGAGGTCAAAATGGCCAAGGCACAGCTAGAACTGAACTTGGTAAGAGATGTAAAGAAAACCAAGAAGGGCTTCTATAGGCACATAAATCAGAAAAGGAAGGCTAAAGAAAGTGTAACGAGCTAATGAGCCACAGTGGTGAGCTGGTAACAACAAACTAGGAGAAGGCTGAACTTCTCAACAATGTCTTTGCCTCAGTCTTCACTGCCAACAATTCCCCTCATGGCTCCCATGTTGATGGCCCACAAGATGGAGACCAGCTAAGCAAAGTCCCCAGCACTGTAAGTGAAGACAAAGTTTGTGACCACCTGAGGAACCTGAAGATACACAAGTCCATGGGACTTGATCAGATGCATCCCAGAGTCCTGAGGGAATTGGTGGTTGCCAAGCCACTTTCCATGATATTTGAAAATCCATGGCAGTCATGTGAAGTCCCTGGTGACTGGAAGGTAAAGGAAACATCACGCCCATTTTTAAAAAGGGTAGAAAGGAGGTAGTAACTACTGACCTGTCAGCCTCACCTCTGTGCCTGGGAAGATGATGGAACAGATCCTCCTAGAAGATATGTTAAGACACATGTTGAGGCACCTGGGGGACAGGGAGGTGATTCAAGACAACCAGCATGGCTTTACTAGGGACAAATCTTGCCTGACCAACCTACACGACTCTGGAAGACTACATTGTAAATCACGTTTAACATGAAATCATCAAGAAACAAATGAACAAAAATAGTGAAAACAAGGGTTTATTTTTTTGTATCTGTTGCTTTATTCAAAAAACACCGGTATACAAACACTGATGACAGAAACACATTCATCAACTTTGCAATTTCTTGGGCAATATCCAGTTACAGGAACATCCCACTCGCTCCATAAATGGGAAATATTAATATTTAATGGCCTTCATATTTCAGTGCAAAAAAGCTAAAAAGCTGTACCTCAAAAGAATGTTCTTAGGATCCATAGCTACTCTCACGTGATGTCTCCCCCATTACATTCTTTTCTTTTTAAAGGTGATTGTGTATTTTCTTCTAAAAGCTGTAAAATCTTTTAGAGATAAGCTATCATTGTTATCTGAAGCATTCACTGCCACAATACATGCAAAGCACTTAACAATCATTTTCCTTTGTCAAATTTAGGAGATATAACCCACAAAAAGCACAGACAATGAAAAAAAATCATAGTTACAAAGACAGTAAATTTGAAACATATTTAAAATTAGACTTCGTAGTTGGTATCAAAGTACATGTCCTAGAATGAAGAAGTGGTGGTCATACATGGTTTATGAATGAGTATGCAAAAACTAATGGGAATTCAATACTTATCAGGGATGGATTCAAGAACTTAAAATTAGTCTGAAAATAGAAAACTGTAACTAGATGTCTTTTTCTCTAGGTGACAGTCATTCTTGTAGCACCTAATTCTACCATCAAGCATCAGTATCTCCAACATATTATTTAAGGATTTTGTCATTTCAGGTGTCACTTCCTCTCTTGCTCTTAAGCAATGCCTTTTTTTCTGAGAATGCAGAGGCTTTTATATAAATAATAAGGTACATAACACCTGTGAGTCATGAAGTTCTGCCTTGCACTGATGGAACTGAAACAGCTAAGACGTCACAGATTTATAAATCTCTGGAAGTCATCTTCTCCCAGAAAAGATTACAGTATCTCTAATTTGCTTTGGAAAATTACTGTGCCCTAATTGAACTCTCCTACATGAAGGCACCTTCTTGAGCTAATTCTAACACAAAGGAGAAAGGGACTTATTTTTTCCTGAAACAGATTTTGGTGATATGTGTCATTACAAGTCCAAAACAAGTGAACGCGCTAAGGCTATGGCACTATCAGTCATGACTCTATAGCTGCAGGCAAACTTCATTTCACACTTAAAGAAATCTTTCTGTGCTTAAAAAAATGCATCACAGACTCTCCAACCTGAATGACCAACACAGAGCGGGCTCTCTACATGTAAGTTCAAACATAAATTCACTGATTTATGAGCAAATACACCTGTATCAAGTAAGAAAAATCTAATTCCTCTGAGCATAGTCGTCAGCCTCAGCATGATTCAAAATGATTTTTGGCAACAGCAGGAAGCCAGGCTCTTCTCATCCTGCTGAAGCCATCCAGTTTACAGCTTAAGCACATTTTATGACAAAGCAAGGTGGTAACAGAGCTTGGAGCAACCATTTCTAATTGTTGTGATATTTATCTTCTGTGAGACAGAAGATAAATAAAATTAATACAAGGGTTCATGGGGGAGGCCATTTTGACAGAGATAAAATTTTGTCTCCAGTTAACTTGAGTGTGGCAATCCTATAACTGCAGCAACATAGAAAAGGGGCTCATGTCAGAAGTTTTCACTGGTAAATCACTTCTTTCCAGCTGTTCCCATTGCGTAAAGACCTGACAGCTGGTGACAGGACTCAAAATTTGTGGTCCTAAAGCTCCCTGTGGTACTGATGCCTCCATTACAGCATGGAAAAAAGTACCCTTAGCTAGATAACTACAATTCAATCATGCACTCTGATTTTAAACATACATGCAAAGGGACTGGCTCTGCTTTTATTTGTGGCTAGGTTTGTTTGTTTGTTTGTTTTTGTTTTGTTTTTTGTGCGAATTGTTTTTGTTTGTTTTTCTTTCTATCTTTGGTGATATTAATTTTCATAGTACCCTTCTGAATCAATAAATCCATTATTAAAAAAAGGTATTTTCATCAACTCTCTTCAGCTGCTCTGCCAAAATGCAAATCTTAATTAGCCAGTATTTTTGTGCGACTTCGTTATAACCAGCAGAATGGTGAATCTGCCCCCAACTGTTAATAATTAAAAAGTCATCTAGGGCTGCATATCTTCAAAGCATTAAAAACAATTATGTGACAAGACTGTTATGGGGTATGCTCACTTAATATAGTTCAAAGAAATGAGATAAGAATTACTTATTGAGGATGTACAAATAAGGTTGCCTTGTAATGAAGGGATGCGTGTCTGAGAGGGGAACAGATGAGTAGATCCTCATCTGAAAAAGACTACACAACTCAGAAAATTTTCTCCAAATATTCTTCAGTGAGATCAGTGATTTTTACCTAATTTCAGAAACATATAGTAGCGTAGACAAGGCAGTATTAAATGGATCACTGCTCCTCTGGAAAAGTTATCCTTTGGTTCTTAGATACTAATTTTCTGGCAGCTGTTGCTGCTCAAAAACATCCTCTGCCAAGCAAAGATTATTTGGTATTGAATAGTCTGTGCTTTGGAATTAACAAGATCTTTTATCTGATAGGGTGTGGGAAATGGATGCTTAAGATACAGATAACAGTCTGTTAGGTGTATGTTATAGCTTGATGGGAGCTCAGGGAAGAGGTACCAAGCCACATGAACAACCACATATGCCTAACAGTATTTATGTATCTGAAAATCTGAAATATTTCCCTCTTACACTGCAACCCTGATGAGAAAAGGACAATTCAGCTTCCTATCCTGTAGGAGGGTGGAGAAAAAAACATAAGAAAGAGGAGGCAAGCTGTCCAGGTTGGAGTAGTTTAAAAGGTAATTGGGAGGAACTCACAGAAAGCAATGCTTAGACCTCATCAATGTAAGAGGTGGTCTGATTCCTTCCAAAAGTACACATCCCTTTGGGATCACTAACTGCTCTGGAACTGACATGCGTATGGCACATCAGTGCTGCCAGGATTCATGCAGCAATTTGTTGATTATCAATCAACAAACTTGCTGACACATCCGTGACTGGAGATGAAGAAAAAGTTACAAATGGTCCCAAATTCCTCAGTGCCACTTAATTAACCACCAGTGCTAATGCTGCTGCTCTAAGTACAGCCTGTGTTTTATCAGCAGCCCTAAAGGGTGGGTGACCACCACTTCACTTCCTCCTAACTCAGCCCAGGATGTTTCACTGGTGAGACAGTTGACTCAAGTGAACACAACAGAAGTACAAACATTTTTAAGACTTGTCTAAGTTTTAGTATTTTTTTTAATGTATGCACAGAAGAAGTTCTCTATAAGAACTGTCACTGCCTTTGCCACCATGCATGAGCGATTAACATGACTCCCTAAAGTTCTGGTGCTGAAATACACTCTTTTTGTTTCCCATGAGATGTTCTTCAGCAAAATAATCCCAAACAAAACACGTTACGTACATGAATATTGACATGTATGTGTGGACAAGCATTTGAAAATGACAGTTCCTTGTAAATGTATCCACTATTACCACTAGTCATTTTCAGATATGATGCAGCTAAACACACCTGTACAGGATGCATGTAACCTTCAATTCAGAATTTCTCCTTTTTTATTGCAAAGAGGTATAGAATCTTTGTTAAACTTTACTGTTTCATGCATGTTTCATCCATTCACCACTCCTAATTCAAAGTTTGTGAACATTACGTCAGTACAGATTTTGTTTAAATACTTGACACTAGCCAAGCCCTGCATTTTTCTTTTACCTGGAGTAATGGATAGCTTGATGTCCTGCAATATTAAGATAGAAGTCAGTTGTATGTTTCATCTCATCAGTATGACCAGAAACTTCAATCCAGTGTGCTATTGGGAGGCAGTAAACTCCATCTACTATGTTGTTCTGGTTGTAAACACAGCTTCGATCATGATGAGGCCCATTACCTAGAACAGAAGAAATGGCAGTTGCAGGCTGTAGATTTGGAAAATCTTCAGATGTGCAGTGAACTGGGTACTTAAGGGAAGGAATGGTATTTGCTGCCTGTTCCAACTGCATTTCTCATTTTATTAACACCTGAAGTATTAGCAACAGAATTGCCATCACAAAGCAAATGGTCTCCTTATTTCCAGATGACATGCAGCACTTTCTATCATAATTGGGAAATACGATTATTTATCAAAAAGAAAAATAATAGGCAGAAAACTATTCTATCTTTCTGTACTGCTGAACCATTATATATCATATGCAATGATATGACACAGCTCTTAAGAAATAAGACGAACAATATCAGACTAAAGCTCCTGAAGCTAAAAATCTTACCACTATGTTTCATGTCACAATTGTGCATGTTTACATTTTTACCATTGTAAATATTTGAAGACAGCAGTATATATCAACAAATTAAACAGCGTGGCAAAACCTATGGATGTTTACAACAAATAACTGACTTTATGTATTAAGCAAAATCTTTACAACCACAAGTAGCACACAAGTTTCCCATTTTACTCTTTGATGGCTGCCTGTAACGGTGCACATCACCATGGCCCTGCAGAGCCAGCACAAGGCTGTGGCTGATCCTGACCCCCACCCTCCCCACAGGCTGATGTTCTGTCCCAGCCTCAACCTGTCCCCATCCCCAAGGATGTGCCCAATGCCCAGGGCTACCCGGGGCACCTGACTGCCAGAACTGTGGGGTGTCCCTGCAGACTCCAGCATGCTACCATCCCTCATTGAACCCTGGCAGCTTTGGACCATGTTCTCAGCATCTCTGCCTCTTTTGCTACTCCCAGACCTATGCTTCCTGGTATATGGGCACTCTTCTGTTATGGGACCCTCTGCTTCCGAACCCCAGTAATGATATCATTCTTCCAAGAATCCCTAAAAAAATCTGTCTGTCACGTTAGTGCTGAGTGACACCTTGTACCCACTGCGGTTCCCTCAAGGACTGTCCCTTACACTGCTCACAGCTGGTCCTCCTCTCCCATCAGGGTTTCTGCAGAATTTGTTGTCATCATAATCTATGATCACTCTCTCCTGCCTAATTTCTCCTTTCCCAAGGTGACTGTGAGTCCTACAAGACAACAAAGCGTCACTGTTCTTTGTCTTCACCATCTCAGTCACACACTTCCTGCTTTCCCATTTCCAGCTGCTGCTGCTTGAGGTGCATGTCCTTCTGTCATTCACCAGTTTTACTGTCCATCCTCTTCTCCAGCTCTTTTACTCCTTCCTTTTCTATCACCTGTCTCTTAAATAGCAGTAAACTCCTTGTCTTGGAACCTCATTACCTTATCTATCATTCACTCCCTTACCTAGCCCACAGCAACCCACAAAAATGGGGCCAAGAGAAAATTGCCACAAGATTTTTGTTTCATTTTCTTTGTCAAACAGGTTTTGTCAAATCTCATTCTGAAAAGGTTCCTTCTCTAATTGTTATTTATCACTGTTGATTTTTCTGCACCACTCAACCCCACCTTCCCACTGTGGCCTACAGTCAAACCAGAATCTCAATAGGTATGTTTCCATTTTGGCTGTAATATTCAGGTAAAGAAGAACAGCTTAGCTTGCATTAGTAACATTTTTTCAAAAGAGCTGCACAGCTCTTTACTACTCCTTACATTTTATACCAATCTATTAATTAACAATCCTCTTATTGAAATATGATGTCTGTGCAACACAATGTATATGAGTATAAATTCAACATATATATATACATACGTGTATATATGTTCATGTGACATAATTTCAAACAGGAAGGGGAAAGCACCACCATCTCCAAGAAATACTAACTTAGAGAGCAGTATGATCATACTGAGCTGTTCAGGAAGCTGGATTCTCTATTCTTCTTACAAGATTCATGAAAGAAGGAAATTACCACAGACAATCAGGATCTCACTACTCAGGCAACATCCAAGTGATACACAAGTGCTTCTCACCACATTTTGCTTCACAAGATGCATTTAATAGATAAGTTTCAAGAAAAAGAGATAAATTTTGTACCAGTTCATATTATGCTTTTGCTAGCACAGTTTGTCACCAGAAAACCGTATTTTGGATTCCATAAAATAAACAATGCAAGCAAACAAAGAAGTACAGTCAGATGACGAGTTTGGAGGAGTAATGTAGAACTCATCAATAATCTAGAACTTCTATTAAAAAGCTTAAAATTAATTATCTGAATTTAAATAATGAAAAATAAATCAGTCAATGAAACAAACTTTCATTCAAAGTAACTGATCATTAACAATGTTTTAAATATAAAACAATTAGCATTAACTACATGTTCTGGTATATATTTGTAGAATGTTCAGGGCTAGGAAAATGGGCAGAAATCATTAGCTAGCCTATCCTCAGTTCTTCCTTTTTCACCTCTATTTTTTTAAGCCTTTCCTCTGTATGACACAAGGTGCATCAACCTCATGGTATGTCCTGGCAAAACATGCCTTAGTCTTGTCCTAATCCCTTTATCTCTGCTGATGGAACAGGCTCCTTGCATTTCCTTTGTGGCAGTTACATAACTGGCAGACTCAGAAAAGGCAGCCCCAGACTGTTCACAAGTTCATGCCAAGAATAAAAATAGGTTTCAGAGTCAGAAGCAGGATAAAAATCTGGCACATCAAGTAAAACACTTCCCTCCCTTGCTATAGTCCTTTCTGGATTTGGGTCTTTGGAACATGGGGACTTTCACACATCCAGGAGAGCACAGGGTGTTAGCCACAGGCAGTGACCAGCAGCATCACAGGTCAAAGACCACCACTTCCTTGCTCTCTCTCTGGCCAAGGGTTGTTTTTGTCATGCAACTGATTAGCCTGGGAGGAATAGGAGCACCTGATGAAGTCAGTTGGACCAACCTTAACAGAATCTGATTCTTCTCAGTGCATCAGGAATGTGTTGCAGCCCTTTCTAATTTATCATTTGTTATGCTTTAGCAGAGAGAAAAGATGAGAGGCCATTGCAAAGACAAAGGCCACAAGACTGCACGCATGCAGAGTCTGGTCATGTCTGCTCATGACCGAAGCTGCTCATACCACACCAGCTTCCTACTCCACTTACTTTCCCCACAAGTCTCAGTTATCTGCATTATCTGAAATATCACAGCAACTTTAGATCTTCTAAGAGACTTCCTAAGGAGGCAGCTCAGCAGCCCTTTGCCACAGAAACTCAGCTTTATTACTAATTTCTCAAATGCACAAAGCATTTACCAAAGTAAATTACCACAACTGAAGGCCCAGAGCTGAGGTTTTGGTGGTATCTACAAGCTGGGAAGGCTCTCCTGACTGCACTGGGCAACCATAGCTGTCAGGATGCCTCTGCCTCACTGCCTGGTATGACACAGAGAACATGCAGGGTTTACTTTGCCACAATCCAACATGCTTCCAGGACCATAAATGCACATCATATCTTTACCAGCAAAGTGGTAAAGCATGGCATGAATCGATGCCATGCACATCCCATTCATGCCGAAAGCCAACAGCCAGAAGATTTCACATCCTTGTTACAATCTGGGTGCTCCAGATTTCATTAAGAGGTAAACAGCTTGAAGCACACCAGTGCTGAGCACAGGGCCACACTGCAGACTCCCTAGATGGCTGCAAGGCAAATTCTCACCAAAAGAGAGATGTATATACATCTGTCCCCTTACACTGACTAGTCTCCCCAAGCTTATCCAAACCTTGTATGAAGACTTCAAGATATTTTGAATAAATGCCCCATTACTCCACCAACCTATGGAGTGAGAATTCACCACAACTCCCATGTAAATACCCTGCCCAGACACAGCAGCTGAGCATTTGATGTGGACACGTGGAAAATATGAAATTGTCTCTCAGCCCAGCATTTTCTCTACTTTTTTAAAAATATATCAAAGCTATTTTCAATAAACAGACACCCTGTCTCCTCTTTACAGATCGTAACAGCAACTACTCACCATCAGACAACAATAGCACCGGTCTCACAACTTATATGTTGCTCAAAGCAACTGTGTAAGCTTCCAAGTACTTTTAATATGTAAAAAACCCCAATTATTTGGATGAAACTTTTATTTTTTTATAATCAAGAAAACCTTGTGCAGCCTCAATGACCTGGGGAATTTTAACATTTCTATGTTTCTCTTCCCAGAGCCAGCAGTAAAAAATCCCATCTGTCTTCCACTCACCTGTTCATCTTTGCAGAAGCAATGTCCTCTGAGAAAGGGCAATACACGATAGGAAACATTTTTACAGCTCAAACAGCTTCTAAATTAGTATTTTTCTCCATCATGTTTTTACTCATATCGTTCCAAATGGCAAAACATTGGTTTAATTATATATTTTTGGGAGGCAAATACACAGCAATTTGAAAACGTATAAAATTCAACCACTAAAAAGGGTAAGTTAAATATCTGAGTACTGATCCTCCTGCAAAGTGATCACACCTACCTAATTAAAGAGCAAAAGAAATTTGGAAGAGTATATTAGAAGTTAACCCCTAGTTACCCTAGCTTAACTGATAGGGTAGCACCCTTTTTCCTCCAATAATGTCCAAAATTATTTTATTTAAATTCCATCTTTGTGACTGTTTAAGATCTGGCCATGTTTTCTCTTTCTCCTTGTAGATTAAGTCAGGGGATTTTTTTGCTTCCCAAGTTGAATCTGTGTGGTTTTTGCCTGTTACCACAACTGGGGAATTAAAACCTCCCTACCCTTGTCTCAACTAAGGAGCCTTTGGGTGGATTCCCTCCCCTCTGTTCCACAGTGGGGTTGGGGGATGAGCAAGCAGAGGCCTAGTTGGTACCAGCTGGGCCTAAACCAAGACAGTGACTCTTCACAACAAAAATGCTTATCTGAAAGAGAAACATAAGAATAGGTTTCTAGGCATCATATCATAATAATTTCTTATTACTTTTGCAACCCACTTGTTGCTTTCCTACTGCAGATGGTTGTGCAGTGGAATCCACTGGTGCGGGTAGCAAACTGCTGGAGAACAAAGCAACTAACACCCTGAGGCCTCCCAAAGGGCTCTCCCAAAGTCTGCATGACTGCACATACGGCTCCTGGTTTAACACACATGAAGGATGATCAAAGTGGCACATGAAGCTGCTTCTGTACAAACAACCAAACAAAAGATTAAAACCAAAGATTGCCACAAAAGATGGAGACAAGAACAAGGAAAAACAGGTGAAGGTATAGTAAGATGTCCAAAGCTCAAGGACTGGAGGGTAAACAGGGACCAGAAGATGGTCTTCTGAAATTTGAGCTGACCACATGCAGTGACAGAACACAAAGAAAAGCCTCTAGTTACTGTTTGATTACAACTGTACTGCAGGGATTCAAAATTGCATAATCCAACAGCCTGTCAAGAGCACAGACTCATCATACACAGAGAACAAACACACACAGGCTGTGTAATGCTCTAGAAGAGTCACACTGGTGAAATTATTAGCTTGATCTTAAAAGATAACAAGTAAAATCTGGGTCAATGAAATTTCTCAGCACCATTAAGTGTAGTAAAAAAAAGCCAAACATGAATGAACAAAATAAATAAGACTGCCTCTTACACTGAGCCCCAGCTCTCTCACCAGCCATCTTCCTTTCTGAAAGTTTCAATTTTTTTCTGGTTTTTACTGTGTAAGGGAAGCAGCAGCTGCAGAGGTGCTGTGCAGCTCATCCCTGCCTTAGACCCTGTGCCAAGAACTACAGCTTCTGAAACTCCAAACCCCAGCAAGGTCAGCATGTTTCTCAGATCACTGCTACCTTTGAGGGCTATTAAGATATTAGATAGCCTGTTAGCTTCAATGGCAACAAACACATCCAAACAGCAAGCAGACAGGCAATTTTCACATCACCTCCTTCCAAATCAGTACGAGCAAAGATTAACTCTTACGATCTTGAATCATAAATTTTTCAGGCTTTACATATCAAGTAAAAATTTTAAGTATACTTAAATATTATAAGTAATTACATTTGAAATATTAAACAAGGTCCTTTAAGAAGGTAAATGAACATCTTGAGTTCATGCTTTGAACTTCCCCTGGAATAGTTTAATAACATCATGAGCCCTGTGAACACTCTGGGGTCAGAGGAATAGGAAGGGGTTGAGGAATAGATTTTAAAAAAATATATCGATAGAACAACAGGAATCAAAAGAAACAAATGGGGGGGGTGGATGGAGAAATCTCCTAATTGAAGGATTTAAAAGATTAGGTCTTTTGCTAGCTTCCGTATCTTTCATACCATCATTACAACTTTAAAAAGCCTTAAGTCCTATTTTGGACACAGTTCTGAGAGTTACATGAACGTGCTACTGCATGGTGTCATTATCAGCCATTACTCTAATCAGACTTCCATCACTACACTTATAATATTCAAAGTTTCTTACCCTTCACACCAGATTCTCATGAAAATCTCCCTGCTGCCTGTTTGAATGAAATTCAACCTCTCATGCCTTGAAATATGATCTGTTTCAATCCCACCAAGGCTGAATTGCTATCTTTTGTTAAAAAACAGAGAAATGGGAGGCTGAATTCCTTTTGCTGGAACTGAGCTAGGTCTGGTACTGAGGCAATTTGAGTCTGCCACAGGCTCTCAGACTGGAATTTCACCTTTCTGAAGTCACAGTAAAGCCCTTGAATAGCTGCCCCTTGTTTTCGTACCTCTGACAAATACTGCCAAACAACATGTTTTCATTCTATGTGCCATGAACTAACCCTTACTCGCCTGCTTGATAAAAATATACTTACTTTGCTTTTTAATCCTACTATTCCTGCTGTCAATAAACTGCTTTCCCTTTAGATTCTGAAAACAGTAGATTAATTTCTTAAATACTTAATATAAGATAAAATTGTTAACTTGCCACACCTAGTTCACTAACGCCTTCTTCAAGATTGGTTTACTTTTCAGAAACGTTTCTTTGCATTTGCCAGCCTAAAAAGGCATCAAAAAAGTAGAAGACCATTTCTATCATGCAGCACATGTTTATTTCCTAAAAGACTTAAAGCAGACTGTTTTAACATCTCATTTGGCAGGTCTGATAACTATAAAACAAGGAAACAATTTTAAATCTATTAAAATCCAGGTTGAATTCAAAATTTTTTAGTCTATTAGCCTACTCTTAAGAAAATTCTTACAATTTTTAAAAATTATGCTATATTTAGAACTAAATGGTTTAGAAGAAAGCTCTCCTCAGCACTTAGTGGTGTTGATCAAGGCTTTTTTAATCAGAGATGAGAAAATAAGATTTTTCAAAGGAAATTTTCAAAACATGTTTGTTTTCTCTCTCTTAAGTCTGCTTCAGCAGTTTAGGTGTTTCTCAGTGACATCTGCTACTGTACTAAGGGTTTTTAGCCAAATACCCAGTCTAATGATGTAGACTGAAAGAGAGAAAAGCAACCGAAATGGAATTCATCTCATGTGAGGTTCTTCTCAGAGAGGTGGTGAAAATAAGAAAAAAAAGAAATTAAGATAGAACAATGGCTGATAGCAACAAAATGTATAATGCAATACAGTCTTCCTAACTGCTTTGATACTCTCTATGGCATACTCTCTGTATACTAGTGGTTGTTACTTTTTACCCGACCGGAGAAGACTGGTAGGAGTCTTCAGGAGTACAGGCAGGAAATAACCTACATTAACACAGCAACCAAAGCAAAATCTTAACCGAAGTACTAGCCCATTTACTTACCACTTCTCAGTGCTGCTTGCCACCAAAAATAAATTCTCAACCCCTATTGCATGCTGCTGTAACTTGGAAATGAGGAGAGTGAGGTGGGGGGATGGGAAAAAATGGTAAAAAAATAAAGTATTTGCATAAACAATGCATTTATTGTAATTTTACCATTATAACCACAAATACTTTAATTAGGCTCTCACAGTTGTCAGAGCTGGCCTCTGACCATCCCTGCAGGTAGAAAATTACACCTGCCAAATCCAGAGGAATGCACATCTACATACTTATTTTCATTCTTTTAATTTTGCAGTTTCATGGGCAACTCTTGTTTTAGTGATCTATCTCCAGCAGTCTGATGGTTAATGCTGAGATAGGAAGTAATGAAAAACTTGCTACCAATTATACCATAATCCATGCTAAGAATATGTCTTGAGAGGGTTGAAAACAAAACACCACGAGCTATCACACTGTGTAAACAAAAGCTTCTTTCCATTCATTAGAGATATTAAGTAGTAGATTTCAAACCTTTCCACTTCACTCATCGGGTTTCTTCACATCTGAAGGGTGTTAGGCATTTAGCACTACCCAGGAAAGCAACAGCCCTGCACAAACAAAATGCATATTATGCCCAATTATTCAACAATCAACATCTATCTAATTGTGCTTTAAGATCCTTCCTAGTCACTCCCTACTTCATAACAGAACTGGGATGAAGGAAGCAAAGCCCTGGCTTATTTTCAGAACTGGAGCACGTTACACTAAATACTGATGCAATGTGCAAGCGGCAAGGAAGGAGGCAGCAGCTGGCGGTACACAGGTAAAACGGCGACACCCAGTGGGAAGAAGACTGCATAAATACCTCCATTAAAAGAGGTATGAAGAAACATTATCCTCTCTAGCTTGTTTTGTTTCGTTTTCAGTAACAGAATTGCTCTCTAATTTGGGGCGCCGTTGATTAGCTTTTGGAAAGAAAGGAGATGCATCTCAGTTACAGAAAAATAATGTTTCATTCAACTATACTCCTCCAGAACATCATCAAAGAATTGTTACTACTTTATCCTGCTATGTTTTAGCCAAAAATATATTTCATTCTGTTACACTTTCTCCATAAATTCCCATACAGGGTTTAAAGAATCTGCCCCACTAAAACAAGAAATTATACCCATTTTGTTCCACAGAGGCAAGAAGTGAGAATTTTTTAGGTTTCAACACACTGCCATTTTTAAAATGAAACTTTAATGTGCCTTACTATGATCAACATTTTCAATCAAGTGCTTGACACTTGAAAGCTATGAGAAAACCTTACTTCTGATCTTATCACTAAGTTCATTATGAAAACCTTTGTTGCTCCATAAATGTACCCATCTTTTTGAACTACCATCACAAGTGTATGTTGTCCAACAGATGGCTTAAATTCCAACTAACACCTCGCAGAAGCCTCACCTGGAAACACTGGAAGTCAACACAGCAAGCCATGGGCTGTGTAACCTAACTGCTTCTACATCAAACTGCGCTGTAGTGTTTGCTTCGAGCAAACACAAGAAGCCACAGAGAACAGCAGCAGCAGGTGAGTCCAAACAAGACATCTCATTTTCTCTTCTCCCTTCCTCCCTAAAACTAGAGATGCGGAGGGGTTTTAAGAAATAAGGCTCTGTTCACCTGTACAGTTTACCAGAGCGTAGGCTGATAATTCCTTTCAGCTTTAACTGGCAATACTGTGTCTGTCAAGCTTTGAGCAAGCACCAATTACATCACAGTAACGCTTATATGAAAATGAATCAACATTTTAGAATATGAGCTTATACTTTTTTCCCCTCTTCTCAAAATGTGTCAACAGACCACGCTCCACCATCTCAAAAGTTTGGGCCATACTCCTCTGTCCTTTTATATGACACCTATCTTGTATGGTGCCTACAGTTCATTTAGATCAGAGTAAAGCGGGAAAAATGCATAGATGAGTGCTCAAGCATAAATTCACAAAAATAAACTCAAGTATAAGTTTCATCTTTTATTTATTTAGGTTTACAATAGGTACAATATACTTTTACTTTCCAAGCTGAAAAGTGAGACATATGAACTGAGCTTTGGACAATCTGCGTCAAAACACAAAGACATACAGATGCAGTTGGGAAAATTTAAAAATATATACATTCTTTTTTTCTGTAATAGGTAAACCTATTCCCAGATTCTAAAGCTCAACACAGTCAACCTGTTTTCCACAGATCATGTAGCACAGTTAAAAACTCTCACGGACAACAGGCCTTTCAGCTGAGCTCAAGGCAGGTAAGCAAAGTACTATCCCTAAAAAATCCCCACTTGGGCCAGAACACACACGGAAATCACATGATTTGAGCCAGAAGTGCTCTGCATCTTTAAATGACAGGTTCTGGATATGGCATCATCACCCTGGGACGGCAGAGGTAAGCATCTGATCCCACCTCATCCTCCTGGAGAGGGGACTTTGCTTCCTTCCAGGCAAAAATAACAAGCCAGCAACCCTGGCTTGAAGACCACCTGGCAGAAATCAAGTGTCACAGAACACTGATGTCTGACTTTGACTCTTCTAGCACACAGAAACAGACACCCATACTTTATCTTTCCATTTCCTGATTGCATTGGAATGGCTATAAAGATGAGCTAAATTTATAATCAAAACATATGATGCAACATGTTTTGTAGTATTATAAAAAAATAAGCATTACTAGAAGAATTCTCACATGAGGTATACTAATTTTAAAAAATGAGAGTAATTTTCTTAAACGTGGCACATTATTTCACATCCTATATATGTAAATATCTGACATCCATAATTGGACAGGAATTTCTTTGGTTACAGATGAATGCTTCAACTCATAAATTTAAAGCAAGTATCATTCTGCACCTTCCCTGTTCCTCATGACCATGTCTTCAAAACTGCAGATGTTCTGTAACTGCTAAACGTCTCCCAAGATAAATTTTAATTCTAAATACATAGGATACTAAAGAGCTAAAGGAAAGCATTTGCTTATCATTTTAAAAAGTTTTGTTATATTTAAAAAAAATGATAGTTGTCTTTTCAAACTGTGATTTTTATAATAAACAAACGACAGCCAAACTTTTTTTAATTGACAGCTGAAAATAAAAGATCATTAAAAGAAGAAAGATTTTTTAAAAAGACTTCAAAACATTCCTTGACTATTGAATAAAAAAACATCCCCGAACTCTCTTCTTGCAACACAACAATAAATTTCAGGGTTTTGGCAAATTTAGTTCTCTCTAGCAAATAACTTAGAAATTAATTGTTGATATAAATGACTAATTAAAAAACCCATTGGGTCCTTGTTTGTTTTTTTTATCGTTCTAGGTAGGTAATAAGCTGAGAGCACCAAGCATTCACAGCAACAAGAACAAAATCCCATACAAGTTAATCCTAAAACTGCATCAGTAGCACTACTTCCAAAACAGACGACGTTTATTACACAACAGCCTACATTTGCTAAATGCACTCCCAAGTACAGAGAAATACCTTGAGATATCCTTCCTTTCAAAAAGTAACCATCACCTTACAATTGCAGATTCTCTACAGGCTGGTACACTATTGTTTCTGCATTTTGTATGGTGATGACCTCTTTATTTAATAGTATCACTGGCATATTATGTACAACTTGGCACCTTCCAAATAGACCAAACTCTGCTTCCTTGAACAGATGCAAATGTTTTTATTCCATAAATTCTCCTTCCCTGCATTTCTGCAAAAGATAAACATGGTTAAAACAGGCAGAATATAATATTTATTCTAGCTGCCAAATAGAACAATTGGTGTAAGCAGCACTTCATGATGTAAACTTCTCTGAATGTACTATTAACACAGTCTTTTACTAGTATAAAGAAACAAAAACAAATGCAAGAGTTATGATGACATGCATATATGACAGTATGGCAGTTGAGAAGTGTGATATGTACTCTTAGAATGGGTGAAGAGCAACTCTTCTATAATGTGTTATTTTGGTATACAGATTATAAAATTATTCCATAAGTTAAAAAAAACCTCACAAACTCCCTAGCCATTTCTCTTTTCACCAAATTTGATTGGTTCCTCAGAGACAAGAGGTACATTTAGAACTTTATTTGACTCATCATACAATTGCACAAATGTTTTATTTAAGATACTTAAACTACTCAGCACATGGAGAATTATTAAAACTGTTTGACTACACCGAACAGGAGAAAATGATGGTGGAAGTACTACTGAAACAGCAAGAAGACTGGACAAGTTGTGATAGAACCTTTTTCTGGTTTGTTGTTTTTTTTTTTCAGCGATTCTGATGGTAAAATTTATCTGCCTGAAAATGACATCACAATATCTCAGTTTACAGAAATAAAATACCAGCTCACACCTTAACGCATAAGGAGGAAATTCTGAATTCTTTAATTCTGGGCAAAAAGAGAAAACAAAACTTCAGGCCAAAGGACTAAAGTACAGAAAAAAAATAACGTTGTTTTACAGAACTTTGACCAACCTAGAAGCGCAGCTTCTCTCTGCACTCACTCTTTTCCATCACGTGGTTAAAAAATACTTTATTTAGCGGGAGCCACGACAAGCTACGAGGTTCTTCCTACCCGCAAGCGCTAACTCAGGCCGCCGCTGTACTGGAGGCCGCCGACCCCCGGCAGCACCAAGTTCGGGAAGGGCCTATTGGATGGGGACACCTCTCCCGGTCCCCGGGCGCTGCGCCGGGTCACCGGGCAAGAGGCGGAGCTGCTACGGCCGCCAGCAAGGGAAGCGATCCCTCAGGGAGAAGAGCTCCCACCTCCGTTCTGTCCCCGCAAAGCCACTCCTCATTGCCGACCCCCCACGGCCCGGCCCGCTCCCAGCACTCTGCCCACAGCCGCCCCCCGCCCCTCCCGGGCCAGGCGGCACCACACCGGTCCCGCTGCCCCCATCACACCCCACGTCGGGGGCGACTGTCGACCCCTGAGAGCACGAACCCACCCGTCCCCCCGCCTCCACCGGCCTCTCGGGTTGCCCCATCCTCCAGCCACGGCGGGCGGGGCAAAGGCGGCGGCCCCGCCCAGCGCAGCCGCGTCCGTTACCTTCCCAGAGGAGGTGGCCGCCCTCCCGCCGGAGGAACTTGTACCAGAAGGGGTTGGCGGCCTCCTCGTCCGGCAGCGCCACCTCTGCAAGCCACAGTGCCGGCTCCTGCGCCGGCAACGGGGCCGTCGGCCGCGCCGGCTTCATGGGTACGGCGCGCTGCGGGTCCCACTGGCCCAGCTCCGGCCGCGACCCGGCCAGAAGGAGCATCCCGCCGCCCTCCGTCATCTGGGCCGGCAGCACCACGCCGAAACGGAACAGCATGGCGGGCAGCAGCCTCTCTCGAAGGGGACACTTCGCTCAGGCCGCTCCGCCACTATCGAGACACCCCTGGCCCGCACTTCCGGCGGGAGGCGGGGGCAGGACGCCGGGTACCGGTGTCACCTCCCGGCCCGGCCCAGCCCCGGCGGCCGGGCAGCTCGACAGGGGGTGTGTTTGGTATGGGTTTTTCTAGCGTGCTTGTATGCCCGCACACACGTAGCTAAGGAGCCTTCCTTGCCAGAACACCCGCCCCAGGTAACCCCCTCAAATCAGGTCTGGAATGGGAAGTTAGTTACCCTTGCAACTAAATACCAGTTTTCCAGATTGCAAAAAGCTGCAGAGTGTAGCAAGTGAGTCTTGTTCCTTCATTAAATGAAGCTACTGCAGTTACCCCGGAGAGGCCAGGCTTAATTAGCACAGCAAACATCATTAATGTAGCATTACAAACAATGCTGTGTCTTCTCTGCAGACGAGCAACCACTCGTGGTAAGACCAGAAACACAAAATGCGGAAGACTGGGAGAGTTCAGAAAGGTTTTTAAAAACCTGTAGTCCCCAACAGCATGCGTTGTCTTTTGCCTTGCTGTAACTTTGCAACTCCTACATGTAGTGATGTAAAGGACTTGAAAAGAATGACTGAGAGGGTGGATGCAGTCCATCCAGTAAAGGGCGGTCCTTCTCTGAATACACCCGTTTCAGAAGAGTTAAAGGACAGAAACAGAGGGGTGGTGACTTTATTTAGGTCAAGTTCTGGGGACAGAATAAAGGCCTTTCAATGACTCAAAAGAAATCCTGCCTCAAAAGATCACTGCTTGTTCCATGTGTTTAGAGGTGGTGACACACCAGTGTGTGTACTGCCAGATTTATTTTTAAGAGTGCTTTAGCTCATTTTCACTTATCCTCATTGAACTTCTAAAAGTGATACGCTGCCACTTTTCCAGACGTACCCAAAGCTAAGAGAGTTCTGGCTGTCTTCCATGCATTTCTGCTAGCACTAAGGCTCACTTCAGAACTGCTGCCTTTGTGAAACAAAGCATAACATTTTAATCCTTGCTTTTGCTTAACCTTATAGTTGAGTTTCCCATAACTTATCTCATAGTTGTCTTTCAAATAAGGTACCATGCACCTTCATTTTAGTATTATGAGTAACACATAATGTAACAACGAACTTTGGGGTCCCTGAAGTTCAAGCTTGATAGTAGCCCAGCATAGTGTTTACATTATACCATGTGCCTGTAAGTATGAAGTCCGTATCTAAGACTTGTAAACCATGTGGAACAATAAAAAAAAATGAACTTTGATATGCCAAATGCTGCCTTTAAAAATAAGTCAGTCCGTTTCTTCTCTGCCTCAATCCATTTTGTGCCTGTCAATATTAGATTTTAGATTAAGGTTAAAGATGACACATGGTGTCAAGCTTGACTTCCTGCTCTTGCCTCAAAAGCCCTGTTTCAGATTAGGGTTATTATTGAGAGATCAAACAAGAAAGGCTGAAAAACTGGATTTATTGCTGAATTCTGCAAGACTGGGATAAAAACTAGAACTGAAGATTGGCTTGGGACTCTGAAGTCCCATAGGTTGTAGAAGAGCAGTTTTTATTGAGAAATGCTGCCAAATTGTGGATTGAGGGCTGTAGACTGGATAAATGGATTCTTCTTAAGATCTGTGACTGGTGACCTGCAGGTGACTGTAAGGTTTGGGGTTTAAGCTCAGAAGGAAAGGCAAATGTGTGGGGTTTTCTATTGCCAGGTTTCATGATCTGTGGATCTCTAAACCGGAATCTTAGGTAAAGGCAGGATGGGAGAGGGATGTTACATTTACTATTATTGTTTGGGATCTACAGGAGTTGAAGAAGCACTTCCACTGTGTGACTGTTGCCATAACCTGAAATTTAAGTGTCACTCTAAGCCTACTAAAGAATTAACAATAAACTTGTTTCCTTTGCCAAAATGACCGCTTATCCTATTACTGCCTGACCAGTGCTTTTCCTCTGTAGTCCTCAACAGTATTCTCAGACCTAAAAGCCTTTCCTTAATCCAGTCATCTTTTACAGCCACAAAATTAAACATGACCATTTAACTTTTTTTTTTTTTTCTTATATTCAGTCCTCATTCCAACTTGGCAAGCCTTACATAAAAAAGCTTTGGCATAAAGGGGCCAAAACCCTAATCATCAAGTTGCTTTTAACTGTCCTAGAAACTATTAACTGATCTTTCTTGTGGGGAAAAAACCTGGCATCTTAGTGGTCTGTGTGAATTTTAATAATAAATGTTGTGCCTTTATGTCTTTTACATCTGTTTAGGCTTTAGCAATATATCTTACACTGGCAGCATCCTCTGAGTGCAAGCCTCAGTCTACCTCAAATCTAGCAGTGATCTAAATCTACCTCAATCTACCTCAAATCTGATCAAGCAGCACAGTGATGCTTAGTGCCAACTTTATTTTAAAGCCTTCAGCTTATTGTCACTGGTACCATTCCAGGTGTTTGTCAATGTGTTACTGTGGCGGGTTGACCCTGGCTGGATGTCAGGTGCCCACCAAAGCTGTTCTATCTATCCTCCTCCTCAGCTGGACAAGGGAGAGGAAATATGACAGAAAGCTCATGACAAGAGAAGGACAGGGAGAGATCATTCACTAACTACCATCATGGGTAAAACAGACTCGAGTTAGGGAAAATTAATTTATTACCAATCAAATCAGAGTAGGATAATGAGAAAAAAAAATGCAAATCTTCAAACACCTTCCCTCCACCCTCCCTTATTCCCAGCCTTAATTTTACTGCCAGCTTCTCTAAATACTCCCAGCCAGTGGTGCAGGAAGGACAGGGAATGGGGCTTGCTGTCAGGTCATCAAACATTGTCTCTACTGCCCCTTCCTCCTTAGGGGGAGGACTCACACTCTTTGCCTTTTTCCAGCATGAGTTCCCTCCCACAGGACACAGTTTTCCATGAACTTCTGCAACATGGGTCCCTTCCACAGGCTGCAGTATGTCAGGAGCAAACAGCTCCAGTCTGTCTCCCACAGGGCCACAAGTCTGCCCTGTTCCAGTGTGGGCTTTCCATGGGGTCAGAGCCTCCTTCAGGCACCCAGGTGTTCTAGCATAGGGTCCTTCATGGACTGCAGATACCTGCTCCACCACGGCCCTCCATGGGCTGCAGAGGGACAGCCTCCCTCACCATGGTCTTCACCACTGCAGGGGTGCAGGGGAATCCCTGCTCTGACTCCTGGAGCACCTCCTGCCTTTCCTTCCTCCCTGACTTTGGTGTCTGCAGAGCTGTTTCTCTCACATATTCTCACTCTGCTGTTGTGCAGGTTTTATTCCCCACTTCTTAACTGTTTTATCCCTGAGGTACTTCTGCTGTCTCTGATGGGCTCGGCCTCAGCCAGCTGTGGATCGGTGCTGACATTGGCTCTGTCCGACACTGGGGAAGCTTCTTGCAGCTTCTCACAGAAGCCACCCCTCTAGCCCCCCACTACCAAGACCTTGTCACATAAACCCAAATAGAGTTTCTAACTGACTAAATGGGGAGAACTGTAGGAAGAAGATGGATTGCTTTTCCACAGCATTAGTATCCAAGGCAGGGCTCTAGAGATCGCAGCCTCCGCAAGAATCAATTGCTTCATGGGATTTCTCCTAAATTGTACTTGATAGGCCTAACCTTATGTAATTTCCAGCCAATTAGCCTTTATGCCTGGTTTATTATCCCAAATTTGTGCAGATGGTGTAGATTTCACAGGAGGAGTCACTGAGGCTTTGTACCAACTGTTAACATCAACAATTGCATCTTCAGTTTCTTCCTAAGCTGTAGCTTAAAGCATTCTAAGGAAAAGTTTGAATGTCCACAAATTGGAACTGTGCTTATATTTACAGACACATTTTTAGGACATTTTCTGTTGCTCTGCACTAAACTTGCAGAACCACAAATCTAACTTCCTACGTGGGGCTCTACTGAAATACTGACACTGAAAATTTTTTGTTCATACAAATTCCATTGCTGTGGATGATTAACCGTTCAGGAAACACACCTTTATGGCTTTCTTATGCTACAAAAGCCCCCCCTAATTTCTTATATGGTCTCTTCCTGGCATAAAATAGTCCTGATATTTTTGTGGATTCAGAGTTTTGAACCACTTGTTACATTTAGGATACTTGGACAAAGTATTACTGGCTGAAATTGTAAGAAAGACACTAATCAAGAAGTTTGACAGTTTACAGCAGTCCAAAATTCAGTTTTCCAAATAGAATGTCATATTTTTCTTCACAGTTTTCTTGTTTGAAAATATATTTTTTTATCATTATTTATAGCACAGTTATCTGAACAGCATGAACACCACAAAAATGACAAATGAACTGACTACTTCCATGTTGTGGTAGACAGTGTCCGTAGTGTATGTGTTCTTTACTGAATACAAACTTTTACACCACAGGCCAGTTTGCTGCTTGGCACAGCTTTATCTGTTGTTGACCTACAATGATCTCAAACAGTAATATTTCCAAGTAGGGAAATCTGTAGTGAAGACAGAGTTTGAAAAACAAAACCAAAACAAATACTGAAAGGATCTGGTTGGAGAAGGAAGGAGAGGTGTGTGGGGGGGGTGTTTTTGATTGCAAGTTGTGGGCAGTGTTTAGATTAGCTGTGCTCCTTCCTGGGCAAGACTTTCTTCCCTTTTTAGGTCATTTTCTTTCTTGTAAAGATACAAGCGAAAGTATTATTGCAATTTCCAAATGTTGGTGCTAATTATAGAAAAGAGAAAGCACACTGCACAATCTTGCTTGTAAAAAGGAAAACATTTATGTTATTTGATAAGCTGATTTAGATGTATTAGTGACATAGCTGTATTAGTGATTTGGCTAAAGTATTCATTGCTGCAAAATTTAGCCTATGTTTCTTCAAAGAGATTGAATTAAATATAAAAACAATTAGTGTGGTGTGTAGAATTTAAGATCACTGTTTTAAGTGAAAGTTGATCATGTTGGTTAATAACCTAAACTAACCAGTGATCCAAACCTGCTAAGTGAAGTCTGATATGAAAGTCTTCTCGTGGCAATTCTGATAGAAGTAGGAACTTATGTTTTCACTGTTACAATTTGACTAAAGCCAGGAAGAGCTGAGACTTTATAGTCTCAAGACTGAAAGACAAAGCAATTTAAGACCTTGTCACCAGATAAGCACTGCTATTCCTGTTTTTAGTTTTAGGTGCTGTGTCAGGGCAGTGAGAACTGCATGAACTGTTTTAGCTGCTTGGTGCTAATAGCAGCCTTTCATGCAGTCTAAGCTACAGAAGTTCTGGCATGACTGACCATTTTAGGTATTGTGTTTGAAGAATTATATTGTAATACTAGGTAGGACACTGCAGGAGATTATTTTCACTTTTGAACAGGGTTTTATGTAGCATATTTCCTTAACTTAAAAAAAAAAAAGAAAAAAAAAAAAGTTATTTTTAGACGTAACTAGGCAGCATAAACACACAATAACATTACAGTAAACATAGCAGGAACACATACAGGAATAACTGTTCTTGTAAGTTTGTTTTTTTAACATTCAATAAAAATATAAAGCAATCTCTGCATCCTCCCCAGCCCCAGATGTCTTGGGAACTGGAGAAAGTCCCAGCATATTTCACCAGAGGGCCCTTTCAGTATGCGGTATCCGCCTCAACAATGCCCAGGTATCAAGTTTGGCAGCAAGCCCAGCACACACCTCCTTGGCTTCTTCGAGCAAAGTGACCCACAGTGCTCTTTGAGAGACACTCCAGGACGGCCTCCCATACCTGTGGAATGTCTGCACCAGGTAAATATTTCCCCAAACAAACTGACTGCAATGTGGCTCCTCTGCCTGGCACAAAGGAACAGAAGAGAGGCCAAGAATTTACTCTTAAGAGCTTGGGTAAACTGCAGGAGCATAAAGATTTCATGATTGCCTAGTACCTTGAGCTTCTTGACTGAAAAGTAGTATGTAACAATAAAACCTTACACCAATTCATTATAAGCTACACTGTTTGAAACCTGCCTCTAAGCACCAATACTACATCAAGTTCATCATTAAAATAACCTTCTTGGAAAAAAAAAGCTTTTCAGCCCTTTTGAAACAAGACACATTGCAAAACCAAACATTTGACTGTAAAGAATACCAGAACTACTTTTTTTTTTTTTTTTTTTTGTGCAATCTATATTTCAGAAAGTTACACACAGCATTAGGGCAAACCATTTGGTGCAGTCTTAAAGATCATAGCATGACTTCGGTATCATAATGCTGTCTTCAGAGTAGAAATTACTAAATTCTTGATCTTGAATTAGGAACAATAAAAATACAATTGCTTTTGTGTAAAAGGTTATTCAAATTCATTGATGACTGACCTTACCAATAAAGTTATTTCTCCAATTATCCTAAAATTAGTAACAACTTAAAAACTTTTTCTTAGAGTGGAACTGGATAAAAAAAACCCCAGAAGTTCGTTTTTCAATCAACAAATTATCTTTAGGGTCTATGTAGTGGCAGCAAAAAAAGAAAAAAAAGATAATGCAGAAGCCAGCCTTTTTCATACCTGCCAGTACCACTGCAGAGAAAAAAGAGAAGATGTCGCCTCATCAGCCATATCTAATAAAGAAATAGTTTTAATGCTCAAGTAGATAAGAGCATACTCAGTATCAACTTGTTTATCTTCTTTCCTTATATGAGTCTGTTGTTGTATTGGTGTATAATCCAATACATTTCTGCTGCTTCCTCATCTTCTTGGTTTCATGTATTTACTACCATTTTTTCAACTGTACATTTTTTGTTTCTCTTTTAAAAAACTTTATTTTCATTTTGCTTTATTTTTGTTTGGCAAGCTTCAATGAATCCATTTATCTGACACACAAATAATCCTTGCTGAGGAACAAACAAACAGTTTTTATCCAGCCATAAGGAGTCTCTGGAAGATAGGAATTGCAGTCTAGAATGAATGTGTAAACAGCCTGCAATTTAGCAGCCTTCCACAGGTCATGGCAATAGCTTGCAGCCAAGAGCCAGAAGATGTGTGTATGACATACTTCGGAGACTAGATCATAGACAGGGGACTCCTACTACTTAATTTGGTGTGTGTATGTTGCTGTGTACCATAGTGATCTGTTTCCACTTGAGCTCCAGCTCTCCCACAGATGCCTTTCCATCAGCACAGCCTGTCCCTCAAGGTAATCCCAATGCAGAAGCCACAGCTGGCTACTCAAGATCTCTACCTTAAGTTACCAGGTGACTGCTTGCTGCTTTTTCTTCACCTGCTTTTCAGGAATAATAATGTTTAGAGATCACTCCAAAAATGGATCAGTCAACTTAATGAACAATATTACAATAACCTTTGAGGTACAAGAACATGTCTGTCATAATAAGCATATGAATAGCCTCCTTGTAGAGTTATGCTTGTGTTACACATACATATTATGTGGTCTTGAACACCTATGAGCACAGTTCCATTTTCAAATGACATAACATTTCTCAGTACTTACTCCTTACTTGCTCCTTGCTGCACGAAAATACAATTATACAAGCTCATGAAAATTGTCTTCTCCCCCTTCAAGTGGTTTTAAAGTTACTAGAAAATGGCACCTAATGCTCCTATTTAGATTCCTTCTTGGTTTACTTGTATACATTAAGTCATCTGCATACTTACATAGGCACAATATTCTCAGAATATTATGGAAGGCTTAATCTTATGAAAACATTGTGTCCAAAAGCCTTTACTGTTCTGAGATAAACCTAAATAGTTCATAGATTCACAAATTAGTAACAGGGACATTTAATAGTTTTTGAGTATGTTACTCATGAATACAAATTCCAGGTAAGTGGATTCATTTTCTTAAATTATCAGAATTTGTTTCTGTGTGGCAGCAAATTCCTTGTCTGGGAAACTTGCAGAATAAATTCTGGTCTGAGCTCTCAGTTTTCAGGTTCCTACCCATAAAACACTGGAAATTAATTTTAAAAATATATTTATGTATTAACTGTTAGAACTGGTTTGCATGAAACTAGTCCGATGCAAACTTCAAGCCCTCTCTGAGCTCCCACCAGCCAGACAACTATTATTTGGAGTCTGTAATAGTTCTTTAATAAACACATGTAGCATCATATTGTGTCCCAAGTTCTCAAGAGCTTAATCTTGTTTAAAAAACAGTTTCTATGCTGCTGACATTCATGAGTATTTTAAATTTATTACTGGTTACAGCTGTCCCAGTGGCTATAGGAGGAAAAGGGAAAGGGAATAGAGCTATTGGACTGGTGTTATAGCCAGTCTGGGTCAACGAGGGCAGCAGTGAAGTACTTGGTAAGCAGTTACTAGATTTCCTTTGTAAGCATTCACATATCAGATGATTTAAACTGAAAGCAACAAGTAACCTCTGTATTTTCAATTCTGCTGCAAGTATGAATATTCAAATAAAGTGACTTTTTTTTTACCTTAATGTTCAGTGATCCTGTAGTTGTAACTGTTGGCTGCCCTGACTGCATTAAATGGCACACAAAATAAACTGTATCCTTCATTTTGAAAAGACCTAGATGTGAAAATTCAGTCTATTGCATCCATAATTAGAACTTCTGAGAGCACCAGTACTGGCCTACTGAGTATGACCAGTGCAATTGCAGAGCTCCTTCTCACCAGGAACAACAGTAGCTTAAGTGAGGTACTGACTCTGAGTTCCAAGTGTAACAGCCTACTCTACACCTTTGTTCTCTGAACTACCTCATATTCAGCTATTCATTTCTTTCAAATGACATAGATTCTATCAACGTGTAAAAATAAACAAGCTAAAATAAGTGACAGGGTTTTCTTCGTCTGTATTTTTAAGTAGTGATTATGCAGACAAAAGGCACGTTTAATATTTGCATGGTGATCTGCAGGTTCCCTTAGTAACTATCTACTCATACTTGTTTGTCTCCATCTGTGTTTGCCTGTGTGATGAAAGTAAACAGTAAGGCAAAGTTATCAGTTGTCAATACTTTTAACAACTTCAGCCTGTTGCCAAGTGTGACCAGTTGAATAATCCCTGCTACAGCAGGCTCTACATGGCAGAGCACTGCAGGTGAGAAGGCAATTGCAGACCTGTCCGTGTTCATACGCAACAACCACTGGAAGGAGAACGTCTTCAGTTTGATTTTATTCCATAAAGATCCTATACTGAACAAGACTTTTCTCGTTTTACACTTAATACTGCAAATGCTGAGCTCACCACTGTTTGCCTGGCAAATTTGTTGAGCCAAGGTGACATATTCTGTTAGAACAAAGTTAGATTTATCTTCTAATGCTTTTTCCTTTTAGTATTTTTAAGAAGAGAGTGCAAATCAGTATTCATACCATTCTGGTCTGCATGTCTTTGTAGGGCAAGCTAAACCGATCTGTTTTTCAAAGTGAAGCTCTCTGACTTTTTAAATACTAAAGCTTATAATGTAGGTGTTTCAGTCTTCATATCAAAAAAGTGTAAAATGAAAACCACTGACTGTCTGTGCCTTCACTTACTAGTAGAAAGCTTCAAAGTGACTCTAGCAAAAGCCTAAAGCTAAGACTTTAATTATAGGAATTAGCAGATAAACCAGTACCCTCTATTGATTTTATCAGCACATAAAAGATAAAGTTGCTCTGGAAATATACCTTTCATTTTCTATGCTTTTAAACCACATTATGGGTATTTAGTATAAGTGCAAGTTTCAACTTCAGGCTTTATGAAAATAAAACTAATTGTTGCTTATAAAGCTATAAAATAGTGGTCTTTTACATACGTAATTTTGTCTCATATGACTGCAAATTAGGAGTACCACTGGCAGCATCCAGCGAGATATTTTTTTTAGAACAATGCAAGGAAAATAACAGAAATTAAGAAAAAGGGGAATAGTGCAAAGAAAGTGTTCACTGTCTGGGCTGTGTAGACTTCAATAGAGGCTAGGAGTTTTTGTTTACTGCTGCACTCAGCCATGCTTTTTGCAAAGCTCTATGGATTTCATTAAAGTTCACATACAATCAGAACAAAATCTAAAGGGGCTAATTAAACTTCATCTATTGATTTGGATATAAATTTTTTTGAACAGTGCAATTCTTCTCTGCCTTTCAGAAATGCTTGCAAATACAACAACATTTTCTTTTGGGACAAGTCATCAACCAGAGAACTATAAAAGGGAAAGCTACAGAACTGTTTCTTGGCAGCTGACTAGAGTAATAAATGAGTTGCAGAGTATCACCTAGAATAGTTTATTTCAGACTTGGAGAGCCAGGACTTTGTTCTAGGATTGCGACATATTTTAAGTAGCAATCAGTATGGCCTGGATCAGAATAGTCTGAAAATTGCATGGAAGTCAACCGAATCCACTCATTTCACCAGAAACACTTAATCTGTAAATTTAGTAATGGTGTTATCATATGCCAGAACATGAATTATGCACAACACGTATATCCCTGTAGCAGAGATAGGGACTGTTTACTCTAAAAGACTGTTCTAATGAGATTTTTAAAACACTGAAAAAACTGTTAAAAGTGGTATTTATGTAACAAATCCAGAAGGCATAACTTTTCACTCCAGTGCTTGTAAGTCAGATAAATAAGTTGCTGGCAGTCTTTCCTAAGTAAACAAGTACTTTTAAGGCTTCTGTCCATAGCACTAGAGAATGAGTGGTTTTTTATTACATTTATTATTCTGTATTTATTAATACTTGTTTTGCTACAGCACCCCTTTGTTCAAACATTACTACCTACATAAATTCAAGGAAACAGAACCCAACATATTTGATGTAGAGATCCCACTAACAAAAAAAGAACTCTGAATGAATTTCACAGCATTACTGTAGTCCTAACTTTAGCATCTCATTTCATTTCAGTGTGATTACACCTATATGATCCATAGGGAGCAAAATAAAAAAAAATAGTGAGCTTTTTTTCCTCATCCAAATTGCATTATGGATGAATTTGTCAAAACAACCCCTTGACACCTAACAGCAACTTTAAGGGTCTCCAGTATCCACATCAACAAAAAAAAAAAAAGTTACTTGTATTGTTAATCCTGCTTACACTGAGGTAAAAAACCAATATGCTAACATTTAATGCCACAGAGGAAAACAGAAATGACAGCAAATCCACAGGGGGAAGTGCTTTTGGCAACGATGGGATCACTGACAGTACAGGCTAGATTTTGGCTCCTAACATATCCTGTGGCAATTCCTCACGGAAATTACTTGTGTAGTAATGTGTCATTAGCTGAGTTGTGGTAAATGACCAGATAAATTCTCTCCATCTGCTCCAGCTGCAAAGCATAACACATCTGCTAACACTACCATGATGTCTCAGCTGATTAATGGCTAACTCATTATACTGCAGCAGTCTGCAATTATAAACTATGTGGTCACACGTGTCTGAGAGCAGGTAATTCCCTTAGCAAAACTGAGTCCCCAGATCATGATGTACAGCTGATAATGTTCTCCTTACTGTCTTCAGTCCCTCCTCAGTTTCAGCTCGGGCCCAACTCTCCAGATTTTACTGCCATGGATGCAAGTGGTCACTGGAACCTGGAGCATTTCAAACCTTGAAGAAAAACAGATCTTCATGTAAGCATCGGGGACTTGCTCAAGATGCAGAGTAGCACAGCACACGTCAGCTGGCCACTTGTTTATTTTTGCCTGAGCAGTTAGGTCTTCTAGGGAATACTCAATCACTTTGTGTGTTGTTCTCAGTAACTACCATAACTAGAATGGGGTTGTTTGTCCAACTTCTGCCAATTAAAGAGCATCCTAAAGTTCAAACAGAATATTCCAAAGGCAGGCTGTGCCCTACCTCTCTCTGTAGAGTAGCAATTCTCAAAGCCACTTTTGCTGAAAGTGCATCTGTGGTCAGAGCAAAATTAAAGACCAGTTACAGTTTATCTTGACTAGTTGCCAAAGCATAAATTATTCCATATTCTCCACCTATTTTGAAGATATCTTACCAACACTTCATCTATGGAGACCTTTTATCCAACCTTGTTTAGCACTCCTATATACAAGGTAACTATTTCCTTTGGTGGAACAACATCATTTGTTCAGTGAAGAGGAAAAGGTGAAAGCAGGAGAGAACTCAGAAGCAGCTCTCATAGTGATGATGATGTGAGAAACAGCACCTTATTATTATCTGTTCCTTCCCTGCTTGCCTTGGAGACAAGACAAACTGGATCTTCCACATAAAAAATGCCCTAACAATTCAGCTCTTCCTCTGAACATCTGTATCTCAATTGACTGCTTGACTTAAACTGTACCAAAAAGTTTTGCATTTCTTTCCAAAGTAGAAGGAAAATACAGAAAAAACCCACTTTTTTTTTTTTTTTTTTATAATGCAGAATGACATCTNCTGAGTGGCACTAAACCACACAACCCACTTCACTCTATCATTAACACTGCAACCCTGATGACGCATCGAATTAAGGCTTCAGCACCTACTGTGGACCAAAACCCTGAATCAAAACTGTTCAACCACTTGAGTAAGAGGAAACAAGAAAGTTGGTTATAAAGAAGCAAAAATCTTTTTAGTACTATAGTTACAAATCCATACTTGAAGTACATATGCATCCAACAATTCAAAACCAAGTACTTTTTATTCTGAGCTAGGACATTTGTAGATATGTAGCAGGGGTGGTGGTCACTCATCTTGCTGAGTCATAGGACCTTATCATGTTGTATATGGCACAAAGCTAAAGACGCCTTCCCCCCATCCCAACCCCCATTTCTTCCAAGCTCAACTTCACTTCTTCTTCACTCACAACCTTTTTATCTCCTGCTCCTCTGAACAGAAAGATGGGGAATGGTGATTGTGGGGAGTTGGTGACAGCTTTGTCTCTAGCACTCTTTCCTCCTCACACTTTTTGATACCTGCCCCTGTGCAGTCTGCAGGCGGTAAAAACCTGAGTCCTCTTCTCCATGGGATGCAGGGAAATCTCTGATCTGGTGCCTGGAGCACCTCCCTTCTTCTTCACTGACATTGGGTGTCTGCAGGGCTGTTTCTCTCACATTTTTGTCACTTTCTCTCAGAGCTGCTGCAGTGCTGTTGACCCTCTCTTACATGTGCTTTCACAGAGACCCCACAACCAATAACTGAGGGACTCTGTTATACCTGAGCATTGAAATCTTTCAACTTAACTGAAGTAAAACAAGTTGCTAGTCTTTTATCTCCACGTAATTATTTTGGAGCAGGGCAAGTGTGTTTAACTCTTTGAACATGAGTTCACCTGTCATGACTCCCCTCCCAAAGGAAATGAGTTTAAGCAGTACCCACAGAACTCACAGATTAAAACAAGGAGCAGGACTTCACGAAGTTCTAAAAATAAGGCAGGTTTTGTTGCCTCAGACAGAATGCTATGTTTTGTTTTGTTTTGTTTTTTTACGATCTGCTCTTTCCCTCTGCCACTGTGAAAAAACCCAGACTTTCTTTAGGCATCCTAATCAGATGATCAAAACCAAATTTAATGATCCAGAGATCTGCCACACCTTGGACAGAGAAACTATTTAATTATTTTCATATTGGTTAACATTAGATTAGAAGACCTATCCGGCACGTGTTCTACATTACTTGAAATATGAACATTAAGAGAAAAAAGTGTTCTGGGATTGTTTTGTTTTGGGGGTTTTTTGTGCTAACTTCCAGGCTGAGTATAAAAATAATATTTCCTGTGAAACCTGGACAGAACTCGAAATTAAAAAAGAAATGCAGTGCAAAACATTAAACAGGTAAGCACTGACATGACACGAGACTCTTCTCATTTCAAAGTGACTCCTAGAAAATTGCTGAGTTTCAGGACAGTTTAGAGGATCACAGCTACATATAAAAATTTTCTGATCTTCAATACAGTGTTGCAAAGATAGTTGCCTGCATTTAGGTTATACCATCACCAGAATCTTAGCAAAGACCCCTACATTAATGACAAAGATCGATGGTAGAATCTTCTTGAAACCATGCCACTCAGCCACTAAGCACATACAAGAGCTCTGAGATATTTTGGGGGGGGCTATTTATGTACTTTTAACTAGTCAGAGAAAACATTTGTATGATAAAATTAGCAAATTTTCCAATCACTTAACTAAGATCAAAAGGACAGCAAAAAGGTGACACTACCAATCACACAGCTTTTTAAAGTGTCATTTGTTTTGTTGTGGGATTTGTTTGTTGTTGTTTTTCATGAAAATGATGCACTCTCTTATCTATATGCAATTTCATTTGAACAAAGCATAGAAACTGAGCTTTATATTTACTTGCCAGGCAATCCTAACAGACATTAAAGAACACTGTTTATATGCAGAAATAGGACAGAAATACATTAATGAGAATTTTTCTAGTTGTTGGGGTGGCTATTTGTTTTGGATTTTTTGGGTTGGTCGTTGTTGTTTTTTCATATGTTTCTGTTTGGTTGGGGTTTTTGTCTTCCTGTTCTTTTCCTGGTTTGTTTTTTAACCTTTAACATCAATGCTTCTTGCTGTGTTTATCCAAAATTTATCAGCTGAAAAATATGATTAGGAGTTACAACTCCAGTTAACTGAAGTCCAAGTCACAGGTCACTTAGACTGAACCTATTTTATCACAAACTATGGAAACAATTTTGTGTTGTGTGCAATTCCATCTGCTGAGAGGTTAGCCTTACTGCATGGTTAAATCAAAACCATCCTACACATCTTCACACCAAAAACCATGTGCACGGTGAGATACCATACGAAACTCTTCTTGCTTAGAAGCAAATCCACCTTGCTTTGGCAACAAGGCATCCATTCATTCCTTACTCTTGGAACACAATGACCCGAAACTCCAGACATGGTGCTCATGAACAGCTGACACAGTTCATAAGAGTCGTATTTTACCTTAACTAAGGTTCAGATCTCATTATGTGGCACATTATTTCCTATTTGCTGCAAAGGCCTCCAGAATTACATGTACTAAAGAGTACACAATATTCGGCTGATTATACAACATGGAACTTTGAAACATTAACACTTGTGAACAAAGTCCAATGTATATTCATGCCAGGTCCTTGACTGTTCATTTGTTAACCAGCCACGTAATCAGATTAGTTTTGTTATGCAGCCTACCCCTTTTGTTGGGATGTTCACGTGAAAATACTAATGCAACCCAACTTTCATCTTGCTAGCAGAATTATCTCCAGTAGTTGTCTACAATAAACTTGAAGACAGCTCTTTAATTACATGCTTGAAAACATAACAGGAGATATAACAATCTATTTTTCGTAAGGTCATTGAAACCTTTCCTGCTACTATTTTTCTGCAGTCCTTCCCTATAATGGTGTAAAATCAATAACTAGCCACTACAGTTTAGGATGAAACTAAGTATCAGACCACTAATATATCCTAAAGACAAACCTCACACTTTTTTCTGAGTGATTCTAAAAACCTTGCCTTATATGAATTCACAGACCATGAAATTTTATTTTTTCCCCATGCTTTGTATTAAAAACCATACATGCTTATTTTGTATACATTGTTCTACTACAAAAGGCAATAACCAGCTTACCTACCTACTACTGCATGCATTGTAGATTTTTTTTTTTTTCAAAATAGCAGAGGTGTGGACTTTTTGTTCACATTTCATATTGCACCTGATAACTAATAATGTTTTCTCAACTACCAGGCCATTTGCAAGTTATAATGAATGCAATCAGTCATCTAATTTTGCTCCTTGCATTCCCTGATGTATTTTTGTTCCCTTTCTGGCAAACACAGATGGAAACCATGCAGATGAGTTCTCCATATCCAAAGGACCTCATTTTTCCTATTATTCTTATCAAGTCTGACACCACCAGCATGCAGACCCTACACCAACTACATACCTTACATTCTGCAGATGACTGCATTCAATTTAATATTTGACTCAGAAATACAGAAAACACTTGGAGACAGTTTACAATTAAAGCCCATTATAGAGCTCAAAAAGCAGCAAGACAACTCCTGCTATCATGTCAAGACTGATAAATCATCAGTAAAATGCCACTGTGTTATGCTCAAGCCAGAAACTCCCAGCATTCTCACAAGCAGTTCCCCAGAACTGAGTCTCAATGCTAGGACTGGATGTCTTTGTTATTTTAATCCTACTTCTCCATTCAGTTTTCCTCTCCAGTTTGGATTACTTTTAAATATTTTAGAATATTCACCACATTCTGAACAATCGCACTATGAGAATCCCATTCTTCAAACTGGCTCCTTTGCATGCCGTAACTTTTCACAAACATGATCTGAATGGTATTTTTTCCTCAGTGCTGTAAACAACCACAAGATTTTGCTCATATGAAGATGATCAAAGATGCCTGAGGAGACATTCTGATTGAAAGAATTTAAATCACCTTTCTGATACTACAGCAATTTAATCAACTTTTTCACTGAACTTATATGTCATCGTAGGAAAGTACAGTCAGCAGGTAAGAGCCCACAAAGATAGTTTTAGCGGTCGTATTTTCAGAAAAAGAAGTTAAAAGATACAGCCAAATTCTCTAGAATGCTTTACACAACAAGAAAGATAAAAAATACTTCCTTACACAGCAAAGCAACCCATTTACAGAAAAACAAAAGGTTAATGTGGTCTATAGAAAACAGTAAATAACCACAACTAACAGCTGAAATTAAACCATGAGTCTCACCGTGTTACTCGACACAGTTTAATTATCCAATTTATGTAGTATAGGTACATTTTAATTTGTAAAGATCACTAGCATTGGCAAATGATAAGGCAAAAGGTCCATTTCTGGGCAGTCTTTTATTTTAATAAGGTTTTGTTTTATGCTTTGCTGGTCCATATACAGCCTGCAATACAACTATTATCTTAAAAACACCCTAAGTTTTTGCTTCTGTGCTATTTTAAGCAATAGCTTTCTACAGAAAACTACTCACGAGACAACACACTGAAAATATTCTTTGCAAATGGGTAATGTGTGTATCACGCTGATCAGATAATCTTTTGCATCTATTATTCAGAAAAAAACAATTAAAACAAACCTACAAAGTACAGGTTCTCAATGTTATGTAGTTAAACCTTGCATTGTGGATTAAATCTATGCTGCAGAATAGACCAAAGTAACAGAAATGGATAGTCTAAAAAGGAATGACTGATCTTCATAATGAAGTGAATGTGAATACACACAGTAATTGCTGCATAATTTGGAAATCTTTAAGTGTTTGTAAATAGAACTGTTGATAATGATTTTTTTAGTATTAAAATCCTACAGGCAGACATTGAGCTACATATCTGAACAATGGAAGGCTGTTAGTAAGCTTTAAAAAAAAACCAAAAAACCAATCATACTAAAAGAGAAACTCCAAAAGTTTTATTCAGATTTCAACAGATGTTGCAAAAAAATATTGCATGATTGAAAACATAGTATTTTAAACAAATTAGCAATGTGGTATCATGTAAAAGAAAGACTGGAACAGCTGTCTATATATGCTGTAAGGAAGATGTACCAGGAAAGAGATACAACATTTTTAAAATTCAAGGGCAAATGTGAACAAGCCACATTTTGACAGACTGACTCTACACCACAGATGTTTTACAAACTGCATAGCAGTGTAAAAACACAAGTTTTTATCCTAAGTGTATTGTATTCCTACATTTGAGGCAGTTTGCAAGGCAGAGATTTTGTTTACAACATTGATATTTTAATAGCTCTGGATTCTCATAAAAAATAAACTCATTTAACAAAAAAGCCGGTATCTACATTTGAAAACAAAAGTGCATGTATTGAGAAATAATGTCATTTCTTAAGAAAAACACAAAGTACTTAAAAAGTTCATTTTAATAGCTCAACAATTGATGATACTTCAGATGTAGATCTGCACTGTGCTACAAGCAAGATTCCCCCAACACCAGCTCCTCTAACTGAATACCCTCTTTCCCTAAGTGACAGAGACACTCCCCTGCCTACCATACTTACCAGCATTCTGGGCACTTACAATGAACACCAAGTACCAAAACCACCACAATGCTGACTTCAAAAATACCAGTAACCCAAGACAGATGTTTTAAAGTCAATTTAGCCATAAATGCAACCATAAACTCTTCAACATTCAGGATCCTTCCAGTCACCCAATGACTTTTAAGCAGTGGAAAGCAGCAGCAAGGAGCCATTAGATCCAAAAGACGACAGCTTAAAGTCTGTCTCCTGCCCTGTACTGAAGAATTTGTGGGTAATGAGCATTTCAGTGCATTCAGAGAACAGTAATGGGGTAGGTGTTAAAATCCCTACCTAAACCCCAGTTGGTATAGTCAGATTTGTACACGAATCTAGATTCTCCTTTCCACATAACTGTAGTAATAGCTAAGAATTACTGAAAATATTGCTACCTCTGCAGAGGGTTTACTCTTTTCCTCTCTCCAAACAAACAAAAAAAAGTATGGAAAGAGAACATGTAGTTTGAAGATCCAGGCAGAACTTCTGTTTGAGCTCTTGTAATTTCATCTCATGGCACTGAAGAAATAGATTATTTTTTTTTTCTGGGCACCTGTAGCACTCTGGATAGAAAAAGGCAGTGAATGTTTAGCTGGACTGGACTCAGAATGGAAAACGCAGAGATACCAAAGTTGTGAACTGCAGCCAGACTAGCCATAAACAAATGTCCAGTACAGAAATTATGAGTAATGGATTTAGACATTTTTGTAAACATCTCCTTACTAATCTCTTATTTTTTCCTATAATGGAAATACATACTGTATTTCTTTGTTCCAAGCTCTGGTCTGTTTCTGTTTTAGCTTTGTGGCACAGTTGCTAAGTACAACAGGCTAGAGACTCCAACATTAATATAAACAAGTTGGAAAGACAGTTCAAGTTATTACAGTTTTGCTATACCAGGCCATTTTTCATATCATGTATTGTCTGTTCACAAATGCTTTGTAAGATCTTTTATTATGGAAGACTGGAAGCAAATTGAAGTTGTTCAGTTAACAGATGTGGTTGAACATAGATTTCTGATATGTCTGATGCAATTGACAAATCATGTCTCATCTTATGAAGATGATACATTTGTTATACATACCAGTAATTTAAAATGCTCCTCAGAAAAGCAGCATTTTTATAGACAAATTAACAGAAAGGGAGACAATACATCTCATAATACCATAAAACAAGTAAAGCCCTTTCATTAGCTGCATTATAAATTCATAACTGTTCATCCTATACTTTGAGCTTCTGACTCCTCAAGCAATTTAACCCTCAGCCAACTGCAGGACAAGGAAAAACTTTTTATATTGATGTCATTTTAGGTGCAAGAGTAAAAACTAGTATTCCATGTTTTAGCTCGAAAATGTTTTGCTCCCAAAAGTGAAAAAACTGTTATTAGTTCAGAAGAATAATAATCATTGTTGACATGTGAAAAGAATGCTATGCTAAAAATGAAGCTCCTGAAAATCTGAGTTCGCTTAGATAATTCCTGAAACAAACAAAAATTTTAAAAAGCTGATCCTAGATCACCTGTTATCTAGGAAGAGCACTAGAACACCAATTTCATGAGAAAAGATGCGCTTAAAAGCTGTGTTAGAGACATTTACTACAAAGTTTTGAGTTCTTCCTCATTTTTCCAATATTTGGATTATAACTTGTTAAAAAAAAAAAAGGACCAAATACAGAAAGTACAATTGGTCAGGATTTTGTCTCACTACAATTCGGTGTTTCCTATCTAAATGTGCACGCCATGTAGAGGCCATTTTTTTAATGTTATCAGACAACAGCAACATGGGCACCAGTGAATCAGAAAACACACCTTAGGATTTTGTTCTTAAATTATATAAGTTAGATAAAACTACCCTGTCCAGCAAGTTCCAAATTTTTCAAACATTAAGGCAACTTCCATTACTTTCCAGCGAAAGAGTATTATAAAAAATAAATGTCACTTCAAACCTTATATACACAGTGACAGAGTAGATTTAGCTAGAAAGTATCTTTAGTACATTAATAAAGTGTCACGTAATATTACCGAGGTTATATCAGGTGCTTGAGTGTATGTGCAATTGGAGTGGTTGCAACATTTAAAGTACTGGTTTCAAAACAGAGCGGAGTGAACGTCCTTCCTTAGTGAGTTCTCGTGTTACACACATACATGGCAGCGGAACAGCCTCCTCTCTTCTCTCGACAGCGTTATAGCTGCATTTCTTCAAGTGGTCAGCCATGCTTACGATGTCAGCAAACTTCCACTCATTCACAGTACAGAAGGCTGTACTGAAGCGCCAGACCTAGAAAATAAGTTGCATTTAAGCTCAAAATACTTAAAGGTGTCTGAATTCAGGTCAAGAAATTAAATGTTTTGCTACGATACTTTCAGGCAATGTTTTGCAACTACTATAAATCTGTACGATAAAAGCATGCAATGCTGATTTTACAAAGCCAGTTCCAGGCTGATTCATACTGCATGTCAACTCTGAACACTGAGAAAAAAAGGCAGGCAATGCTTTTTGCATCTACAAAGTGATGCAATCAGAAGCTACATGATAGAGTACTGCATGACCAGCCAAAAAGATCAATTTCTGAAATTATCAGTTTCTGTAATTCCAAATTACTGCTGCAGATGCTCATCAGTTCAGAATGATAGAGGTGGGTAATGGTGAAAACTGCTCTTTACAAAGCTCACCCAAAGGTTTTATGAACTATTTACATACTCAAGAGTATGTGTTGGGGCACTCAATATCATGGCAATGGATGGGATCTCAACAGATGAATGGTAATTAAAGTTGCTGCAAATAGTATAAAGACAAGAAAAGCAAACTTTGTAGGCAACTTTCCCACTTTTCATGGAATACTGATACTATAGCAAACCACGAAGTAGTAATTTAGTATTTTTATTAAATCAGGGAAAAATCAGAAGTTAATTTATTTATATCAAGTAAAAACTATACAGATGCTACTTTAACTTCTACTTTTTCAAGTGTGGAAAACACTGAACTAACCTGCTAGAATTTTTTTAGTAATTGTCCTTTCGTATGACAATCTCTTTCATGAAGGGAGGATATTATGTCAAAAAGCAGAAATAACAAGAGTGATCAAGGAAAATATTAGGGGAAAAAGGGAGAACGTGACCAAATCAATACTTCCCTTTTAACTTCAAAAATGAAAAATAACTTACCTTTTCTTTTATCTGCCAGGAAGAACTTCCGTCTGGGTACTTTCTCTTCTCCCAAAGCAGTATCACCATTCCACGTGCTTGAAGCAAGCTTCCACACACGTCTCTCATTAAACGTGACACTCTTGAAAGCTGACATAAACTAAAGCCATCTAGAAAACTAGCAATGTGCTGCAGAACCTCAAATGGTAGACTACTCAGATGGTCATTGTGTAGTCCAATTAAGCAGCTTTTTGCTGGTTCTACTAATACTGTGGATATACAAGGCTGAACTCCAAATGACCGTAAGTGACGGTCATGAATAATTTTTGCCCCTTGTGTTGAAGGGCAAAACCTCCGTTGAGAATATGTACACCCATAATATGCCAAAGGACACCTCTGCTCCATCCAGCCATTAAGGCCAGCATGAATGTCACCATGCACATTCTTAAAATGGGATGAAAATTCATTCCTCCTAAACAACTGTCCACAAACAAATGTAAACATTGAACGCTGTTTTGTTTGGTATCTAGCCACATATTCCAACACCAAATCCAGTCCAAGGGTCTGGAATGGACTTGGATTTGAGAGCTGTGGGTTGGCATGGTCACACGCAGAAGCTGAAGCTATTTCGCCCACCATTGTATTCGTGGCCAATATAGCAGATGGGAGAGAAAATGTTTGGGTCCCAAAGTCAACATGATACACGTCGACAGTGCGACTTTCTGATATCCCTCTACCTCCAGGAGAGTCTCCTAGGCAAAACAACAGAGCTGCAGTGATTAGATCAATCCCCTGAAGACCCATAGGATCTTCTGTTATCTCCAAATCTGACGTATCGACAGCTTTGTCTTCTTTTGGTGTAGACCAATAGTGGTTAACAAGAAACTTGTATGATCGGTGCCGTAAAAGCGAAAACGCATCTAAGTTTCTCAACCTTTCTTGCTCCACTTGTCTCTCCAACAGTTCTTCTTCGTTAGCACTATGGGGAAGTAGTACATGACTAACATTGCCATTAACTAAGTGATCAGCTGATAATACTTCAAGTTGAGCTGTTACAGGGAAGGAGCTGCAGGACTCTAATGCTTCATCATCATGAGATGCAGTACATTCACCATTTGCTATGCTAGATGGTTTTGAATGGGACACACCAAGATCTTCAGTCTGGTCCAACACCTCTGAACATTCATTTTCTACATGAAAACCATTACACAAAAGCGAGGAGTTATTGAGGTTTGCATTTAAGTCGTGTTTTTGCACTTCATCATAACAACTACCACTAGAACTATTTTGCTCCATTTGTGAATTTTGCCTTGGGCTATCCAAGCTAATTCCCCCAACTGCTCCTTTGTTATCATCATCTGGATATTCATGGTCAGACATATGATCCTGAATAATGCCATTAGAAAGTTGCTCTTTAAACTCAGTATCTTCTTTCATTTCATGTGGTGAAATGCAGAGCCTTGAACCTAACATATTAATGTCCCTTGTAGCAGTGTTCAGGATATCCAGAGCAGCAGCTAAACTCCTTGTTGTTTCTACAGTAGCTTGGTAAAGTGCACCATAGGACTCTTCATCTACAGGCATCAAACCATTTGAATGAACTGTATCTGGGGCACTTGATTTGACAGAAGTTTGCTCTCTGGATTCTGGTATATGATCAGCTGCTTTTGACATCATAGTTGCTACTTTAAGTGATTCTAACAACATGCGCTGGTCTTGAAGGGCTAAAGCCATATCTAGCTGTTCCACTTCATCAACATCTTTACTCAGATTTTCGTAAGATTTTCGGTCAGCATAACTGACTGGCCATCTATTCCACTCCATGGTACAACATACCACACTTGCAGGACAAACTTCTAGATGATCAGCAATTTTATTTCGGGCTACTATGAAGGGACATCCAAAGCCACTATTCAAACAAGGCACTCTCTCAAGTGGACATAACATACGATGTTCCTCAGCTTTACATGAGTGAAAAACTGCACCACAAACCCACGGGCAGCCAATCAAATCACAGGAAATGCCAGGCTCTGGTCTGGTCATACAGCGACGGCTGACACAGTTCAAACAGTGTAAATGCTGTTGATGTTCCTCCATGACTGTAAATCCAAATCTGAGTGAAGAGAAAGACAAAAGCGTAGAATATTAACGCAATATTTTTAATACTTAATAACAGTTTTGCATCTTCTGTGTGTAGAGAGAGATACATATCATAGAATCAAAAAATGGTTTTGGTTGGAAGAGACCTTAAAAATCACCTAGTTCCAACCCCACTGAGTGGGCAGGGACATCTTCCACTAGACCTGGTTGCTCAGAACCCCATCCAACCTGTCCTTCTTCCCAACTTCCCTGGGTAACCTGTTCCAGTGCCTCACCACCTTCACACTAACCTGCATATTAACAATATGTGATCTGATCAGTAGCTATTTAAAGAAAACAAGCATGTGACATTTAATCTCAAATAAATGGTCACCTGAAAATTAAAGATACACATTTTTATCGGAGTTCAAGACATAATCTAGGGATTTGTTTACCAGGCACAATATGTACAATTGAGGTTAAAATGTTGTATAATCCCTCCCTCTGGAATAGCCAGTTGTTGGTTTTGGTTTTTTTTCCCTGCCCATAAAAAATGATGATTCATTGAAAAACCAAGCATGACTGTTGACTATGGCCTATTACCTAAAACTATTATTTATTATTAACCCATACAACTCTACAGAATAGGGAGATGAAATAAAGGAAGCCAGATTAATCCTCATCTGCACTTCTCTAAATCAAATGGAGGTTCCTTGGGATACTTACTACCACCTAAGATGCTGACACCCTTTTCATGCAGTTCTTTTTAAGGTAATCTGCACCCCTTAGCATGCATCTCAATCCTGTCATGTCCTTTTCTCCTCTACACTCCATGTTTCTGACAGATCTTCACAGTTCTTTTTAAATTCATCTATGGCTAACAGCTCCTCCTTTATCTTAATAGTAGTTATTGCATAAGGGTAGTAATTACAGTACACATTAAATAAGTCCTTTTAATTTATTGAAAACTTCCATATAAAATGTTGCAACCCAACATGATCCTATCTATACCTCCAGTCCAACCCACAAAAAGCATTTTTTTTAAATACATCCTATGGTCGTTGTGGATACAATACCAGCACCTCACAGTAACACAACAATTTTACATAGTAAAACCACACAACAATAAAAATCCCAATAAAATTTACTGCATAATCTATTACAATAAATTGGTACAAACAAAAAATGAAATTATTTTATGAGTTAGGGAGGAAAAAACAGAAAAGAAAAAAAAAAAGAACAGTGTAAACTTTGCATATCTGTACCACACTTCAAGATGCTCTGGAACTGCTCATTAGCTGGACTGCAGGCCCACACAAGTGACCAAGCTCTTCCCTATGTGCTAATAAACTCCTTCTTGGCAAGTGTTACTCACTAGGCATTACAGTTCAGAGAGATCAGAGAATGACCTGCACGGAGCCAAATCTCAAAACATTGTGTCAATACATTCTTCAGTTCCATCTTTTCCTCACTCCTCACCCTTCAGAAACTTTTTTGAAAAATAAGATGAATAAAATTTAAGATTAACTAGCTAACAAGCGCTCTAATGCATTGCCTTCAGACTGAACACTTATCAGTTTTAATGCATTAAAAGTTCTGAAACTAAAAACACTCTAAATTGTAAAAGTAAAAAACAGCCTTTTAGACACTCCACTTTCAATTGTTCGAAGCATTTAAATAGAAATGTATGTGACACTTCACTCACTTGTATTCTTTTAATGCTTTGAAATTCATGCCAACTTGAAGTAGCAATCAGTCCTCATACCCTCATCCATCGTAATTTGGATAACTCAAATATTTTAGCCACCCACTCTCCTGAACACTTCTGACAAAGAAGCATATGTGCTACACTTAGCAGGCAAAACACAGCTGAATTTTCCCCACCATATCTTAGTATTTACATGCAGAGTAACATTTAAGTTTCAAATAAATTGTCAAGTGCACTGTACTCAGTGATTCCCTCGCTTGTTAAAAATTTTAGCAAATCCTTCTGGCACATAACCTTCTTTCAACTTGCATATTAAGTCAGATAGCATCTACTGCAAAGAGTTGAAACATGTTCAGTAAAGAATGAAAGAGAAAATTATCTGACCTCTCCAAGGTATATTTAGCTCTTCCCGTAAAGCCCTAAGTAACTGCCAAACACAGCAGTGTACCTGTTGCTAGACCAAACAGTTTTGCATCAGTACTGAAACCAAACTCTAGTTTTTCTCAAGTCAACAGGCAAGCAGAGATCAAAAAAAAAGCTCTCAGGCTTTTTTTTTTTTTTCTCAGTCAAATTGAGCTCGTATTTGCCTGAACCATTTGTATAGACATACCCTAAATTAGTCAACTATCATTAAATACTATTTTTAAATAGCCTATGTGAGCTTACACAGAGCAGCATTCTATCGAGACAGTAAAACATCCTCCTCCCCAGCACACAAGCTTGGTCTTCAGAAGTCAGGCTATGAAACCTGAGCTGCATGGTGATACTGGCTTTTCTCAGGCTTCTGGGCTGCTTTCATGCCTAAGCCAATCACTTCATACACGCAATAAGAGAGACAAAACCTGGTGAAAACAGCAAATATCACCAACAGACAGCATATGAAAGCCAAAGCATTCACTAAAATACCATATTTCACCAACAGGTGGATTTAATTCAGTTCTGTAACAGATGCTTGCATTTGTTTTTATAAAGAAGTGGTTATAAAGGTGATCAATTAAATAGCTGAAATAAATTAGAATTTGGTCACTAAAAACTCTGATATTAGTTGCCATTTCTCTTAAAATTCAAATACTATGGCTCCTTAACTATATAATTTAAAATCTCTTTGAGTATCAGCAGACCTTCAGCAGGACATTCACTAATATTCTGTGTTCTCCTTGCAAGCTTTTACTCCAAAACACCTGCTGCAGAACTTCAATTTAGTCAGAATGTCACATTTTATTTATAGATTACTAAGAAGTCCTTACAGATATGTTTGTGCATATACATAAAAATATCATTTTTCTGTATTTTTAATTTTCATTTCAAAATCAGCAACTGTTTTGGACAGTCATGGGGTCTTGGACAGCTTAAACTAGTTAAGGCTTTTGGTATAATTCAATTACCAAATTGCTAATTAAGTCCAAAGGTGAAAAGCAAGTGACCCTATCCAACCGGTGCAATAATGGATGAACTCTCAAGAACCATCACATTCATTAATCAACAAGTGGTCACTCACTCTATTTTGTAAGCTAACTTTGTGAACCACAAAACTTAGCACCTCTGATTAAAAGCATCCACGCATGAATCATTTTCCTTTGAAGAACCAGAACCAATATATTGCTAGCACCACACACTGAGAACAAGAACCACCCTTTTCCCAAACATTGCCTTGTAAAGTAAAAAACTATTGAGTGAAGGGGAGATAAAAATATTGTTGCTGGAGGTAATACAGTGCTTTCAGTTACTCTCACAGAGAAAACTGGAAGGGCTAACAAAGAATGTCACAACTGATCTGAAGAAAAATACCTGTCATTAAAATATGTACCAATAATAGTTCCAGTGTTTGGACCCCATTGCATTCCTAGCCACAATTTGGTGAGAAGATAGTGTCAGATCAATGACTATAGCACGAATGAACAGCTGTCCTCTTCTGATAGTGTAGTGTCAGCAGCTAGCTACAGTTCATATGAGATGCGTAAGTACACACACTTGACTGTTACTAGCAGAGAAACCTAAAAATACATCCCGTTCCACTGAGGTGACCACTGCTCTCAGAATTTGTGCAATCACTTGATGTTACTTTACATGCTATACAGTCAGCTGACCAAATCAGCCAGAACATGCTTTGAAAAACTATCATAATTAAAAGGATTAAAATTCCAGCTGCTGCAGCCACATGATTTTCAGTAGCTGTTGTAACACAAACATTAAAAAAGCATAAGGGTTTCAAACAGTCACCACACAATACACTTCAGCTGCAAATGAAAGCTCTCAATTTCTTCTACACCACAAAGCATATGGAGCTGTACTTACTTTTATCAAATCCAAAGTCTGCTTACCCATTATCCCCTATCTGAATGTTGGATGCCAATAAGATAGGAAATCACAGCAACTATTACTGCTATTGGAACACTTCCTTACTCAGTTATTTTTATTCACCAAACCTACAAAGTTCAACTTTCTTTGAGAGTCTTCCCCCTGTCAAATCCTACCAAATAGGCTTAAGAACCAACAGGTTCTTAAATTAGTGGTTCAAGGAAGTAGAATAGAGACACAAGCAGTATTACAGGTTTAATATCCCAGGAGCACCCAAATCCACCCACAAGCAGACAAATATATGCAAACCATTGTGAAAAAATTCTCATTTTGTTTGGAGATTGTAGAAGAGACTGCCTTTTTTCTTAATCTTCCAGCTTTTACCTAGGTCTCTGGCTAAAAGACTGGCTAAGAAGTCTGACAAGATGCAGAAACCTTTAGAGACGAAACAGCTAAGTAAGAGAGAGATTTAAGTGACAGGTGATTTTTTAAAAAATGTGTAAGGGAAAATAGGGCAGGAGGTAGAGAGTGGTGTTATTTTAAAAAAGAAAAGCGATGGAGACTATTCTGCCAAAACAGAGTGGGCAGTACTATAGATAACTGTTTAACAACATATTTTGTTTTTCTATATTCTACCACGCATGGGAGACGATCATTCATCTAGACTCATGGGTCTATCAAATGGCTTTAAACAAGCTTTGCAGTCTTCTAGAAAGTAAGCTTTACTTGTCTCATCATCCCATTCCTGCACAAAAAGTGTAACAAAGTGTATCTAAAACCCAACACCTCCGTCTATTACCATAATAATATGCCCATATTAACTTCCTATGTTATGCATGTCATGCTCCCTTTTTGGGTTTGAGGGTGGTGGTATTTGGGCTGGTTGGTTTGAGATCTGTTTTGATTTAACAGTTTCCAAATAACTGATGAAAAACATGAGCTGGTTGTTCAGCAATATATCTTTGACACAACCTCAACTGAAGGACAGCAAATTCCACCACTAGCTGACATCCTCACTTGAAGTGAGCAACAAAAGGCACTCCACACTGCTCCTCAACACTCCACAAAGTCTAAGGTAAAGTAGCTCCATTCTGAGGCTTCTCCAAAGCCAGTGCAGCCGTTGTCCTCACATTTGGGTGCTAGCTACCTCAAATCCTGCTTAAATGTCTTTCTCTAGCATTGCAAAGGCAGGAAACAGGGACATATAACAAAGTTCATCTAATGCCACATTAATTTCCAACTACTCTTTAAAATGGTAAATTCAAAAGAACAAAAACAACATTACAAAGTGCTAGTTACTAATGTAAAGTAACATGACTAAGAGGTGACAGATTTAAAGGTATGTGCTTCAGTTGCACTGGCAATAGTACAGTGTGGTCATACTTTACAATCTCATATACTAAAGAAATTGTGTGGGGTGTTTATTTTTTTTATTTCAATGTCTGACAGGAACTTTATGAAGCCTTACATTTCTTCAAACTAGTTTAAATCAGACAATTTTAAAAGCAGAATCCTTTCAGATGCCACACTTGAAATCTGTATCCTTATGGGATATAAATTACTGCCTCTCACCCCTGAGTTTATCAGGACAACCCTGGCTTCTGTTACAACTGGGCAAATGAGAAAAGTTAAAACAACATTCAGAAAATTTGGGTACACAAGTTTTGACTGCATTCTCAAACAAAAATTCATCCACAACAAAGCAGAGAGCATCTTCTCTACTTGGTAGTGACTATACCTATTGGACACACAAAAATGGGTACATTCTTTTTTGTTAATTACTTAACACATGGAAAGGAGCATTAGTTACTAAAGCCCAAACTACTAGACAAATAGTATGCTATTTCTACCCATATCATTATAGCCTACATTATTACTCTATGTATTAGACAAAAGAAACAGAAGAAGGTCAGTATCAAAACATGGTTTCTAGAGACCTTCAAGAATGATCCTAATTTTATCAGTGATCTAGCATCAAAGGAAAATATACTTCTATCTACAGTAGATAGAAGTAAGTATTAGAATTCAAAGTGCAATCTTAAAATTTTAATCTTATAGTCTTAATAACAACAACAATAATAATAATATTGTAACAATCATATCATATTTAAAAATAATCTTATAAATAAAAGCTTTTCCATATCTGCTCCTGCCCCAAACATCCTATTACAGGAGCTGGCCTCTATATTGCATTCCTTTGAGGAACACTTCAGCAGTTCCTTCCGTTCCTTCCTCCCTGGTGGCAAACCCTCTTTCTCCCATTCAAGTAATTCACCTACCTATTTCCTCCAAAATCATTGGAACAAACCAAAACAAAACAAACTGAATTCAAGGGGATAATGACCCAAAGCAAAACACTGCTTTGACTGAAATGGACCTTCCACTGACACCCAAAGTGGCTGGCTTTGTTCCACTTTAGAACAGAAGCTCTGGTGGAATGACAGATCACTTCCTTCTGTTTCTAACAAACTCTGAGTGTTAAAAATCAAAACCAAACCTACTAGGCTTTTCCTTAGAGTACTTTTGTGACAGATCTGCCATGCATTCTCACCTCCTTGACACATTCCCCAAAGAAGAAACCCAAAGGCCTCAATCTGCCTTTGCCCACACACTGACACAGGACAACCACACCAGGAACAAGCTGTGCTTGCTGCATGGCTCAGGCACAAAAGCACTCTACCTGTTGAGATGGTGACAGGGCAGAAACACCTAGAGAGCCAGTAGATTTCATGTGTAAAGCACTTCTCAACTTGAACTCAGTGCGACTCCTCGATTGCTGCAGACTCTGCAAGAAATTAGATCAGAAGTAAGGTTTTGTGTAAGGTGTACATACTGCTTTCCATATGTACAATTCTCTGAAAAGATCATGTGTTTACACTATCTGGAGCTACAGATGTCTAATATTTTGGAGGTTTTATGGAAAAATAAATAAGCTTGTAGCAGACTTTGCAACTACAATCTAAGCTCTGCTGTTTTAGCTTATTGCTAGCTGTTAGTCACCCTAGATGATTACTTATTTAGACTTAAGGCTAGAACAGGCTATTAAAAGTTACTCTTCTGACCTGCTTCACTAAATGCTTTGGTTTGGCCAACCAGAAACCACTTATGAAAAAAAAAAAAAAAGCTTTAAAGAAGATCGCAACAGCTGGAGAACTAAGAAAAATAAGAAAATAAATAAATTTAAAGTTTTATTCTTGAACAAATTGCATTTTAGCCTAAAATTTGTCCAGCTCCAGTCTTCAGACATGAGAACTTACTAAGCAGTTGCTCAATCCTAAAATACTCTTTACTAAGGCAAACTGTTTTTTCCATGTGTTCATACCCACAGATTATCACTAAAACAGAATAGAGGGAGAACTGAGGTGCTATACCTTTATCTCCAGCTATCATCTCACGTATCTTTCATTAAAAAAAAGAAGCCACTTCTCAGACATCAGAAACAGAACTACTGGAAAAAAACCCAATGCATTCTACACTACAGTAGATAGTTTTAGCCACCCAAAAGAAGCCAAAAATAAATCTTTCTTCTTACATAATATTTCCATTCATACGTGTTGCCACAGAATTCCTGACCTCTGTATATTTACAGAAATCAGGCCAAAAATCTTGTTAATATGCTGTTTCAGGTCTTACTACACAAGTTTAACCAGTTCCCACAGCAAAATAAGAAAACAGCTTTAAAGTAAATGAAACGTGAATGCAACTGCTCTCCAAAATCCCAGACCAAAATGCAGATGTTATGTACTCTGTACCTACAAGGTTGGGGCTTTTTTTTAGTAAAAAAAGATAGAAGATGGGCTGACCACTGTACAGCAAAAGTAGACAGCAAAAGTGTACAGAAATAAAAAAAAAATCAGTGGACTCCTCTCATTCCCTACTGCACCACATAATACTAAAGTAGAAAAGATGGTTTGTCCTAAGGTATTTTGAAAAACTGTAAACAGAACAAAAAGAATAGATGACAAAAAAGCAGAGACAGTATTATTAACTCTAACCCACTTCCAGATATTTTGCTTTCTTACAGAATGAAATGTTTTTTTCAGCACTTGTTAGTCTTGTCTCTTCCAAGCAGCTTGGTTTTAAAACCAATGGCATTAGTAGAAAAAAAAAAATTTCAAACAAAGCCTCACTTTTCTTAAAATGTGTTATAGTTAGTGCATATGAAAGCTAGGAATATATCTGAAAATCAGTATGCTATACCAGCTCTTTCAATGTTTTAAACTTGAATGAGAAACCGGAAAACAAAAAGATCTGCGCATCATTTTTGTGGAGGGTTTTATGATGTTTAATGAGTCATCAATTTCTCATCTCTGATATAATTTAGACTGCTTTTTACAAATGCTAATGGACTTGATGTTATTAGTTTTTCCTCAAAGACTCCAGTTGAACATTCACATCCAAACCTATTCCACAGCCTATGACAATAATGACTCAGCTAAAACAAGGTTTTGTAAGAGCATTACAGCTGTGTCAATTAATCACACTGCTTAAAAAAAAAAATCTTAAAATTAATCTGTTCCTCCAATGACTTACTCTAGCCCATTGGACTTAGGGGAAACTACAGTTTCTACCAGGTATGCTTCAAAATAGACAAATAAATGAAAAGCTTAAACTTCAACAAACATACTCAACACCACCCAACTCCTGGCACCTCTGTAACCAACTCTTAACCATGCATCACTACTCAACCATCAACCTGAACCAATACTGAAGTTTTACATGAAGAGCTGTTACTACACCAATTAACATTTTACCTCATTGTGCCTCTTGTTCTCATGTCGTAAGTTTAAACCTATCAGGTTTTCATTATGATTTCACATTAAGAGCTTAGATCATTGTTTGGCATTTGGTAAACAATGGCACATGTAATTCAATTACATGTTCTACAGACTGAGAGTTTGCAGGGTATTTTAGATTCGAGTGGCATTAATAGATGACAATAAAATTAAAACAAAGAATCAAGAATCACCTTGAAAACTATTAAAAAAAGCAGCTTGCCAAGTAAGTCAGAATCCAGAGCTGCGCTGTGACTTTAACTTTCCTGGCCTGTTTTATACCAGTTTATACAAGATTTTTGTTCAGTCTTCTTCCCTCATTCAATATGGAGACTAGATGGTGCTGAGGCACTCAGGACAGCTTACACAGGATTTCTCTGTAACCGTCTCTAATGTAATTACTTGTTTGTGCTCTGCTCAGGAATACTCCTTATACAATCTAACCATCCCACCAACAAATACTCAAGCTATCTTTATAAGCATAAGGAAAATGACATAGTGTTGTCACTGGTACAATGAGCAACAGATAAATGATTCCCTGCTCCCATCCTACCACTGGATGTCATTGCCAGAGGCAAACAGTATTTGCTTCACTTGAGAGAGCTCACCAACTAAACAGGTCTACCAATATGAAGGAAATTGTTATTTTTAGATCAACTGGACTGAATACAAAGCATGGGTTTGTTATGAAGCTGAAATCCACAGCAGCTACAGGAGCTCTCTTAAAGACTAGTACTAGTCTTCAAGTGCTTTTTTCTTCATAAGCATACTACAGGACACTCCTTAGGATCTAGGTCAAAAACTTGGTTGTCCAAAACCATGCAGAAATCTTGCCCAGAAACCTTCCAAGCAGACACTGCTAGCTAAACTCTGCTCTTGCTTTGCCCATTAGACTTCTAGCATCAAAGCAGGAGGAAAGGGCATACAGTCCAAATTCCAGAAGTTAATTGTCTGCCTGAAGAATTTAGTGTAAAAGAATATTCAAGAAGCGAAGTAAAAAGCCACCCTTCATTCTCCTGTTCTTTAACACTTTCTAACTTTGGAAAAGAATGAGAGACCCCACAAAAAGTCTCAGATTGTAACGCAGCCCCAATTAACCTTCTGAATCTATTTCTTCTCTGGATGAAACTTGACCACTATGGAGAAATTGCACATGCATCTAGAGTGGAAGATGGCTTAAAGTTGCCAGTGTATTTTTCAGTCTTTCATGTATTTAACTTGCTTACCAACCAAAGGTCGTTGAAGAGTATTTTTGTACTTTTGAGAGAGGAGAAGATCATAAATAAGTACAACTAACATCCTTATCAGCAGGGATGCATGAACCTTAACAGTCCATATGAGGGCACAAGTTAAGGTGTATGACATCAAGACTCAGCAGAAGGCAGCAGCTGTCCAGGGAAAGGAGTTAAACCTCAAGTGCTACACGATTCTAGAGAGAGCAGAGACATATCTTGCTTGAAGTGGTAGGACAAGCAAGGTGATGCAGCTGCTACAGCAGCACAGGCCCGGTTTTAGATTAGTATGCTAGCACAAACTTATTTTGGCATATTAACAACATAATCAGCAAAAGGGAAACAAGGATTATGAAAAGCTCCTCAGCCAAATCCGAACAGAACTTTACAGAACAAAAGAAAGCCGTCGCTCCAGCCCACGGGTTTTTTCCCTGGAGAATTCAGAGGACCTGCAGCAAACAACAGTGGCGCTAGAACTTTTGGAAGTGAGGCCACACTACAGTTTCAACATACGTGCAGTTTAACAAGCCGCTGTCATCTCCCTATACACTTCTGACTGCCAACCTGTGGGGTTACAGTACAGCTACACAGCTTTCTCTGCCTTTGTAAAGGAGGGGAAAAAAAGGGTTCTAATGCACAACAGTAACAGCCAACAAAAAAACCAAAAAAACAAAAAAAGGAATTGAGACAAAGCACCGCCTCTTGCATGATCTGAGCAGAGTCACTCGAGACACACGAAACACGAAGTAGATTAGGGAAGGATTTCACCAATACCTCTGGATAATGTGCTCTCTTCCCCTCTCATTCCATACATTACGCAGACTCCCCGACCGCAGTCTCGACAGCACCAGGCAGACCCCGGCCCTACCCCTTCCCCACGTGCTATCGCAGCACCCCCGGCAGCGCTGGCAGCACCGCAGGGCAGAGGGAAGGGGCGGCAGCAGCAGCAGGACTCGCTTCGCCGCCACCCGCTCCCCACGGNGAGGGGCATTAATAGAAAACATCTGTTATTCGGTTTAATTGCGGGGCCAGTGTGAAACCATGTCCTGCTCTGCCTTGCTTAGTGTCACGGTTTAACACTGGCCCCGCAATTAAACCGAATAACAGATGTTTTCTATTAATGCCCCTCTCCTCCCTGATAAGGAAAGGAGAGAGAATAAGGGAAAGAGACTTATGGGTTGGAAACTAAACTACACAACTTTAATGAAACAGCAATGATAAATAGGAAATATGTCTAAATATATACGGATATACAGGAAAAATTGATCCCGCGTTCCTCCCCCCTCTCCCCCAGTAACTCTCACGTCACCACGGGGGCTGCAGGGCAGCCCTGGGAAAGTCCAGGCTGGACCCCTGGGGTCAGGAGCAGTCGGGAGCTGGAGGCAGGAACACACAGATTCAGGCTGGCACGGATCAGGACCACAGGCAGAGGAACGGATGGAATCCTCCCAGGATGCTGAAGCAAACAGGGAATCAGCGAAGAAAGGGCAGGAAGGAGGGGTCTGACCCTCCTGGATCCCTCAAATTTATACTGAGTATGACGTGTATGGGATGGAATACTCTGGTCAGTTCTGGCATCTGTCTTGTCCAGTCCTCCCCAAAGGAGGGGTTCAGGTGGGACCTCTTTACTCCTTCTGGAGGGTAAAATGTTCCTCAGAGCTGAGCAGTGTCCCTAGGTCTGCATACCAGTGCCTGGCTGTAACTATCAACATCAACTGTTACCAGTCCTAGAAGCAGACAGTGTCTGAGAAACTTGCTGTTAATTTCAGCAAGTGCAGCTACTTACAAGAGACATAGCTGAAAGCAAAAGTACAAACCAGAAAATCAGCTTTATCCTGGCTCAAACCAGGACACCTAGCCAGCCTGGGACCAGCGTCTCCTGGCAGCGGCGTTACCGTCTGTGAAGCTGCCTTGAGCCCGGATGCGCCGCCGCTGCAGTCGGTGGGATGGGCAGGGCAGGGCAGGGCAGGGCAGGGGAGGGCCTGGGCGAAGCTAGCGCCGTTGCTTTGTGTCCGAACAACCCCTTCTGTCTGCTTGCAGCGCTGCTGGGCACCGTGGCAGTGGGGCTTGTTAAAGCTGTCACCGCAGTAAAGCATTGCCTGCCAGCCAGTTCGAGATACGCCCTCAGGTGTTACTGGTAATACTCATTTAACATCTTTCTGCTGCAGGTTTGGCTTGTGGTCACCCTGCAGACCTCTAGACTAGTAAGCAGAATATCGTGTTGGGGTTTTTTTTTTGTCCCAGAAACTTGAATTTACTCTCAGAGGTGCAGGGTGTTGAGCTTGCCTTTGCAGGTTCTGAGATCTGCCAACTGTTTGGAAGCCAACTGCTACTGGTTGTAGGAATTATTCATGGTGTTACAGTTTTAAGGGTCCTTCCTGGTATACATGACTTGTTTTGAGGGATGCAGTGCCTTGTGGTCCCTAGAAAAAAGTTGGTGTTTTTTAGACTTTTTTTATTATTTCAGAAGAGCTATACTAATGTAAACATATTTGTGGCCACAGAAGATACACCCTGGGAGTTAGTTAGTTAATTCACAAGGAATACTATTCTTTCTTCAACTATCCAGTTCAAACCTTGGGGTTTTGCACCCAGTTTCCAAAGACCCTTCCCTGCCATTTCTGTAGATTTCTGTTTGAGAGAGGCCGTAGACGTTCAGGAGCAAGCCAAAGAGGTTCTCTAAATCTCTTAACCACTTAACTCAGGTTTGGTGGGGAGTAAGTAAAAGATGTGACTCGTTGAGTTTTGGACATTTAGCATCTTGGAAGATTCTTAGCTTAATGTAAGAAAGAAAGAAAGACTGTAAAAGAAGTACATAAGCCCACATTTTCCTGTTAAATATGTAAGACAAAACATGATGACCTTAATATGAGGCATTGTTGCCAGCTCTTCCTATAATAAGCACTCTCACATTTGCCCCACCCTTATACTACAGCCTTGATCCCGAGGACAGGCCCTTTTTTCCCTTTATAGGTTTGATTACAGGAACAGGTCATAATCATCTAGCCAAGTGAGCCCCAGATGATGGTAGGGATTGGCTCGATGACTCACAAAAGCCAAGCAAAAATAATTTAATCTACTCAGCAGGCAATTACCCAAATGGCTGGGCAGAATCTATGTAGGCAGTCACTGGTTTTTGTAATAGCCTTTTATTGGACAGGTCTTCTGTGGGACAGGTGAAGTTCACTGTGCTACTTATTCTCACCACAGTGGAGTATCCTCTGTGTCTGACTGAGATCAAACTATTGCAAAGGTATTAATTACACAGGGTGTTGCAGTGCCTTTGACTGTGTGCTGGGACTTGGCTTCTGTGACGAAACTGGGGCTTCTAATTTTAATTGCTTCTTTTGAGTGAGGAGACTGAATTTCTGTGGCTTGGACTTCCTGTGCCTCAGCTGAGTCTCCTCTGGTCATTCAGGCACTGAGAGAAGCATCTGCTGCTTCTTAATACTTTAGTGCATATAATTGCTCACAGTTCCTGAGTTAAGCCTTTCTACCCCACTTGACAACCATCATTGTTCTCATGAACTGCTATTTAAGGTAATCAGGCAAGTTGTCATCATATATTTTGGCTTCATACCATTGACCTACAAGCCAGAAGGTCTTTGAGGATTCAGTGGCTGAACAGCTGGAGAGGCTATTTTCTACTGGCTTAAATCTATAATGAACGAAACTTCGTTCTGTTTACTCATAAATGGAAAATGAGTATCTGTTTCTGGCCCAGTATTGCTCTGTACATGACACTGTCACTGAAGTCAACAGAAGAGTGAAGTGTAAATTAGTTCTTGAGGCAGCAGGGTAACTTGGGTCTTTCCCCTTGCCTGAAGCACAGCCTGTATCAAATGCCCAGGCAGTTGCTGAGGTGTGCAAACAGCCTTCTGTAAAGTGGTGAACTCTGTGTGAAATAAAACACATTTGTTCCTGAGCTTATAGAAGGTGCAATTTGTTTGCTGTCACTTTCTGTGTGGATTATTTAAGCACTTTCTCATTTCAAATTCAATGGTTGTGTCTCACTGACAGGTATTTGTGTCCACAGGTTCTTTCTGCATAGAGATACAGAGGGAAGAAAAATACAGCAAATGTTTCCAAAATGCATTTGCAAGTAGATTTACTAATGCGTGAGCGTTCGTGTTTAGCAGTGTGTAAAAATAGCTGAGATCTGCCTACAAAGCCACAGAAGCATTTATACTGCACAGCTATGAAAGCAGAGTGTTTCCAAACAACAGAGACCTCAAAAGAAGTATTTTGCAGAAAAAAGTTTTGTGTTTGTGTTCTCAACCTAGGCCCATAGGATGGGATACTTACTTCGGTGCCTTTATGTCTGTATCTCCCTAAGCAAACTCTCTCCTCTAACAAGGTACTTCTGTCATTAAAAAAAGCCTCTAAGTAGCCTAGAGAGTTGAAGAAGTATAGTAATCACATTCCCTTTGCTAAAGCTTTTTGATAGCAGTAATGTTTGATCTTTTACAATATCTGGAATATGGATTATAAAAGAAGACACTAAAGAAGCTTGTATGAATTTTCTGGTTTGGTGCTGTTTTGTCATATTCCATCTTTAACATGAGAAGGGTTTTTTGATATGAAAATGCACCCTAACATCTTAGAATTATAGAATGGCTTGGGTCAGAAGAAACTTTGAATATCATCTAGTTCCAACCTCCCTGCATGGGCAGGGATGCCTCTCAGTAGAAAAAGCTCCTCAGAGTCCCATCCAGCCTGGCCTTGAACACTGCCAGGGATGGGCCCTCAACAGCTTCCCTGGGCAACCCATTCCATTGTCTCACCACCCTCACACTAAAAAAAAAATTCTTCTGTCTAGTTTAAATCTGCCTGCTTTCAGTTAAAACCATTATTACCCTAGGTTCTGTCACCACAGGCCCTACTAGAAGGTCTGTCCCCACCTTTCTTGTAAGCACCCTTTACATACTGCAAGGCTGCTATAAGGTCTCCCCAGAGCTTTCTCCAGGCTGAACAACCCCAGCTCTTTCAGCCTGTCTCCACAGCAGAAGTGCTTCTGATCATATTTGTGGCTCTCCTCTGGACTCACACCAACAGCTTCATAGTCTTCCTCTGCTGGGGGCTCCAGAACTGGACAGAGCACTGCAGCTGGGGTCTCACAAGGGCAGAGTAGAGGGGGAGAATCATCTGCCATGACCTGCTGGCCACGCTGCTTTTGATGCAGCCCAGTATACAGTTGGCTTTCTGGGCTCTGAGGGCACATTGCTGACTCATTTTCAGCTTCTCAGCAACCAGCATGCCCAAGTCCTTCTCCTAAGGGCCATTCTCAACCCATTCTCTGTCCAACTTGTACTTGTGCTTGGGATTGCCCCAACCCAGGTACAGAACCTCACATTTGTCCCTGTTGAACTTCATGAGGCCGGCATGAGCCCAACTCTCAAGCCTGTCAAGGCCCTCTGGATGGTTTCCCCTTCCTTCCAGTGTGTTGACCACACCACACACTTTGGTGTCATCAGCAAACCTGCTGAGGATACACTCAGATCCACTGTCCATGTCTCCAACAAAGATGTTAAACAGCACCAGTCCCAGTACCGACCCTAGAACACCACTCATCACTGGTCTCCATTTGGACATTGAGCTGTTGACCCCTGCTTTTTGAGTGCAACCAATTCCTTATCCACTGAGTGGTCCATCCATCCAATCATATCTTTCCAGTTGAGATTCCAGCATGTCTTGCAGTGTCAAACTGTTTGCACAAGTCACATAGATGGTGTCAGTTGCTGTCCCCTTTCCACCAACAATGTGACCCCATTGCAAAGGGCCACCAAATTTGTCAGGCACAATTTGCCCTTGGTGAAGCCATGCTGATTGCCACCAACCACCTCCGCATTTTCCCTGTGCCTTAGCAAAGCCCTCAGGAAGATCTGCTCCATGAACTTGCTGGGCACAGAAGTGAGACTGACTGGCCTATAATTCCACAGTTCTTCTTTTTTCCCCCTTTTGCCAAATTGCACTTCCTTAGTTGGTTATAGACCCGTGAGGTAATGATATAGCAAGGATCAGTACTTTCAGAGGGAAAAAAATACAGTATTGCATGGAAGCTTGTCTGTAAGTCTCATGAATGGATGTATTGAGTTACTTCAATATGTCATTAGAATCTCAGAAGTATAATCCTGTTAATTATTTGAATTGCTGTCCAAAGACTTCAGCAGTCATTCAGCACTGAGTTCAGACAAACCCACCCTTTTTTTTAGGACAAGAGTAAAACCTGTCAGATGATGGCTATGTTTGGAGTACTTTTTCACAGGCAAAAACCCCACACCACAATACACCTGTAAAAAATTATAGAGTTTATTTTTCATCTGTTTCAATAAACTACACTGGTCTGAAAGTAAACAAAATACCAAAACATTAGTTCTCTGACATCTTCAGCTCTCTCAAAGTGAAACTATAAATTTAATGGTTATTTAGATGTGGCATCTCTAATTAGAGAGATAATTTAGACCAAAGATTCAAAGAAATTACAGAGAAATCTGCAGATCATGAAGCTGAGTTGTGAAAATATGTCATAGGGAAATCTGCAGGCATAGAAAGGGTTTGTGCTTCTTAGCTGAAGTTCTCCAGAGATTCCAGTTATGATTAAAACTGCAGTCAGTGTTCCCCCAAGATACAGGCTTCTGAATGACAGTGTGAAATGAATGAAAAAAGGAAAGTTTGGTTTTAACTGGAGAGAAAAAAATAGGCAGTGTTTGTTTACAGAGGAGCCTCTTCCAAGGAGATCTAACTGATAGTAAATTATCTTAGAGTTGGCCAGGTTTCCCCAATTCAAAAAACATTTATAAAAGAGCATTTATGAAGCAAAGTGACAGTACAGAAACAACGTGTAGCAGGTTATTTAACTTGGAGAAAGGTTACTGCACCTGCAACTCTGAGGAAGCAGTTAGTCTAAGATGAAGTGTGAATTGATGCAAAAAAGGGTTTTTTTGTGACTTACCTCATTCTCCTAGCTTTTTGCTTGTACTCCAGTTGTCATTCAGGTAGGAGGAATAGGGTGGGGTTGTTAAAGGAGCTAAGCAAGAACAGTGTTGTCTTCTAAATAAAAGATATCCAGGATGCTTTTGTGCCTGGGATATTACCTCTTCAACTCAACTTGGTGGTTGCCTTTGTGGGGAGGAGGCTGTTCTCAGCCCTGCAGATCTCTCCTGCTGGTTCATAGGCCTTCCTCCTGTGATCCAGCTGAAAGGATGAATCTCCAGTCTGAAGGGCAGACTCTCCAGTATGTGGTATTGCATCTTCCATTATGGGTGGCAGCTAGGCTAGACAGCCAGACATTCTCAGTTATGTGTTAAGTTTTGGTGACTGGCAGATGGAGGGAGAGCTACTGTGGCTGTTTCAAAGAACGGTTAGTACACTGATGGGTCTTTGTGACAAAACAGATTTATCATCAGCAGGAAAATTGGAGGCAGTTCTGTAATGGACATTAAAGACAGGGCTGTCAATATGATCCTGAAGAGAACAATTCTAGCATGAACAGGGTGTAACCAGGAGAGCAGTATTACAAGGAATGCTCAGATTTAGAGGTATATGGGCAAAATTATGTACAGTAACAGTGTATTTTTAAAATGCTTATAAAAATTGCCTTTTTAAAGTAGTTTCCCTGCTTTCTCTCTTTCTTTCCAAGCAGACTGATTCAACTAAGGCTCTCTGCAAAGAGAAGATGGGTCACTCCTTCATATGAAATGTTTCTGTCTGCAATTACAGGTCTAATCTGGCATCCTGCACACTCTCTTTTTCCAAGGACAAAGCTTTCCTCACTCCAAGCTCTATATATAGTGATCAAATTCTTGCAAATGATGCTGGGGAACTCCACTCGAGCAATGCCTGTCAATCTCTCAGCATCTTGGTTGCAACAGAGAAGGGAATTCCCCAAATGCTCAGCCATCTGGGGAAGGATCTTGATATGCATGACATCATCCTGGTCCATTTCTCTAAAAAGAGTGAATTTCAAAAGAAAGATTCAGGATTAAGGAAGAACTTTGACCATCCATAATAAAACAGATTAGGATACAGAAATTCTACCCGTTTCACACCCTTGCAATACACCCAGAACTGAACATCCAGGTCAGCTGCAGAGACAAAAATAAAACCTTGCTTCACTGATTGGGCTCTCAGCCTTTAAGTCCAGTCACAGCTGTGGAGGGAAGTTACTAGGGCTGTAGCTATCTCTTCTTCATAAACACAGGTGCTTGAGGTTTGGGAATGTCCCCCGTTAAGATATTGTCCAATACCAAAGGAGGAGTCACTAAGACTTCTTTTGTAGCCATAAGATTTTCTCATGGCAGGACAATTTTTTGCTTGGAAGCAGAGGACTCTCAAGTTTATGGACCTTAAACATCCTAAGTGCTGACAACTGGGTAACACCGAGGAAAACCTCTGCCCAAACTCAGTAGAATTTTGTTCCAAAACCTAAATAATCTGCATTTCAAAAACCTGCCTTACTCTACAAAGAGAAAATTAAGTCAGCTACAGTAAGCATGTACTGATGTTATTAAGCTGCACATTTTGAAGAAGATCTAAGGTCAGCCATACATTTTTAATGCTTTCTTATCCTCCCCCATCAGTTTTATTCATGCAAATGAGTAAATGCAGTACAGCTATCATTTATACTAATACACACAAAAGGAGAGTCATGTCCCAGTAAGATGACCACTACCGGATAACATTCTCTGATTAAATAAATACTAACTGCAGATACATCCTGAGGTGTCTCTTTTTTTCAGCCACTAGCAGTGCTCAGTGTGGAATATGCCCTCTGCCTTATGGTGCCATAATCTCTTTTTTTTTCCCCAGCACCAAATGAGAGTGTGGTAGGTCCTATTAGGAAAATAAAATAAATCAGGTGCAATAGGAATTGACTGATTTATGCCCTTCAAAAGTATTTTATTAATTTGATGACATTGGGTTGCTGAGGTTTTGAATCACAAGACAAAATGAGCAAAAATTTAATAAGATCACATGTTGCTAAAGGTTTGAGGCTTTGGATTTTTAAAGGAAGTCCATGCTCTTGTGTGGGTGACTTACATAACAAAGTCTGAAGCAATAAGTGACATTTCTGTCTGGAAGCAGAAGCAAACACCAGAATTATTTTTGTCAGATTTTTCTTGTTGGCTGACAAGTCTTATGACTTTCAGACCTAGAATCTGGTTTTGAAGTCCTTTCTAAAATGTTATACTGGCTTCTGCTTTGATTTATTCCCTTGTTTAATGTCATCATGGTGGTATTTCAGATATATCTTTAGAGAAACAAACTGGTCCATGAAACCTTGTTGTCATGAGGTAGCTGCCATTAATGTCTAAACTGTTACTGTCTGAATCCTATCAAGAAGATTTTGTATTATGTGTCATAGTATCTCATAAGCACTGAGAATATGATATAATATTTTCTCTTCTGACCTACAAAGTATTTTCCCTCTGGTCTTTGAATAATAAATCTTCTTGCTATTACCATAATGCTATAGGATTCCACAGCATAAAAGAATCCACTCTTCTGCACGGAATATTATAGTGCTCACATTAGAAAATGCCTCTTCTATTTCAAGAGCCCATAATTGGTTAGATGAATGCTTGTAAATGTCACCTAGTTATATCTCCTCTAGGAACAAGTAGTATCACATGCTTTCTGGTACCACATTACATTGTCTGACCAGAGACAAATTCCCTGTTGTTTGTTTTCCTTCTGGACTACAAATGTGTAATTTAAGCTTTAAATTAGGATCAGTACAGATTTTTTTTTCTTCGCACAACACTGGACAGGCTGCTTTAGAAATAATCAGTCCAAATAATGTAGGCTAAGCACAAAGTTATTTTGATGGGACTTTCACCTCTTTAATCATGGTTAAATAGCTTGCTATCTAGCTGTAAAAGTAAGGATAAAATAAAAACCTTTGCTGATTGCTCCTCACTTTCATTTCTGCTGAGTCACAGCACAGGCTTGCAGTAAGAGTTATTCTTGTAAATGGGGATGCTAGAGCCCTGTGGTTGAATGCAGCAGCTAAATAACAGCAACTGGGATTCAAAAGCTCCCATGTAAGGAACCTGCTGATGACTTTTTAGGTTGGCCCACCAGTAACATTTTATCTTTGTCCTCACATCACACACAAAAATGACAGGCTCATGAACAGCTGCAGGATCTATCGTGATAAATCTGAACTTTGCTGTGCAGCAAAATGTAAGAGACGCCAACAAATCTGAACATCTGGATCCTAAACATTGCTTCTGCTCCTTTGCCATTTATCAATACAGACAGGATTTAATCCTCTGCAACTAGGGAGAAACTATATAAAATAAAAGGTTTGGAGCAGCTAGATCCATAGGTCATAAATCTTCTTCTCTGGAACTGATTATATCAGACAATGAAGAAGTTTAACTAAACATCAGGATCCAACGGCTAGACTTGTGATTTGTGCACCACACAAAATTATCAAAAATAGAACTAAATGAATCAAAAGTTTAGAAAAGCAGAGATGCGTGAGAGTTTGCTGAATTTTAATAATAAGGTGTTTTCTTATTCAGAAAAGTATTTTTGAAAAGGCACACTATTTCCATGTAACACATCCCAATTTTCACTTACTTTTAAAATAATAATTTTCACATCACTTTTAAATCACACTTCTATTTCATCAGACTTGCCAGAGGATAGAAAAAGCAAAATACTGCAGGGAAAAATATTTCACTTACTCTTTCTACTTGCAATTTCTTTTGTGGGCATTAGAATAAGATGGAAAAAAAATCCTGAAGCAAGGAATAAAATCTTGTTTTAACAACATGGAGACCTCAAAATGTGTGCCAGCTCAGGCCTCAAGTGGAGGCAGATGTACCTCCGGAAGTCAGGACTTTCAGGTGACGATACATCACTTGAAGGCTAGGTGGCCACCAAAGCTGCCACAGGGGCTGGATTAGGTCCACTCTGGTGTCATGCCTGAGGTTACACTCCTAAGACTGATCTGGTTTAAAGCTAGGAGTGAACACAGCCTTCAGGAAGGTTTTAATGCACATTAAACAAGTGCTCAAGTGAAATGCTGAGTTCATTTCAGCTGCTATCAATCTTTGTGTGTGACTTGTTGCAAATATTTGATTTAACATTAAGGAACATTTGACAACATTGCGTTTACTTACTGTATTTTAGGGAAGAATCCAACATTGTAAGATCTCAGTAGCAAGGAAAAGGTTTGCTTCTTTGTTCTTATTTGGGGGGCAATTTAATGGGAAATATTGGCAAAATAATATTTACATTTTGTTATTTGGCACTCTATCTTCTGGATTCTCTGCCCATATTGCAGATTTTGTGATACCCCCCATATTCCAAAAAAATACAGCTTAACCAGAAAGCGTTCTCTAGAGTAGAACAGAATCACAAAGTGTGCAACTGTAAACCCTGGGAACATAGCACCACCTGAAATAAAAATAATTTGGATTTATGGTTTCGTATTTTAGCATTTTAATGTTCTACAGAATCACACAGTATATTTGGAGAGGGACAGGGAAGGGACACTGTTAAGTAAATTTGCCTCAAAGAACAAGTTTTTCACTGTCTGAAATGCTCAATTTATCTAATTTATCTTATTACATTTTTTGGGGGGGTTGGTTGGTGTTTGTTTTTTTTCTGTATTTGGTCTCACTGAAGTTTTTTGTGCAGGATTGCATGCATCCAGCTGCAGGCCCTAGGGGAAGGGGCATAAACTGTAAAGAAATCCTTTGTGGGGGGCAATGTGTATTGTCTTGCCTGTTCTTCTCATCTCTCAGTAACCCTTCCTGCACAGCAGTCCAGTCGTCCAAATTAAAACCCCGTGCTGAGTAAGTAATACAGTTGTTTCCCTTTGTAACCCAGAGCTCTCAGCAGAGGTGAGGATTTGGTGAGGAAGAGCAGCTGGGAGATGGCAATGTAGCAATATCATAACTCAGATCAGGAGCAGCTGATGGTTTGTCAGATGGCAGCCCCTCTTCCCATCCCTGCAGTCTGCAGCACCAGCTATTGCTCATCCCTGGCTTGTCATTCCATTCATTGCCAGCAGATAAACACATTAGCTTGGCATTTCTGCTCAAATTAGCATCAGAGAAAAGGTAATATATTTCAATTAGTATCTATCTTCATTTTACTAATTCATAAGGATGAAGTGCAGGCTCCTTGCAGCAGTCTGTGTTTTGAGCAGGTCTATGGAGGTGTCACAGTGCAAATATAACACTGATTTAACATGTTTAAAGCTAACTTTCCTGCTTGCATTGGTGACTGTTTTAATGCATTCTTAAATTCTAGAATAAAAATTACATGAGAACTTAAAGTATTTTTGAAAATATGTGTGGCTGCATGGTCAGACTGTATGTTTAGTTCAGCTAATGATCTTATAAACAGTGTAGGATTTCTTGTCTATGGAAAATTTCTGATTTAACTTTTGGCTTTGAATTGAAATGAAAAGATAGATTTTCAAGGTCTCCCCTGAAGTAAGAATTCAAGAAAATATTATTTTGAAGTATCAAACAGCTCTTTTGCAAGTATTTAATCTGATAAAGTAAGGAGCTTTGTTTGGAAGAGTTTTAGTCATACTAATGAAGTATTTAGTCAAAATGAAGCACAGTGAATCATATGAAAGCAAAAATTCTTCTCATTACTTTTTTCTAAAAGTCTGTATATTCCTATGGAAAAATATTCAACTTCCCAGCATGTTTATTCTAACGAAAAAAAAATGCTGTTCAGAAAAATTTCAGTGAATCCTACTTTCAGAATTATGTTTAGAGTATAATATAGGAATACTTACCCTTCTGCTGCTGGACAGCATGGAAAGGATGGGAAGTTGATGTGGATGAGCAGTTTTTGATTTGAATTATAAAACGTCTTGGAACCTGCAAGAGGACAGATAGAATTCTGTGATGAATATAAATCTTCTGGTCCAAAGCTGAAAGCGTATTGTTCAGGTCTTTATCTAACTGGTTCTTGTGAAAAACTCAAAAGAAAAGATGATAGCTATTATGAGGTGAAAATTCCTGAACTATTAACTGATTCAGAATTTCACTTGAGTTGATATATTTCTAAATATGACCATTCTTTACTATTAATTCCCTTCAAATTCAGTTTGGAGTGAGGCTGAACATGCCTATTTTTGACTAAAAGGCAGAGGAGACTGTTGAAGTCTTTTTCCACAATTTTTTTTTCTAACAGTATTAAAATGAAATATGCCAAATTTGACATTTTAAATAATACTTGTTAGTAAGAAATGTAAATTTCACTGGAAGTTAAAAATGGTTTAATAACCTGAATATAGCTAAAATGTTTTCATTCAAAGAGATTTTTATTTTTTCCTGATTATTTCATCTCACTTTGAGAGTAAGAATGACAGAATCATTGAATCTGCTGAGTTGGAAGGGACCCATCAGGATCATCAAGTCCAACTCCTGTCGTTGTGTAGGGCATGCCCAGAATCACATCATGTGCCTGAGAGCATCATCCAAACCCTTCTTGAACTCAGGCAGTCTTGGTGCTGTGACTGCTTCCCTGGGGAGCTTGTTCCAGCACTCAATTGCCCTCTGGGTGAAAAACCTTTTCCTGTTATCTAACCAAAACCTCCCCTGATTCAACTTCCTACCATTTCCCTGACTCCTGTCTTCAGTCACAAAAGTGAAGAAATCAGTGCCAGACCCATCTCTTCCCCTCATGAGGAAGCCACAGACCGCAACGAGGTCACCCCTCAGCCTCCTCTTCTCCAGCCTGAACAGTCCAAGTGACCTCAGCTGCTGCCCCTAAGTCATCCCTTCCAATCTCCTTCCAAGAAAATCTCCACTGAACTGGATCAGCTTTTGGAAGCTGGATGCCAGAGGGGCTGTGGCTGGAAACAGGCTGCTGGGGACAAAGAAACCACTGGAGCAGAGGGGCAATGTTGATAACACGTGTCCAGAGAGGGTAGAGGAGTGGGCCGTAGAAATACACAATGAGAAAGTACCAGGCATCAACACAGGAGAGAAAAACTGAGGTCTTCTGTACATGAATGTCCTTTGCTCAGCAAGCAGAAGCTCTTACACAGCGAGTGGCAGGAGCTCTGCCCTGGAAAGCTGGACAGAGAGCTCCAGAGACAACAGAAAAGACAATCCAGGGAGGAAACGGACCAGAAAAGTGATAAAGACACTGCTTGGACTGTGACTCATGACAGCAAGGATGCCTCCTCCATAGGTCAACCATGATGGGTTTGTCAGATGAGATTCTTTTGTTTCTCACACCTCCCATTCTCTAGGATCTCCTCCCTTTCCAGAAAGCCATGCATGATTCACCATCTAGGTGAGGATACAACCCCTCTGGCAGTATCCTTTATGTGTTAAACCTCTAAAGTTAATTTCTCTTGTGAGTGGTTTACTGTCCATCTTGATCTCCTGTGACTAACTCCATCATTACTGGGGACACAACAAAATTTGCTTCCCACCAGCCTACCCATGGAAGGATGTGGTCTATCAGGCTAGGAAAGTGGGAAGGCCCACATCCAGTGCTAGCCACACCACTCCATCCCTTGTTAGGCTTTTCTAAAACATGATCTAACTTAGTAATGGATCTTTCCTATGAAAAGAGAAACTGTAGGAACCAGAGAGATGTATGAGCAGGAGTCAAGAGAAGAAGGCTTACAGCTCAGGGTAGTCACAGTGGTGGCCATCACTGGAACAGAAATAGCACTGGACCCTCTTGTAGAGCTGCGTCCATCATAATCTTGTCTGCCTTCCCATTCCCATCTCATCACTCTAACTTTGTGGGAAACATAGTTGCTATTGTCCTCCCAAAGATTTTAATTCCATCCTAGAGAAAAGTGCTGATGTTACAACATTGGAGTGGAATGGAATGGAGTGGAGGCAGGAGGTTACATGCAAATCCATGAAGAGCCAGGCTTTGTGAGCATTCAAAGCAGAGCAGCCTAAGAGAAGAAGATGAGCATTCATTAAAGTAATTTGAAGCTAACAGTTGGTGCCAGAGATGATTAAACCTACACTACGTTAGATAGTGGAGCCAAGAGTACACATCACCTTTTTAGTGATAGGTTTTTAAAATCTAAAGCTCAGGCAGTGTCAGGTGCCCCTTCCTTCCATATGCAGAATGGCTTGGCTTTGGGGAAAATGTTTTCTATTCTTTTGCCCAACATGCACACCTCTTTCTCTGTATTCTTTGTATATTTCATTAATTCACATTGCAAATTGTAATTATGGCTATTAATCCAAGGAATGTAGGTGGAGAAAGCTGCTGTGCCTTGTTAGATTTTTTCTCTTAAGTTAAACCTAAGTAAGTCGTCTAAATCTGACCTTTTCATAGCTGTGAGATTCTTTAATGTATATCCTGAGACTGCACATCTAGCAAGTTTTTGCTCTTGTCTGTACAAAGACCTGTTCCCATGAGCTCTGAGCAACATCAGCTCTTTCACTAGTGTCTGAGAGTCTTTTAAATAAAATGTACAGTTTTACAGAACAAGCATACTTGCTTTTGCTGCCTACTTCTACTGACATTATGCTGAAGATATTATTTATATTAGTTAGTAGTTCTACTATTATCATACTAATATTAGATATTTAAATGGTGCATTTAGTTAATGCAAATGCTTCATTATCATAAAATTTTCTAGAAATATTAGCAGTCCTCATGAATGTTCAAGTGAATAATAAGGAACTAGTACAGAGCAGCAGCAACATCAATAAAAGACAGAGAAAATACAGAACCATGTGTTTCATCATCAAACACTTCTGTTATTCTGTAATTTAAGCCACCCCAGCTGCAGCACCAGAAGAAATAAACATGGCATTTAGAGAAAAAGAGGTTCCTTTTCAACAGCAGGACTTTGCATATATTAGCACTCTACTTACAGAGTTTGACAAATTGGTTTTAATGCTGAACACATAAACATTTATTTTTTCAGTGCCATGGCATTTGGGGTCATTCAGGTGTAAATCAGAGATTTTGAATGAAATTATTATTTTTAGCAGCTTGTTATATGTTAGAATCAACTCATTTTATAGCTAGATCATCATCACCTTATATACACGTATTCAAGGCTCTAAACCAAAACATTTCATTCCTAAAGAATAAAATCAACAAGGAGCTATTAATTTTAGCTGTGCACTTCGGCAGAAAGAACACTGATCCAAAATCTCAAAATGGAGGCTTGGGTCTTTCCTTGGAATCCAAGTCTCAGCCATGACATAGAGAACTCTGGCTTGCAGACCTCAGGATGTGCTGTTTATGTCAAGGAGCTGCACTGATGGAGAATGCTAAGTAGCAAGAGATTTATATCCCTGTTTACCCTGAATTTCTTTGGTAGTTGAGTAGGGCACCCATGCAGGCTCTGTACACAGCTCTGAGTCATGCAGGCAGAAGCACTGAGACTTTTTTTCTTGAAGAGTTTTGCTGTTGAATCATGAGGAGCGAATCTCTGGTATCTAATCATCTGCCTGGAACATCTGAGCTGGAAGGCAGCAACAATAAAATCATCCGAACTTGATTGAGGGAGGTCCAGTGTGCACCTTGCTGCTCTTTTATTGGTTGATTTATGCTGCAAAACAGTTTTCTTGCAAAACAGATGACATTTCAGATAATTTATGTGTTGTCAGTGTGTTTGAATAAATAAAGATTTTTTGGAATCAAATGTCAAACTTAAAAAAGAAAACAACAAAAAATACTGTCTGAAGAGAAATTAAGTGGATTTTTATCTCTGATAAAACAAGCAAGTCAACAGAAAAGAACATTTCGAATCAATTCAAATGTTCACTTTTCCCCTCAGGTTAATTGCAAAATGAGAAATGTGATTTTAAAGCCAACTACAACATGCTTCTTTCTGAAGGCATTGGAATAATTTTTTTTTTTTTTACTTTTCTAACACAAAACAAGTTTTTAAAATGTAAAATCAAAATATTTCAGTATTTTCATTATTCAGATCTGCTCTCTTGTTTTGGCTGAAGCACATCGTGACAATCAACATGAAGTTGTGTATAGCTTCTGCCTCGCTTCTCAAAACACAAAATTTTATTTTTCAACTCCGGTTAATGGGCTGAGAGAATAATAAATTGCCCAGCACAATGCAAGAGGTCAAAGCACAACAGTAAACACCATGTAGGTAACACCTACTGTCCAGTTCCAGCAAAACACATGCAATTGTTCTTGAGTAAGTGGTCAGACTGCCTTGGGAACATTTTGTTCTCCCACTCCTATTTGCAAGCTGTGCTTTCTTCCCTGTGCTACACCTTCTGCCACTCACTGCAGCTTCCTCCTAAATCTCATGATGCTCTGTGAAGTGAAGAACTTGCCCCTTGGGATACTTGAGGCATTCAGACCAGCACTCTCGAAGGAAAAATGAGTGGAAAAAAATTTTAGAGAAACTAGGTATTGCACATTTTGCCTAGGAATCCTAGGTCAGCCATAGGAACAGGAATAGAGTAAAAAGTCTGTTCTCAGCCTGCCTGTTACACCTTATAACCTCACAATTATGTGTGGTGCTGTATATAGAATAGTGAAAGTCCAGCTCATATACAGATTTTAGGAAAAAAAAAGTCTTCAGATCACATTTTGATCAATCTCTTGAAAGTGTGCACTTTATTGAAGTGTTCTGTATTGTTCTGCATAGCTAAAAGGTATTAAAAACCTGTATGTGCCTGGCCCTTGGCACCAGTGTAGCACACGCTCTGCAAGGGAACAGTCAGCAGCTGACAGAGATGTTTCCTCAGGTCAGGTTTGGCCAATTTTTTTTTTTTGCTTTGCCATTTAAGGGTACTCCTTCAACATGGGGTTTAACATCTTGGGGACAAAGCTTATTTTGGAAGCTGTTATCCCTGGTTGCTTTAGTGGCTGACTCAGACCATCTTTGTGAAATGCTTGAACAAATTTAGCAGTTCCAGAAATCAGAGATCACTGAAACAATATGCCATAAAAAAAGCAGTAACTGCCTCATGCCTCATCCCACCAGCATGGTTAAAGCACACTCAAATTAGTAACCAGCCCAGCACCTTTTCAACTGGTATCGATGGAGATACTTTAAACCTTTTACACACCATAGAAAATTACTTCCATCATTAAAATAATTCTGTTACTTTTCCTTTCTGCTTTAACACATGCCACTTTTAAAGTCGTGAAATACAGTGCAAGCCTGCAAAACTCTGAGAAATAACGTAACCAGCTTTTAGGGTCTGATGTCTTCTTTTTCCTCACCCAACCCACTCACCAGTGAGTTTCTTAATGAATGATATCACATCAAATAATTGTGCAATCCTCTCTGATGTTAATCCCTTCTTGAGAAGAATAGTAGTCTCAATGAAGAAAAGCTCCAGTATTAGTAATGCCAAAGGTTTTTTCTTCCTTTTAGCTTACCAAGGGGCCCCACAGCCACAGCTCAGAGTTAAGGTTGAGATCAACAGCCAAGAAAGGAACAACTCAGCTGTTGTGTGGCACCAGGAATCAAATGAGGGAACAAGTGCAGCAACCTGAGAAACAAACAAACAAAATAAATAAATAAAAAAAACACACACAAAAAAGTCACATTAAATGTAACCCAAGGTGTTTACTTCCAGTTCATTAGCATTGCTAAATATAGATTCTGGGGTACTGGAAATTGTCTCGTGGAGATGCAGAACGTTTATGTCTTGTGTGCATGAGTTGGAGCACCTCTGTCCTCACATCTGTGACTTGCACAGGGACACAGTGTCCCCAGAAAGGGAACAGGAATGGAAATGAACATCCTTTGTTTTCCCCCCTCAGATTCAGAACCCTTCTGCTCAGGCCTTATGGTGTAAGGAAACAATCCTATTGTGGAGTTCATATTGGTGAAAGTTTTGCTCATGTTTCATGTTCTTCCTTGTAATACCACTCTTGGTGCTGAACGTAGTGTGCAGCAGCTCATGCCACCATTTTCAGTGCAAAGTTTGACTTAAGTACCTGCATAGATACCAAGAGACCCAGAAAGCTTGAAAGCACTTAGAGCTTTGGGAAGGGTGGGAGGAGTGCTGTTGTTTCTCACAGACTGTGGTACTGAAGAGACAGGATGAGGGACTAATCTAAATGAACTGCCCAGCAAGGCCACTGGAACCAGAAGGCTCTGGAGGTGTCCACTCTGACACCAAATGATGGCTTGGTACTATTTTGCATCAGTGCCCAGCAGCTCTGGAATACCTTATTCTTGCTGTACACTGCTCACTCTTTTATGGGTGAACTGGCAGCAAGGCAGCTCAGGGCTGAGTACCAGAAGGCTTGATCTGAAAAACAACTCCTGAAGCACTGGAGCAGTGGCATAGAGACATTCTAGAGAAGACTGGATTATTCTTCTGCTGTTTGCAATCCAGGTAGAGCAGCCTACAACCTGAAGAGTGATCTGATAGATGAGGATCCTGCTGTGTCTTCCCCCTCCTTTTGTGTATATATATATGAAGTCTCTAAGAAAAGTAATAAGGAAATAGAGAGTATTGCATGAGTAACAGACAGATGGTATTCAGCTTTAAATTGCTGTTATGGTAAATCCAGCTGGTGATGTGGAAGAGATGATCTCCAGCCACGGATTTTTACTTGAACGTGACTCATCTTCTGAGGCTCCATTCCCAAGCCAGTGAAGCCATGCTGGTAGGGTTGCTGAGGGTTGCTGCATTAGCAAGTAATACCATCCTTCCCCCTCTGGTAGTAGAGGGACAGAGCTCCAGCAACATCTCCTGATCAAGGCTGGTGCCAAGATACCAAGAAAGCAATGACAATCAGGCAGCATTTTGATTATACAGGCCAGGGTGAGGAAAACCTTGTGTTGAGGAAAACCATTGCAGTTGTTTCCAAAACCTCTGGTATTTTGTAAAATGAAGGACAGATTATTTCCTGCACAAGCAGAGGCCCAGCTCTCTGTTTACCACTGAGTCATCAGCTGAGCATCAGCTTCATCAATCCATGTATGCTGCAGCCAGTTAATTCCACCTCAGCAGCAGCAGTTCCCTCTTGCTGCCAGCTAACCTCTGGCTCAGAGACTTAAAAACAATTTTGCCACATTGCAGGCAGGGAAGTCCTGCTGGTTTATGACCAATTCTTACTGCAACTGAAGCAGCTTATGAAAGCTTTTATGCACTAATTGTCTTCCAAATTGTCACTGTGAGTATTTGGTTTGAATTTTCATTCAGGATTGGATCATGAGCTGCAGGAGATAGAAGAATAGGCTAAATCAGTTTCTGCTTTGAAAGAACGATTTATATTTAAGGAGTCTAAGTGAGGAACAGAAAAGCAACCACACACTGTGTCTATCTCAGTAAGTCTCTAAAATTGAGACTCAGGTACAAAGGAAGGGTATCTAAAGGCAGCCCTCTCTTTCTAATTATTCATCATCTTCATTCTCAGTTTTCATAGTAGCTCACTCACTGCTCACTTATAACAGAGGCCGAGTGGTTAATTATCAAATGATGCATGCCTGGGCTCGGGGTGAGCTGGGGCTGGAACTGCCAGGAGATGGGAAACAGCTGCTCAGTGCCCATTACCGTTTCACTGCCACTTAAGGGAATTAGTGCAATTAGCAATTGCCAGACAAGAGGAGATTTCTGAGCTGACAGTTTCATACAAGAATCCTGGGAAGCCAATTTTAATCTTCCCAAATGTAAGTTTTTCTGCAGAACAGAACACTGGGAGCAGATCCTGCCCCTCTTAGAGCGCTCAGATATTTTTCTTGGAAGAAACCCTATGCTCCTGTGAAACAGTTAGCAGGGGTCTGATTCAGCTCTCATTTCTGTAAACATCCAAGTGTCTACAGCAACATCCCAAAGTTAAGGATTACTGTACCAAATCCAGATGTCCGGACTCATGCAAAACTTTATGAAGTCAACAGGAATTCTTCTGTGGATAAGGCAAGCCGCAGCTTGCTCTAGATGGATGTAACCAGAGCCAAAGTGTACTCTCGGTTACACTGGCAGGAGTGCAGGAAAACTCCATAAAGTTCCAGATTTACAGTGGATTGACTGACAGCAGAACATGTCCCCAGATACTAAAACTTAGCCAAAGGAACCAACTTGTTTAAACATCTCGTTGGAAAAGGCCAGCAGCACACCTTAACTTTTGACCTTTCTTTCCAGCTGTGACTTCTGTTTAGCTTTTACATCTGTCAGAAGTCCAGATTTTCCCTTTTCTCTCACCATACTAACACTTAACAATTTTTGTTCTATTAGCACAGTCTTTCTTTCTTTCCTATTCAGGATACCATGGATACCTAAACAAAGGGAAACTAGATGTAGCAATAATTTCTATTTTTTAATGTGTGTTTGGAGGAAAAAGTTGACTGCACAGTGCATTACCTGTGTGCTCCCATTTCTCTCATTGCAGTTTTAACTCACATCCTGCTGTTCTCTGCCTTTCTGGATGAGGATCACAGCTCTCAGTCATCACCTCAAGCCGGGGGCTCTCTGCTATAAGTTATGGAATTATCACAGGGACCATCCATTGCACCAGCAGCAGGAGTGACCCATTGACCAGGTGCCTTCTTAACCCCCAGTCAAATGTTTATGGGTAGTGCATCCCCACCAGTGCAAAGTCTGGCCCGCGAGACTCCAAAGCCGGAGGAGGCCTCTGGTTCCTTCAGAGCAAAAACTTCAGTGTGAAGCAGATGTTTCCAGGATGATTCTGTTCAAATCGTAGCTTTCATTTTTCACCATGTACACTATGTTACACTATTTAAAACTGAAGAGATTTCTCTCCAACAAGGTGGAAAAAGCCAGAAAAGCTACCACCACCCCCAGCCCCTAAAGCTCTCCTACTTAGCACAAGTGCTGGGACAGGTGATGTTACATGATAATGGCCTCATAACATGACTTATTGAAGGTCTTTATGTCACTCACACCAGCAATTTTGCTTTTGCCTCAACAAGTCCCCAGGACCATGAGATCATCTTTCATAACTGGACCCCAAAGAACCTCGGTGCCTTTCTCTGACACACGCAACACTTTATCTCTTTATTCCAGAGTATAAAGGATCTGTAAAAACCTTGATCAATGCATGCACCCTTTTTGATACAGAAACTTCACCTCCTGCCTATTTACATTATAAGCTTTTCAGCACATCAGATCATAAAATGCTCTGCTCTGGTGATAGAGATGGTGTTTTTCCCAATGTCATTCCATCATCCCCATTCCTGCTAGAAATGGCATCTCTTGAGGGAGCCTGGCTGGCTGCTCAGTGCCGGGTGAATGTTGAGAGCTGTGGGGCACACAGAAGCCAGTCTTGCTCTGCCTGCACTCGGGAACAGGGAACATTTATGGAGCTGCATGGATACACAAGTCCACAGTAACAGCAGGAACAGGATCCCAGCGCCTGTGCCAGCGGGCATCGTGCGGAGCAGCTCCAATGGTCCCTGTGCCAGCAGCACTGTGGGACGCGGGCACCCAAACACAGGGGTGCTGGGACAGGCTGCCTGCTGGGCCAGGTGGGATGCTTGATCCCCAAGGGAAGGCATGGAAGGCTGGGGCTCTTCTCCCCTCTCCTCTCCCTGCTAGAGCCTGACTTTGGGCAAGTCTCTTCTCTGTCCTCACATCCCTCGCAGCTTCTGTGTGCTTTGGTTGCAGGTTCTCTCTCACAGTGTAACTGGCCTACAGACCATTTAATTCAACAGAAAATGTCCCATTTTGAACTTTGGCTTTGGATTATTACCCAGGAATTTGCACCATGCCCAGAAAAACAAAGACCTGCTGGAGTGCTGACTTAAGTTAACTTATTTTCAATATAAGCTCTCATTATCTGTCCTAAAATGTCTCTGAAATTTATCAGCTATTTTCTTCATCCTTTAGGTTATGCCTAGGTATAACTAACTGCATGATTTTTTTTTTTTAATTAATTTATGTAGTTGTTAAAATTAGCAACAGTAACACATGAACTGTGATACTGTACCGGGCCAAAGATGACTGCTAATTATACTACAGTATTAAAAATAATTCTTTGTATATTGGGATTGACCAGGACTGATTTACAGTTCTAGGAAGTAAAATGATACACAACTCATCTGGCAGATGACTTTACCAAGGAGGTGTCACAGGCCCAGTCTCTATGGAGCAGGAGACAGCAGGGAAGAAGTGCTGCAGGGAAGTGTTGGATGTGTTCAGAAGGCAGGGGTTTGGAGCTGGGTTCAACCAACCACACTGAAAGGAATTACTATGGGCCTTCTCTACATACTGTGGCAGTAGTTTTGAATACTAATTATTTACATGTGCAGAGGATTCTTATGAATTGATACTATTTTACAGGTAACACCTATCAGTTACATTCTGAGGAAAGTGATTAAGAACACAAATTATTAAGTGCTGTCAGAAGAGGCACCAGCTATTTTTTCCACAAATCAGAAAGATGGGGAAGAAAGGATACATAATGACTATTACAATAACCAGTATAATTTCAGTAGCTGAGTAACGTAAAACCAAAAAAAATGTGTTCACAAAGACTCTGAAATAGCTGTAAACCGTAAGAAACAGTTTGATGGAATTCTGACAGCAAGTTGTGAATGAAAAAGAAAGGCTATTTTCAGGAAGGTTAAGTTACTCAGACCAAGAGAACAGTAAGTTGAACATTTATCCATCCCTGGTAATTAAAAAAAAAATATTTAGTTTTGCTACTTTCTACGTAAATCATTTCACTGAAGTTACAATGTCTACGAAATGCATGGAAACAGATCAGGTAATAAAAATATTTTCTTAGCTTATCATCTATGAATTTCAGTTTTGGAACACAACTGAAAACTGCTTTTTTTCTTTCCCATGCATTGCATTCTACAAGTCATTATCTTGCCACTGCAAAAGCTGATTAGTTTCACCATGCTGTTACTAGAACAATTCAATTATTCTCTGCTTTCACACTGAAAACTCTAATTAAAATACAGGACATCAAATTTCTTGCAAATACCTGACAAAACATTTGTTCATATGTATTTATATAAAATAAAACATTTTCTATGAAGAAAGCAGGTAATTCATAGGCTTTATAACAATTTGATTACTAAAGCATTAAAAATAATTAAAAATTTAAGTGCTATTTAATGACCTATCTTGCAATTAATTTGCAAATTATTTTAAATTTAACATTACATACAGAAACCAAATAATATAGATAAATTATGAAGTGGCACAACCGACTAGGGCAACTAGTGATTTTAAAATCTCTGCCTATTGAGATTGAAAACATTACAAAGGCTCCAGCTATCTTTTTATAAATCGACAAAGCTATTGTAGAAAACTAAATAAGAAGTTATGAAAGAAATTTTGTGTTGGTACAGTCTAAAATTATTCTGTCAGTACATCAGTGTGACACCAGGAGGCAGTGCCTTCTTTTCCTACATTGCTACAATAAATTCCAATTTAAGATTAATTTGAAAGCTGACAACTACACCAGGATTTGTTGAGAACCTGGCTGACAGAGATTCTGCGTTGCTACAGCTGTTCTACGGAAAACTCAGTTTTTTAGTAATCAATTAAAGTATTTTCTTCAAGAAAAACACACAGCTCACCTTCTTCAACATCAGCATCATCTGCCGAAGTGAAAGAAATCAGTGCAGAAGCAGCCAGTAAAACAGCAAACAACATTCTGCAAAGCACGTTCAGCAATCAAATTCCCTCTGCAGTCTGAAGTCAGGGTATCTCTGCAGACCTCTCTCTGTCATTGTCCTTCCAGCTCTTTCTGTGGTGGGAATGAAAGGTGGGATTTTATTCAGTCCAGTGGAAGGTGAAAACATCTCTCAAGATTTCATTCCTGGGTCATGGTTTTGGGCTTTAAAACCTCTCTGCAGAAACAAGTGCCTTGAAAAATATCCGAATGGTCTCTGGCGCCCAGCAACAGGAACCCTGAAGTGCAGGATCAGTGGAGGCTCAGAAAGCCTTTTCTGACTATTTTGGAATCTATTCCCTCAGGACAGGATTGAACCAACACCTTCCCGTAGCCCCACTCACACATTTTTCTCTTGTGCTCCAGCAGCATTGTGTGCCCTTTCCCAGGCTGAAGTAGAACTTCTCTCACTTCAGTCACTTGCTTTATCCCTTTGGTGTTTTATGTCCTTCACTTCTACTTTAGAAGCTTTTAATGAGATTTGTAAGTGATTCAGAAGCACCCACTTTTGTTAAGAATGAGTAACAAAAAAAGAAATACATGCTTCATGGGTAAAACAGAAAAGTGCTTTTGAACAGTGGTAGCTTGCTGAAAAGGGAAGCATTTCCCAGACAACTTTCAACAAGACAAGAGGACAGAGTCTTAAGTTGTGCCAGGGGAGATTTAGGTTAGATATTAGAAAGAATTTCTTTATGGAGAGGGTGATCAGGCATTGGAATGGGCTGCCCGGTGAGGTGGTAGATTCTCTGTCCCTGGAGGTATTTAAAAAGAGACTGGATGGGGCACTCAGTGCCATGGTCTGGTAACCGCAGCGGCAGTGGGTCAAGGGTTGGACTTGATGATCTCTGAGGTCCCTTCCAACCTAGCCAGTTCTATGATTCTATGATATCAGAAGCATTGAAGAAACTTTACAGGAAATGTCTGCTCATGAAATGCCCAATGACAGCATGGCAAAGGGAAGATTCCTCAGAACCCTCTGTGACATGCCCCTCTTCTGATGGAGCCGGCTCCAACCTTTGGCAAGATTCCTTAGCACTTGTTTCCCTGCACAACACAGCTGATGGAGGCTCAGTACCTTTCACCCTCTCTGATGACATGGAAAACTTCCCAAGTGGCAATTAAAGTCCACTGCCTTGCCCCTTCAGAGACACTTAGGCATTTAGAGCAGAAGTGATTACCTTTTCTTTATTAAATAAAACTTGTCAGTTTGTTTAAGGGAGGTCTGTTAATTGATGTTTTATGAGTTTGAACTCTTTCACAAATCCACAGCGTAAATTTGGCTAGGGAGTCCTATGACTGTTCTTAGGTGCACGCTAAAACATGCGCCACAGAGCTAAAACTCTTCAGTTTGTTCAAAACTCTTCTGTTTATTCAACTGCTGCAAAGCCCTATGTATTCATATCACAAGATTTCAGTAAGAAAATTACTATAATCTCAAATTGCAAACACACAAAACCATGCCATTCCATTCAGATGAACACTAGGTCCAAACAGCTTACACTTTAAATCTTTCACTCTTTGTTTATTCATTGCTCCTATCAGTGACTCATTCCTCCCACAGGAAAATCAGCAGAAGAGCACACAGAAGAAAGTTTTACAACTATTCCTGACATTTTCCCCTTGCCATCTCCGCCCTGTTCCCTCCAGCTCCATCCAGTGCAGGTTCTAGCTCCTCTACATCACATGCAACAGCAGCAGCAGATACGAGTGGATCACGAGGACTCAGAGATACTCCTTCCATCTCTTTTCTGGCTGGTTGTGAAATGCTTGGGGTTTTCTACCTCTGTATAAGGAGCTGTGTGACAAAACCTCTTTTCCTCAGATCTGCTTTCAAGACCTAACAATGGTGGCAGCAGTTGGCCCAGTATAATAGTTTACACAAAGTCCTACATTGCTTTATGAAGACATAGAAGATAAGAAGATAAACACATGTATGTCCTTTCTTTTCTGCTGGTCCCCTTCCTGTGTGGACCAGACACACAGTATGCTCTCTGTGGTATTTGAAGATGAGTACTATGAAGGCAGCATGCATTTAAGAGAATGTTAGTACACTATGGAAGAACTTGCATCATATTGATGCATACTTGCTGCAGAATTAAGAATGCAAATATTTTTAAACTGCCTCATATAAACCAAAACAAAACCAAAACCAAACATTGCAGGTAGGAGCTGTGTCACTATAGTGTCACTATTTGTCATTTTCTGAGTAAATGTCTCTTTGTGAGCCTTTACGTTAATAAACAGATCCAAAATTTTTTCCAACCAAGATTTCCCATTCGACTCAGTTGCCAAAGGGGAAACCCAAGAGGTATTTCCAGGAATTCTTGTTCCACTGCTCAATGTAGCAACATCTGGAAATTACACAAAAGCAGTCCCTCTAGAAAGACTTAAGTTGACTTCCACATTGCTTAAGTAAACCTCCAATTTGCTGAGACAGATCAGTAGGTGCTTAACACTTCAGCTAACCATGCCCTCTGTTCTCTCACCATTTGTTCTAGCATTATTTCAAAGCGTACAGTATGGAATACAAACTGAGACAACTGTATCTGTGGAAGATGAAAAACAAAAGATGTCCCAATTGGAGAAAGAAAACTATGCCAAATGGTTGTTTTCTAGAAAATGTATATGCTAATTAATCAATGTACCCCAAAGCAGACTTTTCATGAATGTATGTGAAGTACATGGTGGAGCAGTGGCCCTATATCAATATGCAACTTTAATAGTAATTTTATGTTTTTCCAAGATGACACACTGAATATGTGTAAGAATTTATACATCTTCTGTATTAGTACAGTACAAGCAATTTTAAATGGTTGCATGCAACTTAGTGTTTTAAGTCTCATTCTCTAATAAAACAGAGTATTTTTGTTGGAAGAGACCCACAACCATCATTTAAGTCCTAAACATCCCTCTGAAATTGTGGGGCCCAGAACTGCACACAGTGCTAGAGGTCAAGCTGCACCACCACTGAGCACAGGAAGATCATCACCCCTTTTGGCAGGCTGGTTATTCTATATGATGCACTCCCTGTGGCCCAGATGCTGCCAGGGCATGCAGCTCATTCACATTGAGCCTGCTGCCAGCCAACATCCCCAGATCCCTTTCTGCAGGAATGCTCTCTATTCGCTCTTCTCCCAACTTACACTTGTGCTCAGCAATATGCTGTCTTAAGGGCAGAATTTCTACTTGTTAAATTTCCTCCCATTAATCAGAGCCCAATACTCTAACTGGTCTAGATCCTTCTGCAAGTCCTTCTGTCTCTCCAGAGAGCCAACACCACCTCCCACTTTGAGCAGCATGAGTGAATTTGCTAATGGTGTATTCAGCTCCTGCAACCAGATCATTAAAAACATATTGAGCAGAACTCACCCTAGAAATGAGCCCAGATGAACACAGCTGGTGACTGCTCACCAGGCAGATGTAGACACATTCACTACAACCCTCTGAACTTTGCTTTTCAGCCATTTCTTTAACTTGCACACCCTCAACTTACTCATCCCACAGCTGGATATCTTGTCCCGAAGGTTGCTGTGAGGGGATAGTATCAAAAGTCTTACTAAAGCCAGAAAAAACTTCAACCACTGCCTTCTCTTCATCCACTGAAGTTTACATTAAAAATATGTAGAAATGTGGAACTTAGGACTTCAATTCATTACTACAATTATTCAATTGTTACTTGTTCTTTCTTCCTCCTCTAAAGATGAAGACAGTTGATGCACTTGTGATAAGTGCTTAAGGTGCACTTGTTGAATCCAAACCCTACAGAATTTACAACTGAAAAGCCTCACTGATTGCTGCTCAGTGATTAGATTAGCAGGCCCTTGTACGTCAGCTGTACAATATAAAGCCAGAAATAATAATAACAGACTGAAGTCCAACATTTGCTTCTACAGTGGTGAAGAACAAGAGTAAACAAAGACATTGCAGGTACAAAAAAGAAATTATACCAGGCTAAAATTCCCTTTAGTTTTGGAAATTTTCTTCTGACACAAACTAGTTCTACTCTAGCCATCTTATGGATTATGACTCTTCTACTCTTCCACTGAGCACACAAACATTCTTTGTAAGAAACTGAGTGATCTAGCAGTGGGATCATATGAAAGACACAGAGAAAGATAGAAAGAGGAAGAGACAAGGACGTCTTGGACTTCCTTTTTTCTCCATTATGAAATTCCTTTAACCAACATTTGTAATCCATAATCCTGTAAAGATCTTGTTTCAGACTACCAAAAGAAGAAGACAAGAACAGGCACACTAGCTTTGCAGCCAGCCTTTCAGTCTGTGGAAAAGCTTATTATACAGATTTTAAGCAGAAAGTCTTTAGCTTAAGCTTCAGAAAAAGGTTCCATTTATAGCTGGGAAAACCCCCAAGATTTTCCTTTAGAAACTCATTCCTTGGGCAGGCAATAAATTTGAGGGCTAATAGGCACTAAATGTTGCAAAGAATTACAAAAAGCAGTAAATTACAGTTTGGTTTCTTTTTCAAAATAGTTACTGAAATTTAGTCTCCATATTTATTATTATGTGAAACTTGAAGGATCTGTTTTACTACTGAAAGGCTATATATACTCCAATGGTTCAACCTTCCACTTCCAGGAGGTGCTCTAATGCAACTTGTGTACACATTTTCATTTTATACCTCCAGAGCTGCAGGTCCTGGAACTCCAGGTCAGTCAGAAGAGCAGCTAGAAACAAATCTCTGGCATTCCATGCTGTTTTGTGAGCATAAAAAAAAGCATTAAGTCAGGACTAAAGAATCATGCACTGCTTGATGGAAAAGCTAAGTTCTTTCATTAGGAATACAAAAGTCACATTTCTGTAAATACTCAATGAAACTACGGTCTTCATATAAATAAGCCAAAAATTTGCAGAAGCTGGGAAACCTGATAGCAAATATTTTTCACTTTGCTTCTCTGTCTTCACATTGACTGACAACTACTATTTCCACCTCTAGTTACTTAAAATGGGAGCTGGGGAATGTAAACTCTGTGTGTTTCCACAGTTTTTAACAGAGCCATATAATTTCTCAGACTGAACAGTAGTTTCTTGTTCAATCAGATGATGTTGTACAATATTAAAATTCTCTGAGGACAATGGGGAAACTGGAATGTTGTTGCCCTCAGAGTTCCTGGAGTGTCTGTGCAGCATGATCTCCAGTACACTGTAAAATAATTCAGGCTGGAAGGGATCCATGGAGGTCATCTAGCCCAACACACCACTCACAGCAGGGCCAACTCTGAAGCTGGATCAGGTTGCTCAGGGTCATTTGAGTTCCCAGTCCATTCAAGGATGGAGATGTCACAGTCTCTGTAGAAACTGTTTGATCAATCTCATTTAAAAAGAAATCTACTTTCTATTCTATATGCCTTACTGCAAACTGTATTCTGCAAAAAGTTGTTTCCAAAACAAAATATATAAATGAGAGCAATACATATTACGTATATGCAAAATAAAGATACATTGTCTGTAAATTTACTCAAATAGTCTTTAGAACACAGTACCAAATTGGTCCAGAAGGATGACAAACTATAAATGCAAAACAAAACAACAACCCAACCCCCCCAAACTTCTTGATTCAATATTATTCACAAATTCTATGTTTATTGTCAGCACAGGAAACCTTGTTTGCCATGTGGCTAGGCTTAATACCCAAATGGTGCAACTCAAATGTAGCGTGACTGAAAACAGAACTCAAGCAGCTCAGTAACTGTATGGTGAATCTATTTAGCAGACGTGGTTAGAGTAAAAATTCTAAGGTGAGATTTTTTTAGAGGATTCAGTTTCAACCTCAAGTAAGTTTCCAAAAATACCAAAAACATTGTCTCCTGAAACAGTAAATGATGTAATTTGAGGGAAGTAGCCTGTCATGCATATACAGGGGTCTTTTAACACAAAATGTTATTTAACATCAACTGCATAACTGATTTGCTTCTGTAAAACCTTCAGAAATGATCTTACATAATTGCGTACACATAACCTTTGCCAAAGGCTTAAAATTTATCTTGTCTACTTTCATGAGTCTAAAAGTTAGCCTAGATTTGTTTTCTAAACTCTCTCCTGTCAACAGAAATGGGCTACATAGATCTCACATATCTTAGGATGAAGTTCTGCAAAAGTTCCATCTCTCTCTACAGATTATCTAGTTTAGACTAGGTGCCTAATAATTAGACTGCCTGCTTTATTTTGATCAGATTGCTGCATTTTTAAGGGGTAGGAGAAAATGTACACAAACAGCAAATGATTATAAAATGAGCAACAGCTGAACCAATTAATTTTTTAAAATTCTGTAACAAATGCATTACTTTTGTTTCTTTTTTAAACAAAGCAATAAGTTTCTCATGGTTTCAGGAATAAATGAAAACACGTACAGTAAGTTCAATATTTTAACTGAGTACCAGACCAACACACATACAAAAAGCATAATTTAATTATAATTATTTTGAAGTAAGCATTAACAATGAAATTTTTAACTGCCACAAGTTTTTATGAATATCTAAAAGCCTAATACAAATATCCAAGTTATTAGTAAACATTAGTCATTTGAAGTATTACCAATAAGATGTTCTGTAACTCTGCATTAAATACTAACAAGCCCTTTCTAGAAGAATAAGAATATTAATTTACAGTCATTCTTTCTAACAATTCTTTGTACAGTAAAAAAATTAGTGTTTTTTCTGCTACCCTTTCCCACCCAACCACCCAACACAGTTTGCTCTGAGACTGAGCTACTAGCCAATCAAACCTGATGGTAAAAATCCTCTCAAAGGTCCAAGATCTCAGTTTTAGCATCCAACTGAAATGCTCTTTGGGAATAAAATCCATGGGTTTGTATAATGTGCAAAGTGCAAGTTTTCTCCAGTGCCATCAGAAGTGTGTGCTGCTAAGTACTTCACCACAGAATAAGACAGTAACACAATCAAGACTTTTCAATTTCCTATAGCACTGTTACAGACAAATGTTACATGGTATTTACAGGAATGACAGATCGAGTGGATTATACACCTGTGCCTATTAGGTCAAGTAATTCCTGATTTCATTAGGCCAAACCAATGTTTTTATTCAAGTTCTTCAGTTTCCTCTGTAAAAAGGTCAGCCAAATCTGCCACTGTCAGTACTGAGGCTTCTGACTGTTTCATGGAGGAGCTCGTGTGGCTGTGGGAAAAAATTGCATCCAGACATCAGAGTGAGAATAAACTTAACCAACAAGCTGTGTACACTGAAGACAGACAACACTGTTCAGAATCAGGTAACTGTTCAACTTTGAAGCTCAGCATGAAAACACACTTTCTGCCAGTGAAAATACACACACCAATCAGCTACTTCTCTTGTATACTCCGAGTAAGATAAAAAAAATCCATCTGCTGTCCCTAACAGTGTTTAACACTGAACACTGCAAAGGCAGCAGGACATGGGATAATCTGCTTTGCTCTATTAACACTTAAGGGACTGGATTCATCTTTCAAGCATAAGGTTTGATATTACTTTCTAAACATTAGCCCTCATTGGATTATTCAACCACTGTATATATATATATGAATTTTATATGCAAAAGCAGTGCTACGTTACAGATCTGTAAACCAATTCAAATGTATTTTTTTCAAAGCTAAAGTTGAAGTCTTTCATAGCTACAGTCAAAGATATGGACATAAAATTTTAGTCTCTTAATTTGTAGCAGCCAAACTGTAGGAAAATAACTAATTTTCTTAAACTAAGACCTCCAACTAATTTGTTACGTGCAACAATATAGTTAGAGGTACAAACCTCTTATACTTTCTGCATAGAGACTGTGAATACCACTTTCTTCCCACTCCCAGACTACCACTCCATATAGATTTTGAAAATCTAAACATAGTGAAAACTGCTTACTGTGTGCACCAGAATGACTTACAAGTTAGCATCTAGACAACTCTTGCATTGAGTGCAAAACCAACCAGTGTGCCACAGAACTCACAGACAAGGTTTGTAGAATTTAAAATAATGAAAGGAAGAATTAATGTTCTATATCAAAGCTGGTAACATGCTGCTACTACAGTGTCAGTCTCAGTATTAATACATTAATTGCAGTGCTCTTATACTAATGGAAGCAGGTAATCTGGAAAGATAAATTGCAACACAATTAATTGAGCTTTTAAAAAACATGTACAAAATGTAACTAAAATATTCCTCAGTGAATCAAAATACCTTAAGTTCCAATTTAGGGGAGCCAGGTTAAAATATCAATTTTTCAAGCCGTAAAGCCTTTCTGTCAGTCAAAACAATGTGAAGGAAAACAGCTTAAGTTTATTATGTAAGATACACATACCTAACTGTAATGAAAGTATGGTTGAGAACTACTTTTTCATTTTCAGTGCAGTAACAATGTTTAAAAAAAAAAAAAAGCAACACATACCTTCTATCTACAGTTTTCAGCATAGTCTGCATTCTCTCTTCTATTGTTGCTTTTATCAGGAACCTATGAACAATGGTAGGTCTGAACGTGTTCAAAAAAAGGAGAGCAAGATTAGAAGTGAGCAGGTTATATTGTTATTGTGGAAGTTCAAAGCCACGCATTTGTCTCACACTAATTATTGTAAGAGTATTAAAAAAAGTCTCTGTATTTTATGACAGAAATATTACATGGTGAGAAATAACTTCCACTAACATTTAAGGATGCTTAGTGCCTCTCAGAGCACACACTTCCACTTGGCTGGATCACACACTAAATGGATATCAGCTGAATTAACTATAATTCTAAAGCAGATTCAGGGGAAAGTTGTGTTTTTTCTGTCCCTGCTACCAACCAAGAGTCCTCAAGAGCCTAGCCTGTCATTCAAAGAAATTACTTTGGCCCACTGGTTATATGCAATGTTTAGACTGCATTGTTACTAGTCAATCCAAAAGACAGAGCTGTGTATGGATAATTAAAGCTAACAATAATGTTCTTGAAGATGTCAATTATATATTTAAAGTGTCAGCAACTGTAGTCAGTAAACATAAACTTGTAAATACTACTAAGACATAAAAACCAAGACATCAATAAACAGAAAATGAGAACTCCACTCACTAAAAAAAACTTTAAAAAAAACAACTTCATAAAATTGAAAAATCACCCCAGGCTCCACAGTATAAATATTTTTCAAGATATGAACCCTTCAAAGTGCTTGGATAGTTTTCAAATCTTCAGCTGAAACTTTGTCAGATAACATTACACAGAGGAACTCTGGGAAAACACTGTGATTCATAGACATAGGCCTACCCAAAAGAAGAGAAATAAGTAAACTCAACTGAACTGGTAACAGATGCACCAGTGAAACTAAACAACTAGACCTAATTGGTGAGTTGCTGAGACCTGCAAAGTTAAGACATTTCTGGACATGCTTACAAACCAGAACTTCAAAATTAAAAACTAAACCATCAATGGCACACATAGAATGGGCAGCAGTTGAACTAGGTTTTTCAGGATTTTGAACTCAAGATGCTGCACTTTTCCTAAATGCCTAAAACCAATTTGCTGCTCCATCTTACCCCCACTGCACAAAAGAACCTCCCTAAAGTAGACATTCTGTGTTTTCAGCTAACTTTTAAAAACTTACTTTCATCTTTTGTCTCTTATATGAACATCTTTAAAAACGATTCCTATGAGTGCCTTCATCTCCAAAACTGAGAAGCTGAGTGAACTAGAGTTATTCTGATGACAGCATGCAGTTCTACTCTGGGTCATATCTAAATCCACTCAATGCAGTTTTAACTCTTACTTTGTTTGGCCAATACGATGCACTCTGCCAATAGCCTGTAGCTCATGTGCAGGATTCAGAATGGGTTCCACGAGCAGAACATGAGTTGCCTCAATGATGTTTAGTCCATTGGAACCAGTGTGAAGAGGCAGCAGCAAAATATTGATGTTGGGATCGTATTTAAATGCAGAGAGATTTTCCTAAAAAGTAGAGTGACAAAAGTTCCTCAGTTAAGAGTGTGGGAGATATTTCTATTTTCAAGAAACTACAGCAAGTACTACAGGCTCCAGAGTGACAATCATGCAGCCTAACTCATCCAGGACCTGTCATCCCCAGAACAGCTTACTTGACAGTTATCAGGAAGGCAAGAACTTCTTGTCACATTGATCAATGTGTCTCATCTTAAACATACATGCCAGTGCTTCTGTCTCAAAAGCGAATGTACTGTTCATCTCCAAAGGCTTTAAATTGTGGCTTTTTGCGTTTATGATTTTCAGAATCAATGAGATCAATGCTTCTGCCAAAAAAATATGCTGGTCTTTCAGTTTCTCAAACAAAACAATGAAGTAAAAGGATCTGTAATTTTCACCCCTCTAAATAATTTTGAGAAAAATATCCTTTATGTACCTGAAATTTACTAATTCCATTGATCTGGGAAAAAATCATGTTGTTGTCATACAAAGCTTTTGAAATTATGTCCAACACATCTTGCCACTGGAAAAAAACAAAACGTAATCAAATAAAACCACACAATACATGTAACTCCGTATTAAAACCAGCTATGACAACTAAAATATACTGATTAATTACCCTAAGAAAGAGTAGATAAAAGGCCTTTCAAAATACTATCATTTGTAGTTTTTAAAATGAGAAAAATAAAAAGAAAAAGATGTGTGCCAGGAATTGAATCTTTCATAAACCTCAGTAAGAAATGCAATTTAACAGATCAGCTTGAATAAAAGAAATTGGTAGCCATCACAAAATCAGTTTTACAATATATCAAAAGTATCGAGATATTACATTTTAAAATATCTAGAATTTCTAATGCTCCCATGCAAATGCATCTGCCCTTCAAGGAAACAAGCTTTTACATCTGTTGACTACAATCATTGTTCATGTCCCAGTTACATGAATTGCTCTACAAATTCTCAAAACAATCAAGTGGCTGTGCAGAGTGATTCAACAGTTTGGTAGCTAAACTAATTCCTGAAAATAGTATGACCACTTTACACACCCACACACATTTAAAAACAAGACATAAAAATGGTGATTAATACCGTTGAGAAAACCAAGGATTTAGCCCCCGGATCTTTAAATTGAATTTTCTTCAGTGTTCGGACCACAGCTTCCACTTTGGTGGAGTGGCTTCCCTTTGAAAAGTCAAAGAACTGCATTAGTAAAGCAGGATATTAAACAACTCCTTCCACGTTTATTGCTTTATTCAATCGTATTATCTTAGGACTCCTACAGATCTCACACAGATTTTAAATTAGCAACCTGAAGGAGGGGCTGGTTACCTACCACTGAACTGCTTTTAGACCTCCCTTGTAACTGGCACAGGATCAAAGGTGCATTATAGCACATCCAGAATATATATAGCATTATATCCAGAATGGATGGTCCGCACGGCACCGTCACTCCAAATATGCCAGTCTGGCCTCCTGAGGTTTAACTTGGTGGTACAGTTTTCAAAGAAAACTTCCAAATACACATTCAGTTTCCCTCCCTTTGTACCTCTTGAAAACTGGCAATGAAAAAATCTCCCTAAAACCTATTCCTGTTGGTTTTGTTTCTGATTACGGCAGCACCAAACTTACGCTCACTACTATGAATCTTGCTAATTGTATTTACATCTGGCTAAGGACATCAATGGTTACAAGGAAAGTTTCTACAATCAGTGATAAAAGGAAAACCAGGGGGAATGTGGGCCCTCTCCGAAGGCTAGAGCACCTCTCCTCTGAGGACAGAGGGAGAGTTGGGGTTGTTCAGCCTGGAGAAGAGAAGGCTTTGGCAAGACCTTGTAGTGGCCTTCCAGTACCTGAAGGGGCCTACAGGAAAGTTGGGGAGTGGTTTCTGTGAGTGTGTGTAGTGACAAGACAAAGGGCAATGGATTCAAAATGGAAGAGGGTAGATTTAGATTGGGTTTCAAGAAGAAATTCTTCTCTATGAGGGTGGCAAGACACTGGCACAGGTTGCCCAGAGAAGTTGCCAATGCCCATCCCAAGAAGTCTTTCAGGACAAGTTGGAGAGAACACAGAGCAACCTGGCCTAGGGGGAGGTGTTCCTGCCCATGCAGAGGGGTAGGAAGTAGATGAACTGGTAGAGACTGGTGACTGGTGAAGGGACTCGAGCACAGACCCTATGAGGAGAGGCTGAGGGAGCTGGGGCTGTTCAGCCTGGAGAAGAGGAGGCTCAGGGGAGACCTCATCACTCTCTACAACTCCCTGAAAGGAGGGTGTAGCCAGGGGGGGGTTGGTCTCTTTTCCCAGGCAACTATCAACAAGACAAGAGTCTTAAGTTGTGCCGGGGGAAGTTTAGGTTGGATATTAGAAAGAATTTCTTTACAGAGAGGGTGATCAGGCATTGGAATGGGCTGCCCAGGGAAGTAGTGGATTCTCCGTCCCTGGAGATATTTAAAAAGAGACTGGATGTGGCACTCAGTGATTCTATGATTCAAAATAATAAAAAAATGTTAAAAAAAATATTAAAAATTAAAAAATATAATTCTTGAAGGATGGCACACTGCAGTCAAAGCATTCTTCATATTTTGTATTTAGAATTATTTCAGTGCCTAATGAATCCATTATTTTCTTTTTTGTACAATTTGATTTCTGATCTACTTCCTTTGCCCTTCAGTCAGTAAGAAGATTCAGAGAAACAGTTCTTTAGGCTCTCTATTCCCTTCACTATGTACTTCACATAACAGCAGTTTTGCCTAACGTGTTTTTTTAAGAAACAGTTAATTTCCTTCCTAGTTCTTACATGCATAGTAATTTCAGGCTACCCTAGATTCAGCTGGACAAGCATTGTTTTATTTCTGTCTGCACCTGTCCTCTGAACATTGAACTAAATATGTTGGCTTGCTACAATGACAGATCAAATGTACTGAAGTTATGCTGCTTGTGGAACTGGTGGAAAAAGATGTCAGCAGTCTAAGCACAAGCTGGGAACCAGGGCTGGGCTGCTTGATCATTCATGTTATGCAGCTAAATGAATGCTCCAGAATACATGTAAGAAACTTTCTCTAGACTGTTTAATCAAAGGCTGCAATAAGCAGGACTGTTTTATTTCCCAATGTCTTCCACGGTGATTCCATTGCTGTGTCAGACATAGAAGTAAGCACCACCTTTCTTTCATGATACCTGTGTTGTACCTGATAGACATTAACAGTTTCCAAAAGTCAGATAGGCAATTAAGAATGCTTAATTAGTAGGTGTTACAATGGGCAAGGATGAATGCCACATTTGCATCTCTGCAGCAACTGATTACCAATCACAACTGCCTTCAGCTAGGAGATCTGAAACAAATTTTGGTATTTACTATTATTCCTGGGTCATTTATGTTCTTTTCTGATTTCACCTGTGACTCAATGATGACAATATTTGCTCATCTGCTATGACTCTTTTCTTCAGTGACATTTTTTGGACCTCACCACAGGTCTTTTTTTACCTTCAGTCTTCCTGTGAATCAGGTGTTACAAATATAACTTTATACAAGATCAGTCAGAGGAACAACAGCAAAGAAAACAGAACAATGAACATAGTGGTTCCAGTCTTTTTGGTCTAGTTTTTTAAAAAAAGAACTAAGTGTGCAAAGCTCTCCATCCCTCCACTTACATTATATTAGATAAACTATATTAGACATGTCACTGAGCTAGCAATTGACTAAAGCTTTGATTCACAGCAGGCAAGAAATTTCAATTTTGTTCTCAATATTTATAGAGGCATGAAACTGCTAACAGTACCCTTATTATTATGAGTTCTTGGTTTTCACTCATACGCATCAAGTTCGTAATTTTGTGAAATCCAGATTACTTACAAACATATTATCTGGTTATAATTAATTGTGGAACAGCACACATCAAAATAAAAATTACCCTCTAACGAACAACTTCTGTCTCAGATGAGAAGCTAACAATACCCACTGCAATAATGGCCAGAGACAAGAAGCTTGTAAAAGCTTCAACTTTTAACAAAAGCTTCAACTTTCAACAAAAAGACTCAAAACATGCAGGGATGCCAGTAAAACAGTTCACTCTCAGTATAAAATGCTCTTTTTTACAGCAGTCCTGCATCTAGGCACTAACTTAGGATGGCTACTGCTGATACAATGAAGAGCAAGATGTGTATGCTCTCACATACAGAGAGAGGGACTGAATACAGAAAGAGACCAGAGGAACTGAGAATGCTCAGATGAGAGAAAAGCTGAACAAATGCCACAATCTTCATATACACATACACAGTAAAATACTGATCTCAACCTCTGTATTCTATAGAAATCATATTAAGTTAGTTATCCTTTGTTAATGGTCCTCAAAGGAATGAGGTAGAATTTTTTTCCCTATTGTTTTGATAGCACATTCAATGAAGCCAAAGTATAAACGGTTAATTTTTCGTGATTGAAGAATGAGCTTTTCTCAAGACAACATGTGAATTCACACAGAATTCATGGTTTTGCTTTCTCTGCAGTTTTTTATGCAGAAAAACTTCAAGTAAACAATACAGCCCTTTACATGGGACAGAAGATGACATGCTCCTCTGTTTTATTTATGAAACTTAGTTACTCTATTTTTTGATGTAATTTATTAAAACTTATTTGAAAATTCCTTGTTCAAAACAGCGTTTTCCTAAACCCTAAGGAAATATTACCTTCAGAAACAAGCATGAAGTGAAGTCCTATAACTAGCACTTCAAAATACAGCCTATTTACTCCCCCTGGTGCCACACGCTGCCAACTACTTCAAATAATTTGTGTTAGGAAGCACCTTGTCATACAATGGAACTCCATTTGTCCAGAGAAGCTGACATAACTAGTGTGAACGTGGTAGCACTGACTTCAGTATGGGACAGCAACCCCATTATTCCCTCAAGGCTGAAGGAGAATGGCACAGACACCATGAAATTGTCAACACATTATCGTAATTTTTAACTACACTAACCAGATTAAAACTATCATTGGTATTATCCTGTATTATAACAATATTGTAGTTAAAATAGCAGTATCATCTAAATCAAAATATTACAACTATTTGTTTTCCAACTTTGCATTTTAGTTCAGAATCCTCCATTTTTTCCACAATTGAAATAAACACAGGTTTATGGTTTAATACTATTATATAAGAGATTTGTGCAGAGCAAAAATGCACCACGTGTTGTCTACACTGTTAAAGGCTCGTGGAGATGCTGTTTCTTCCTCCACAAATGCCTTCAGCCCAATGAAAACCCTCTGTTACCAAGAAAAGTAGATAAAAAAGTGCAATCAAGATGGAATTTCTGCACACTTAAGTCTAGAGGTTCATTAACTTCTAAAGGCACACAGTACAAAAAAGTTGCCCCTACAGATGAATTTAATATCTTTTGTAGTAAGGGCAAAGTCAAGCCACAGTATTTTGCTACATAGGAGATATTAAAATAGCCATCCACATGATATAGTGTAAGACTTGTATAAGTATATAGTATAAGACTTGTAGAAAATTACTTACTTTTGAAACTCAGACTCTCTCAAGCCATTTAACATTATCTAATAGGTCACTAAATTAAGGGAGAAGTCTAAGGTAGTACAAGGAAAAGACCTTGTCTCCTAAGAAAGGCCAAAAGGAATGAACTCCAAGTCACAGTGGAAAATGCAGCTACCAGTTGTCAACCAAGCTGTACACTGTCAGTGGAAAGGCTTGAGAAAAATATTGCTCAGGCAGGGAGCTGTTTTAAGACCAAAAGCCACTTCCTGATTCAACAATCATCTTTTCAGAAGATACATGTATTCGGTCAGTAAGGCTTCAACAAAATACTAGGAAGTGTAAGATGCAGATATGGCAAGAATCACTAATAGTTTTTCCACAGATTTCCTTTTGATCAAAAGGAAACAATCAAAAAAACCCAGGAAGAAAACTGTTGCAGAGTATTCATCTGCACAGTATCAACACTCATCTAGAATATGGGGAAGCAGCTTACACCACACAATTAGATACACTTGCAGGGAAGAGAAGAGAATGTCCTCAACATCACACCAGAGAAACCTTTCTCCAGAGAGCAAATTCATGGTCAACAGGTTCCAATGAAAAGCCCTGGTTCTGATAAATACTATTAAATTGTTTCCTGTTTTCTCTACTCTGATTTGATTTACTGATGAAATAACTTTGGGTCAAGTTATTGGACATGCTCATCAGATGTTAGCTGGAGGAAGCATAGATATATCTTCCTTCAGGTTTTTAATGTTTACTCACCCCTATTTAAAAAGTAGTCTTTTTTTCCCTCCTAATTATGGTTTGTATAGCAATATTATATAAATATGCAAAATGCAGAACAACTACTCTGCTTCTCAGGTAGCTCAATAAACAGTCATGATAACTAATCTTAAATTCAGAATCAGGATTTAGGTTCTCTGTCTAACAGTGAAGACTTACCAATTGAAAACACATTATTGTGATAGCCTTATAGTACAGGGCAGCTTTCCCAAACTACTCAAACACTGCAAAACTACACCTCCAAAAAGCAAAAACTACCACAACCAATAAAACCTAATAATCTGGATACAAACAGCATTTATTTCTAACCAGTATAAAATACCAAATAAATAAATAAATAACCATAAGTAAAGCTCAGCAAAAGCTGTCCTCCCACAGACACCCCAGGACAGCATTACTTTAACATGTGTCGTTTTGTAATCCATCTACAAGGCCCATTTAAAGAGCAGGTGTTAAAAAGATATCCTTTCTTGCACCATTTCCTTTCCACACAGATTTTTTTCCAAAGCTCTTTTTTAAGTTTTGAAAGGTAAGTTAAAAACAAACCTTAACCCAACCCAAAACCCATTTCACTTGGCAGGAAAATCCATAGCCTTCCTTGGGGAGGGATGCAAAAGCACTAATTACACTACAAGAATGGCCTGAATATATCACGTCCTATTCAAAAGAAAAATAACTATACTTCTTATAAACTAGTTATAAAAGTGACCCTTTTTATAAAACTACATGGTAGATTTGTCTGCCTAAATGCAGTATGCAGGAACACACAACGAATATGCACTGCTGAAAGTATTGGCCACAAAGCTCACATAAACAACATACCTTTACAGGAATATCATCATCCTGATTTGCAGTTTCTGCAGTGAAGACATAGGATATTTCTTTATGAGATGTTGTCTGCCTGCAAATGGCACATTTAATTGAGCTCCTGCGGGTTCCAACACTGTACTGTTCTATGATGATTGCTATACACTCGTTACAAAAACAATGTCCACATGTCAGCACAGCCCACTATGCAGAGATTAAAAAAAAAAACAAACACACCACAACAAAACAACACAGTATTAGTTTCACATCAATGCAAAAGAAACAATGTACTAATACACAATAAATTAAATACTCATAGAAACATGATTTTCATTAAACTCAGATTAAAATTGAAGAATTCTATAATTTTTAGTACTCCGGTTGCTAAAGAACATGGATTGCAAAGTTTTCCAGTACAGAAAGATTCATCATCCCAGTTCTCTGCATTTGTTGTTATTTTTTTTTTTTTTTTATTTTCCAGTTTTGAACTTGAAGATACTAGTCTTTCATTTCTATAAATGATTATTCTTAATTCACAGGTTAAGTGCACAGATTGAGTATTTACAACACTTAAAAAAATTGTATTGGCTTCCTGTAAAAGTCTATCTCTACGTTCATACTATATAAATATATATATACACACACTTTTTTAATATGGTCCTAAAAACAGACAACTGTTCTCTGTAAAACCACGACCATCCTTGGAAGAAGAACATAAAGGGCATTTTGGAAACACAGGAATACAGGAGGACACTGCTTCTCACTTATACGTGTCTATAAAGCTAACAGAACCAAAGCTACCTCTAAAAATCTGTACTAAAAAAGAGAGCCAATTTAGTAGGACTGCACAGAAGTCCTTTCATGTTTATATCTAATGCATGGTAAGTGAAGTATAAGCTATGGCTTTGCACTGTATTATACTGATCAGTTTTCATTAAATCTCAGTTAAGCTCAATTCCCACAGGTCAGCAGGTAAGTGGTAGGGAAAGAAATCCAGACTGGCAGTCTTTAGCTCTATTGTGTTTTACTACTGTTCAGGTACCTAAATTAGAAGAAAAAATACTATTGATAAGAGCAGTTACAATGAAACATACTAGTATACTACAAAAGATTATCTGTTTCTTAATTCTATCAAATTAAAAGTGGCAAAGAAATTTTTCTGACCAATGAAAGCAAAATTTTCAAGTTACAAAATAATGAGCAACACACATTCTTGGATCACCTGTCCTCAAAACACTTAAGCACTAATGTCAACAGCCAAAGGGAACAGAGGTGCTTGCAGCTGAGTAAGGTGTTAATCCAGGGCAGAAGCTGGATGGTACGTTATAGGAATGGGCTTATTTCCCCTGTTTCAATATAAAATCAGATTTTGAAAAATTTGACACACAAGTAACTCAGATCTGGGTAAAGACATAGTTTAAGCAAACCTTCTGACTAAATATCTTACCTGTTTTCCCAGTTGACGTGCACAGATCGGACATGGTTCAGGGTTAACACCCCCAGTAGTTTTATCTTGCGACTGAAAAAAAGTAAAAATGGTGTTTCAACAAATAAAACATATCCTAAATTTATTCCATCTTTAAAACAAGCTTCTAGAAAAATGATTTAATCATGCTTCAGTCCTTCAGATAGCACCTGAATCTACTACAGCTTTGAAAAATCCAGGTAAAATCAAGCTTCAAACAAGAAATTCCTCATACTTTCCATCAGCTTTACATTATTGTAAATACACTTAAATACGCTTACTTCTGCTTATGTGAGCACTATGATTAAAATAACATAATATAAACGTTTGTCCTTCTGTTGTAGCTCTTTGTAAAACAGCAAGGGTATGTGGAGACAGCCATAACTGTACAAGGGTTCTACTAAACAAGGCCCCGTTAGTTTTAATGAAAGTTTTAACCATCTAAAACTAGTTCATATTATTATACCCTGTAATTAAGCAAATAGCTGAAATATATAATGTAATGAGTAACTTTACAATATGCAATAACACAAAGAATAACACACTGTATTTCAGCATGTAATTGATCTTTACAGAAAGTGCATTTTCCTTAACATGTAATTTTTAAAGAAAATTAATGGTAGGTTTCTTCTACTAAGTAAACAAAATTCATCACTTTGGTTAAGATGAAAGAACTCTAAGCCTTACTTTCTCCAGATTAGTGAGATACAGAAGTTGTCCTAATTTCTTTTGAAGCTGTGATTTAGCAACTGCTTTGTCATTCAAAAGCTTCACTCGATTTTGCTCTACCTATGGAAACAGTATTGAAAACAATAAAAAAAAGAGTTAAATTTTACAATGAGGTTTAAGTTTTTTGGTTTTTTTTGGCAAACTTCTACTAAATAATTTACTGGAGAAAGATAGAACAGCTCGTTTTGTAAATTTAAGATATGTTTCTTTCCAGATAAAATTGATTATCTATTGCTTTCTTGTACAAACACAGTATTATGAATGGGCTGAAACCCTGGAGGTATAAAAAATTACTTTACTTGCATTATTGGTTCTTTCCAGAGACAAAAGCAATTTAAATTAATTCAATATTGTAAAAGCTTGAAATTTAATTCAGTTTCTCATCTATCATCTTATAGCCAAACAGACCCTAGATTCTACTGCTGGTTCAAAAAAAAAACCAAACAAAACCCAAACCAATGTGTAATTACTTTCTTCAATTAATTACTTTCTTCATTCTTCCTAGAAGCTTTCACTTTTCATTAACTTTTACAAAGAGAAAAACATCAAGCTAACTTCTTTTTACAGTAATTACAATTGGTCACGGTTCAGTTATTAATACTGCAAAGAGGCAAGCACCCCAGGAATGAAGACCAAACTAATGGGTGTGTCTTTTATGGTTGCAAATATAGACATTAATCTTGGACTTTGTTAAAAATCTGTTAAGCAAAGTGCTTTAATAGACATTTCATTTATATGTTTTCCTACAGAAAGAAAAGTAGCATTTTTATCAAAAGCTGCATCTCATTTTCAAAAAGGCAAAACACACACAAAGTTTGTTTTGAAAATATATTTCTGTTGGTGTAAATTACCATGTTATATCAACCTAGCAGTTTCTCCATCTTCCTGAACAGAAAGTGCCTCAGAAATTCCAAGATACTGAAAAAAAGATTAGTCTTTTAGGTTTTCACTGCTGTTTTTCAGTCCTTGTGGAAAGTAGCAATATGGGTGAGAAATAAAGTCAACCTAATTTTCCAGCAGCTTGAAAAACTGGGCAATTGCAGAGAAAGATCCCAGAGCCACTCACCTGCTGCTGGTAGGACAGCAGTCTTTTGGAAATATGCCAAAAGGCTGAAAAAAATATCAAACCAAGAGTTACAGGCTCAAAAAGGCCCATGCACTGAATGTCAAAACAAGTGAGAATTCTCTGCTCCACTAAGTTTTTCTGAAATGCAAACAGAGGCTTATTATATAGACCTCATACATAGATCTAAGTACAGATTTCATTTTGTAGGAGGTGGGTTCTTTCAGAAGAAAACCCATTTCTTTCCTGCCAAGTACTTTACCTCATGTGGTTCTATGATGTGGAGAACTGGTGGATTTGGTTTTGGCTCATCGGGGTGACGCACTCTCAGCCGCTCCGTGGCCATTGCCAGCTCATCAATAGCAGACACGTGATCCCTCAGCACCATCCAATACTCATGAAGTAACTGTAAGAAAATATACACATTTGTAGTAAGACTGACTTGAGCAGCCTTTATATTACCTCTGCCATAGTATGTATAATGTGAAAATCTTTTTGGAGTAAGGGATAGTATTTCTTTACAGTAATTCAGCCACAACACCAAAAAATTATGAAGGAAAACAACCAGGATAGGGATCATCTTACCTGCTTTTCTTTCCAGTCCCTATGAACAAGCATAAAAAGCCATGTCACTTGTTCTACAACTATTACATTAACTAATGCAACGAAAAATTCAGAAACAAAATGCCTTGCAAGACTAAGCAAATGCTTAATAAGGAAAAATGATTAAGCCATTTTAAATAACTAGCTATTAATAGTAAGACTGCTTCTTAAAGGTGAAGTATGTTTTAAAGAAAAGTTAACAGTGTGCATAGTCATGATAAAAGAACCACAAGCACAAGGTGAAGGTAACATCAGATGCAGTTCTCTCAGGAAAAAGTAAATTCCAACTTTCCACAAATGAAATAGCTAGAATTGGTAGTATCCTATACATATAAACTGACATTATTTTTCACTTACTGATAATACTGTAAAATACTTCTTCCAAAGCTTTCCTCTATTTCTGTATTTTATATAAAAAGAACCCAAACCAACTTCAGTGATCTTACTTAAATTCTAACAACTTTTTTGCAAATCTCAGTAATTACTAATTGCAGATTTCTGAGTTTTCAATTGTAAAGGTATTTCTACACACTCAGGTAGTAGTTGTTTATTTGGGGTCTTTTATCTCAAGAAAGACTACTGAAGCATTTTCATAGGGTAAGAACAGAGAATAAGAATAAGAATAAGAATAAGAATAAGAATAAGAATAAGAATAAGAATAAGAATAAGAATAAGAATAAGAATAAGAATAAGAATAAGAATGGACCTTTCTTCCCAAAACTAAACTAAGATTAGGGAGAGAGTTAGCTAAAATTACTTCTTCTTAAAAACAAAACAAAACAAACAAAACAACAACATCATTAAAACCAAGTAAGGCTCTTGTCAGTGTAAAGATTAATTAAAGTAACATTGGCAGTAACATAAGTTTCCTTTCCATGATACTACTAATTCTACTGCCACCTGATGTTTACTTAGAAATCCTAGAACCACCTTCAAATAGTTACATCATACAATTTCTTCAGTAAACTTGCACAAAAGTTCTCCAATTTGTATTCACTAATGGAGAAGCCTGGCTGCCACTTTTGCTTTCTCCTTCAATTCAGAGTTGGTGTGTATGAAGCACTTGTCTGAACTGGACAGTTTCCCATATAGAAAAAAACCCCGAGACCCCATATTAAAAGGAAGCCTGTGTGACTAAGAAGCAACAAAAAAATCTTCTCACATTTGTTTTCAGAGCATTTACATTCAATTTAACCACAAACTGTCTGTACTTTTTAATGTTAATAAACATTGTAGTTTGGGGTGAGGTGTAAAAGGCCAATTTCTGAACACGAATGCAAGCTTGTTCCATTTAAAGGTTATTTGTACAGAGTAGCAACCCTGTAGCTCAAAGTAGATAAGAACAGCATGGAAAACTGAATAGGTATTTCCAAGTCATGACAGACAGAATCATAATAAGCTGAGATACAAATAAAGCACAGAAACAGCTAATCATTATTCTCCAATCAGCATTTTGTTATCATAAGCAAGAGATCTGATTTTGTGGGAGCCACGCAATTTTATAAGGTGTTTCATAAATTTATCTATCAGATGCCCAAATGCTGATTTGTCATTTCGATAAAAAAGGTTTTGCACTGTGTTACAGCATAACCTAGCATTTTTTTTAAGGCAGCTCCAGATTAAGTCTCACTCCTAAGCAGCATCACCGATTTGAGGGAAGTAGGTGATGAGTAACCCACTTTCCTGAAAAACAGAAAGACTGAATTCTTAGATAACCTAAGATAAGGTAAATCACTCTCTAGACTGTCTTTTCTTCTGTGGACTAAAGCTACTAACAAATGTTTAAATTCTTGGATAGCATACATCTACAAGAAGTATGTTTACTTTTGCAAAAATCTCCAAGGAAAAAGCAAGTGACAATTTCCTAGACTCATGAAACAGAAGCTGTGGGAGAAAGATCACAAGGGCAAAAACCTTTCAAGGAGCAGCAATCTCCTCTTGATGCCAGATCACAAAAAATTGAATGTAGAAAAGAGTCATTAAATCTGAAACTAGAGCAACAAGTGTATTCTACTGAAGCAGAAGTCTGTGCTAATTAAAAAGAAGAAGTAGTTAGAAGAAAACACTTGGTTACAACTAAGCTGTAAGATAGGATGAGACCCTTGTGTGCAGCAGCTCTTCCCCCTTCTGCATCATTGGTGTGTATTCACTACAACAAAGCAGACACACAAGGATGCACAAAGAAAGCCAGAGTTTGTACTCTGTGTAGCACACACCCCAGCTCTCTCTAATCTAAACAACAGGAGACTAATTACCTAAGATTACATTTTGTAGTAAACAAGATCCAGGAAATAGAGCAAATAGAACAATAGTGAAAAGACACCTGCAGTTAGTGCGACACTGAGGGTAAACTGAATTACAGAATGGAACAATGTTAAATTTGCTCAGTTCTACTATAATCTGATTTGACTAAACAGAGGAACACATTCAATTATATCTGTATTCTTCCTTAAAAGGCACAACTGCATTTTTTACTGATTTGCTTAATAGTCAGTATAGCTTTTACAAACTCTTAAGTCATATATAAACCATTTCAAAACAAATCCTACAATAAGCATTGTGAAAAAGCTTTGTGTAGGCAAGGCCTAATATCAGGAACTTAAATTTGTACATATTCAGTTTAAACTCGTTTACATTACATTATATGGACTACACAACTGTTCTGGTCACCATGTCATTCACTGTACCTTATATTCCTTTTTCCATGCTTCAAAGAGTTCCAGAAATACACTGCCTTCTTCAGTTATTGTAACATCCATTCGGTGAGCTTTGGCAAAGGAGAGAAGAGCTTTCAAGGCACGTTCAGTTTCACTGGTTGCCCACAGTCCTCTGCTTGTGGTGGGCAAACGGTCATCGACGAGCCCTTCTTCATCTTCTATCATCTCCTCAAATATTGCCATCTGGCCTTTAACACTTAAGAACAAACCCAACACAACACTTTTCACTTTTTGCCACTTCCACAATAATTTCTACTTATTCTTCATCTATTTCAGCCTTCTAATACTTGATTAAAGGATAAAGCAAGCCAAACAAATATAAAGACATGGTTTATTACCTGATAATCCAAAAGCTTGCTTTGATCACAGTGACCTTAGGACCATCAATGAAATCACTGTACAGGCCATGTTGTCAGCTCAAATTCCTTAATATTTTTTGTAAAGGCTTACAGCTAAACTCTGATGCAATATTTGCTGGGTACTACACCATTTAAGAACATAAGAGGTACCCACTTCCTTCCTTCAAAAACAATGCTAATTCACAAACACCTTGAAGTCTCCTAATGATTCCAGCAATCATTGGGTAACAGACCTCAACATGTGAAGACTGTTCAAAACACGAAGATTTTTTTAATCTAATTTTGACATTGTGAAGAATATGAAAGATAAAAGTCAAAGAGAAAGCATGAAGAGGGCTGTAATCTACTCATCTCCATACTGGCCACTCCCTATGGTGGTGCTGCTATCAAGGCCACAAACAAGAAGTTGATGGAATTTGTTCATAAAGTTATTTCAGAAAACGTAAAGTAGAAAATACAAAACAATCCATCTTCTGGTTTTTTTTTTATAGTGAGAAGTTTATAAAGCTATGAACTTACGTATGAGAAAAGAGCTTCGACTCATATTCCGTGAACAACTCATCAGCCTTACAAAAGACACAGCTGCAATGAAAAATTGCGCTCAGAATTTAATCAGAAAACAATTCCTGTAATTCCCCACTCCAAAATATAAAACTACACAAATAACAATACAACAGCCTTGTGCAAACTTGATATAATAAGTACCAGAAAAAGATTTTGCAAGAATAAAACCTAAGTTATTGATTTTAAAAAAATCAATCTGTGATATCTGCAAATCATGAACACAGAAGAAAGACTTTAATCTCTTATTTCAAATGAAAGAAATTTTAATGATACACTTCTAAAGTATACTTTCTATTTTCAAGACATACTTGTTAAGTGGAAGTCTAACAGGTCGCAAATGGCAGATAGTGGCAGCCTCAATAACCTGCTTAGAGGGAGGGCCTTCCAAGTTTTTCACTGCTTCTCTTACAATCTTCTGGAACTTCTTCACTTCATCCAGCTGGGTTGTGAGCAGGTACTGAAGGCCTCTGCAGTCACGGAATCTAATTTAAAGAAAAAAGGAACTAAGTGTACACTGAGTCACCAAATCCAAACTTTAGTCAAAAATAGCTAGTAATACAGGACAATGTATGAAGTTCAGATCATAAGCAACTTCATTACTACTACATGTAATGTTAACTGTTAAAAACAATCCCACTGTATCTCCTGATATGATACCTGGTATTTGTAGAATAGGAAGACTCTTTGCAAGACTTGAGTGAAGCAACCGAATATTAGTAGAAAACACCAGCCTGCAACATTCTGGCCCACAACTCAAATCTACTACAGGTAAAAAACTGCTTATACTAAGCTGCACTCACATCTATTGGCCAAGCAGGTTTCCCATCCACTTGTCCAATTGACAATAGACTCATGCACCTATCATAAAAATATACTGCATTTTGCAGGTTAGTTTTCGATGTTTAAATTGTTAAATGGACACGACATTGAGCTATCTTCCCAAAACCTAGTTGTATGTCTTGAGTGCAGTGGGAACACAAACACCAGTTAAACACTCCCCATTTTGTCTTTTTCCTGTTTGCATCATTCATACAAGGCGTTCATATACACGACAGTATTACAAGACTGCAGTCCTACCCCATATGGAAAGCTCGATCCAAAAATTCTCTCTTCACAAGTATGGAGAAAAAAGCATGGGTTTAAAAACACTACTTAAGTTTGCCTTTTAAGATGACCTACTTAAGAATTAGGTATTTTAAAATAAAAAGTAAGTTTGACTAACCAAATAGTTTGAAAATAAATATAAAATGCAATCACAAGTCGGTTAACACTATCAACACTAGTGGCCAAATATACCAGATTTTTAAAAATTTGCCATATTTTACCCTGTGTTAGTTCTCTCTAACAGTCAGATAGAGATTAGCAGTTGTTGCTTCCACCACTAACACTTCATTTGACACAAATTAAGTTTTTATTGCATATGCTAGAAGAAATTAAAAAGGAAATGTTTTTTTTCTACTATATAAAAGAAACGGTTGAGTTGCAGATAGCTTTTCCAAAGTAATACTACCTGTAAGCAGTAAAAATGTGGAAAGATTCTTCCTTAATAGCTAATTTCAACTTAGGAAAAAAACGACAACCCATTTTTTTCCAGAATTACACTGGTAAGCATTTAGAGATGTGAAGACATATGAACTTCACATCAACATGCAAACAACTCTTATCTCAAATTTCTTTTGACCAGATTGAGAAGACATTATTCTCAAATAATATTTAATCATGAAACATTCAGACTCAAATGAATGGCTGAGGTTCAAAGGGATCTCTGGAGACTGTCTTGTCCAACAGAATTATTAAGAACCAAAAAGTAAGATATACTTAATACAGCAAGAGCAAGGAATTGCCAAGTTTCAGGATCATAATTGAGTAGTCTTACTGGAGGATACATATTAACGTATTTAATTAAAATCTGTGCATATTAACGTACTTAAATTTGCACTCATACATCTTTACAAACATTGTGTATTTATATACTTACGTATATGCATTTATAAAGTCTTTTTAGATATATTTTTACTTATATATAATTAAAAATCTATTTAACTAAAGCATGATCCAGAAAGACTGTATGTAAGAGAATAAGGATGGTTCATGTGTCTGAGAAAACTGCCTGAAGTCAAAATGTGATAGCACTCTCCTATGTCTCCCTTATCTGTGATGAACTTACAGAGCTGCAGCACAGAACTTAAATGGAAGGCTGGGAGAAAAGTGCTTATTCAGCATTAAAATGAGACAAAGACATCACTCAAAGGAGACTATTGCTTTCTACATCTGCCTTAAGTGGAAGGTACAAAGAAGAGGGGGCCAAACTTTTCTCAAAGGCATTTGGTGAATGGACAAGATGCAATACACAAAAGATACCACACAGGAAATATGAACTAGACAGGATTTAAGTGGTTTTTTTTTGGGCCCCAAATAAGTGTAGTAGTAGGCTTCACATAAAGGCTATGAGGCTATGATGTCTCTCTCCTTGAAGACACTCTAAACCCAACGGGACAAATCCCTCGGTAACCGAATTGGGATGAACCTCTGAGAATGGGCCTGGGCCTATAAACTGGCATTTGGCTTAGGTGATGTCCACACATCCCTTCCAATCCATTATTCTGTAACTGCACACAACAGCAGTGCTACTGTTGTCTCTAACATGAGAGCAAACCAAAATTCTTTGCTCAGAGAAACAGTGGTGCTATTTTATGCTGTTAGACAAGGATTTTTCTGATATTGTCTGCCTACCTTCCACTTAAGCAAGTCAGTTTCTTTTAGAAATTACTCAATCTTACTGTAATACATTTTGAATCTTTGTTGCTCAGTAGTTGCATGTTGACAGAAGACTGTAAAATCACATTAGATAATACAAAGGAACATTTAAAAAAACCCTTGTCTAGGAGAAAAGTGTAATTCTCCTGCTTTTCTTTCCAAGTCTTCTATCTAGTTATGCTTATAATTTTTGATACTTAATTGCAGCCCACATGCTCTGAAGCAAAAATGCTTCTTATTCAATTGCAAGTGTTAGCACAAACTGATAAGTGGACTTGAGCAGAGAGTCATATTCATTAGCCTATTTTAGCTATTTTCTTACTTCTCTGCCATGGAGAGCTTATTAGTCTGCTGTTTGTAGTTGCTGGTTATTTCATTTTGTACACGTTGAACAAGCTCCTCATCAATGGCATACTGTATTGCTGTCTGGATGACATCCAACCACCAAGGAGAACCTGAATGTATCTGTATACAAAAGAAGAGATTTATCCATGAACATTTAATAAACAACCAATTTACTTGTTGCAGCAGAGGCTTATACTGCACTTTAGGCCACACTTAAACAAGACTGGTAAATTTAATGAAAAGTGAAAGATGAGAATCTCCTTAAGAAAAATCCCCCTTCCTGTTTAAATGAATACAAGATAAAGAATTTTTCTGCTTTCCCATTTACTTCCACATCCTAAAATTGCTGTAGTAGACCTAAGATTCAACAAGACCACCTACACAGAATAACCACATAGAGATATAATACCAGTTTCCTCCTTTTTCTCAACATGAGAAGAAAGGATCATATAATCAGAGAAAGCAAGCTCTCTGTAAAGCTAATAGAGAAGCACCGAAGTGATTTCATAATTTAAAGGGTGAAAGTAGATGCAGAAGTTTACTTCCTCATGCATCATTTGCTCCCATTTCTTTCTTCTTTACCATTTTGATTGTGACAAGACATTTCTACTAAGGTGTTCATCACTACCTTAAGGATTTGCTCCTCTCTGTGAAATTTGTATTGTCATATTGACTAAACACAATTAAGCGTAAGCACAATGACTAAATGTATGTCAAAGAACAGTTCCTTTGAAAGTCATTCAAATACCACTTGATACAGCATGGAAATGTTTCAAGGCCAAAACCTGTAATTTGTTTAGTTAAATTACAGATGAAGCACAGTTAATATAAAAATCAAGCTTGGTGTTAAACTTTACTAGAATCATAACACCATGAACTTCTCCTTTTTGTCATCTGTTCATCAAGTACTGTGTGCCTCTAAGCAGGCAACACAGAGTATGTTTTGGGCCTGTGTCCAATCAGGCATTCAAAGAACTGCTGGAAATAAACACCTGGAGTTCTAGATAAACAGATAAAATTAGTATTTTTTCCTCAAAATTCAGAGACTAGATACATAAGAGGTACCTGCCTTTCTCTGGAGCTCCCGAATGGTCTGAAATACTGGCTGTAAAGCCTGATGGGCTTCTGCAACCTCAGCATTGGATTTACTCATATAATGCTGTCGAAGTTGTTCTGCCTGTACATAAGTGAGAATTTAGATTATGCACTACTCATATAAGGAATAATTGAAAATGTAAAAAAAAAAACTAGCTACCATAATGTTTTAAAATAGTTCACTAGCCACAAGCTACCTACTCCATTTGTAAGCACCATTTAGCATTCATTTTTTCTCTAGAATCCAGCATGTATTAGTAAGCCCAAAAAACATTTGAGCATACAACTACTATGAAGATACTAACGAGGCAATTTTGCTTTTGGATAAGCTCAAGCGACAATATGAATAAACCACACTACAGAAAGGAATTTGTTACTCTTCCTTCTTTGTACATTAAAATATGTTGTGTTGAATAAGTAAACAAAAAGATCTTAGGATAATCTCAGAACAGGACCATTTAACTTAACTACAAGTAAAACTTATCTGTAAAATAAAAAGAAAGGTTTAAACAACGTTATAAATTTTAGGTGCATCAGATACTTTGAAAATAAAAATTACTTCTGACAGTGAAAATGTTCTGCTTCACAGAAAACACACAGAGGGACAAAAAATAAAAACGTAGTCTTAGAAATTTATTTATATAAAAATTAACAATGTTTACCTCTTCTGCAAGTCGGCTGTCACGCAAAGTCGGGGGAATTCCTGGGTGCTTTGCTAACAACAATTCCATCAAATTGTGTGTAGAATGAAGTCTCTAAACACACACAAAATCAACAACAATCAAGAAAAAATACACTGCAACATCTGTGACAGGAAAACCTTAAACAGTAATGAAAGCTTACAGCACAAAATTAGTATTAATTTAAAACTAGTTTTGTTTTTTTCTCTATTACTCTGGAAGCATCTTATAAAGAAAGTAAACATTGTTTTTGTCATTCTACTGAGGTCAGAAAAGAAATACTAAAAGGACCTTCTTCAGCACCTCAAAAACAAATCAGTAGGAAAGTTTGATATCAACTCATCAGATTCTGTCCCATACTCACCCTCTAAATTTAAAAAAGCCCTTCACTATCACAGAAAATTACTTATCTCAAAGCATAGCCCTTTGTGAAGATCCTTCCAAATATTACAAGGAAACAATTTAATGAAAGCAAAATTAAGCCTAAGGAAAAAAAAAACAGCTCCCAGGAGCTTCAATGCTTTCTCATATTTTTCACTGTTCTGAAATAAAAGACAACCTTTTTATCTAGGTTTAGGGAAATAAACTTGATTGTTAATGTAAGGCAACTCTGTCCCTGTTCCCCAGGTTCACCCTAAAAATCCCAGACCAGAGACTCCTAAGATTATGCTGCCTGCTTATCTCCCAGAAACTCACACTATTAACTTTGACTATCATGAACTTGTGCCCTTCTCAATCTCCTGGATTCACTTCACCTTTGCCCTGTTACTACTGCAGTCACTGATGAGCACTGCCCAGCAGTAGTGTGCCATTATCTTAAAAGACCTCAGCCTACACAACTGGGAAGTACTCAGAGGCTGAGTTTTATTACAGAAAGGCAATATTAGGCAGTGTACAGTCTGGGAAAACCAAACCAAACCAAACCAACCTACTCTTTATTGGATAGCATAATCCAGTAAAACATCTTAATTAATAACCTTGGTATGAGCATCTTAAAAAGTTTATGCTTCTATAGATATGCTAAGTGAAAAATGCCTCAGGGAAGTCAAAAAAGAGGGGAAAAGATCAGAGAAGCATAATGGAGCTATCAGATAACCACATGCTAGATAATCAAAGTATAACTTAGTGAAGAAAGCAAAGTGAAGAATCAGACAACTGATCACTTCTTATTTGTTATTAACATTTTAAATATCTTGTTACACTTAAGAGAATTCTGGACAACTTTGAACTGATATTTCTTGAAGAAATATAAAGACGTTAAACACAATGTTTCAGTTTCAATGTTTGTTTGCTTTTCTTTAATCAGGAAAACATATTTGCATTTTTAATATAGTATTCAAAAGTTATTGACATACTTCCTGAAGAGAAAATTCACTTTGATTCCTTTTCATGTTTGATGCCCTTTCAGAGAACATCTTATACAGTGTAACAACTTTATTAATCTCTACAGTTTGGCATGTTAATATTACTCACATCACTTCACAGGATGCAATCCAGTGCCATTAACATGAACAGTCACAGACACATACACGTCTGGAGATTCAGCATGTTATTCTTATTGCAGAACAGCAGGTGGAGATAATACACTGCTTCTGGGATGTCACGAAGACTCACAAGTGCAAGCTTTTAGAAATACAGTTTTTTATTTTTGTTTTGTTTTGTTTTTAAAAAAAGTGAACATCACTGGAAAGATTCCTGTATAAACATTGTGATCATGACAGCAGGCTGAAAGTCATTCAGCACACCACCAGGAAGAAGAAAAAACTGACCTGTTAAATTAAATCTAAAATATTCCAGTTCTTAACTATGTCTCTTTACATTTGAATGCTCACTCACTTGCAAGGAATCTGTTTTAAGCTTTTCTTTATGCTCTTCAGATGATCGTAATACTTCTCTGTACAGCTCTGCAGCCAGTGGATATTCTCCTAAATTTAAAAAGTATAACAAAAACATACACATATTGTGTTGGACTCTAAATACACAAAGAGCCATGAATGGCTATCACTTAGTACATACTAGTGTGTTTACAGAGAGGCCATATATTATCTGCTTCTTTTCAAGCAAATATGTATTCCCTATTCCTTCCTTCTCCTCACTCCCCCAAATATCAAACCCTGGTAAAAAAACACAGTATTGAATTTCAGAGAGACTAAAGCAGTTTCCAAATCAAATACTTTTTGTGGCTGCAAGGTCTGCAGACTTCTTGATCTTAAAATAGTTATTCACAGTTTCATAAGTCCCAAAAATTTACATGTTGCCCTAAAAAAAGATAATCTACAACTCACTGCAGTGGGGCATTCCTAAATTCACACTGCAAACACATTATTCACTTTTCCAGTGAAAACAATGAAAGCTGTGTCATAATTCAGAAATGCAGAAATGATTAAATACATGCAGGGAGCATAACTACTGATGTAAGCTGCTAATATCACGATCGCTTCTCAGAAATTAGTTTATATAACTTAAAAAAATATAAAATTGAAGTTGCATATGGAAAAGCAGCAAAAAAAAAATAATCAGTTTTTATTCTCTTTTCTCAAATAAAAGAAATTTATTTAGCCAGTAATAGTCTTAAGACTCTTAAAACTTGGAGAAGTACTGGGACATGAAATGTACACAGGCAGGTAACAATAAAGCAAAAATCATCTTCCTAAGTCTCCACAAGGGTAACAACCCTACTTCAACAAGACATGTTGATCATTATATTGAAGCAGTTGCCAGCTCTAAGGGTGTAGTCCTGCAATATACTATAGACATTACTACTAACAGGCCCAAAGCTATATCCTGAATTTGCAAGACTTTAGGGTTGAGGCTTGTCAAGCCTCCTTTGCATTTTTCTTGACCTGCCTGGACCTTTTGTTTCACTTCACTGTGACAGCAATTTCTTGAATTCACTAGACATCTATAGCTATTTCGTAATTTTAATTTTAATTTTACTTTTGTTTATCTTTGCGTGGTACAATCACAGCTTCATATAGACAGCAGTAACAAGCAATTACTTTATGTAGAATGAGATATTTACAGGCCTAGTAACAATAGCAGAGGCCCTGAAAAGTAAGGATTTAGGATGCAGTGTAGAGGAGTGCAGCCATGGGATGCTAAGAGATGGTGCTCAGGTTTGGCTGTGAATAAGGAAGCCATGGCTATAAACAACTCACCCATCAAAGAAACGCAGACCTAGAGCTGGACAAAACTGGTTTTAGGGGCAACAAAGAGAACAAAGAAATAGTATGTAACATTCATAAAAGGCATCATATGTACACTAAATTTGGTGTTAATATGGAGCTGCAGACGGATCAAAGAGAAAGGCATAGAAGTGTGCTAGCAAACAAAAAAGATCTTAACTGGATCCTTGAGTGAGAAAGAAGAAAGGTGTTACTTACATACAAGGTGTACTTGCTCCTTGCAGATACATAAGGCTGAATGTAAGACTAACATTGAGGGGAGGTGGCAGTAATTTATAAACCAGAGCTCTAAGTCCTGTTTTCATTTTTCACTCCATGCAAATTTTCAATCTGCTTTTTAAAAAGCCCATTTTTGCTACCAGTGTACATCAGCAATATTTAATTTGTACAGAAGTCTTTTTAAGAATATAATTCTATCTGAAAAATTTCATGTCCATGCTCCAATCAAGTTCAAAGACTTGTTACTTAGCAAAGAGGCATTTCTTTCATATTTATGACTAGGGCATTTTAATTAATTACTATTTTGTTATTTTTGTTTCCCATTCAAAGCTTTTTTTTCTTCGTAGTGGAGACAAACTCTACGTTGACAGTATAGTTTAGTGGGCATCAACAGATTCTAGAGTCAGCATGGCAGGAGGCACAAACAAGGCCCAGAAAACATTACTGATCATTACACCTATCCTCTTCTCCCTTATCTAGAATTAACACTGGGTTTCGTTACAAACACTGTTTGAAGTGTTTCTAGTTTACCAGGATTTCATTGTGGCTTTTTCCATTAATTCAGAAAAGCTACTGTTTTCACGTGGTGTAAGTCAAACCTTAATTAGCTTACTAATAGGAGTAAAAATATAAAAATATGCTCGAGCCATCCAGTCTTACCTTTAATGATATGGATACCAGCTAAGCCATTAAGAGCACACACCAGCTGTCGGTGAGCTTCCTCGCACTCTGTTCGACACTTCTTCTGCAGAGATGTTAGCAGTTCCTCCATGGTCATGGTGCTGAAATGGAAACCAAATGGCTCAAATCTGAGACAAAGCCATAACACTAAAGAAAATGTCATGCTGTGCAGCATAAAAGAATGTTACGTGCATCCAACATAGAATCAGAGAATGGTTTGGGTTGTAATGGGCCTTAGAGATGATCGATCATGTTCCAACAACCCTGCATGGGCAGGGAAACCTCCCACAACATCAGGTTGCTCCAATGTGCAAACATTTGACATTTATTTCCTTATTGAAAAACAAACAAAACAAACATATCTGTCAGAATCGGGTTTCACACTCAGTCTGTCACGTGCAACACCTTAGTATCCATCAGCATACAAAGGTTAAAAGGTTACTGCACAATCAACTGCCTCTCAGTACTGTGTTCTTTAACATAAAAATTATGCTAACTACCCTACTGCATCCTATTCAGCTTCTGAGGTCAGACAGTTTGCTGTAGCATAGCTGCACATTCAACTCAAGAAGAGTAAAATTAGGCTTGTCTGAGAACCGTACAAGATCTTGCACTGTTCAGGACAATAAAGAATATTGTTTTGGATAAAGCAAGGTATTTAAGAAGTGACACAAATTCACCTTTTCTGTAATGGCAGAAACTCTCCTCGAACAGCTTGTGGGTGACAGCAGGCCTGCCTCAGCCGCAGCAAAGGGTACAGAATGGAAGTCACAGTCCTTCTATCTAGGCTACTAAGCTTCAGAGTCCAGTCTGAAATCTTCCTGAGTTTTGCCAATGCATCCTGGCAGCACACCTCATGCTGGCGATGATAGAAGTGTCTCTCCACAGGAGAAAAGTGAAGCCAGTGTACATCTTCTGTCTGAGGAGGGATTTGAATCTGCAATTAAAAAAGAAAGTAAGTAATACGCAAAAAAACACCACTGACGAATGTTGTTACAGAATTTTAAAACCCAAAACTCTTATTTACTTGGTCAATCACATCCTTCTTTGCTGATCTCCACATTATCTTGGCAATGAGGCTGTAGAGAGGCCGGGGATTCTTCCTACAATAAGGTCGATATAAAAGTTGGTCCCACCAATGTTTGACCCAATAGGGATCAATTCCAAGAAAAAGGACTAATCCATACAGATCTGCCAAGAAAAGGAAGTATTTCAGAACAATGTTTTTGTCTTTGTACTTCACAGTATGACTCAAAAAAACCCCTTGACTTTCATAGAGAGGTTACCAGATAAAGAAGCAACTACATTTTGGCTGTTATCTTTTACACTTGTTTTCCAGTCATTTCCTCACCAAAATAGCTAATTTGAGGAAGGGGAGCAGTTAGGGGAATGTGGGGGCTCTCTTCTTTTGCTAGCTGTTGATTTTCAATAGAACTTGCTGGGATATAACACTTTTTTAATTTCAAGTTTAGGAGAACAGAGCAATGAATTTAAACCTATCCACCTAGAGGGTAAGAGGCAGAAATTACATGATTGCATATGGTTAACTGGGTTTGCCAGGTTTTTCTAAAACAATACTACAACCCTGCTCAGTAGCATTACTTCACAGCCTGCTGTGCACCAACTGTTTGCTGCCCACCATCCTAAAAGGGGCTGCAATTTACACAACTCACTTTTTTACTAAGGCAGAAGAAATTAACAAAACACACTTTTACTGAGAGAATACAGCTTGCTAAATCTGCCCAGTTCAGAAACATACCATTTCTGGGGATTAAATTTAAGGACTGGAAAAAATACAGAAAAACATGTTTAAATGCTGCATGTGGATAATGCAGAAATAGAAATACAGGATGGTATCTTACAGATACTTCTCAAGCATTTGGTGGTTACATTCTTTATTTTGTTAGCTTTATGGTAATTGTGGCATTCAGCTGAGAGTCATAAGACATTAAAAAACCACCATAGACCAGGGGAAGAAAAATCCTGGGAATAATTTGTGTGCAGGAAACAATTGTTTACTCAGAGGTCCTATCCCACTTCATTACAGTAGTAGCAGCACAGATTCAAATTAGTCAGCAGTTTTCATCCCCTATGTGATTGGGGCTGCCTCAGACATGGAAGATAAAAAGACTTCAGCTCTGCAATTTTTATATTGATGCACTTATTGATGCTTTATACACGCTTTAGGTTTATAGGACATCAAGTCAGAGTACCTAATGAATTCATTTTAACCACTGGCTCATTTTAATGGTTCATTTTAACCACTTCAAAACACCACATTATCAGCACAAGGAAAAGCCACAGATGACACTGCTACATGAAATTTCACCTTCTAATCCTCGCTGCACAGGAGTGCCACTGACACACCAGCGATTGATTCCACTTAAACGGAGTGCCATTTCAGCAGCCTAGCAAGAGAAGATAGAACCAGTAGTAGGAAAGGAAAAATAGACTGGAACACAGTATCAACACTTATCTTTATGAACTTATCTTTAATAAGTATAAACATCTCTTCAGTATGCAAAATCAGCAGACCTAAGCAGCACTGGTACAATGTATTGTAAAAATGTGTGTGAAGTTATTGAGCTTTTTTGAAGATAACTGAAAGCTGGTAAGAGCCATACCATACTCACTTCCATGTAATCAAGGGCAATTAAGGGTTCACAAAAACCCATCACAAAAGATGGCAAACAAAACTGTGTGTAAAAACCTAAGCCATTATGTAAGCAGCAGTTTATTCTCCCTGTCTTGGACAAAAACACAGGACGAATACCAATTAAAATAATCTCCCTCTGCAGACTGCAGCTCTAGAGTTTGCAGACAGACTGCTGTCTATTTAAGCTTTTAGACCCAAAGGATATATCTATGCCTCTGAACCATGTCACCAAGCAGGCTAGTATCTTGTTTGAAACTACCAAACACTGTATACAACATGATGGCCTAGCTCTTCAAACTGTCAGTATAGATTATGTTAAGTATTTTTTGAGCTGGATATCCTTCACAGTCTGCCAAAATACCAAACAAGCTCCAAATAACCTGTCTGCGCTGAACACTAAGGAGGGGAGAGGCAAGTCTATTGTATTATTTACAATAAGCAAGTCAAAACCTTCTCATGTTAAATAAATGCATGACGGGAACACTGTACCTTTGCAGTAGTGCATTCAACCATTTGAGCTTCATCAAGGCAGATTCTCCACCACTCCACTGCTACCAGGGGGCTTGGGATGGCCATGTACCGCTTCTGGTTCCTGAAACGCCGCCCATCGTCGCTGTTGCTGTGGGGAATGTCCACGTAGTTCAGCTCGGTGCGGAGGACATCATACGTGGTGATAACCACCTCCTGCTCTGCCAGCATGTGTGGCTGCAAAAAGCCATGCTTCTTCACACCTTGGTACACCTACATAGATTTGTATTCGACAGCACAAAACCCAAGGATTAAGGTAAGAAGCACTTGGAATACAAAAGCAAAAACACCGGTACATGCGTGCTGTTAAGCAGTGTTTCTCAGGTGATATGAAAGCATTCATAAAACCTGTATTCATATAGTAGCGTGGTGGGAAATCTGTATGAGTAACACAGATAGTAAGTGCAATACAGGTATCATCACAAATGTTTTAGGCGTGATTACCTCTATCTTCACTAAACATTTTTTTTCTCTCTTTTGAAGAAAAGAGGACTTTGGTAGTCTCTGCAAGTTTTGTTGCATCAGTCATTTGCAAGATTAAGTACTTTGTGATGTTCTACAAAGCAACATGATGTGTCAGTGTTAACCTTTGCAGTCCTCTTACCACAGATCTATTCCTTTGTCCCCACTGCCCCCAAAGTTACTGGGATGATTAGGCAATAACAGAAGTACACAGCAAAATATTTCAGAGCCAGAAACGATACTCTGGGTAATGTTTTATCTACAAAAGGATCTCCGCAGAGACATGTGAAATAGAAAGCATACCCTAGTAGAAGCAATACCTGTGCATGAAGAGAATATTATTATTAACCTTTTGTATTGACATTTGTTCTACGATCAAAAGCATCCATCTTGTCTCCCTCAGAATTTTAAGCAAAACCCTTTCCAAAACATGTAGCAGTTTAAATTAAAAAAATGACCTAAACAAAACATTTTACTAGATGCTTCCCCATTGTAGCTTTCTATACCTAAAAAAAAAAATACAAATACATATCCTGAGTCCAAATATACTCACAATATCAAAATATGTTAAACATTGAAATAACGTGTGGTACAACACACAAAATATATTTTTAGAAAAGGAGTGTTTCCTCATCTCCAGGATTTTTAGCTACTAAGAACAATTATTACCAGAGCTACATATCAATCACTTTTGTCTCCTCACAAAAATTTCTTCTATTGCTTCCAACTTATTTCAGGAACCTATTTCAAAATTACAGACATCCATTGCACACTTCAAGAATTTTATCATCAGCTAGTTCTTACCACTTATCTAGATCTGTGTATTAATCATAATATTAAACTAGCTAAAGCTCACTTCTGACAGATAAAGTAATTTTTGTATCATTTTTTTAAAAGAGAGAATCTATATTTCAGTCTCATCTTCAAATAGCTACCATCTTTCATTCTGCACATTCATGATTATAAAAGAATGGATCACCTTGTTTAGTGTTTAGCTGCAACTACCTACAAACACTTCTGCCATCAGAGAAAATCAGTTTTGGTCCCTCAGAGTGTGACAAACTTTAATGTTCTGTTAATTCATGCAACTATAGGTAAAAATAACAGAATTAAGATTACCCTAGATAACCTCAGTTGATTTTTCCCCCTGTTTATCCCTTGATGATCTGCAAGATTTTATTGTTAATTTCACTGTTAACTTTACTTGTTCTTCCAGTAATAATCTCCTCTACTTTTGTGTATATGGTAACCATGTTTCTGTCATCTGAAATAAAGGCATACAATTTTTGTTCTGCCCCACAGTGCTACAAAAGAACATGTGCAACCAGGTCAATGCAGGTAACAAATGAAAAGGGGAAGAGAGAGGGGGTGGAGGAGGGAGAAAAAAGATGAGTATGTTCACTGAAGACAAGGGTTTTTTTGACAGTTTAAGTCTAATGATCTACTCCAAGTATTTATGAACAGATTTTCCGTAGGTTTATAACTTGGCCAAGTTCTGGTTGTTTTCACAGCAGCAGGAAAAGACAACCTGCCATAAAGCAAGACCTACCAATAAATCTTTATTCCTGGTTATTCCTTGTTCTATTACATAAAGCCATTAGAACTTCCATAGGTTAGAAGCAGTTGGAAGACTATAGATCACCCTTCACATGCAATGCAAAACCTGTTAACATAGGAAACTGCTTCTCTGAACGATCTGCACTATTTTAGCTTTAACTTTAAAAAAATAAAAACTGAATTTTCATTTTTCATTCAGCAACACTGCAAGCAAGTCTAGATGACTTACAGTTGCCAGTTAAAGAAAATCAAAACAGTGTCTTAGAATGGAAAGCATTAACATTCAGTATTTGAGCTGTTTTCCTGTTACCATGATAATGTATTTCTGACACTTTTCATCAAAGCAGGTACGAAACTTGGACTGTGCAAGTTTTACACATTTGCTAGTTGCTGAACTGAAGCTAAGTAGACTGCCCAAGCAAATGGCTTACTGGAGGCCAAGAATTCATTTATATACTGGGCATCTATGCAGGATAGCTGAAGATATCAGATATGTCTGAATACAAAAGTTTTCTCTCATTATCAGTCTACTACTACTACTGTTATTTTATTCAAAATAAGGGATCAACAGTTCTCCAAGCATTTCATCATTACAAAAATTCCTGTGTACTAAAAATACAAAAGACAGAGCTTGATTACATAATTAATAAAAGAAAATGGTTATTGTGATAACTATATTCATTAAAATCCTGTATAGCCATAATGACTACATGCATACTCAGTCTTATTTTTTGTGATAGAACTATTAGAAATCGAGAAAAAAGACAATGCAAGGTCACCAGATAAGCAACAGCCTAGTAAATATGGCAGATGCCGTAGAGACAATGTACAAGTTGTAACAGTCTTACTCTCAGTAAACACCAAAGCCCAAGACTTCCTTTTTGAAGCCTGAGAACAAGAATTGAAAAGTACACACTCTACCTGCTGAAACAGTGGGCTTTATCTACACTTAAAGGAGAAGCAACTTCAAAAGAGAAGCTTGAGTACAAATGTAGAGTGACACTTGACACTATGAACACAGCTTATAGTTAGGCCTCCCTGAGTCCCTTGGTAAGCTTTCAGAAAAACACAAGAGTCTTCTCTCTCAAAAACCACCTGTTGTGTCCACTGCAACTGTGTTTTTTTGATAAAACTTTTTGGGTTTTTTTGGCTAAACGTTATCCAGTCCACTGTATCACCCTCCCAGTGACCAACTAATAAGGAAAAATTACAGAATCCAGACAGACTTTCTGGGAAAGAAATGTACCATGCAGTGCAAAAGCATAAGTGTAGTATAGCAAGAAACGCAGAATTCTGGCACAGATGACAAAAAAATATAAACTTTATGGGACACAGAGTGTCAGACAGGAAGCCCCTAGCCTTGACAAAGTAACTCAGCAGACAATGAAGGTATATAATCTTACCAGAACTCGAAGAGAAGATGATCTTACATGCCTGTTGATCTCATCAACCCACTGATGACAAATAGAACTAGGAGAAATTATCAGAGTTGCTCCTGTAGAAACTGGTTTCATTGCCACAAGGCAATGGGGACAATAGAAGGGCTTGATCTTCAGGTTTTCCTCTTTGTAGTTGACACATTCTGCATGCTGCCATAAGTGACATTTTAGGCACTGCACACGAGCTTTATAGTCAGCCAACCCAAGCTCACCACAGATGCATTCAAAACGATATTCAGAGGTATTAAATGGAAATACAGAACTGGCATGTTGTACGCTACTGCTGGCACGTTCTTGGGAATGGGAGGCCTGGTCCTTTGGGATTTCCTGCTGAACATCAGATGTAGCTTTAGAAACATCACTGCTCACACCACTGGAGACAAGAAGGCTGTCATGCAAACCAGGAGACTTTGGGACCACAGCTTCCTGCTGACCTTTCTCTTCTTTTACACAGTCCTCAGTATCTGCTTCAGTTTTTCTGCTATTTTTGCTAGTTGTACAATAATCATGTTCTTCCATGGCAATATCCACCTGTAAAGGGGCTTTAAGGACATTTTCAGAAGTTACATCAGTACTTCTTGATTCTTTGGCTTGAGTTTTAGCTGTATTCAGCTGCTTCTTCTGAACGCCACCTGAAGTCCTTGCTATCTACAAAGTAAAATTAAGCAGGAATGTCAGACTTTCTTCTCACCTTTTTTTTAAAACATATAAACACATCAATACACAGATATTGAGATTTTATATCAACTTCCTGTTTGAGGTTTTGGTTAATGCTTCACAGTATTTAAATGATATTTTCACAATAAGAACAATACATCTGACAGCATCCCACAGCACTATTTTTAAAGATTTATGACAGATATAGTTAGCATTTTAGCCCAAATTGGACATACTTATGATTTCTGCTTTTTTGTTCATGAATCTCAAGGCAAATGCTGCCATTTTCTTCATTTTTATCAATAAGCCAGTGCCACTGAACTAGTGTACACAGGAAAAAGAGCTGAGGAGCACGCAAACGGTAGAAATAAGATCTATCTTTGCAACATTATTTGAAGTAAATACAGCAGCATGCTTTACCTGCTCTTTGGTTTTTTCTCGCTTCTTCTGTTCCTTGTATTTCTTTCCCAGCTTGAAAGATCCAGCCAGACCATGTCCTTTGACTTGCTCTACTACTTGTTCTGCAATTAGTTTTTCTAGAGTTCTTTTGAGAAGCCGTCTATTTCTCTGTATGTCATACCTATATGTAGCACTGATGTACTTAAATATGGCAATGATGGATGCTCCTTTCTTCACATTCATTTCCTTTACAGCTGCTAAGATCATCACTCGTAAGCCTATACATAGAATCACATTACAGCTCATGTAAAATGGAAGTTATTGTGAAGAATACATACTAAAACTCTAAACATTGTGTTCACCTTTAAAAAAAAAACACAAACCCCCCCCAAAAAACCAAGCCTCCCCATGAGGCCCCCAAAACAAAAAGGAATGAAAAAACTCAAAAGCCAAAAAAACCCCCCCAAAAAACCCAACCCCCCCAAAAAANAAGTTATTGATTAAAAAAAAATCAATCTGTGATATCTGCAAATCATGAACACAGAAGAAAGACTTTAATCTCTTATTTCAAATGAAAGAAATTTTAATGATACACTTCTAAAGTATACTTTCTATTTTCAAGACATACTTGTTAAGTGGAAGTCTAACAGGTCGCAAATGGCAGATAGTGGCAGCCTCAATAACCTGCTTAGAGGGAGGGCCTTCCAAGTTTTTCACTGCTTCTCTTACAATCTTCTGGAACTTCTTCACTTCATCCAGCTGGGTTGTGAGCAGGTACTGAAGGCCTCTGCAGTCACGGAATCTAATTTAAAGAAAAAAGGAACTAAGTGTACACTGAGTCACCAAATCCAAACTTTAGTCAAAAATAGCTAGTAATACAGGACAATGTATGAAGTTCAGATCATAAGCAACTTCATTACTACTACATGTAATGTTAACTGTTAAAAACAATCCCACTGTATCTCCTGATATGATACCTGGTATTTCTAGAATAGGAAGACACTTTGCAAGACTTGAGCGAAGACATTATTCTCAAATAACATTTAATCATGAAACATTCAGACTCAAACGAATGGCTGAGGTTCAAAGGGATCTCTGGAGACCGTCTTGTCCAACAGAATTATTAAGAACCAAAAAGTAAGATATACTTAATACAGCAAGAGCAAGGAATTGCCAAGTTTCAGGATCATAATTGAGTAGTCTTACTGGAGGATACATATTAACGTATTTAATTAAAATCTGTGCATATTAACGTACTTAAATTTGCACTCATACATCTTTACAAACATTGTGTATTTATATACTTACGTATATGCATTTATAAAGTCTTTTTAGATATATTTTTACTTATATATAATTAAAAATCTATTTAACTAAAGCATGATCCAGAAAGACTGTATGTAAGAGAATAAGGATGGTTCATGTGTCTGAGAAAACTGCCTGAAGTCAAAATGTGATAGCACTCTCCTATGTCTCCCTTTTCTGTGATGAACTTACAGAGCTGCAGCACAGAACTTAAATGGAAGGCTGGGAGAAAAGTGCTTATTCAGCATTAAAATGAGACAGACATCACTCAAAGGAGACTATTGCTTTCTACATCTGCCTTAAGTGGAAGGTACAAAGAAGAGGGGGCCAAACTTTTCTCAAAGGCATTTGGTGAATGGACAAGATGCAATACACAAAAGATACCACACAAGAAATATGAACTAGACAGGATTTTCAAGTGGCTTTTTTTTGGGCCCCAACTACGTGGTTCAAATACACTTTATGTGAATAGTAGGCTTCACATAAAGGGTATGAGACTATGACCTCTCTCTCCTTGAAGACACTCTAAACCCAACAGGACAAATCCCTTGGTAACCTAATTGGGATGAATCTCTGAGAATGGGCCTGGGCCTATAAGCTGGCATTTGGCTTAGGTGATGTCCACACATCCCTTCCAATCCATTATTCTGTAACTGCACACAACAGCAGTGCTACTGTTGTCTCTAACATGAGAGCAAACCAAAATTCTTTGCTCAGAGAAACAGTGGTGCTATTTTATGCTGTTAGACAAGGATTTTTCTGATATTGTCTGCCTACCTTCCATTTAAGCAAGTCAGTTTCTTTTAGAAATTACTCAATCTTACTGTAATACATTTTGAATCTTTGTTGCTCAGTAGTTGCATGTTGACAGAAGACTGTAAAATCACATTAGATAATACAAAGGAACATTTAAAAAAACCCTTGTCTAGGAGAAAAGTGTAATTCTCCTGCTTTTCTTTCCAAGTCTTCTATCTAGTTATGCTTATAATTTTTGATACTTAATTGCAGCCCACATGCTCTGAAGCAAAAATGCTTCTTATTCAATTGCAAGTGTTAGCACAAACTGATAAGTGGACTTGAGCAGAGAGTCATATTCATTAGCCTATTTTAGCTATTTTCTTACTTCTCTGCCATGGAGAGCTTATTAGTCTGCTGTTTGTAGTTGCTGGTTATTTCATTTTGTACACGTTGAACAAGCTCCTCATCAATGGCATACTGTATTGCT
>JAAWXA010000001.1:33093658-33359994 GCA_038090715.1 Florisuga fusca
AAAATTGCCCCCTCCCCAAGGAACCCCCACTAAAAAAAGCCCAATAGCAATTTTGACAATGGTTTAATCAAGGTAGTCCTGCAAATCACTATTTTTCAGTGATTTTAAATGAATATCAAACAGCAAGAGAATAATGTCAGTCAGTCTGCCTTCTGACTTGCAGAAAGACAGTGTATTTCAGTTTAGTGCATAAACTCTTACATTAACCTTAGTTACACGGATCTCTGTAGGACAGAGATCTCAGGTGCTGACATCGCTTTTAAGTTTGGATCACTTGTTCATGGCATGCAATCCTACATCACAGTGCTCAGCAAAAGAATAATTTCATTCTGCAGAAGTGAAGGCTAGCCTTGAACTCAAGTCAGTGGCCAGTAAGACTCAGGACAAAAGCAAAACGTATTTTTAGAAGTAATCAGAAACACTTACTGGGATATTGTATCTTTTCCTTCAACTTCAGCTCTATTTCCTTTGTTTTTTTCTTTTTGTTTCCTTCTAAAGGTTGAGGTGGAACAAAGAAATTCACAAGCTTACCCTAATGGAGATGATATTAAATAATTATTAGCTCATGTCTCTTTACAGTAATTCTGAACATCATTTATCATTTCAGATTTGAAAATAAAGGTGAGCTGCTATAGATGTATGCTCTGATTTCACTAATTTGCTCAGATATCTCATTTCTAGTGTACAGCAGGATACCCAACTCAGTTCAGTTTCTCAGCAAACGGTGTTCAGCACCCCACACTGCAAACAGAAAGAACAGCCCTGCAAGCTGCTTGAGTCCTCCACTACTTCAGAACTAAGCTGTAAGAATTTATAGCTGTAAGCATTCTAGGTCACTGATGGAGGAAAAAAAAATACATATATTTAACATACAGCTAAAACCACAAAAACAGGTAAGCAGTATAGAATAAAATTACCTACTTAGTCACATAAAAAGTAAGTTTTTTTTCTTTTTGGGACTGCCTCTCAAAATGTTATTACTAGTGATTCAGGAACAGTGACTGGATTCAGGGAGATGTTATGCTCAAGAACCAGGATTTTAAGAATTGTAAAGCTTGAAAAAATGCAGTGCCCGTATTTCTATGATTAATTGTTTTATAGCTGTATTTTATTAACACTTTGCTCTGACCTTACTGGTTGCTCTGCAGAGTTCCTTAACAGTAACTGCAATGAAACTCCACACTGTTTCAACCCTAAAGTGAATTGAAATACTTAAGAGTAACTGTGACACTGGCTTATACAAGCCAGAAGTCATGCAGAATCTCTCTGGAATTATTTATTTTTAGGGCATCATACAAAGACATTTTGCATTTGAAGACAAGAAAAATAGAGAGGATGAGGGACCTTCTGGATAAATGAAACAGTGCCCTTCAAATACAGGCAATGTCATATAATTCTGTTCATAAAGACCCCCAAATATTAGCTAAGCTGTCCCAACCACTCCTATCATGGAATAGTTTTGCAACTCCAGCTATTCAAAAGCTATTGCCTCCAGCTATTGCTGCTACCTGACGTCCAGGTGCTTCAGTGCTAATATTCTTCACACTCCTCAGTGTGAACCCTGTGGTATATTTAAGAATCATACATCTCTGTGAGGGTTGTGTCTGTTTAAGTGAAAAAAAAATTACAAGCAGGCAGAAGATCATTACAAATACACATAAAATACAAATGGCTGCCATGAATCCAACAGAATGGAACCCACGGAAGTGGTTAAGAGTTTACTCAGAGATAAAGGTTCTTTACCTTCAGAGAAAATACTTGGTTTCAGTGAATGTGCTAAAGTTATAACCGGATGCACGATGAGAAAAGTGAAAAGATGGAAAACTATTGCTAACTATTTATACAAAATAGAGGCAGGAAGGAAATTTTTATTCACTGAGTTTAAATGACAGCTATGTTAGCACGTTTGTCTAAGGGATCTTTGATTCTCATCAATACAGTAATGTGAAAGGGAGAATGATTTCCAACACAGAAGACTAAATTAGGTATTTATAGCCCCCTGGACTGCATGTAAACTACCAACAGCCTACAAACAGTGCAGTTGCCTGCTAATACCCTTCAATGATAGCAAACTATTGATTGTTTCTCATTCAAATCATTCCACTATTTATGCTGCCCAGTATAACACCCAAAGCAGCAAAAATTGTCACTGTACTTTAACCCAGCTTTAAGTTGGGACATCCATAAACCAGAAAGCAATAAACTCAAGAAAAGTGCATTTCCATTAATTCTGACACGTATTTTCTTCGTATTAAATCTTATCCTGTTTTTCTTACCTCAGGTAAGATCAGATCATCTTGTTTAATATCTGGTCGGGTGTGAGTCAGAATAAGTGCCAACACTTCTACTGTTTTTCCAAGACCCATCTCATCTGCCAAAATACCTCCAGGCCACTGGGGTCCAGCAATTGGATATTCACGGATAACACTAAAATTCAAGTACATTCCCATATCAAAGTCAGTAACTACAGAATGGCATGACAGAGAAGAACATGTTCAGGGACACACACAGCATAGCTTCAGCAAGGCAAAGTTTATAAGGTTAGGCAATATCTTTTATTAGATAAGCGATAAGCTGAGACTGACAAAAACTAGCATGCTTTTTGGGAATACAAACCTGACCAAGATGAATACATACGTCAGCAGTTTTTGGATTTTTTTCCCTCCCAATAGCCTTGCCTTGCTAACTTACCACATCATAACATTTATATATCATTTATATTATAAATATACATCAGAAAATTGATATATATCTATATTCTTCTGTTAAATATCCAGAAGTTACAAGGAGAAAAAAAAAAAGAAAAGCCAACTAGCAATCAAACGGCTCTATTCTAAGCAAATTAATAAGAAGTAAAGCAGAACTAATAATACAGTAACTCAGTAATAATAATGCCTCCTTCCTTTAGACTTTAAAACATTAGACAAGAAAGTCAAAGCCTCCAATGCTCGTTTGAAAAAAAAAAAAAAAAGAAGTTAAGCCAATAACAACCCACCTGTAAGAATTGTCTTCAACTAGATGTTTACACATATACCTGAGCACTAGAGGCACCAGTTTGCTTTTATCGTTTTCAAATTAGAGATATCAGTTTTCTAATTCTTTAGTTGAAAGACAGTCCAAAAAACATTAACTGAAAAACTACAGTTATAGATTGTTATAGCCTCCAGGAAAAAGCTGTCATAAGGCTCCCACAAAAAAAAAAACCAACCTTGAAGTGTTTTCAGAAAGAGGTAATTAAAAACATACCAGCCAGTAAATGGATTATAGTAGATTTTCACACCATCCAGAGTGGTGATCTCTCGCCATAAGAAGTGCAGTCCATTTTCTATGGAGAAAGAGTTCATATTACTATTATGAGGTTTCTCTATAAGCAATACACTGCTTAGAATTCCTCAGCCTTATTGTGACATTTAGAGACAAGAAGCAGACATCTGCCTCCAGTGCTTCATGACAACCAGCAAGATACATCAACTAATGTTCAGCAAAGTTGTTTATCACTTAGTATACTACCCAAATGACAGCTTTTATAAAAAGAGTAATGAACTAACAAAGCAGCAAGAAAACATTAGTGCTGCCAATTAAATGCCATTTTCTTCAATTAGACAAGCTTTCCAGACCCATATACTTGCCACTGCTTGGAGTGCTTGCAAGGTTCTCTTGGTGAAGCATCCAGTTCACAGCCTCACTTTGGTACGGTCTCAGAATAGGAATTAATGCAGGATGTTGCACATCATCTCTCAGTAACTGGATATCCTGCTGATGGGTGTGCCTTACAAAGTCATAAAGCTCTTCAATATTTTGTCGCTCTAGTTCTACATCAGATTCTTCCTCATCTTCCTCCAGCTCATCTGCATACACCAAGTCATTCAAGATAACAGCAAGTCATTAAAGAAAGGCATTATTAACCAACTTTGGTCGACATTTCCGTAAAGTTTGCAGCAACGCATTTAGTTACCACAAAGGTTGCAAGCAAAACAAAACTACATACAAACATGTAATGGCTGAGCCTGACTCAGCTAGCAGCAGTAGAAAACAATGAGCACTACTTTCCTGAAAGTTACAATTCAAATGCTATGGCAATCACAGAGGGGTATATAATCAGCGAAGCTCTTCCTTTAGAATTCAGGCAAAGAATGATGAGACCTTACTTATTCAATAAAGACCTTTCACTACAGATTTTCAACTGCTATAGAAACACAAATAACTCACATTATAGATTTAAATGCTAACATATATAACAGAATGGAGAAAAACACTGGGTTGTCAAGGATTAGTACATTTTTCATTAAAAAAGCCATTCTTGATTTTTTAAAAAAAGAGAAAAATACCAAAAACCAGGAGATTTTCTCTAGTGAGCTTTCATGTTAACCTTAGATTATCCATCTGGATAAGAAAATTATAGCAGTAGGACTCACTCTCATCACTTGCATTATTGCAAAAATTCAGACAAGCCATACCTTAGAAATTAAAATCCCACCTCAAGAGAAGTTTGCTCCCTCTAGGACAGAAAGCCTATCCTTCTTTTATATCCTTTAGGAATGAAAGCCTTGTGCTTGTATATTTTTCACATAATTTGGATTTAAGGGCACACACAGATCTTAAGCACCAAAAAATTCAATGGTCGGCATGGTCAGATGAGGGAACAAAACATTTAGAGGACAATTTCTAACAATTTTTCACACATCAAATTAAAAACATTGGCATCAATAAAACATCTGTACTTACCTAGCAAGAGCTATACAACTCTAAAGTTTAGTTCAGTTACTAATCCTAGCTAGTGTTAGAGATAAAGCCACCTTGGAAACTTTTTATCAAAGAAACAAACAAACAAAAAATTTAAATTTCCAAGGCAGTCAAGGCCAGCACTTTCAGCATAAGGATATAAGGATTACAATTATACAATTACAAAATTATTGAATTATTATTATGATGCATTGTGCTAACAAAGAAGAGATGCACCTGGCACAAATAACAGTGAGATTAAGCTTAAACTGAAGTTTGGGGGCTGCTATTATAAAAGCTTTCTTTCATTCAAATAAATGGTTTAATTGCAGAATGGTGTTCAAAAAATTGTATTTACTCCGAAAGAGGTAAGGACTCAAACTTCTATGTGCCTCAGTGACTTATCTGTAGAGAATGAGTATTATCACCTGTTATTTGGCAATAAATTAGTAAGCATTTGATTAATGATCAGATAATAATATGGAGAGAATTAGCTAATAATATTACCTTGAAAATAAAGTTTCTTTAAATGGCAGGAATAACTTCCTATATTTAAAGTTACTTTAAAAAAAAAAGACAAACTTTAACAAAAATTATTAATCAACATTCGACTGAACTGCATTACCTGGAATCAAAAAGCTATAGAACTTCTCCATGAGTTTTTGAATAAGCTGATTAGCTTTTTTGGGTCTTCCACCTCCATCACTGAGAAACTCTGGTTTACTCAGACCAGCTTCCAAAAGGTAAATTCCAACCTGTGAAATAGTTATACAGGAGATAATTTCACTAACTGTTAGAATGACAAGAATATCATCATAAGAGCATGAAAACAATAACAGTTCCTTGACAGCTAGCAAATATAGCAGATATAATACATCTACTAACATTACCATACAGAGGATAAAGTACATTGCAGCTAGAAGCTTCTTTGATTCCTTCAGGTAGTGCATTATTAAGAATGCATCAATAAAAATTATTTCTCAAGGAAAAAACACACATCATTTACATAAGCATGTAAAAACTATCTACGTTCATGATAGCTGCCAGATTTAATTGTTCAGAGGCTTCTATTTTATATTTCAAACTAAAAAAGGTGAGTTTTTTTAATGCAAACAAATACATGAACTATACCTTTAAAGCTTGATCCTCTCTCGGTCTTTGATAAAGTCCAATTATCCGTTTCTTTTGCAACCATCTCAAGCCTTCCAATATTTCACCACCTAAAGTTGGTTGCACCGAAATGCATTGTTCATAAGCACCCAAGTATTCTTTTGTTTCATTGCTGTACTCTTCTTCACTTCTTTCATGAACACAGACCTGCAGCTGATCATCCGGGTCTCCTCTCAAAGTAAAACTCCTCTCATTGAACCCATCTGTCAGAATTTGCTCAGAAGGAAGATGAAGAGCAAATTCTCCCAACAAAGCTTTCCAGGGCCCATCCGCACGGTATGGCAAGACTATAATATTCAGCTGTACTGACACCGGAGTCAAGATGGAATAAACATCATCTTCATCATTAACTGGAAAAAACTTTACAGATTTTGAGTCATTGCCTTCTTTGTGAATGAGATCTTCATCAGTGCTCTCATCATTTATAACAATGAGGGATGCAGAAGAGCTTGGACCTGGAACATGGTTCTCGTTACTACTCTCATCATCTAACGTTATCACCTCATTTCTCCGGTCTTCATGCATATTCCAGCAGAGCTTTTTCTTTTCCTCCTCATTTATTTTTGATGGAGGTGCACGTTTCCGACGACTGCTCATTTTGCTGCTTTCTCAACAGTGTTCTCAGTCTCTGCAAGATGAAGTAGATTACTCAGTAGTAAGTATTACAAAATCAAATGCCCCCACTGAAATTTCACTGTGTGGTAGCTACTAAATTCGAGAAGTTTCGGACAGATGCATGCACTAAGAAATCTAGCTGTTGAAAAGCAACTTAGTTTTACAGAGCCTCTCCTGTCCCTGTGCCATCACACAAAGCTGGACATGAGGCATTTGCCTTGTACTGTATCTTACCATTTTTCCAGCCAGCTACAGAGATCAATAAGAATGCTACATTTCACAGCTGTTACTGGGAATCCTGTGGGACAGACACAACATAAGCAGTGAAATCTTTCAAAGGTGAAGGAAGACAGCAAAAGAAACTTCAGAAACAACAGAGGAGGAAGCACAGATTTGGGAGCAGGTGTGGGGAAAATACACACACAAAATTCTTCCTTTTTAAAGCCTACATTGAGATTAGGGAAATTTGACATAGGACTAGCCTGAAGCTGCCATTACATAAAACATGGTTTAGAACCTAAGCTCTCATGGTCTGTCCTCAGAAGTCCCTAATGACCTTCCTACTACTGTTGAATACTTTATTTTCCCAGTAAACTCTTCCACCTGGGACCTGGATATACAAAACTACTTGCAGAGAAGCCCTCACCTATCCTATTACGAATTTCAGTGGGACCCATCAGCAAACTAATGTACACTCTTGCTGATTTTGACTAACTGCAAAACTCAGTCAAGATACACAATCAATTTCTTAATTGAATCTGGACAGTGAACAGATTTTGTGGATAAAATACTGGAAAATAAAGTACACATACAAAACAACACATGTGAGGAAACAGATTAAGGAATACTAAACTCATCTGGGAAATTTATCACCACATACTGAAAACTACATGCTCACACTTAAGTATTTAAACCAGTAACATTAAAAAACCCACCAAAATACTGTTTTTGTAAGGAGCCTAAACACAGCAACAGATTTATGACTTCATATTACAGCACTGTCATTGTCAAAGACCAAGAGAATTTAGTTGTTCATGTAAATTCAACAGGCAAATATTTTAAGCTACTAAACCCAGTGTCCCTACAACCTAATAGTAAAAGTTTTATGCTGCAGCTGGGCAGAATTCATAGAACTCTGAATAATTTTAAAAGTATCTGAAAAACAAACAGACGACCATGAAAAACCAAGCAAAAATAACAGAAGAAAGCAGTAAAACAAAGAAACACACACATGAAAAAAAGCAACAAAAAAAAGGAGCAAAAACTCCCCCACAAAACATCAATTTTGTAGTTCGTTAAAGTTAAAAGATACATTCAGGGGGTATACAAATCATGCTGCTTTTGAACTTCAGGCTTCAGAATTAGGGAAACGAATGTCATTTTCAAAATAACACTCATGCCCAGCGTTGCTGACAGCAAAGGAAACAAACCCCGAAGGCGGGCACACGTAGAGCACCGCACTTAAACCAAAGCAAGCCAGATCCCCGCACACCCAGGCCTGCGTGTGCACAACAACTTCATGCTCACGCTCCGATGTACACACTAGAGAGAACCGCCCAGTTAAGGCAGATCTATTTTACGCTCCTACGGCCAGGAGACGAGGCCGGTGCAGCAGCGTGTCCGGAGCGGCCCCACGCAGCGCCCGGGCCAGCGATACCCCCGGGGCCTGCGGAGCCGCCGCGCAGGGTAGGGGGTGGGGGGACCCGGCCCTGCGCTGAGCGAGTGAGGAGCGGCGGCGGCGCCTTCGCGGGNCGGGGGCCTGGGAGGCTGCGGGTTGGGGTGTTGGTGTGTGTCCGCCTGGGGAAAATGGGGTTAGGTCCGCTTTCCGCAGGGTGTGTTGTCTGAAACAACTGTGGGGGAGTGTGGATCAGCTGGAAGGCAGGAGGGCTCTGCAGAGGGACCTGGACAGACTGGAGAGTTGGGCTGATTCCAATGGGATGAGGTTCAACAAGGCCAAGTGCCGGGTCCTGCACTTTGGCCACAACAACCCCATGGGGAGCTCCAGGCTGGGCACTGAGTGGCTGGAGAGCAGCCAGACAGAGAAGGACCTGGGAGTCTGGATTGACAGGAAGCTGAACATGAGCCAGCAGTGTGCCCAGGTGGCCAAGAAGGCCAATGGCATCCTGGCCTGTGTCAGGAACAGCGTGGCCAGCAGGTCCAGGGAAGTGATTCTGCCCCTGTACTCAGCGCTGGTGAGGCCACACCTCGAGTACTGTGTCCAGTTCTGGGCCCCTCAGTTCAGGAAGGAGATTGAGGTGCTGGAGCAGGTCCAAAGGAGGGCAACTAGGCTGGTGAAGGGACTCGAGCACAGACCCTATGAAGAAAGGATGAGGGAGCTGGGGCTGTTCAGCCTGGAGAAGAGGAGGCTCAGGGGAGACCTCATCACTCTCTACAGCTCCCTGAAAGGAGGGTGTAGCCAGGGGGGGTGGGTCTCTTCTCCCAAGTAGCTACCAGCACGACAAGAGGGCATGGAGTTAAGCTCTGCCAGGGGAGGTTTAGGTTGGATATTAGGAAAAAGTTCTTTACAGAGAGGGTGATCAAGCATTGGAATGGGCTGTCTAGGGAGGTGGTGGATACTCCGTCCCTGTAGGTTTTTAAGAAGAGACTTATGTGGCACTCAGTGCCATGGTCTGGTAACCACAGTGGTAGTGGATTAAGGGTTGGACTTTATGAGCTCAGAGGTCCTTTCCAACCTGGTTGATTCTGTGATTCTATGAAACAGTGAGGCAGGCAGGTGGGAATGGCCAGTGTAATGACCATGAAGAATGAGGCAGGAGGGAATCATTGAATCGTGGTTGGAAAAGACCTCTGAGCTCATCAAGTCCAGCCGGTAACCAAGCACACTGCCAAGTCCATCACTGAACCGTGTCCCTCAGCACCGCATCTGCACATCTTCTAAATACCTCCAGGGACAGCAACTCAGCTACTTCCTTGGGCAGCCTGTTCCAGTGCCTCACAGCCCTTTTTGTGAAACAATATTGTAGAGGCAACCAGGTGAACACACTCAGGTGTTGCCAGTTAGGAGGAGGAAGGCGTGAGCTCCTGTTCAGCCCACCTGTGCCCCATTAGGGCTGGCCCCAGCTGTGCATGAGCAGAATTGGGGGACCAATAAAAGGTGGGATTTGGGAAGCTAGCAGGAGTCACTCCTGACCAGCTTGAGGAAGAGGGTAGTTGATGCTGTAGTGTTAGCACCGAGATAGACTAACTGATTCTAAGGGCAACTTTTGGAGTTCTGTCCTTGCACCTTGGCAAGAACACCTACTGGACCTCAAAGCACTGTGGTCCAGGAAAGGATTGTCTGCAACACAATATCTCCAAGTCGAGGGCATCTCCATGTAGGACATTGCTAGATGGGAGAAGAGACCAATCCCCTCCTCGTCACAACCTCCTTTCAGGTAGTTCCAGAGAGCAATAGTGTCTCCCCTCAGCCTCCTTTTCTCTGGACCAGGCAGCCCCAGTTCACTAAGCCTCTTCTTGTGAGCTTCCTTCCCCAGCGTCATTGCCAATGTTGATAGGAAAGAAGGCAGATTAGAACTGTATAGGTAAAAGCCTTACATGGGGCGTCTGAAATGCTTCAGACCTCTACAAAATGTAATCTAGAGTGTAATCTAATCCACAAGTTGTGGAAGAAAGTCTACTTGGGGGAAAACTATTGAAATGTTTTGCTCGAGGGGCTTTAAGCGTGAGCTACCTGGGGGCAGCTCACCACAGATCTCCATACCATAATCCCATGCCAGTGGGATGTGTTGTGTCCTGGCACATTGAGTCTGCACATTACAGCCCACTCTGCTAAGGTGTTGGCTTGGAGTTGCCCTGGTATGCTTTCTGTTTTCTGAGAAGGTTAAAAAAATCTTTATTATTATTATTATTACTTCAAATGGAGGCCTTTTATTTCTGGATGTGCCTTTTGGGATATGGTTGTTGATTCACTCAGTAAGGTAGTGAGCAGATGAAGTTATGTGCTTCTTTAAGAATTCATAAAACTACCATGTTTCACTCCCACCTCCTGGCATCCAGCCATATCCCTTTAAAGGGACAATGCTCTGGTTAATTTTGTAAGAGCTTCAGCGCTCAGATTTTCCCATCTTGAACTGTTGCCTTTGATGACAGGAGTCAGGGCAGCCAAGGTACAAGAACGCCCATCATAGTTATTGAGGTGAAATGGTCATAAAAGTGGGATGCTGTCAGTCTGGGGCAGCATGGATTCCATCAATATGGGACCTGAAATGTGGGACTCCTCATGCAAATGTTCTGCATCTGCTGTTAACAACCTAATGCTGTGACAATGTCCTACCAGTGACTGCTGCTCATTCTCCTCCACTTGATGAAGTCTGGGATCTACCAGCAATGGGAAAAGGGAAAGAGAAGTCTGCCAGGTGGAACAATCCCCCTTGCCTGCAGTGTCTGACCAAGGGTACTTGGGAATATAGGGAATACAGACTCCACCTACTCTGTTGCTGGTCTCTTTTTATTATGGGTTTGGATTGCTCTGAAGGCACCTCTGGTGTCAAGCTTCCCCAGGAACACTGGCACCGGTGGCAAGGCACTGCATTACTGTCCAGTTATCGCAAAGAAACTCAAGAAGTTTTTGCCGCTGTTAAGGGTGTAGAGGGGTCATCACAGACATAAGTGAAACAGAGAGAAACAAAAAGGGTTTCCAGATTCTTGTCATGCTGAAGATCAGTCCTACTTAAATGCAGACAGGGCACAGGTCCTTCAAAGGCCCTTAGGTACAATATAGGCTGTGTCATTTGCCCAGGAACTAGCCTGTTCCCCTGGCATGCCTGACCAGGGTGTAGCCTAAAAGGCTTCCTATTAGAATCCACGATTGCTGTCAAATCTGATCCTAATGCTAGTAATAGCAAACAACTTCATTAATGTCCTGGAATCTACAACTAGCAAAAAAAGGTATCAAGGAACATTGTGATATAATACTTCATCATAAATCCTGATTAAATGTGATGGATCTACCATCCAACTCGCAGTTCTCCAGTTCAGCATGGTGAGCCCTCCAAAAGCTCTTTGTAGGAGTGAATTTTCTGAATTTCTGGAGGAGCACTAAACTTTTCGCACAGGCTCCATCCTCTCCTGAATCCAGTAGCTGAAGAATCATCCAGGTAGAATTTCCCGATCTCCTTCAAGCTGAAAAACACATTACAGATGTGACAGTTGGGCAGTAAATACCTTACTTAGCCCTTACCCTAGCTTCTGCAGGAGCTGGTGACCATCAAACATTATCCCTTGCTTACTGAAAGCCCAAAGAATGCTCCTTTGACTCAGACTTCTCCAATACAAAGATATAGCACTGCAAAAAAAGAACAGACAGAAGTGACTGAACCAAAATATTACATTGCATATTCTCCTGTGAGAAAAGAATGAAAGAAAAACACATGACAGAGAGTAGTCAAGTCACTCACCCATTATTAGAAACTGCTCCAACAGCATACACTTCAAGACTTCATATAGAAGAGGCAAACAACGATCCATGCTTCAGCAAGCTCTGCTCACAGGCTGAGGGCTGTGAATCTCTTGATAAATCCTTTCCTTTCAGTTAACTTCTGTATTTCTATATTGTGCATGTCTTCTATTTAATGTTTTCCTCTCCAGGGTTGGGGTTTGTGCTTTCCTTGGCAGAGATGGAGGGTTTTTAAGACTTATAATGGAAAGCACTTGTGAAAGTGAACTTTATTTCCTCATCTCTCATGAAAATTAATAAGCAAGAAAGGAGCCTTTCTGTTTTCAGAAGAGAAGATACAATGGCACTGGGAGGGTGACTGTTCTGCATAATGATTTCTGACTGACCTTCTATTTTAATCTGACCTGCATTATTTAAGAATATATTAAGAATTATATTTAAGAAATATATTCCTTAGTTCTCAGGGTGAATGAGATATATTTTGAAACAAGGGTCAAGAGAAGGTGGAAAAATGCCCATTTCTATTCAGCAGCTAATGACTAAGGATCCTACTGATTAGTACCTAGTAATTTCCCTCCTGTTCTAAAGAACTTGAATGCAGGGAAGAAGATAATTGCCATTTGATTTAAAGAAATAGAAAGGGACAGTATAAAGAGAAGAGCATATAACGTCAGGGTTTTTTTGACCGCACTTGAGAATATAGACTCCCTTGCCTTTGGATACAAATTCTCCTTTGCAACTCTTAAAACCCAGAAGCCAGCAAATAAAAGCAGGAGACATGCTAATTTGCAAAGGCTTTCTTTTCTTGAGGGAGGATGGAGAAGAGAAAACAATGTGTCAGTTGACATGATATTTTAGAGTCCTTTCCACCAATATTTTAGTTGCAAAGGCAAGCAGCAGCTTTCTAAAGAAAATAAAAATTGTGTTTGTCTCCAGATTGGTTCTGGTGGGAGGAACAGTGAATGGTTGCAGCAAAAGAATAAAAACAAGGGCAGACAGACTATATTCCCTGTGCTACAATGAGTGTATGTTGTGCTGAAGAGCTAGCTAACTGAGCATCTGTGTGCTTCAGCAGCCCAGGTAGCAAACCACTCACTGTGCTAATTGGTTAGTTAACTAGTAGGAAAAATATTTTGAGTTCTATAGATAAAAATCACTGTCTGCTAGGAAGTAAAAGATACACCCCGGTGGAGGCATAATATGGCTACAGACGAGAATAATAAACTCATGGCCAGTATTTTGTGCCCTGGCAGGAAGTCATGTTCACAGCTTCAGCTCTATCCAACTTCCTTACTGTTTGGTATTTTAAAATAATATAGCTATCATAGTGGGACTTTTAAAGTGCTGTCATATAATTGCTACCAGACACAGTGGATAATGCTGCTTCAGGCAAAAGAGTAGGAGATTTAAATATTTTTCAGAGCGCTACAAAAAGCAGAGTGCTTTTGTGTGCCAGAAGCAATCAGGTAAGCCTATAGGCTAGCTCCCCGGCACGCAGGGTACAGTACCATGGAGCCACAGGATGACAAGCCTCTCTTTTCACTTCTTCTTCAGGGCTTCAGTTCTCTTTCTTCAGAATAGTGAAGCTCGATATATCGCTCGTGCCCTTCTGCCTCTTAACACAGCATCTCCTGGAGGAATCTATCTGCACCCCACGGAATAACACTCTTCAGGCCATCTGTCTCAGCTCACGTGTATGCACAATTCTGATACACCCTTGTCCATCTGCTGCTCAGCTGAGCTACGTGCTGGTTCTGTGAAAACCAGGTGATACACCTGACCTCGGGACTGATGGTAGCAGCTGATCAGTCACTGGTGGGAGTTAAGCCCATCTCCCTTTTTCCAAGAGAAAAGGACAGTTAAAAAGACTATCTAAATATAGAGCAGAAAAAAAATAACCATGTCATTGCATCTAGGACATCACCTAGAGTTACTATGTAGGATTTGGAATCCAGTTCTTGGAGTTATTTAAATATATACCTAAATAAGGCGCTTTCATAGCTTTAATATTGCTTTTATGAGATTTTTTTTTTTTTTTACCTTCTAAGAGTGTATAAAGAAGAAAGTTGCCATTCCTAAGGAAAAATCAAACCATCTAATAAAACTAGAATTAAGTATTTTTTTTTAATTGTAAAATCAGTGAAAGCATTTGGAAATTAAGGCTCAAAATACAGATGTTCATAACATAATACATAATACATGACACAGTGGTTTAGTGATTTGGAGGAGAGCTGAAGGACAGTCACAGCAGAGAGATACTTCAGATGTTATCTGTTAGAAATGCCTCTCTTGTCAGTGAAAAAACTTTGTTTTCATGCTCTGGCAAGAGAAGATTTGAATCCATAGCTGACTGTAATATAACAACTAAGCCAACCAAAACTTCGTAGTGCAAAATTCTTATCTGTACTCTGGACTATGGAAAACAAGGCAATTCAAAGTGAAATTGAAACAAAAATGTGCAGTCTTCTGGGACAATTTTCTTGTGGCCACTTTCCTCATTAAAAAGTGAGAAGCTTTCTTTATATTTTCTATCAAAGAAAATACTAACTTCATAAGCGATGTTATTTCCCTCTTATAAAATTAGAAGTAAGGAAAGATCTGCAGTAGTCAAGCCATAAACCAATATATGTAATTAAGAGAGGAAAGTCTGCCTCCAAAAATGTATTCTTCAAGTTTAACAAGTACTGACATTAAAATTTGTTCATAAAGACTGATGTAGCTTCATGGCAGATTACTAATCGTTCTCTTTAAAGGAGTGCTATAGTTAATTATCTGCCCAAAATGCACCTCCAAGCTCACCTGGTTTATTACACCTACTCAGAAAAAGTACCTGGTTTTACATGGGATGTCTGCTCCAGGCCACCCAGCATCCATTCTGGTTCTGAGCGGAGGGAGCAGGCAGTGCTGGACCACGGACTGCACAGGAGGTGACACAGCTGAGGTGGGATCACAAAGCTATCAGTGAGCTACCCAGTGCTTCAGGATAGTTACACCTTCTCTGGATGCTGTTAGTGCCAGACAGCACTTCTGGCAGCAGAGAGGGATATTTCCATCTGCAGTTTATGAGGCAGTTGGGTACTCTGCAGCAATGCACCACAAGGGGATTACAGCAAGGCAGCTCTTGTCTGGGCAGCAGAATTGGCTGCTTTGTGCTGCTAATACAGTGGTCCCTTATAGTTTTTCTCTGAAAGACACAGTAAATCTGGACCACACTGTAACTGTGGTAATAAAAGGCTGATGCTGCTGTTCAGGAAGAAATGTTGAGACCAGAAGCCTCCAGACATCCTGCCCTGTGGGGCACTGTGGATCCCTGGAGCAAGCAGGGCTTTCCTAGAGAGGTGCCTGAAACTTCCTTGTCCTGCCCTTTTTTCTTTGCCCCGGGGCATTAACAGCAACATCATTAACTAATGAGAAAGAATATTTTCTCTGGATATAATGTCATTATACTTCCAATAATACTTACACCTACACTTCTTAATCAAACTGGGTTTTTGCATGTCGTTCTCCTAAAACTTGAAAATCCAATGAGCAGTGAAGAGTTTGTTTGTGGCCCCAAATGTCTGCTTGGTTTTGTATTTCTGCATGGTACCACAGGGAGCTCAACATAGCTGGGACCGATGGAAAGGCCTGAGTAAATGAACAGCTCTAGTTCATGGTTTATAACCAGCACAAGTTATGCAGACAATTTAAGTACTTTATTCTGGTACTTCTAAACATAATCACCTTTTCCAATTACAGAAATATCTAATTGAATTTTAAGATTTTTCTTTAGTGTGCAATATCTAGTCTTTCACTTTCCATAACTCCCTGCTTTGCCTTTCCCCATCTAAATTAACCCAGCTGCATGGATTGTGTTTGAGCTGTAAAGCAACAACAAAAATTAATTCCATGTTACTGTACTCTCGATGCACACTCTGTTATGTAGCACTGTATTTACAAAGTTTCTACACAAATATCAGTAATAAACCATTCTTCAACCCTATCTCCTTCCTGCTTTCAGTGCTCTGAGCAGTTTTCCTTTTGACTTGTTTTGCCCCAAGTCATTTTCGTACCTGGTGTCCCATCTGTTTGCCATGGACTGTTCATGTTTTTTATCTGGGCTTGCTAGCATCCACCTTCCCTGGCTGGGGAAATGAGTCAGCAGAAAAGTCTGTGTATCACTGAGCTCAGTCTCAGGAAAAAAAAAACCTCACGTTGTCACACAATAAAACAATGAGATACTACATCTCACAACCCTGCTTGAGCAAAAATAAACCTTTTTAATTAAGGAGGTAATTGGGAGGTGAACAGAGATAGGAGAACAGATTTTTATTTGGAAAATGTTTGTGAGAGAAAGTAAAGGTATTAGAGAAAAAAAAAATTGCAACAAAGTATTATTTTTTATTAACTTCATGCTGTTTCTCTGGGCAATAGCAACAGAATACAAACACACTGCAAAAATATTCTCCTAGGATGCTTACGGAGCTGAAGATGTTCCTAATAGATGAAGCCCTGGATCTGCAGCGCAGATGGAAAGTGATAAATGATTAAGATATTATAGGATATAAATAACAATACTACAATGTTGTGTGTAGAGTTATCAGCAAAAGAAGGAGCGCTTATCATCTCTCTTGATAAGCATCCTATTTATGGATTATCACAAACTGCAACAGTTCTGGCTCCTACCCAAAGCATAAATCAGTGTATGGTCTGTCAGGGCCCCAGGGACACTGACTGTCCCTGCCTGGAGACCCCCTCAGGCTCTTTTAATTATGTGCTTTCAGCTTTCTTCTTAGAAATTGAGGAGGAGGGTCAGGAGTGGGATTCAGGGATATGTGGTGAGAAAATTGTCTTCAGCTTCAATTGTCCAGTTCATTTTGAATTTGTTTATTCATTTCTAATGCAGTAAAAGCCAAATAAGTAAATAAATAGTCTACCCAGTTAACATTCAGAGGAACTACTATTCCATGAAGGAAGCATCCCATGGGTTTTCCAAGCATCACAGCTATGCTTTTCATCCATATATATACTATTTCAAGACAACCACAGCTGAAGAGAGAGATGCCCCAGCCTAATTTTTTCTGCAATGAAGACATGATGCTGTAAGACCAGAGTTCACATCAACTTCTTGAGTGGCCAGTACATAGGAGAGTATAGAAGAGCTCTAAGGTGTGTTAGAAAAGAGTCTTAACATTTCACTGTTGAAAGTTGAACTTTTTAGGATTCTGAGATTAAACTGTCTTACTTCTGCCCATTTTAACCATCTTGGTTGAACATATGAAATGAAAGTGAGAGGAAACTCGCATTAAGATTTATGTTGTTTTTCATTTTATAGTGTAGCTAATTTATTCAGAAACCTTTTCTTTCAAGGCAATCTGCTTTCAATGCTGTTAAGGAGTATAACATCTTTATATAGATAATGTGGTAATTTTGATTAGATGCAGTCCTTCGTTTGTAGACAGAAGCATATAATACCTACAATAATAATGGAATTGGAAGTTGGCTATTCAGAAGAAAGCTATTTGTTTGTCATATTATACTTTAAGGCTATGAGATAAGGAAGCATCTGCATTTGAAGAATAAAGACCACTTCAGAGCATATTGTGCTTTATGTTACTTTACATTACACTTATCTAAATGATGGCTCAAGTTGAAGTTATCTTGCTCCAGACAACACTAGCTTCACCAGAATCTCTTGGAAATGAAAGGCATGAATAGGAAAGAATCAGCTTGGCTCAGGAATTTGTACAAAAGCAGATGTGGAAGGCCCCTATAGCCTGGGAAAGATGGCACCGAAAAGTTAAACCACACCAGACTATCACTGGGCAAACCAAATGAAAACCTGAATAATTTTGTCTGGGCCCAATCGGGCAGAACTGGAAAATGTGACTCTCTGGGCAGGATCCTGCTAGGAAAGCTTTCAAATCACAAGAAGCTGGGTCACAAAAAATCTTGGAGTGTTTGCTTCACGCAGATACTATCTCTCCTTTTCCTTTCTCAAACAATGGTGTTTATTTGCCTTAGGAATATGGAGCAGAATTTTAAAACAACACCAGCAGATGGAAGTTACCAGAATTACCAAAATAACAGAATCAAGAGTTCTCTTGAGTTACCAGCATAGCAAAGCAAAATACAACTTGGTATCCAGGGTTAAATCACTTTCAGCAGATAAATTATAAGTAGCTGTAACTGCCCCTTCTCTGAAAATGACCTGGCCTTTTTTGTGTTGTCAATGATCTCTTTCTTTAGGTCTCCTGGCATCAGGCTCATTCCCAACACACTGACCTCCTCCCGGAGTTGGATCCATCCCAGGGCAGAAATGAGTGCAGGAAGATCACCCAACCATTCTCTCTTCTTAGGACCCCACCAGCAGTCACATTTCTAATAATTTGGGTTAAAACTGAATATCGTGGGTATTTTCCACCCAATTGATCTGTTCTGGAGGGCGTCCTGACAAGTGCTGTTCCCAAATACAGGAGAAAGGAAAAAACATCCTTGGCTTGTGGTGGAAACATTCTTATTGTTTTCATGGTGGAAAAGACATTGTAGGCCTCCCTGGGGGCTGATGGCAGCAGAATATTCCTATGGGGGTCTGTTGGGGGAGGGTCTGGCAGCCAGGACCTCTCCCATCACTGAAGCTGGGAGTTAAATGGGAATGGAGTTGAGCATATGTCCACGTACTCTTTGGGATTGGATTGTATACGTGTGTCATCAGTCTATTTACACGCAGCCACAAGATGAAAGCAAACAGGGAAGTCTTTTCACACAGATTTAGGCTGAACAATCAAATTTTAGCATGAATATAGACACAGGTTGTAAATGTTGTAGAAATTATTTGAGTGGCACATACTACATTGTCTGATAAAGGAGAGTAAGAAGAAAGAATAATATGCAGGTTTCCTTCCTGTGTTGACAGTGGTTGGAATGTGAGAAAAAATAAAAGCCAGATAGGACAGAAGGTGTTCAATTAGGCTGAGATATCTAATAAGAGCTTTGAAAAAGCCTGTTTCCTGAGATCTGGACACAAGGCAAAAAAGACAAACTAAGTGGAGGTACCATTTAGAAATCAGGAACACAATAGCAATTAAGATGTTTATATGCAGCACTAATGAGTGTCTGTTGAATTTGAATAAAGACATTGAAATAGGCTGCCTATTACTGTAATGACAGCAGCTGTCAAACCAGTTGAGCTGGCTTGGGGAAATTTATTGAGAACTTACATTTTGCAACTAAGAAAGAGTGCAATGATGACAAAAAATAGTCCTTTTTATATGCTATTGCCAAGAAAAAGGAAAAAAAACCCCAAGCAAATGGTATGGAAACAAACACATGCTAGAGTTATCAAGAAAATGTCCTCTATAATTAAAATAAAAGGCTATGCCACTATATTAATATGTGCTTACACAACAGGCTTGTACAGATATTTTGAAAAACCACGATGGCACTTTGTTTTAAACTCATCATCATAAATTTGCAGATATTCTCTAAACAGCATAACTAATTGCTGTTTAGAGAATTTCCCTTAAGTGAGGTCTTAAATTTGGTGAAGAAAGTATTGATTGCCTATGCATTTTATTTACAGTATGACAACACAACACCTTCAGCCATGTGTTCTTCCTGTCCCATCATCCTTTCGTTGCTGATAAGTTTCCAGAATGACCTTGTGAATTACAATTAATAATCTTATCACATGGTTTACATGTAAGGGTTCCAGGAGGACCTCACTTCTTACCTAACCTAGTAATCAGGCACATATAATCAGTCTGCCTAATGACTGACCATCCTCCACCTCTGGAAATCACCTCTCTTGAGTACACAGTTGTACCTCCCCAGGGCAGAGACAAACCCATTCTGCATCTGGCCCAGAGCTGTGCCAACTGGGCACCTGGTTGCCACTGCTGGTTATTTCACCCGCCTCTCTCCCAGTGTGGGTATTTATGTAGGTCTCCTTCTTCTAGTCAGCTACTGACCTGCAAAAACTTTATCTTTGGAGTTTTTTGAAATTTCAGTGATTTTCTTTCCACCGCTGCAGACTGAATAGGTTTTGGTATATGTCAGGGAGGGCTGTGGAAGCAGTAGGCACAATTAACAGACTGTCTATGTCTCCTTAGACAGCTCAGATAAGTGTTTTTTAATTAAGATTGTGTGAGATTCTTCTCTTCAGATTTTCTTTGCTTTTTTTGGCCCTCCTTTTTGATAATTTTCAGTTCAACACCTTGGCTACAGATAGGGTTTGTTTTAGGTTGGTTTTTTTTGTTTGTTTGTTTTTTTGTTTTTTTTTTTAAACCAATTGTTTTAAGTGTATCCTTTTTCCTAATGTCCAATTCCAAGTGCACGAGAGAATCTGGTATTTCAGAACATTGTTACTCCAGTGTTTATAGAAAATGATCTGTTAGTATCTTACAACTATGTTTTGGTCAGCAAGGGCCAAAAAAATAGTAACAGCATATGAAGAAGATATGCAGGAGAGAAACCATCCAACTGTGATATTTGAAGGTCTGTGATCTAGTACACAAACCAAACGTGGACCAAAGTCCACTTAATCATAAGTGGACTGGAAATAAAAATGAAGTATTGCCTAGTTAGAGAATGGGTGGCAAAAGGAAAATAGCTGATGTAAATGTGAGATGGGAAGCAGTTGAATATATTTATTGAGGTCCAGCATTCACAGTGAATTTAAGCTGCTGGATCAGCTGGACGTCAGCCTTTTCATCACCAGTGGTGGCATGCTTGCTGTTTGGTTTTCTGCCCTAATAAGTGTTGGGGGTTTTTTTTGTTTTGTTTTGGTTTTTTTTAAATAAAGCCATTGTTAAGTCAAGTAGAGTTACATACCTGGAAAAATCTAAGAAAGTGACTCCAGAGGAAGTGGGATTTGAGACAACCTAAGGACCAATCCGTTATAACTAGTGTATGATGAGCCAGGCACCTGAGGAGAGGATCAAGGTCTTGGCATCCCTGAAATGGCATTGGGCCAATGAGACAGTGCAGCCACTTCACCAGAAGAAGAATCACAGAGAAAAAGCAATTAATCTGTCACCGAAACCACAGTAGCATACTGTCAGGGAAGAGAGAGGAAAGAGAGTTATAACAATGATTCAATAGATCCTGAAGTAATGAAATGCTTCCAGAAATGCTTTGCCTGGATAGAAAGTCAAAATGATGAAGACTGTGTGCAAATTCTGTTATCAAGGCAATTCCTCATGGGGACTGTAAACAAAAGTGGTACTTAAAAGAGAGATATGTACTCTGATATTGTTGGGCTTTTTTATTAGAATACAGAAAATGTCAGAACATATGTAAATATTTAGTGAGAGCTCTTTTTTCAGTGCTCTGAACTAGCCTTTCTTTTTGTATGAATGTGCTTTTGTGTATCAGATTTGTGAACAAATGCATCAAGCCATTTTCAAATAGTTGGAAGAGTGTAGTTTGTACTCCATATCCTCATGCCATTTCTGAGTAGTGCATTCTTGTTCTGTATGTCTTGCTTTAAGTAATAGTTATGCATTAAAAATAAATACAGTATTACTTACTGTTTCATGTTATGTTTCTTTAATTGAACATTCAGAGCAAGGCATGAAAAAAGTGAACTGCACATATGTAATCAGTGCTATAAAAATACATATCTGCTCCCTTTTCCTTTTTCATCATGGAGTATTTTTCTGTGGCTGTTTATGTGATACAGGACATTGCTGTTACCTCTTAAGTTCTCATTCAGCATTATATGGATCTAGACCTGGTTTCCTTCCATCTATGTACCTGTTCACTCACTTTCCTTACTACATGGTGCTTACACCCTATATAATCCAGACAAAACCAATAAAATCTGCAAGAGGGCAAAGCCATGGCACCTCAGTCCCTTTGAATTCACTCATGCACATCTTTGTGTGATACATCTCAGTGTATCTCAAACCACATATCCATTTTGAGATGTATCTTCTAAACACCTTTCAAAGATGCAACTTCCATTATTGCAATGAGCAACTAGGCAAGGATGTGCTAGTCCATATTATTACCTAAATTCAGAAAAATAATCTAAACAATTGTAAAACTAGAACAATGGGCTTGAAGTTCCCCCAGCTGACACCTCTGACTTAATTTACACCCAGATATAGTGAAAGAAAAATGAATAAAAGCCAACCAGTCTGTTGGCAGGGATTATAAAGCATCCTTTCCATCCATGCTGAACAAATGTAAACGCCTAAAGAAGGTGCAGAGTAGAAAATTTCATTTCAGCTAAAGGTTACCACTAATCTTTGAAGTATTTCATTCTCCCATTCTTTATTTGCTATTGCAGGCTTATAGAAGCTGATGAAGTATACTGGATACTGTAAGAGTAATAGACTGTAAATGGGAAAATAACATTATAGGGTATTCAGCGTAAATTACACTTTTGATCAATTAATGTGGGAATTTTTTTGAGCTTTGGGAATGTTCTTTAAAGTGTATCAGATAATTGTTACACATGGTTTGATTGCTAAACTGATATTTGTAAAAGCTTCACTGATTCTTTAGTCCTGTGGAAGATAGTGCCATTCTGGCAATTTTGTTTTACAAAATATCTAGAAGAGGAATATGTGTTTAAATAAAGAGTAAAAATAATGACCAGTAAATACAAAGCTGTTTTCCTCAGAACTAACTGCAGTCCTTGGGGAAATTTCAGACATTACTAGCAGGTTTCCCTCTGAGCAGTGCAGAGATGTGTTGTTTCATAGTACAGTCTGAGTGAACTTCCGATTTTCCAGTTATTTTTTCCTTTGGTAACTGAAATATACAGCATCAGAGTTTATTGACCCAGAGCTCCAGCCTGAAAGCTGAGATGAGAGGAAGGAGAAGGAGTACCTTTCCTTCATCAAGGAACTTCCCATACATCAAGGACTTCCTTTCCATATGCAGGTTGTTACTGGTTTGTTATGGTACCTGACTGGATTACTGCAGAACATGGCTTTATACAGAGCTGTCCTTGAAAAACACTAGAAATTTCCAGATAGTGATGGTTTAGCTGGCCAGATTAGCAGACTATCAAACACAAACAAATTATCAAATTTTCCTCCATAGGCTACAATGACTTCTAGTTAAATTCCTTGCCTTTTTTGTTAGTTACAATCTAATTAAGTAGACCCATCTAGTTAATCTTTATTAAATCCCATATATCCAAGAAACAGTCTTTCTCTTCACACTTACTTGAGTCCCTGTCTGTCAAGTTCAGCCAGGGTGATTCAGACTAACATTTCCAAGTTAAATTAGAATTCTGCGGATTTTAAATGGAGAGTCTGAGGCTCAGAAATTGTGGACCTTTGACTTTGAAACCCACTTTTTTCTCTTTGGCTAGTGTAAACTTGTTGGCATGCAAGTCCCAGCTTTATCTGTTTATTTAGGTTGTTGTATCAAAATTAACTGAACTGGATAGAATTGGTATATGTAAGAGAATGTTGGAAATATTGTGTAACATTTTGGCCTAGAGGGCACCCTAAGTACATTTTTGCAGTTGAGGAGTAAACAAATACCAGAATGGTTTGAAAGATTATCCAGGACTGAATATTTGTATTGGTTAGCAAAGGAGACATTCATCTGACTTCTCATTCACTCTTTTGGAGCATCTCTGCAACCATTAGAGCACCAAAATTCACCCTCAGGTTTCACAAGAGCAGGTGCCTGGGAAATCTCCACCCTTTGAGACATGTGCCCTCTCTGTAATGAAGGAAAAACAGGTGCCTTTGGCTATCATGCCAGTATTTGGATGGCATGGATTTGTGGCAAAGAAAGCATTTGTGAAATGAGTTTCTCTTGAGGAGAGGCTAGGCCCTTTCTCTTCTGGAGCGTGCTCTTCCAGATTCTCTCCTTAACAGTCGGCACAAAGCACTTCTGCTGAGAGTTTTCTTTAATATGATGTTATAAGAGCAATCATTTAGTTATTTTACTATGTAGAAAGTATTAATCTTAGCTTATTAATAGCTCTGCTAGCCGGAGATGGAAACTGCTGAATGTCTGAAAAATCTAGTCTATACATCACTTTATGGAGTCTATAATCCTTAGAGACTGTCAAAAATGTACAAGACATCCCTAAATACTGAATTTTGCATTGATTTGGATCTCACACTTGTTTGAAAGACATTTGAAATCGTAACCAGGCAGACACTTCTCTCCTGACTAAGTCTCTGTGGAGGAATTTTGGTTATTTTGAAAGGATGTGAAATCTCCTAAGCCTGTAAAATATGCTTAAAATGCTGTGACTTGAGACAGGGGATGAGAGAGTGTGTGATGATTAGCAGTTACTGAAGATCCTTGTGGTCAAAGGGTATCTGTGACTGTCAAAAAAAAACCCCAACAAACCAAACTAAAACCAACCAACCAACCAAAACCCAAAACTCCCTCCAAAGCCCCCCTAAAAGCCAACAAAACAAAACAAAACAAGAGCAGAATAGCCCCAGATTATCACGAGTTTGAGTAGAAACTACCACTAGTCTTTAAGCATCACAGAAATGAGACCTAAATTTCATGGGTTAATCCTATTTAATTTTAATGGATGTACTAGTACAAGGAACAGCTGAGCAATCAGACCTTTACAAATGTCCATATATACTGATATCGATCCAGTAATGTTCATTTCCTAGCAGCTGCAGCAAGAAAGCGTAAGTAATCAAAACTGTTAAAAATGCTATTGCTTTGTTTCCTAACAGACAGGGTGACTTAAGACCTTAAGAATAAGAGAGAGGGTGAAAATTATGTTGCAGCTGGCACGAGTTTTAAATGAAAACCTATAAGATATGTTTGCTTTGCTAGGAGGAAAGGAGATAATATATTGAATATATCAGGAAGATTAAAATCCTGGGCTCAATGGAACAAGCCTGCTAAATTATGCGATGACACTAAATCATGAGCAAACAATTTAGTATCTACTACAGAGGGCTTGCTATGCATATTTTGTGGGCATACTGCTTATATATGGTAGGTGACTTCTGTATTCATGGAAGGAAGGCATCTGAGTGAGCAGAATGGAAAGAACTATAGGCAATTTATCAGATAGTTGGTATATCTTTTAGCCGACTTCAGGCTGGAACACATGAGCTTTCTACTTGTTTCCAAGGCAGAATGAAATTGTATCATTTTAGGGGCATTGATCCTTGCAGGATAACTTTAAATCTCCCCAATAAATTATCTGGAGAATGCACAACTAGACTGTCAATTTTACTTTTCTGTCTTAGTAGGAGGTAGAGGAGGGAGGGAGGAGCCATGCTTGGGAAAAGTGGAGTCACAGTAAACCAGGTTGCCAAGCTTCAGTCTTTGCTACTCCAAAACACCTTTCAAACCATTTTCTACAATACACTGGCTTCTCTTCTGACAGCTAACCAGAACTCTTCCTTCAAGATTTTTGCTTGAAAGAGGTAATTTTTATGAAATAACCATTAACAGGTTATTTATGAATTGCCATTAATATTTTTTATGAAATAACCATTAAAGGAGTATGCCCGTTGTAATAGAAAATAAAACAAAACAAAACAAAAAACCAAACCAAAACAAACACAAATCTTTTGAAGAAATACTGGAACATAGCTTCCATTTTGAGCTGATGATTGACTTCATCTGATGTAAAAATAATGATACACTGTGCTACACTGTATAAAATGTTTAAACAGAAAACTGAAAAATAAACAAACCCAACACTTGATGCCATCCAAATAGAATATTTCAATCAATGTCCAAGTTCTTTTTAAGTTGTGTTTCATGGGAGACTGAAAATTGTTCACTTTTCCTCTGTTTCAGGAAAGAAAAATCTCCAACAGCAGGTATTTTCCCATGCAAAGCAAACATTACATACAAGCAAGCTCCATCCCCTTCTCTGTTCTTGCCCTGATCCTCAGCTCACGTCTCTGCAGAAAATGCAGTCTTGTGCTGCTGCCCCATGGGTGATTACCAGGTCCTAAAGGTACCATATGTTAAGGAATTTGGGAAGGTGCTGGGAGCATGGGCTGTTTCTAAGGGAAGAAGTGTTAGATCTGTGGGCCGGGGCAGGATCGGGATGCTCAGAAGACAGGGACAGAAGGCAGTAAGATGACACTGGCCTCTCTGGGGGGACAAAGACAGCAGTGCCACATGGTGCTGCTTCTCCATTTGGGAAGCCTTTGTTTCCCCTGTGACCACTGGGAAAGGTCAAAGTCTGCAGTCCCAGTGCCCTCTTTCCCTAGCCTTTCCCAAATGCCTCCTGACATTCCAGGTGTTGTCTCACAAGCCCTCAACTTCTTCCAGTTCCCACCTGCTCCCACCTACTGCTGCAGATACTGGAGAGGCAGCAGTGGAGGCCATGGCTGGGCATCAGGACCTGATGACCTACTCTTCAGTCTCAGCAAAACTCAGACCACCACAGGAGGGAGAAGAGCTCTTTGTTGCACAGCTATTTGTGAGCCCCAGCAGAAAGAACTGCTGTCTTCGCAAGTGATAGGTTGTAGGGAATGAAGGCCACAGGGCATTAAATGTTGGGAGAAACCAGTGGGAGCATTTGGAAATGCTTCTCCTGCCAGAGCCAGCTGAACAAACCTTTCACTTAACCATTGGAATAATTTGCTGGCATGTTGTCAGTTTCTTGTGTCAAGGGCAGAGGACAGCATGGATAAAGGGGAATTTGTTCCCCCTTAGCATGCACACCTGGAGTCCCCTCCAGGCCTGGTCCTGGCAGAGCTGCCCCAGGCTGGATCTGTGACACCCTAAGGGGAGCTTCAAATCCAGAGGCAGAGGACAGGCAGCCCTGCGGGGAAAGTGGGCACTGGCAAACCCCTGTGTTGGATCTTCCACAACAAACATGCCTCATGAATAAACACATAATGCAGTCAAGTAACTAGCTGCGTAACAGTAAAAAGCCCCCATAAATATTGACACGGGTAGAAGACAACCCTGAGGCACCATTCACTGCAAACCCTTCTCTGAATGAGCAATAGTTAAATGTTTGTCCTTGCCTCTTTCTTTCAAAAGTAGGGCAAATATCTATAGAGTTCCCAGCGGGGCAGTAATCTAACTTTAACTTTCATACAGCCAAGTAAAACACCCGAGACCCGTGTTAGGGATGCAAGCAGGTCGTCTGAATTATGATTATTCAATCTGGTATTATTTTAATCTGACATGCCTCTCACGTGCTTCCTTTAGATTCATCTTGACCTGAAAACTGTAATCTCAATGCCTTTATCCTTACAGGTGATATATCTTGTTGCAGTATCTTTACTTCTTTTTGTTATTTTTTTAAACATAAATATTTATTATAATAGCGAAACCCTGCCTGTGAGGCAGACCGGCACATTTCATTGTCTCGGGCCTCCCGAGCGTGGTCTGGGTCCCCTTTGAACAGCAGTCTCTTGCTTGTGCTCTCACTCTTGCTAATTGTGGCAAGAAGATAATGAATTAAGAGCCTGGAGAGGTGAGAGCAAACACCTTCCCTGCAGCCGCAGCGCGCTCCGGGTGATGCTTCCTTGATCGCTTACAAGACGTTAGCCGAAAAAAATTAAGGAGGGGGAGAAAATGACTGATCCTTCTGTGTGAGATAATGGATGAGCCCGGGATGACCTGTTTTTCTCCTTGCGGTGGAGCGGTGCTGAAGACAGAGGGCACCAGCGCCCAGCCCCACAGCCGCCAGCGCGCCAGCTCGGGGCGGCCGGAGAGCCGCCAATGCCTGCTACGGGCAGTCAGGGAGCCGCTGCCGAGCCCGGACAGGTACGTCCCGGGGGGAACCCTCCGGACAGGCGGCAGGGCTCAACCGCGGGGCTGCCTGCGGAGCAGGCGGTGCGGGAAGTCGGGAGACGGGCTGGCCGGGGGAGCCGACTTCAGGCGGCAGTGCATGCCAGCATGTGTAGACACACGGACAGGACGGCGGCTCTTCCCGGAGCACCGCCTTCCCCGTGACCGTCTCCAGCCCTCCGAGCCTCTCGGCAAGGCAGTCCCGCGGCGGCACCGGCACCGGCACTGGCACTGGCACCGGGGAGAGGCAGGGGAGCAGCGGCCAGTCTGCGGCGGTGCGTGCCGCCACCGGTCTCCGCGCCTCGGGGTGTGCGTGTGTCCGTGTGCATGCGGGGAGAGGGCGGCGGCAGCGCCGGGCGAGGGGCAGAAGTTTGGGGCGAGCGCCCAGCGCTGCTCGCTGGCGACCGAGTCTGAGGTGGCGGGGCGGGGGCAGCGGGACACTGGGGCAATAGGACCACGGGGTAACAGGNGATAACGGGGTACCCGGACAGGGGGGCGGGGAGACAGCGGGACAGGAGGGCAGAGGACAGAGGGACCGGGGCAGGGGCCGCCGCCAGGCACGGCTGCTGGGCGCTGTCCCGGGTGCTGACGGAATCTCCGCGCAACAGGGACCAGCCCGGCCGGGCCCGGCCCGACCCGACCCGGCCCGGCCGAGACGCCGGGCTGTGAGGGTGGCGGTGGCCGTGGCGGTGGCAGCTGAAAGAGCCGATTACGGTCCCCCCACCCCCCTCCCTCTCACCCGTTCCACCACGACGCTTCAAGCCTCCAAGCCCAGCTGCCGGTCTCGTCGCAGCTGCCCGGCCGAAGCCTGCATGCGAGGCGGGCATGCGGCTAAGGCACTCCGGGGCTTTGGCCGCGGTTGCCTTAGTAACTAATATGCATTTCCCCCCCTCCCTTGCACATGTGTGTGTCCTTGGATGAATTACAGTTTTGCCCCCTACACCGGACAAGTTAATCTAAATTGTAAAGCGGTTCCTTTCTTCCTCCCTTCGCTGACCTTTAAATGACATTTCCCGTCGCTTGGCAGGGCAGATTGCACCCTCTGTCTTTTCAGCGTTTTCTGTATTGGGAAAGGAAATTCCCGAGCCGGGAAATATGCCTTCAGGTAGTTAGAAGGCATAGAGACAAGCACTTGTCACCCAGCTTTCAGGTCTGGGGCTACCGAGGCCAGTCTAGGACGCTTCTCCGACGAGCTAACTACCTTGTGAAACTTTAAAAACTTGACGGGGGCGGAGGGGAGGGTGTGTGCCGGCTGAAGGTGCGGGAAACAGCCGCCTCGGCTCTAAAAAGATCATGTAAATTTAACAAACGTGAGTATGAATGATGGTATGTCAATGCTAACAAATACATATTTTGATCCCTCTTGAAACTTCCTTATAAGACCCCTTACTGAAGTAAATTGACTTGGGCATTTGCGAAAGCAATCACCTCCTCCAACTGTTCTTTATCTGAGTTGCTTTATCGAGCTCTGATTTGACATTGATTTCACAATTAGAGTGTTTTACCCCTATTTTATGCCACCAGGTTAAAAGTCACTAGGACGACGGCTGCCTGGACACCTTCGAGAGTGCTGCTGTAGGACCTTGCTGTGATGCTCTTTGGAGAAACTTGGGCTCTGGAGGGGGGAAGCAGATGCCATTTCCTACATATTCTTAAACCATGTGCAGGCAAGAGGAGCCCATGAAATTCGTAACCTGGGTCTGGATGACATCGTGCAACAAAATGATTGGCGTGCTGCTGGTCTTTTTCCCTGCTCTTCTCCTGGAGGTGGACGTGCTGCCCCGGAGCACCGGGCGGAAGGTGCTTCTCTCCGCAGCCTCTTCGCAGCGGTCGGTGGCTCGGATGGATGGGGATGTCATCATCGGGGCCCTTTTCTCTGTCCACCACCAGCCGCCAGCTGAGAAAGTGCCCGAGAGAAAGTGCGGGGAAATCCGTGAGCAATACGGCATCCAGAGAGTCGAAGCCATGTTTCACACTTTGGATAAAATTAACGCCGACCCTGTCCTGCTTCCTAACATCACTCTGGGCAGCGAGATACGAGACTCCTGCTGGCACTCCTCGGTGGCCCTGGAGCAGAGCATCGAGTTCATACGGGACTCCCTTATCTCCATCAGGGACGACAGGGACGGAGGCACCCGCTGCGTTTCCGACTCGCAGACCCAGCCCCAGACCCGAGTGAAAAAACCCATCGCCGGGGTCATCGGCCCCGGTTCCAGCTCGGTTGCTATTCAAGTCCAAAATCTGCTCCAGCTCTTCGACATCCCTCAGATTGCTTACTCTGCCACCAGCATCGACCTGAGCGATAAAACACTGTACAGATACTTCCTCAGGGTGGTCCCCTCCGACACGCTGCAAGCCAGGGCTATGCTCGACATCGTCAAGCGCTACAACTGGACCTACGTCTCCGCCGTCCACACGGAAGGTAGGTATGGGGCAGCCCACCCATCCCCCGCCGCTCCCGGGGCGCTGTGTCCTCCACGGGGGCTCCGAGAGGACACCCCGGTGTTGGTTGTGCGGCTTGCGAGCCCCCTCCGGCAGCGGGAAGCCGGAGGGGTTTCAGCAGCGCAGGGGAAAGATGAAGAGGAATCGGGCGTCTCCCGGTCGGTCCCGTCCCCCGTCCTCATCCACACACTGAGCGGTTCGTGTATTTCTACATAAAAATGGAACAGATGGGAGCGTCTAGACGTGGAACCGACAGCGGCTCTGGCTGCGCCGCGCCGGAGCTTGGGGGGTGTTCTGTGGGGCCGGTGAGGAGCAGCTCCCGCCTCCGGGCTCTGCAAGTTTGGCGTTTCTGCTCCGGCGAAAACCGAGTCACTGCTCGGCTGGGGATCGTGGATTAGCTGCTGGCTTTGCTGCCTGTGAACTCCTTTTCAGGGACTGCGAACACAGGGGCAAAGATAGCTGAAAATCCCCCTGCGGCACAGGTAGCCCCCGCACAGCCACGTCCTCTAGGGAAGAAAGGGCAGTGGGTAGTTTGCCAGGGGGTCCGGGCAAGCGTGTTTTCATACAGCTTGAGGAGTAGTAAATAAATAAATAAATAAATAAGTCTTGTTCCACACATTCTGCCCATACGCAACAGGTTTTATTATTTTTGAATGCCAAAACAATAATATCTAAGGGTATGTGAAAAAGGAGATGCTGGTTTATAACCAGGCTAGGTGGCCCAACACAAATTACAGGAGTAATTGCACTTGATAGAAAGCAAACTCTTGTGATCTTTTATTGTGGCATTCCTATAGTTTAGTTATGGTCCTCAGAACGGGATTTCAAAGTAAAAAAAATGGCAAACCTTGCCATGTTATTGCTATAATTTTGCAGCTATTCTGTTTATCTGACTGTGCTACTTGTATGGATTTGATTTATGATTCCCTCTGGTTACTGAGCTGACTCCACAACTTTTATTCTCACATAGATGACTAAGTAAAAAGTGAAGAGCATATATTATGATGAGTAAATAAAATAATCTCCAGGAGGAGCTGCATATACAACAGTCAAAGGTGGATTGTATTAAACTGCACACCTAAAACATGAAAGTGCTGAAATCTGGGGGAGGGAGGGAAAAGAAGTAAGAGGGGGAAGCAATGACCTGACATTTGCAGTTCACTTATGCCGAGTTCAGATGAGAAAAAGAACTGCTAGCAAGAGTTGGACATGAGCTGTTAATATTTTCTTGCTGACAGAAATGGTTAGAACTTGTGGCAGGGCAGGGTGAAAAACAAACAAGAAAGGGATAAATTCTTTGTTGATGTAAACAGCCATCTTTCCCTTCAATGCAGTTCTGGGGGGCTATGCTAGCTCACAGTACCCGAGGAGCTGCCTTAGGGGACCTGCTCCCTTGCTCTCTTACTCTGTAGATATAACTCTCCTTAACATTAGTGCAATTATCTCATCTTGAAAAGACAACAGATGGTGAAGGTTATTTGTTCATTCACTTTTAAAAGATCAGTACAAACAGTAGTATAACTTGTTGTTTGAGAGGAATTTTATTTCAATATGTATTGCTTTCATGTATTTCTAATTGATGAAACATGCGTGTTGCAAAATATTTTTATAGAACTTGATGTGGTATTTTTGAAAATAGTGGATCAGTTCTAACTCACAAAGCAACAGTCTCATCTTAGGAAACATCACCTGGATTTCGCAGATTATGAGATTCATATATGCGTGGGGTTTTTTGGTTGGTTTATTGGTTTTTAAATTATTTTTTTTTTCAACTATTAATCTGTGTCTGCCATACCTCTATTGTTAGATTCAAACTAAGAATTTCATGGAAATACGTAGCAAGCTTCAACTTTTGTGTTGCTTTCCAGAAAGACAAGTTATTAACCCCATCTGAATTGCTGTTAAGTGTAATACAAAGCCCATTTTTTTCCTATTTAAAGTAAAATTACCACTTATGAAGATTATGTAGATTTTAATATTTCTGTTGTTTCCAATCCCCTGCATTCACTGTGAGGGTTCTGCTTGCTGGTGTGTTAAAAGTGGGATCATTCTTCACAGACAACACAAAGCCACTCTGAATAATAGTCTGCATGAATAGAAGCTGCTCCATCCATGCTATGTTTGGAAATACAGGGATAAAGTGTAGTTAGAAACAATCCTCCTCCACACTTACTCATAGGCCACCACTCTGTCTTTATGGTGGGTTGCAAAACATGCAGGGAAGAATTCCTGGGTATCATGGGTTGGAGAATCACTGCAGCAGAGACCGTGAGGAATGGGCTTGTTTCTGGGAAATTCACAGGCTGACACTGTTCAGAAGTTAACAGTTTCAGTTTCCAAGTCCTCCAGATCCAGTCTGGGCACCTATTGAGAAAAGAAAAGCTGCTTAGTTCCTACCTAACACCTCATTCCCATGAGGGCAGAGAACCCTCAGCTCTTGTGGCCATCCAACCACAAGGGGCTGCAGTGAGACCACTGAGCCGGCGGACACCTCTGTCAGGAGCCCGGCTCCTTGCTCTACAATTGCCCAGGGTCCCTGCAACAGACCAGAGGGGGTGTACCCTTTCTCCTGAACCATCCACCTGCTCTGTTTGCCCTCCCTCTACTCCTATGGTCCAGGCATTCAACAACAGTAGAACAATACTAGTCTATGCAATTATACCTTTAATGAAAATCATAAATGAATATCACATGCTTCAGTGCCCACTTTTCTTAATATGAAGCCTACACATGCCGTGAAAATGAAGACAATAAAGTCACCCAATCAATAGCATGATGTCTTCAAGTAGTCCCTAATATCCTACTTTGCATTTGACTTGAAAGTTTATTCTTCACATGTCAGTACAATTATTAGTGTTATTTAGGGGTGATGACAACTATGTACAATCTCTGCACTCTAGTACATGAAGTTGCATGGAGGTATGCCATATTTGTTTTGTGGTGGAGTTTTGTGTTGTTGTTTATTTATTTATTTATTTATTTAATGATTGTTTATTGTGAGGTATAAGCACTGAACTAGGGAAGACACTTCTCAGTGGATAAAATCTGTTTTCAAAGGCCCACAGAGCACATTGCTCCTTTTAGATTAAAATTGACACATAAAGCTCCACATTCAAGCGCAAATAAAGACAAGTTACTAAGTTTGGTTATTTTGTTATGTGTCTCAGTTGAGCGTAGCTGAACATCATGAGAGTGCATTTTTTCCAGAGTGGGCAGCAGTGATTAAACGATGTGAGAAATCTGTGCATCTGCTGGAAGAAGGCTGTTTGACTGTCTGGTAGCTGCAAAGCATTTTTAAGGCTATTATTTTTTTTAAGGATTCTTCAAAGGTAATTCTGTGTTGGAGTTCTTGGCAGGTGTACATCTCAGCTTTTAGCCTTGGAAGCCATCCTTATCTAGAAATGCACATAAGGGGATGTCTAACTCTGAGCCAAGGCTTCCTATGGAAATCAAAGGCATCAAAAGCACATGTGTTAAATTGGGCACAATTATGTGTGTGATAAGGGCAGAAGGAACTACACTTACTGAGGGTTACTTTCCAAGTGAGATATTCTAGTCTTCAGTGAGATAACTTCAGGGTCAGATATTTTTCTAATCTTACATGGCAGCCACCGGTTATTTGGTAAAACCGTGAAAAATTACAGGAAATATTTTCTTCCTTACCTAGGGGACAGCCCCTGGGCTACCCCTAGGAAGAGACAAGAGTTGCTGAGTGGAGGTGATGGGCACCACCACTGCACTGTCACTGTTTTGATACTGAAGGCACAGAAATTAACAGGGTTGATTCCAGAAAATGCAGAGTGTTTGCGAGATTGCTCACAATTGTGGGTTACTCCAACTTCCAAGCACCACAATATGTCTGCATCCTGGCTTGTGGTCAGCACAGAGTCTCCCCCAAACCCCTCACTTTCAGCTGTTCCTCTTACACATGAAGCAGGAGAGATGACTGTTTAAGAAGTCCTTCTATCACTTCATCTTCTAAATATGTCACTTTGGAATAATCAAATAGAAATACTTAATGTCTGTGCCTGATTTTTCATTTAAATAATATATCTGTTAGCCTTATACAATGTATGTGAGATTTTTGTTCTATGAAAACAAAATGTAAGCATTCAGACTAGATTCATTTGAGTGCTCTTTGTGATTTTGGGGCCTTTCTTACATTTTAGCGGACAAATACCCCATTGTGAACAAAATTTCCATTCCAACTGTTCAAGATGCAGACTGATTTGAAACAACTTTGGGAACTGAATTATTAAGTTAATTGCACAAATTTTTGGTTGTTTGTAGGTTAATTTTACTGAGAGTACTCTGATACTTCTGGTCTTGATCACTTTTGTCAGATTTGTATTGCCAGATTTTTTTCTTTTTCTGGAGTATAAGGGTTAAGATGGACTATGATGAAACAGACGACACACCTGTAAAGATTTTCAGATCAAAGTCCAAAGATGGCAGGTAGATTATCTTCATGATGGCTTTTGATAACCTGATTGGCACACACTTTTCATTGTTGTAATGTACAGGAAAGTCATAAGCATGTCTATATATGTTGGAAATAGATGGAAGGGAATGAATTGTATTTTCTTGCAAATTTCACAGGAAATAGGTTCTTTCAGTACCACTCACCAAAGTAGCTCTAGGGGTGCTAGAAAATAATGCTTCTTTTTGAAGATAAGTGGGTCAATATCCATCACATAGCTCAAAGGGATAATTTTCATACAATTGTGTTTAATTTCTTGCAAGCTGTTTCTACAGCTGTTTCAAACAATGTTATAGTATTAATTCCCTGGTGTCACTCACTGATTGATACTTTTGGATGAGATTAAGATCAGGTAATAGAGAAAAACAACTCCAACTAAACTGTTTGAAATTTCAGAGTTTACAAATACTTCTGTAGGTACCAATAGTCACAAAAATGATTTGAGAGGTTAAATGTGTGAAGTGTTGTGAATTATGCCTGAGATAGATGTTCACAAACGCATGTTACAATCTGTTTTTTTTCTTCATTTAACTACCTTCACTGACCATCTTCACAACCTTTGTGATAGGGAATAAAGGAGAGAGATATGTCCCAAGGAGAATGGAAATTAATTTGAAAACAAGTAGGTACTAGAACATTACCTGCACTGGATGCATTCATTATATTTATTAGATGGTGCTGGGAGAATTTTTTACATTGATTAAAGTTGACAAAATTATTGTGGGTGACAAACACCACAGAGATGAAGAGAAATTCTTTCTTGAAAATATATTACTCTGCAGTGCTCTTAAATTTGCAAATGATGTAGTTTTTCAGCTGCACAAATGGCAGGTGCATGAGTTAAATCAACTCAAAGGACTCATCTAACTTCTGTGCCTGCCTTCTCAGCAATATTGCTAGTGCTCATATTTATCAGTCAGCATCACGGCTTCATTTGTGCTTTACTTCTATTTCTTTTCTGCATTATGCCCTTCCTTTCAGATTTTTATGTCCCAGAGTCCTTGTGTACTCCTGCAGGATTCTTGTCTGACTGGAGTTTGTTTTAAAAAAGTTAAATGATCTTGGCTTTCTCAAAAAACTGTGTGAAAATGCCTCTAAAATATTCTTTTGAACATATGGTTCATAATATGGAGGTGCTTGTGCTTAGATTTCTCAGACAGAAAATCAAAAGTGATGTGAAGTGAAATCATATAACTGGTATTGTCACCCTTTGTGAAAAATCAGGGGTCTGATGGATCAGTGAGCTGGTAACTGTAGTGGGAGACCAGAAGCACGGCACCTGCCACACACAACTCAGAAAAATACCAATCAATGTCATTGCTAACTGGTGGTCACTGACCCATGAGAAACAAAGCAGGGATTTCAGTATATTTTCTGGGTGGCAGGTGTTTGCAGCATAAGCCATGGTCACAGATGGCACTAATTAACACCTGTGCTGGCGTGCTGAGTGGGAGGGCCAGAAACTGACTGACCATGAACTGCAGTAGCATTTTAACTAGAGAAACCAACTATCTATCCTTCATCTATGGATACCTAAGGGATGGTAAGGGATATCGCCGGAGATGGGTGGGAAGAGGTGTGCAACAAATGATTTGCCATCCACTGGGTAACCAGCTAGGTTTTGCTGGTAAGGTGATTTCTGGTCTTTAACAAAGCCTGACCAGTGTGTACCACTTACACCTAGTTCAGCAGTTCTGCCTTCTACAGGTTCTGTGCAGCTGAGATTACAGAATAAACTTCCTGTGCAAAAGAGCCATCTTTTGTTTGATTCAGATGACAATGTTTTCAGCAGTCTGCAATCTAGTGTAACGGCCAGAAGTTCTCACTGTCTCTTACTGCAGTTTACATCTATATGGTATAGCCAAATTCAAGAGCTTATGGAAAATTGTCTACAGTGTATATTTAGCTAGAAAAGAATATTTCCCTCACAGTCTGGAAAGACTAATTAAATTTTGCCTAAAATCAACCTTTTTAACTAAAAAAAAGAATTACCCTTACATTTCCTGAACAAACAAAACTTAAAACAAAAGCAAAATGCCCTATCCTTTGTGTGGATTTAGCACATTTTTCCTTAGGAGAAGGGTTTTTGCGGTAGGGTTTAAAATTATGTGTGCGTAAATGAACATGAAAGAGGTCAGCTTGCATATCTTGTTACCACCAAGTTTCCTAACAGTCTGGATCTTTTCCCAAACATTAATAGTGCAATTATTATTACTATTAATGTACAGCTTAAAAAATCATTTCTAGGTCTGGTTTGCCTACCAGCCCAGCACACAGTTCTCTGTTGATAGAAGTGGTAGGAGTCCTGTAATCTTTGAAGACGTTGTAGCCATGGCTGCCTGTTGGGCTCCAGCCTTCCTTCCTGTCTGTTCCAAAGTAGTGCCCACATGCAGCTGTTCATGGACATTGGATCAGCCTAAAGTCACTGAAGTCAACTGAGCTTGCAACAGTCTTAGTTCTTTACCAGTGAAGAAACACTTTCAGGGTAAGAGCCATTTTTTTAAAAAGCCCTTTTGGAGTTAGAATACCTCACAGCATAAACAAATGGTGTTAAAGGAGTGAGTCTAGGAATGGTGCATATTCTTCATAGTAATTGTTTTCTGTGAAAAATAAACTGTCTTTGGCTGAGGAAAGGAAATAAAAAATAAATAAGTATTACAACTGCCACACTAGTCCTTCAACAACGGGCTCAATAGTAAGAGAAGGAAGAGCAGGGCATGTGCAGGATGTATCCTCATAGCCCCAGTATGCAGTGACTTCCAAAGACCAGGGCTACCAGACACCAATGAACCTTTCCTTTGTGAATTTGTCTAATCCCTTTTTGTGTCTATTTATACTTCAGTCTCCATAATATTAATCCTATAACTTAGAATCATATGTCTTCTAAGCATTTCTTGTTATTTACTTACAACTTTGCACTGATGACAGAATTCCATTCATACATTAATACAAAATATCTCATAATTTGTTAATCTTGATTATTATTCTGCACTTCTAGTTCCAATATATAATGTAAGCAGAGCAATGTTCAGTATGCAAGGTGGAGGTACACCTCCACGTTAAACTCTTGAAGTTAATATTTCAGTGTTTCTCTGGGACCTTTCCTAATGAACTTCTGTTATGGTTTTAACTTCCTCCAGTGCTCTTTTAATGTGACTGGTTATCACTGGATATCAGGCAATTTTTCCCTCTCTGGAATATTTGAAGAATGGTCTGTTCTTAGAGTCTATAGCTTTATATCTCAAAATTGTTTCATCTTGTTTTATTACAGTATTTTATTTCATTTGCCAAAGTATACAGTGTTCTCTTCCCCTAGTTAGGACACCACTTTGACTTTTTAAAGTTTTTGGTTTTTTATTTGATTTTGATTTATTTTATCAGCTTTAGGAAATCTACTTTTCTGCTTTATCATGTTGGCATTTTTGATCCTTTTGGAGCTTCATCTTTCAGTCTCTCCCATATTTCTGAGTAGTCTCCGCGTAATTTCTTAATATTTCACTCTTTTAGCTGCTTCTTTTAATTTCCTTGAAATTAGACTGCTTTTTAAAAAATAATTTATCTTAAATGTTGCTGTTACTGATTTTTTTTTATTTCACATGCAGATTTTCTGTCCAAATCTGACTGAAGTACAGTCACAATGACAGACTATTTTTTGATAGTTAGGTCTTAAGGCCTTGTATTCTTCTTCAGACTAGATAAAAAATTGCTTCTTTTTGTGAGTTCTGTGAGCAGATGCATGACACACATGGGGTGCTTTTTAATGAAAAGTACTGTGCATCGCAAGATGTCCTTTGTTTTTGTGGCATGCCACTACCTAGATCACTTTTGTCTATCAAAAAACAGTGTAAGAAATATTTCTTTTTACTGAAAAGTGTTATTGTTTGTTATAAAATGCCATGCTTCTCTGTTTGAACAATTTCCATTTATATTCTCCAATGTTTTTAAATGAATTTATATAAGTATGTTTGAATTATATTAACAGCCAGCAATGATTTATAAGTCCCTCTGAAATTTAATAGAAATTTTATAAGGACAGGTATTTGGCAAATCTGGTAGACAAAGTAAAGGAGGTTGTGTCCTGCTCTGGTGCTGAGAGCAAGTGTTGTTGTCAGGCTCTTGATCCAGTGCTCACTAAAGTTAGTTGGTGGTTCTCTGTTGAGTCCAATGGATCCTGAATGGGGCTCAGCATGGCCGGTGGATGGTATCTTTTCAGGTTGCAGAGCTGATGCTTCTCAGCACTAAAAATCCGCAGGGCTTGTGTATCCCATAGATTGAAGGATCTCATAGTTAATCTAAAGGATTGTGAAACTGCGTGAAGGCAAACTGTTTGCTGGATATTCATATACATATTTTTTTTCCTTCCAACTGGAAGGCTAAATCTAGTTCACTTCTTTGCACACAAATTCCCCAGTGAATTTAACTCTCCTTTCTCTTTGCAAATTGTTTGAGGAGCAAACTTTTGTTTTGCTAAATGTAGTCACAATTTGCAGTTGTTTGACCAGCAGCTTTCATTCATATTCATCTGTGGATACAGATGGATTTGTACAAGCTAGTAGTTCTCCAAACATTTATTCAAACCGAACTCATCCTGGCAAAACTCAGTAAGAACCGGGCATGAATACTGCTGAAGTGACAGCTATTTGAATAAGTGTTCCTAAACACTTTCTTAAAATGTCTGGCCAGGCTCCATTGAACATTGAATGTCTCCTCCTTTGTGGAGTAGAATATAAAAGATAAATTTGTAATTAATTGTCAGGAAGTGAGAAAACCTTTCATGCTTATTTATATAATAAGTCTTTCTTACCCACATGGTGCTGTGGAGAGGCTGAAGCAAATGCAAATTTGGCATGTAGATTACCATACTGGGTACTGAAAGATGGTGATCCTCCTAGAGAAAATGTATTTCTCTGACTGCAAGCTTCAGATTGGTAAATCTCAATCTCTTGCCTGAGCAGCAAATTTGTGAAACTGAATGTTGATGACACTGTAAAAGAGTGCTATATTATCAGTGTTGCTAAAACTGGTAGGATGATTTGAGAGAATCAAAGTTAAAATCCGTGCTTATTGAAGTGGTTTGAATGGGTTACAACAGTGAGCCAGCAGCATTCTGTTGGAGGACACTCTTATTTGCCAGGCCACAATTCCCTTGAAGGATAAATTCATATTCAGGATCAGACTGAAAACTTCACAGCTATATGAAGCACAGTGCTGAGCTGGGACAGTCAGTCTGGTGGAATGAAAGTGTTCAGGGTTTTGACAAGAAGGAATGAGGCAGGCAGGAGTTCTGGCAGCTTGGCTGTCACTTAGCCACAGCACACCATTCAGTAACTGCTTCAGCTAAGCCACCTGCCTTTTCATTATTAGTCCTTTCTTGTTCCCTTGCTCCTCAAGGCACAACAGCTGAGGTCCTGCATTCCCTTGTAAAAAGGCTTAGCTTTCACCTTTCACCTGGATACTTGCCTGATGAAAACCATTCTTTGTCCACTGTCCAAATTTATCTAGGACTCCAGCATCTGTCTGTGCATACTAAGTGACACGGTGCCAGTGACAGTCACCCAGAGTCAGCATTCCTCCTCCTTCCTATGCAGTGCCAGCCTGTGGGTGAAATTACAAGAATGGCAGGAAGGCTTTTCAGGAGCTACTTGTGGATTTGTCACTGACTTCAGAAAGAGATGGGCAATATTCTGTTAAACACATGCCCCTAACCTTGCCTGTAATGATTTCCTCCAGCGTTGGCATCCTGCAAAAGGTTTGGATAAGGATGCAGTAAAAGCATAAGGACAGTGATACGTAAAACTGATGTTATGGGGTGAGGCAGTGAATATTGATGGAACAGCCAAAAATGGACAGTGTTGAATTGTGCAAAAATCCAAACACAAAGAACAAATGAGCTATTCTAGAAAAATAATATGATGATCCAGGATTCAGCTGACAAAAATTATACTTAAATTAAAATCAGTTGATATGACACTGGAACTAGTGAGAGAGTGGAACAGGTGGGTGAGACACTGGAACAGGTTACCCAGAGAGGTGGTGGAAACGCCATCCCTGGAGGTGTTCAAGGCCAGGTTGGATGGGGCTTTGAGCAGCCTGGTCTAGTGGGAGGTGTCCCTGCCTGTGGAAGGAGAGTTGGAACTAGATGATCTTAAAGGGTCCTTCCAGCCCTGAGAATTCTATGACTGTATGACTACAGAAAATAGGTCTTCTCAAACAAACCCATTTTTATTCCCCGATGAAAGTGCAAAGTTGGTAACTACAGGTAATAGTGTGTGTGGAATATCTTGAATTTTTGCAAGGTACTGAATTAGTATTATAGGATATTTTGATTAAAAAAACACTATGCATTTTCAGGAAAACAGATGTTGTATAAATTAAAATTCAGCACACTGACCTCAGCATGTAAAGAGTGACGATCAAATGAGATGTTTGTTGCATGGCACAGAGCTCAGTGAAGGATCTAATGCTTCCTTGATTTCACCAGTGATACACAAAGCATAGCTGCTGGCAAGACATGGTTTTGTGAAATAGGAGTTAACAAGAGAAGAGTGAAGGTTTAGATCTCTTGGTGAGCTAGGCCCACTCTAAGAAAATGCATGCTAAGACAGTCAAATATCAACCATAAATACAAGAATGAGGCACATGTGCAACTTATGTAGAAGAATTGTGACCTTGAAACAAGTCCTAAATATACAGCATGGTAACAGAGGAGTTTCATTACAGAAAGAAAAACCCAAACCAAGGCAAAATACAAAAAGCTGATGCCATCTTTGAGAGGGTGGGAACTTTACCTCAATGTAATGATTACTAGCATTAACTTTGCTGTTCTTTGTTAACATCTGTGATCAACATTTTAAAAAGAAAGTTCAAATATTGAAGAGAGGGGAAATCTTGAAATTGTGAGAGCTGACAAAAATGCCTTATCTCGGGAATATAAACCAGTTTAGTTTATCTGGTTTGTCAAAGTGAAATCTATCAGCTTTAAAAAAATGTTTCATTTCTTCCAAGCAAGCAAATTCAATATGAACTACAGGACTCTGAATCCCAGTTGTTAAATGCATAACAAGCACCAGCTGCTGGTATGCCAACGAAGCCCAATTAGGAAAAAGAGAAACATTTTTTCTTGTGATGGTGCTTAACCAGTGACACAAATGACTGAGGAAGTGATACATTTTCAGAGTTCTGATGTTGTCTAATCAAAATTTGATGCTGATGTTGCAGCACAGTTTTATTCAAAATGCAAGTCAGTGGACACAGCACAGGGGAATCTGGAGCGGATGTATGGTCTGGTATCATACAGGTGGTCATATATGAAGAGTTCTTTCCAGCATGAAATCCTGTTAATTTGTGGATATTTTTGATTATGCAAGCAGGTAGGAAAAAAAAACCCAACCCAAACTAACACATTTCATTTAAATAGTAGCTTAACATTAATATGTTCATTTATCTGCTTGGATGCCTTGGAAAATTAAAAGTATCCTATGTTTTTGATACCGATGGCAGGGGAAGAGAAACTCGGGAAGAAATAATCCCCTTAGTCAAATTCAGTCTGCTACTGCAGTTTACATGCATTGTTTTAAGTTAGTATTTGTTCCCTTACCAGCACTTGGTACTTGTTATGCATTTCACCACTAAATTACACAACTCTTTCGTTCTTACTGGTGTTGTTTGCTTGGGGAAGGTTTTCAGTTTCATGGGCTTTTGTACTACACTTATTCTCTTACTTGTGACATATATATTGGCCCCTGTGATGGAAGAAACCAAGTTTTCTGAAAGGATGCAGCAACATTTTTCTATGATCTTATTAATTAGAATACTACTTTGTATCTAAAATGATATAATTCATCTGACAGCCCATGGCAAATAAAATTTAAAAAACCCTAACACTGTGAATAGTAGTGGTAATTAGGGTAACTAACATTTTTACACAGCAGCTTTTCTACAAAGGGATTCAATGGTTAATTTTGCTAATATTTATTTTAAATTTAACAGGAGATACAGGCATGGATGTTTTATGGTGGTTTCAGAACATAAGCAGCATGTTATTGATGCTATCCCTTCACACAACAAACATCTTAATGTCCCCTTACAAGGCAATGTAGAATGTAGTCATGTTTGAGACTCATTGTCCTTGTCACACATACTTGTGTGTGATTCCTTTTGTATGGTGTCCAAATATATGTGAAATAATGTATTTCACTTTTGTCAAAGCTCTGGTGTTGCCTGTGAAGTGTGATGCAGAAATGTGCTGGTACCACAAATACCCAAATTCACGTCTCTGCTTTTTATAGTTCATATCCTGAGGACATATGAATAATAAAATGCTCTTTAAAATTCTGGCAATACATCTGTATTTACATTGAGAATGATGATTTGATTTTAATGAAGGCAATGGGAGATTAGCTACTGACTGAAATTTAGCCATACATCTGAATCTATGGAAAGAGCCTTTAAGGTGCTGAATACTCTTGTTTAATCCCAAAAAACACATGGACACTAGCTTAACTTTTAAACACTTGGCTTACAGAGGACATAAATTCACCTTAAACTTACAGGACACAGTTTCTGGGGATTGCTCTCATCACATCAGTGTCCAGTGCCTTGCAAGATCAGGCAAAATGTCTCACATTAAAGTCAGGTTTTCTACCAGTAAAGCTCACATTCAGAATCCCTTTAAAGGTCTGTGTGGTGGGTTAGGCTGGGGGAAACCAAACAGCCTGATAAATGTGTGCATATCAGAGCATTATGAAAACTGATGAGTGGGTTGACTAAAAGGCAGCAGCCTTCTGCAGAAAAAAGACAGGATTTTCAATCTGCTGCTTTGAAGAGACAGACAGTTAGTTGTTGCTGTCTTTCTTAATTTAAAGTTTAGTACTGAAAAAACTTATTAGCTTGGCTATCTTCTCTAATTTGTAAATTTAAGATCCAGGTAAGTAGCTAATTGGATGGCGAATCTTCGTTTCATATGTCTATGTAAGAATTTGTGTTTATTTTCAAATATTTTATTTGTTTTCCTGTTATTATCCATTTGCTAGAAACTGGATTACACTAGGATGAATGTCAGCTGAATTTCTGCATCTCACATTTTTTAATTAATGCTTTTAGAGTGCTGTTTTGTATGTGCTTAAATTCACAAGGCCAAGCAGCACTTTTATCATAATACAGGAAAATGACAGTGTCTCCATCACACAAAGTCTTATTTTCTGAAAGGCTACTGGGTTTTTGGTGTTCCAGCCTCCTTATTCTAGTACAAGCTACAAACTTCCTTAGCTTCCAAGGAAGATATCTTAAATTGTCTAGTCTCTAATAAATATTAACCTAAATTACAGAATACTCATTATTTTAAAAATCAGAATGTTCTTTTTAAATTGCAAATTACAGCTCATTCAGAATAAGGACTATGTGTGCTTCATTGTTCTGTAGGCAGGTTTTGTTGTGTAACCAGCAGAGCACAGAAGGTGACTGAATAGCAGCTGCAATTAAACAGCACTGGGCTGCTTTGTTTTGGGAAGAGATTTGTTGAAATGAAGAGATTCTTGTGGACTCATTTGATTACACTGAATCAGCACCTTCCAAAGGGGAAAACATCCTATGGGAATCTTCCAAGCAATTTCGTCCTGTAATTCTAGGTCTCATCATTCTCCTGGTCTTTCCTACAGCTTCCTCTTACAAACCTGTATCTCAGAAAGTGTATTAATACCTAGAACATTTTATAAAAAGCTCAGATGAGTATTGTTTTCAGGAAGTACTGCTTTTTGTTACTGCAAAATCTATCATTTTCACTACTTCACGTGTTTTTAGCATAAGCCACCACGTTTCAGTAGTTTGAACAACTAGATGTAAGCATCTCTGGACCATACAGAACTGATGATCATGCCCTCAGTCACTGGGAAGTCCATTTTTAGACTAAAAAAATAAATCTTCCTGAGCTGACCTGCAAGCTTCATTTTCACACAAACAAAGAATTTGAGAAAGCCTATGTAATCTTTACAATTAGATCATAATTAGCCTGTTATTACTTTAAGTTATTTTAATCTAAAAATGGAATTCACTTTCAACCTGATTCTACTGATGTCAATGGAAGATTTGCTACTGATTTCTGTAGGAAGAGGTTTTGGATATAATTATTACACAATTTCAATGACAATGTACACGCATGTAAGGAAAACGTGTATGATGAAAGAGGCTAATAAAAGAGGAGCTGAGGGAAAGCCTCTACATCTTATGAATAGAAACAATATTTCATCAGTTAGCCTTATTTTCATGTAGAAACTTTTCAGGGTTACATTCTAAATATGTAAATCTTTACAAAAAATTTCTTCATGGTGATGTACATTTCAATTTCAGTCTCGGGGAAACTTGGCTTTATGCTGCTACTAATTACCTTGGTGGTGACAAAGGCCATTGATATTTAGGAGGGGAAAATATATACTCCATACTGTACTCAGGAGCACCAGTAGGCAAAGACAGACATTTTAAAGAACAAAAGGGTGGGAAACACACCTGCAAGCGCAGATGTTATATCCTTAATTTCTGCAACTATGATTTTATTGAGGGCATTTAAGTTCTGCATGCATCAAGGAGTTCTGCTTCCCAAAATGAAGAAAACAGCAACAAAAAGGAGCTGTTTTACTTTAATCCTAACTCACCTTGAAATGGTGATTGGCTACAGCTCAGCTGTAGGGATAGGTGATTCATTCATTTATTTATTATGAAAAAAAGAAATGTTTTGGACAACTGAAAAGAAAGTATTTCAACATTAAAAAAAACCCACTAAAATAAAAACCGTGTTACTCTGGGGCATGTTTAGTAAGAGCCAAGGAGGGAAATATGATGGTGGCTCTGATTTTACATGTTGTCTCACTGATTACACTAACTGGAAGACATTTTGGATCAGTGTTCCCTTTGAGGAGATGGGAATACCATTTTGTGAAGCATTACTGTCAAATGTTATGCTGCTGTATTTTGCAAGAACTTTTTGTGTGTTCATTGTTTCAAGTTGGGGGCTGACCCTGGCTAGCAGCCAACCACCACACAGATACTAGCCCTTGGAAGTCCAGCCCCCCCTTCTCCCTCAGCTTTTATTGCAAAGCACATTGGCATGGCATGTGGAGTAGCCTCCTGGCCACTTTATGTGAGGTGTCCTGGTTATATCCCCATCCAGTTTCTTGCTTATCCTCAGCCTACTGACTGTGGGGAAGGGAGGGAGCAGAGCAAGCAAAAGGGAAAGCCTTTGTTCTCTGCAAGAACTGTTCAGCAATAGAAAAAACACTGGTGTGTTATCCAAATTTTTTTAGCCAGAAAACTAAAGCATAGCCCCATACAGGCTGCCATGAAGAAAGTTAACTCCGTTGCAACCAGATTCAGTAGAGTCCAGCTCAAGAAACACTGTGTTTCAGTGACTAAGTCACTCTCCTGAGTGAAAGATGTATTTTCATGTTGAAATAGAAGCTACATTTCCCACTTCTCTGATGAGTGCTCTAAATGCTGAACTGCTTGACATCAACTTTTATGCCTGCAGAGACCTTGTTGAGTTTGTGATGTTAGCATGCTGAAACATTAAAAAGTAAAGCATTAGAGGTTCATGGTACTAGCATTTCAAACTCTAACTAGCTAACTACTTAGAAGTGTAATGTTATTTAATCTAGATTTACAACCTAGGGCACTCTAGTGGACAGTTCTCAGGTTGGGTCTTTTGTGCTTTAGTAGCCTGGATATCTGTCTGAACACCGTGCAGATAAGTTATAGGTACATGTTAAATATAAATTACATTTGCTACGCATAAGTTTGAAAGTTTCTTCCTTTTTAAGATACTCCCAAGTGTTCTAGAAGCTGTGATTTTATGAGAACTTCAAATGTTTTGAAAAAAGAAACACAGTTCAGGAATGGAGAGTAGAGGCAGAGGTCCAGCTTCGGTGACACTTGAGCAGAAGTTCCCCAAGATACAGTCCAACTCAAAATGACACAGTCCTTCAAGCATCATCTTCATGGACTACTCACATTATATAATTGCATGTGTATGCTTAACCCATTTTAAAATCCATCCTGGTAAGTTCCTCAATATCAATTTTTCCCTTGGAATGTTGTTCTAGAATTTAATTTTTTCCACAGTTAAATGTTGCTTAATGCTTTGCCTTTGGTTCTTGCAATGGAGTGTTTTATTTGATCAAGGAAGGAGAATGACTCCTCGAATAGCTCACTTTGAGTAACATATTCCTGTCTTACTTGATCTTGGATTATTACTGTAGAAGCACTCCCAACTGTGAAATAGAATTAATGTAGTTTGATCTCTCTGATACAACAATATCATGCTTATTTACATAGCTGAAACCGATTCTGTAATTTTTTTTTAGCCATAGTGTTACCTTCAGTGCTTATCTATCATAATCCCTAAGCCAGTAATTGCATCCCATGATGGGGTCCAAGGTCTTGCATGTGTAGCATTTTTAGTTCCTGAGAGTTTAAATGTATACGTGTATTTAACTGTATATTTCTTTGTCTATGTCCAGTTTACTGAATTACCTAGATTGTGCTGCATTATTAACTTGTCTCCCAGTCTTGCTGTCATTTGCAAATGCTATTGGTAATACTTTTGTATTTTTGTTTTTCCAGGTCACTGGTTAATGTTAATGAGCAAAATCTAAGAGTAGATACTTATGGGACACAATAAAGAGACACCCATTAAATGAGTGTTCCTTCACTGCAAATACACGTTGACACCTAGCAGCCAGATTTTAATATATTTTATGCATGCAGTACTGAGCCTTATCACTCCAGGTTCATAGCCCAAATGTCATGCAAAATGGAGGTAGATGTGTTGTGGAAATCTATCTCCATTGCATTGACATTATTACTTTTAATAACCAAGCTTGTAAAATAATTGATTAAAAGATATTTTTGGTAACTGAATTTGAAAAATCTAGTTTCCAGGTACACATAATGATTAACACCTGTTGTATTGCTGCACTCCCTTATTTTATTCATTACTCAAGTTCTATGTCAGCTCCTGAGTTATTTTGTCCAGAATGGATGTCAGGCTGACAGACCTGTAATTACTCAGGTTAACTTGCTTATCCCTTTAAAGTATTGCACAGCACTGCCTTTAGTGCAGCCTAGTGGCACTTCACAGTTTCTGACAGCTATTGAAAATCCCATCTAGTAGTTTGGAAAGCCCACCAGCAACTTCTGTCAGACATTATCTGAACACATCCAATTTAAAATGCCTGCTTTTGGAGCTGGCACTTGATTTCTTTGTGAGTTGGGAAGGGAAAGTACCATTCATCATCACCATCAACACCACCATCATCTTCTGGTATGTATACATTTTCTGTCTCTTTGCAAAAATACAGAACTAAAAAAAATTTTGAATGTTTCTTCCTGTTCTGCAGACCCATCTTCATTATTTATCTTCCTGCCTTTCTGCCTTCCTTCCTTCCTTCCTGCCTTCCTTCCTTCCTTCTCTTTCATTGAAAAAAGGCATATTTTATTTCTCAATGATAGCAAATGCAGCAGGTATCTCACAGGAGCTGCCTATTCCCAGTTTAGTGTCATGATGGATCTCAACTCCATGAGACAAGAAAGAAAAACAATCGTTTGTGAGTAAATATTCTTTTTCTGGAGCACCCCATATGTTTTAGAGAAAAAATAATTCATCCTCCTTTTACTGTATATACATACATGAACACACACACGTGCTTCAGATGTTTTTCCACTGCCATATTGTTTTGTGTTATAAGTCTCTGCTAATATGGATATCCACTCAAAAACCCCCCATTATTTAGGAGGGAAAAAGTCCATCTAATCCACTCAAATCACCAACATGGAAATAGCTTGCAGAGATCTCAAGAAATGTTAAGAAAAACAGAAAGCTTTTTGCCTTTCACTTCTTTTAGTTTTGCTAGATTAGAGTGCAGGCATCATGTCAAAAGAGCAGCAGTGCTTGTGAGAGCATTTATCAAGCACTCACAGGAGGATGAACAAAAATTGAAATGCCAAATCTATTCTTCATTAAAAGTGAAGTACTAAATTTTTCACTAATTCATTTTGACAGATGATATTCTGACAGAGTTGACATCTATAGCAAAATGGGACTAAAGGAGATGCAATTCAGGAAGTAATTTTTAATTTTTTTTTTTTTTACCAGCATTGTGGTGTCATTGAAATAGATAATTCAGATTTGGATTTTTTTTCTTAAATCCATTTATTTTCAACCATCAATACTTTTTGTTAAAAGCAGATATCTACACGCAAAAACATTAGCTTCTTAGATTGTAAGAAAAATGAAGCAATTAATATAATTAGCATTGGCAAGGACTTTGTTAACAGCCTATTCTGTCTCATGTTGAATTTTTTTCCATTTGAAATACAAACATTATTTTATTATAACTGTTGATGACAATTGTTGCATTTTACTCTTCTGTAAAACTTTGTTTACAGATATATTTGGGATGTGGGGTTGAAAGCAAGGCTGGCAGTCATGTTCTAACAGGTTATTTCAGAGGTATATGAGAAATGCATTTCAGATATAATTATAATTCATGATGTTTGCTGGCTATTGAGATAGACTCTACTGTGTGACTGAGAAGCGCCAAGTGAAACTCATCATGACAACGGGATTTAAGTCTCCATCAGAGTCCTACTGTTCCTGAGCCTTTCTTTAGATGTTATGATCAAGCTTCTCTATCATTACTGAGTGAAACTGATTCCACAGAAAGCATCGACCCCGACTGTTTTTAGCAAGCACTGCAGGGCAATAAGTTGCCAAGCCACTACTCTAGTGAAGAGACCCGCGAATGCCTCTGTGAAGGGAGGTGACTATCCCTGGGGAGGTGTATTAGCAGTATGCCACCAAACCTGGCCCCACTGCCATTGAAAACTTGGCTGTTCGGTTGTCTTTCTGAGTGTGTTATTTTGCCCACCACGGAATGATTGAATAATCTTAGGGAGCAGAGAAAAGAGAGAACAAAAAATATTATCAGATAGAGATCCTTTGGCTACAGAACACTTTACAATAAATTATTTTGGAATATTCCAGTATATTAATTCAGCAAATAAACAGTTTGCCTGTTTTTCTTTTTTAAAGAAATAAGCTGTCAGATAATGTCTTAAAAATACTATCTTTAAATAGGAGGCTAAATTTACCTCTAGCAGAGTCTAGTAATTTACATTTTTATCATATCCTGTTTTGTGTGCTTTCTAATCTCTTAATTTTGTTTTTAGCATGTCTTATTTGTTTGATATGCCCTCTTTGTAAGTTAAGGATGATGCAATGAGACAGACTGCCATTACATATTGTAAGAATTCTCAGAGGCATTGTATAAGCCTGCTAACCTCGTACTTTTTTCAGCAACCATATGCCTGAGCCTCTTCTTAAAAACAAAATAGAATCAATAGAAATCAGTTCCAGATAATTTCATACTTCTTTTAAAGGGGCACCCTTTAAAAATTTGATTATAAATTAACAAGAGCTTAGAATTTCTCAAAAAGCATTAACCTCAGATGAGGGCAGGAAAAATACTTATCTAAAAATAGAAATCCTTACGGAAAAATAGTCAACCAATAATCATCAGGCAAAATAAAGCCTTTCCAAGGGTCTGAGAAAAGAATACAGCAATACACCTTTCACTTCAGCTGACCCTTAGCAGACTTCAAAACCTTTTTACAGGACCATTTGTCTTTTCTGATTTCTTGGTAATCTTGCTGAGGCTGTTCCATGAGGTGTACTTGGTGGTCCTCCCATTTATCTCCTAGGATCCTGAAAACCTATGAGCTCACACCTTGTCAGTTATGCACTTTTACTTTTAAACATGGCCCCTCTATAAGGCTGTATATATTATTTTGGAATATTCCAATATATTAATTCAGCAAATAAACAGCTTGCCTGTTTTTCTTTTTTAAAGAAATAAGCTGTCAGATAATGTCCTTATAACTTAATCTCCTTGTCTCTATAAAGTGCACACCCACAGAATATATAGAGGATCATTGGAACCAAGTAAGGCAAAAGTTAGAAGACAAGTGTTGCTGATATTTATTGAAATCCCAAAACTTATGCAACTTTCACTGCTCTCCACTAAGGTGCAACAGCATTTTAAAATATGTCACAAATATAGGCCCTAAGTGTCTGTTTTTGCAGTTGTGTATGGCCATAAGTCCTGATCCAGTCAGTGGAACAGAATAGATATTGGCCCACACTGTGTCATTTAGCATGCTTTCCAACAGCATATAAACAGTCCAGTTACTAAAGCTGAAAACTGATGTCTGCCTGAAGTGTCTTCTCATAATATGTTAATATGCATAACCATATGCTTTTCTGATTATATTTAAATCTGGAGAGATGTGTAAGATAAGATTTTAGTTCCTATGAAAATAACACAGCAGTGCGGGAGATGTTTTTAAAGATAAACTGATCTTATACATGAAATTGCATACACTTGAAATACAAAACCTAAATGTTGTTATGAAGGTGAGAGTACCATAGAAAAGTCTTACTAATGCCCCAAAATGTATATGCTCGTAGAAATTCTGTCTGTGATTTTGAGGTTCTTTGTTGCCAAAGATTTTGCAAGAATGGGCTTGCTCACAGTCGTGCCAGTAATTCCTGTCATCATGCTGACATTTCAAGAGCAGCCTTCTGCACTTGTACTCAACCCTTCCAGATGCTTAAAAAACACAACGACCACCACTCCTTGCAGTCTGGTGTGGGACTGCAAAGAAAGCAGAAGAGAGGCCATGGCCTTAATGGAATTGAATCAGGGCCAGACAGTCCTTGGCAGGTACCTTTCACCCTCTGTCCACATGGGAGAGAAACAGCTTGGAATGAGTTGCTTTGCATTGCTTATGGAAGTTGTGCATATTGCTTCTGAGGGGGCTTCTTGTCTCCTTATTTCTCTGGGTAAGCATCCTAGGGGGGTTTGATCTGAATCCACACAGGAAATACACTGAAATCTGTGACAAAAGTTTGTGTATGGTTTTATTTATTGGTAACAGTCTTTCATCCCTCTGTTTACCATTGATATTTTTTCTGTGCAACCAGGAAGCCTGAGCTGGATCCTGATGGCATCAAAGGAAATTAGCAATGTCTAATTTCAGTACTACCTTCTGTGGCTCCAAACAGTTTCAAAGCAGATAGGAGAAGAAATCACATTCAGGCCATATTTTAAATAAGAACACTGTTCACTACTTATTGAACACATGAATAATGAAAAATATAGCAACAATATAGCAACACTTCAGACACAGAAATCCTGCTGATAATGAGACAGCTAAAAACTTTCTGTGCCACCTAATTCCCCTAGCATGTTAAGTGGTGTTTTCCCAGTCCTGGAGCATCTCTGCTCTCACTCAGTGCAGACTCACATGCCCTAAACTTCTCTGTTCCAAGCAATAGTGCGTTTGGTTCTATAAACAATCATATACTTATAGAAGCACAACTGACAATATCATCTAATGGGAAAGGACTCTTAAATATAGCCTCTCTAAGGTAACTTTCATGTACTTAAATGTGCCCTGTAGGATCACTGCATAACTATAAAGCTCTCAAATAGTCAAATGCATGTAAAACATAAAACCCCACCCTATTCAGTTACGTGAAAAATGTGCTAAGAAAGAAAGTATTTAAAATTAATGAAAGGGATATATCAATGCCACCCAATTCTGTATGTGACTATTGTACATACAAAAGTATGGGAAGTGTCAAGATTTTTTCTGCTCTCTTGGTTGACTGTTGGTTATAATGTTTGTCAAATCTAACTTTGGTATCTTGCATACTATGGAGAGAAGTAGATTATGTGTGACTCATAAAAAGGACTACCAGGTCTTCACTTAAGTGCCAGAAATTCTTTGTTGGAGAGAGAAAGAGTTCATGTGAGATCTCTGTGGTATACAGAATTTGCAGTGACCTCTGCATTGCTGATTCATTGCTGTCTTCTTTTCTTTAAGACATATTCCTCTTTGCTAGCTATTTAACACTTCCATGAACCTTTTAGTCATGAGTAGCCTCACTGTTTTATTTTGTTCTTTTAAAACTTCACCAACAGAGATACCTAATACCAGTTCAATGGTGATGCAGAAAAGAGAAAACAAACTTTTCAGCCACAATGAAAAAAAAATTATTATCTGGTGTAATTACAGACTGAAAAATTGTGTTTTGGGTCTTGCAGTGTTTTGGTATCAGCTGATATTTAGATTAGATACATGAAGCAGATGATATCTGGCCTGAAAACATTCTAGATGTCTGAAGGATTCAGTGTCTTTTTATTGTTTGTTGCTTACATCTTGTCACAGAACATTATGTTACTTCATACCAGAGGCACGTTAGTGATGCTAGGTTATATAACATCAAAATGCAATTTGTAGTGCCTTGTGCCTTTGGATCATTGTCCCGTGGTGCCTGGCCAGGACTTCAGGGACTTTTTTTAAATAATACTTGCAGATGTAGAAGTACATCTGTTAAAGTGATACACTCTGTTGTCAAAAGTAGATCTTGTTATTGCTGAAGAGAAAGCATCACAGTGTTGTATTGCACAGATCAGATCTACCACACAGTCTGTCGTCACAAGATCAAGCGGCATTCATGTAGTCATTGAGTGATTCGTTCAAAGCAGAAGCAGAGAACACCCTGAAAAGACCCATCCACTCCTCTACAACCCTGATAGACACCGTCACCAAAACCCCTGGCGCTTGTGGAGCAGCCTGGCCACACAGAGCTGGAGCAACAGCACAGCCTGGCTGAGGAGTCCTCTATAACATTTTTTTGCCAAGAAAATCTCATCTGTTCAGCTACAGACAGATTTTTCCCTCGCTTCTACAGCTGTGAGATCAGAGCTGGCCGCGTCAATGCCGCCTGTTGCCGGCTGCCAAGGCCAAAAGCCTCGCTTCTCTGCTGCCAGCAGAGCACCAAAGCCAAGGCTGGTAGGGCACCCAAATCTGCTTCACAGACTGCCATCTCACAACCTTCCCTGACAGTGACTAATTACAGTGTTTCTGAGTAGTTTGTACACATCAAAAGGTATAATCCCAGCTGTCCTTCCCTCAGAAGCTGCGGTATTTGGGTGTGTTGCATATATAGGTGGCCTAGGCCTAACTCTCATCCCATTTCCTGGCTCTGACCCCACCATCCCAGGTCACCCACCTCCCCACACCCTCCCATTCCCCACCTTTCCCTCTCAGCCTGTGTTCCTGTGTCAATAAACCACACACAGCCTGGCAGAGATGCCTGCCCTGCCATCTGCCCCTTCTGGGAGGTAGGGCAGCCTGGCTTCTGGGGACCCGTCCTTCTGTCCTGTGTCCAAGGGCAGTCATGGCGCCCTTTCCATTTGCACACCTTGCCGGTGCCTGGGATCTCCGAGTGCTCTGGCCCCCATGGATGCAATTTGGGAACAGGTGTATGAGGGGGGACACAGATAGGGCTGTCCCTGTCTTCCCTGGTGCTTGCAGGTGGCTGTGGATAGTTTGTGGGCCTTCAGCAGAGGACTGTTCCCTTCCTTCAGCATGTATTTTCAGAAGTGTTTATTTGGGTGCCAAGCAGATGAGGCCGTGATGGGATGATGTACCTGGGTTCAGATTGTTTTGGACCAGGGACAATAGGTTTCTGGGATCTTCTGGATGACCATACAGCTTGTGAGTACCCAGGTGTCATTCCTCAGGAGATGCCTGTAAGCCAGAGAGCTGTGGATGGGGAGAAAGAAAAACTGTAATGTCTGGGAAACAAAAGTCTTTTAGTCTTTCTCCCTCAATTGCCTTTTTCTTATGTTTTCTAACCCATCAGGGTGCTTCTTTTCTCCCTCCAAAGAGCCCCTATATAGGTCTGCATAGGAGCACTGTATAGACCTCCCCAAGGATGACGATAAATAGTGAAGAACAGCATCAGGAGTAGTGTAAGGGCCTCTCACACCTAAGACTTTCCCCACTTGGTCCAGAGAATGTGGGAGGTGATCTGAGAACCTTCTTGGGTGCAGGTGTGGGTGCGGGAGGACTGAGGAGGTCTGAGGCATCATTTCTGGGGCACAGCCTGGCAAAGCTGTATGGACACAGAACCACTTTGCTTGGTTGGTGTGCAATGCTCTGGCTGGTGGAAGTAATTTGTCCCCAGCTGCCAAGGTCAGATAACAGCTGTTATTTGTTCTGTGAAATAGTTTTGGGATAGTTGTGACAGTTTTGTGCTTTTTGAGTTTGACTAACTGAATATCTATGCTCAGTCCCGGTTTGTGCTACTGTAGCTTAATGGCAATTCAGGAGAGAGAATATGAACTTAATTGGGTCTTAATATACAAGCAGTGTTCCTAAGCACTCTATGTCTCAGGTTTTCAGGCTCATCATTTTGTCTTACCTGCATTCAAACAGTTTTTTTTCTGTCTCACAAATCTGCTCTTCCAAAGTTCATCCTTTTCTATTACCTCTGTGGGAGTTATGCAAAATAAACTAATAATTTTTTTCTTTTCTTGTGATAATCCATCTTTTACACTTATTTCCTGTCCTAGCTCTGCCTAGATTCTCAGCATTAAGTCACCTTTTCATCTGCAGATAATACAGTAGCATGTGGGGAAAGGTATTTCAAATATTTCATTAATCAGCATCAGATATGTCTTTTAATATTGTGTAATTAAATCGCTATATTGTCTCAATCCTTGAGGTTATGAACTTAATTGGAAATGCCAGCACGAATATCTCACCTCAACTTTATTGTTGTGAGAACCGTTCAAAATTGGATTTTATTCTTCTTTTTAAATATTTCTGTCAGTCTCAGATCCTACAAACATTTGTGCTATGTATTTAACTTCTCTGCTCTAAGACTTTTAAAGCACCACTGTGAGTATTCAAGTCACCATCTGTGACAGTGTTTGCAGAACTGGGACTGTTTTGGGGTGATTGGAAATATTTTGACTAAATGCTTTTTGTAGGGGGGTGTTACTGAAAAAAATATTTATAAAGTTAAACCTTTTTGAAAATGTTCATTTTGTAAAAACGAAACACTTTTGTTTAGATACATTTTATTTTTGCTTATACATTCCAGTTCTCTTTTCCTAGGCTTTGTTCTTAAACTGTTAAAAATGCTGTTTTGTTTCTTACCTCTATCTTTCAGGCTCAGCATCTAAACATTTTTGGCCTTCCTTCTTTGTCTTGTATCAATCCAAGAGGCAGAATTGTTTAATATACTATTTTGTGTTTCTGCCAGATGTGTCAATATTCTTTTTTACAGATGATTTTTCATAATCATAAAAATCAAAAGTAGGCTGTGAGCAAGAGTAGGCAGTTCAGATAATATTAGGAAATTATATTTATTCCTGAATGGACATGCAAGGCAAAGTGGCCACTGTCTTTCTTACTAATGTTTATATTAAACCACAATTCATTCTAAAATGATATAATTTTCTTCTGAATAATAAGGTTAGAATATCCTGGGATTTCATAAAGCATACATCAGAAAGTCAATTTATCTTCTCATTTGCAACAAACCCCAGAAATTTATTCCATTTAGGTGAACACTTTCTGTGTTGATGGATAAAGTTATGACTAGATGCAATTTTTGAAAGAAGACTAATATTTATTACTTAGAAGTTATTCCAAACCTGATATAATTCACATCTAGAGCTGTGGCTTACATACACAGAAAATACCTGTGTCAAAAAAATCATATATAGGCCAAAATTGCCCTAGAGGTCATTAACATTAACCTCTGTGGTTATAGTTCAGATCAGTAACTTTTTTGAATATTTGTCTCAATGAGTCATGTTAACAGACAGTAAGGAATAAAATTAAATTATTCATTTGTCTCTCTTAATAAGTATCTGATATTGTAACCACTGAAACCAAGGACTTCAGTGGGAATAGTTTCAAGCACTATCTTCTTTTTAATGAGAAAATAAAATTAGTAGAAAATACACTTCAAAAAGTAATCTCACTTCTAACATGCTTTCTGGACACTTCGTAAAGCCATTGTTAATGTAAGTTGTTAGAAAGTGTCCGTAGCCTTGCTGACTTTTCTTGGAGTATAGCATGATGCTTGGCCAAGTCCCAGCCCATGAGAACATATGATTTGTGCGTATCAGGATAAGTTCACAAAAATAAAAATAACTATATTTAACTCTCAAAATTGTGGGAAAGGTCAGAAACTATGACCACTTTGTGTCCTCAGATTCAGAAACCAGATAACCACCAACAAAAAAAGGTTTTACATTTTGATTAATTCCATCATGTTCAAACTTTCATCCATAGTAGGGTACGTGTGTGATTTTTGCTTGATCAAAGTTGGCATCAGTGTTTTAAATCTTGTGCTTGAAACGTTAGCTAAACAAAATGCATAACATTGTTCTCTTACTTCTATTTTCATTTTAAAGTATTTTTGCTTTAACTATATAATATATAAAATTATTTTTATAGCTGTAATATAAATGTCAAGCTTAAAAAAACCAATAGAAATTATTCATAGGAGAGTGTTCAGACATTATTCTTTCTCCAGTAACATAAAAAAGCAGGAACATCTGTGGCCCATTGTTCAACCAATGCTGATCAGCAGAAGTGACCAACAGTTAATGTTAGGCATCACTAGATTATTTTTAATATATTTTGAAGAAAAGTGGAAGCTACTTACTGATAAGTCATGAACAGAAAGACTAAGCTGAGCAGGTAAATTTGGTATCAGCCAGGGCTGGAGATGAAATAATTCCACTAGAATATAAATAATTCTGTAAAGCTCTTTGTTAGGCACATAATAAATAAGCACTGGGTGTAGTCTTTGAAAACATAAAAAATATTAGTGTAAGATCACATTTTGGCATTTCTCTAGTGCAATTTAGCACTAACATCCTCATTTCTTCAGGACTGATTTCACCTGTGGTTGTATTTCTGACAAGAATATTAATTATTTTTTTAAGATGATGCACCTGCATTGTTTAGGATGAAGGCTTAAATATAACTCCTGTATCCAGTGGCAGAGTTTTATGTTCATTTGGGCCCTTCTTCCCTGACCTTGGATTCTTCAGGGCTGTTTCTCTCACATGTTCTCACTCTTCTCTCTGGCTGTAACTGCTGTTGTGCAGGTTTTTTCCCCTTTTTCTTAATTGTATTATCCCAGAGATGCTACTGCTGTTGATGACGGGCTTGTCCTTGCCCAGAAGCAGGTCCATCTTGAACCCAGCTGACAGTGGCTCTATTGGACATGGGACAAGCTTCTAGCAGCTTCTCACAGAAGCCATCCCTGTAGCAACCTCCTACCAAAACCTTGCCACACAAACCAAATAAATTTCTACCCACTTTTGCTTGACTATAGAAAATTAGAAGACTTGCTGGGTCTCATCAGCTCACTTTTTACATCTTTAGAAAAGTACTTAAGAAAAACAGGCTGTAGGCACAGATAACAGAAACCTGTAGTGTACCAAATACGACTTGATTAATTCATTTTAACACGTCAGGCTAAAATGTAGTTGCTTTGAAATGCGTGGTGAACCCAGAAAGTTTTGTTAAGATAATTTAAAAGAATACAGACTATATTCTTTACTATTTCAGTTTCCAATAATGAGTTGCTCTCTCCATAATTAAAGAATACTGAGGGTACCACCCAAGGCAAATTCTCTCTAGCATTGTCAGGGACAAATGACCAGTGGAACATAAGGGAAATGCTGACTTCTACAGAGCCATGAGTTGGCCTTAAAGACAAGCTGGTGGTGTTAAGGAGGTCTGTGATACTTAGGTGGTAGCATGCTAAAAGCATGATCCAAGCAACAGGGAGTAGAGGGCAATCCAGCTGCTCTTCAGTAAAGGAATGCCTGTAGTGAGCATCTGTGATGTTCAACCTGTGTTGTCCTTAGGGGTCAGAGTTGGAAGGACTTGTTTCTCTCTTCTTTAAAACCAGTGTACTTGGAAAAAATAAAATAGCTACTTCAGCATTCTTTGTAAAGAATTTTTTTTCCTCATTTCTCTGTAAACTACTTAGAATAAAATGATCTAGAGTTTTGCTTTAAAGCTTTGCAGTTAGACTGGGATTTTAGTTCTAGTGAAGCTTTTCCTTTGTTATTTTTTTCCACCGATTTGTCCCGGCACATTTCAGAACTACAGTCCATGTCCATGCAGAATTCTTATTGTGAAGAGACCGAGGTTTGTGAAGTGCTCTCATAGCCTAATTCACCTCTTTTGAAGCTGTCCCTTTAAAACACCTGAGGTGAAATATACTAAGTGGAGGAAAAAAAATTATTTTGAGAAAGCTACTTGAACTCTGAAAAGAAACTGGGTGGCAAAGAGGTTAGGGTGGCAAAGTGAATACTAAGGGAAGAGTGTTCACTGAAAAAGTAAACACAAGTACTGTTTAAAATAACTGGTAAGCAGAACCTCCTAACATCACTGTGATTTTAGCCTTGAAAAAATAATTGTAGAGAAACATGGAAGTATTTAATCTTTGCCCTGAGTTTAGTATTTATGTTTGGGATATACCAAATTAACACACAGGCGACCAATTTCTACAATTTCTCGTTTTTTGTCAATCTGGTATATTTAGATAACAAATGTAGACATTGGGCTTTATTTTTAACTCTCCCAGTCAAAGGTGTGGACAAATGGATGTAAGTGGTTATTACAGTTTAGAAAGGGACTGCTTGTCATCTAAGAACCTTAATGTATGTGTTCCTAACCTGCTACCAAGATGATAGTGTGAATCTGATGGCTAAACTTTTAATTTTAATTTGCAGTGGATTAAGAGTATGCACAGGATTATTTAGTATGATTGAACTCATAAGAAATACATGTAAATAAGATAAATCAATAATTTATGATTAATTGACCCTATTCATACATGCTCTTGTAGAACAGGGAAACACAGGATGTGGTTGGAGATAAAACTGGCACTCTTTTTTTCCTTGTGTCATTTTTTTTTTCTGTCCAAAACCTTCAAGTCTTCCAAGACTTGTATTTGACAACTGTACAGTTACTGTCATATTTTATATTGCCACTAGTTTTTCCAAATTAATTATTTGTGATATATCAGGAAGTCTCATAATAATCAGATCACGTTTGTGCTTTACTCTTCCCAAATAATCTGCCTTTGCAGTAGAGAGGCTTTTGAGTAGCTATTCCTTGCTGTCATGTCACACAGTTCTCTTGTTCTCCTCTCATTTTCTCTCTACCAGAAAGGAGTAAATTAGATGAAGAAAAGAGATATTTTATAGTGAATCAATACTGAACACTGAAACAGACTTCACACCTCCAGCAATGTATCTACAAGCCTGGGAGAAGTGAACAAACCAATCATGTTGAGAAAGGAAAGAAGAGGACAGGGGATAGTTTCTCACTTGTTATTTCTGAAAAGGGGTATCTTCCTGTGATATGACTTGCCTCTCTACTGCCCTGCAGTGAAGCTAGATTTTGTGGTTTTCTTATTTGTGCACTTCCTTCTCTGCATGTTTGCAGGTTATATGTTTTTTGTTTTCACCTTTCACATCAGTTGTATTTACTGCTGCTCTTTAGAGTAACAAATGCAGTAAATAAGTTCCTAATGGCAAGAACTAGGTGACCTCACCTGAAGGGGTTGCTCATGGCCAAGGTAGGTGAAGTATCATTTGCTCCTGTCATTTATTAAGTGCATTGCTGCATTCTTCCAGGCATAGTCCTCATCTGTGGGTTTTTGTAGTTGTTTTTGTAGATGTGTCTCTAAAGGAGTCTATAAATAGTGGTTGATATTTCCTACTGACACTGAAAGTAGAGTGAGAGTGGACTCTTACAGTCTTCCTCTTCAGCATTACAGTTTTCTTTTTCATTAAGGTTTTTTTTTAAGCAGGTGCTAGCCTATATTTCAAGGAGATGTTCTCTGTAGGACAAATACAAACAATTCATGCTTCCTATCCTTCAATGGAATCAGACATTGATTAATGTGGGACACACTGTTCTGGGCATAAGTCCCCTTGAAGCACAGTATTTTCTGTCCCTCAAGAAGACAATCTCCAAGATTCTCATAAGCATCTGAGTGCTGCGGCTACATTTCTGCTCCATTTCCTAAATGAAAAATAAATGGTTATCTTGAAAGAGAGAATGATAAAAATAAACTTGCCAAACAGCTATAATAAAAAGAAGAGTGTAGACCTTACAGATGGAGATTATGGGTTCTGCTCAAGAGTAGTACAAGAAAATAGGGCTACTTCCAATGTGGCTGTGACACAACTGTAATACTTACTGTCTCATAGCAGCAATTCATGAGACTACATTTTTGGTACTTTCTTCTTTTATTTGTCTTCTGTTGATGAAGATAACATCTTTCATTTTTACTATAGAATCTTAATGTTTTTGTTAAGATATTTAATGCATGAAATGCAATGGGAGAATAATTCCTGCTACATACAGCTCTCACCAGCATCTTCAAATGCATGGTCCCTATCAGAAATGGCCTTACTAGAATTTCACAGTACAGAAGCACGTGTCTTTGGCACTAAGAGGAGTGTCATGAAAAAGCTCTTAGTAAAATTGCAGCCATGATAGGGTTGGAATTTACATTTGCACAGCTGTACAGAGTCTGCTTGAAGCATATTAGGAAAATAACAGATTCTCTGAATAAGCTGAAAGGGGAATACAGCTAAAAAAATTAAAGAAAATTGTTAAAAGATTATCATGGTATTCTGGGGCTCAAAGTATTTTTACTGGCTCACCTAGTGCTGGGTGCAGGTCAGAACAAAAGGTCAGTTGTTTGTGTTTTCACAGTAACATGTAATAATCAGCTTTTCACAGCTGATTCTGGTAACTAAAGCCAGTTGCAGATAAGATTGGATCCTTTTTGTTATGTCTCTTTCAGAGGAAAAATAGTCCACAGCCCATGGCCTATTTGTTCCTTTTCAATGACTATCATCTTGGCTAGATTTCTTTCATTAGACCTCTCCTCTCTCAGCTGTTGCATGCCTGTGGATTGAAATGGTTGTACCCAGCAAGCTGTCACAGGTGAATATGTTCTTGGATTTTGTGCAGAATTAATTAATGTTTTCTATTCTATGTATGCCCTTAGATTGTGCCCACCCCAGCTGAGGTCATTGAGCAATGCATCTACCATCTGTCTCGAGTTCATTTTCTCCCAGATCCCTTCCCCTGGAGGGGAAAGGTGTGCTGCACGCTGTCTGGCTTTGGAAGCATGGCAAGCAGGCACTGGGGGAACTCTTGGGCCATCAAGTCTCATTTCTGGCTGTTGCATACATCTACCTTGTGTAACATGTAACACTCTTGTGAGCCCAACCATCACCAGCCTAACATCAGATGCTAAGGATTAGAAAGCTTTCATTTCCAGATTCAGATTGTCTCCTCTTTATTTTTTATTTTTATTTTTTTCTCATTTAATTTTGTGTCACTTTTATTCCTGGTCTTAGTTAGCTTTTTTCCTTCTAGGCTCTTTATCACACTTACTGAATTTATAGGCAACAATATTACTTCCATTTAGCCTATCTTTTAATAAGCTATTGTGCTGTTAGGTGTGACTGCATTTGAGGTTACTGTTATTCTATTAGAATTAAAGCTGGGAAAAAAAAAACATTCCAGCTGGATTTAATTTTTCATCTGTTGAAATCATTAACATGGATTACACAGCAGAGTTAGTGCTGTACTTTTGCATGGGGACATTCCATCCTATATTTAAGTAGGAAACCTACTACATTTATTTTCTAATATACATTGTCTAACCATGTAAGAAAATTCAGTGTAGTCACCTGGCTCACCTTAAGTAAGACTTTAAGAATAATCTTACTAGTTTCAAAGGAATCTGCATTGCATAGGGTTCTGTATGAAATTGGGAAATATATTCCAACTTTCTTCTAAAGCATTAAGTGCTTGCTAAAGGCAAAAAATCAGTACTGAGGCTTTACTGCTCCCATCTGACACCTCAGGCAAGTCATAGAAACAGTGTGGCTCAAACTGCCCAGCCTCAAGTCCTGGGGTAAATCTCTGGATGACTGCAGGTTATGGCCATAAAGCTATGAAAATGTCTCTACCTGTGTCCTCAGCATATGACAATCCCCTTCGTTTACCCAAGGTCAGGGGAGAGGGGGTGTGGGAGAGGGAACAGACCCCTCCCTGCTGCCATGCAGGCCGTGGTTTTGCTCCCACTCTGGAGTGTGTCTGGATCACAGACAAAAAACGAGACTGACCTACTTGCTGTATCTGGCATTGAGTCACGGGCTGGAAAAGAGGCCATTCTGCTGAGCTGCAAATTCATGTGAAATTAGGGCAGTTCGGTGCAAAAGGCTGTGGGACTTGAGTTTTGTGTTGACACCAGACCTGACAAATGTGTTTGCGTTCTTGTATGACTATGACTGCCACAGTGTGTTTGCATAGTGTTTCTGATCTGTTGCAAACAATCCATGTTTCTGGATAAACAGGCTTATTTTTGATGGATTTAAGGAATGTGTAAACTGCCTCTTGCAGAACTTTCTTCTTTCTGGTAGCCTTTTGAGTTGTGATTTTTATTATTTTTATTTTTTTAAGCTAATTCAGAAGTCTTCCTCATTGCAACTTGCTATTTCCAGCTGTCCTGCAAAGGGGGAAGATAGACCTTTTCAGTCTTGAAAAGGTCTGGGTCTAGAAGGGATCACCATATCTGATGTTACTTTTTCAGTATATTAAACAAACATTACAAACATTGATGGCATAAAATTTATGCTTCTCTTTTTGAACCATTACTTGTTACTGTTAATAGACATTGTTTTGTAATCCATCTTCTCCTCTTGACTGATTGATGTTAATCACTAATCGTGTACTTATGGCAGCATAAGATATTGAAAAAAACCTTGAGATTTCACCTGTCTCTGTAGAGGAGAGCACTCTGAGTGCTGTAAAACTGTTCATTTGGCTTCAAAAATGTGTAGGTAGAAAAATGAAGGGAACTTGAAAATCAGCTTTAATACTCTCTGGGCCACAAAGTTCAAGTATTTCTGTACTAGGAAGAATTATGTCTGAAGTTCTTACAGATAGCAAATCTTCTATTCCAAGAAACATCGAGTCTAATCTTCAATTTTCATTTAAGACCAAGTTTTCAAAAGAGGTAAATGGTCAGTCAGATTTGCATAAGTGGCTTTCAAAATGCTACAAGATCAGTATGTTTTAAGTTTGCATCCATTTTGTACTCATTTTATGAGCACGAACTGCATGAGGTACAGAAAGGCTTTGAATGAAATCCTTTCTTCTCTTTACTGTGACTGTTTTTCTGGACTAACACAACTGAGATTCTTGCTACAGAAATGTTAATAAAACTTTATCCTTGCTGTCTGAGCTATCTTTGTCCCCTTTCCTACCTATCCCTTTTTTTGCCCTTTTTTTTTGCCTCTGATAAAGCCATGGTAGAAGATAAACCTACAGTCTCCAGATCAGTTAAAACCTACTGATACAGGGTTATCTTATTGTTCCACTGAATTCTGAGTATGTTCTCTTTGGTGGGCCTCCTTTGCTCTTCCTTCTGCTGGTTGATTTTTTTTTTGAGGAAAACTATCCCTTTCCCATCAAAGCCCCTCTTAACTAGTTAAATGCATGATAGAAGAAAAACTTAATATATATATATATATTTTTTTTTTTTAAACAGGTAATTATGGAGAAAGTGGAATGGAAGCCTTCAAAGAATTGGCTGCCCAAGAAGGTCTCTGTATTGCTCACTCTGACAAGATCTACAGCAATGCTGGAGAAAAGAGCTTTGATCGCCTGCTTCGCAAACTGCGAGAAAGGTTGCCCAAGGCCAGAGTGGTGGTTTGCTTCTGTGAGGGGATGACAGTGAGGGGGATCCTCATTGCCATGAGGCGCCTGGGAGTGCTTGGAGAGTTCCTGCTAATTGGAAGGTAAGGCTTTGAGTGTGATTTCTCTGCCCACCCTCTCCTTCTTGTAGTGCAGGCAGTCCTTTCGCTTTAGAACTGTGAAACTCAGGTTACACATAATTTTCATATTTAATTGTCTATGTATGAGAAGAAGTGGCAAATGGCAAAGCGGGTCTCAGGAAAGGGGATATGAAGATGTATGCCACTGCAATTGGTGGTGTTAACTTTAGCTGATCTGAATGTTAATTTCTTCCTGTTTTATATGGATATATGAGGTCGGTGTTTTTGTGCGTTCATGCACTTAGAGGACTGTTTCATACACAGATTTTATAACCAAAGTAGAGAATAAAGAATTTTGGTTTCAGAATGTGATCTGGAAGTGCGGATGTGATAAAATTTCTTGTGTTTCACTAAGGATATCTCCTGATATTTTGAAACCCCAAATTAAATGGTTTTGCTTACTTAAACTTTTTTCAGTCTCAAGATTGCAAACTGACATTCTCAGCTGTACACTGAAACCTATGGAATTGATATTACACAGACTTGCTTGGGTTTTAAAGCATCAAACTTTCTGGTGGCCAAGTCAATATGTATGCGTGTTTTTATATCTCCAGAGTAATAATTCAGACGTGTATGGGACAGGCAGAGACCACCTTTATCAAAATGAGGAAGGTCGCTTTTTTCTTCTGGAGTTTGTCAGTTCTTTGCAGATATTACCGAAAATATGGCCAAGCATAGTTCTATCACGTATGAGCTATCCACATTTCCATTTTTGTGATATTTTTCATTTTGAGGCTCCTTCAACTTTCACCTTGATTTGTTTGGTATCTTTGTGCCTGTTTTTCTGTTTCAATGAATCCTGTTCAGATAATGAAGGCTTATTTTTTCTGTCTTGTCTGTTATATTGATAATGTATTTTCAAATCCTTGTGTTTACTATTTTTCTTTATTTCTTATCTGTTCTTTAAACACCATTCCTTCAAGCCGTTTTACAGCTGTCTCCTTACTTACCTAGGTTCTCCTGCTTTTTTATTCTGTCACCATTTGGATCTATTGGACTTATTTTTGTGCCTTTCTGTCCCCAAAGTCTTTCTGTCTGTCACTGCTCTTTGTCTGGGATTCTCTTTGTTAGACTTGTGCTATAATGTTGGTCTTTCTCTGAATGTATTGCTCTCCTCAAAATATACAGTTGTTACTTTTTTCAGTCACACAGATAGTCAGGCCCAAGTAACAATCTGAAAGCAATCATTGTTTCATCATTTAATTTTGTTGCAGTCTTTGATTGCAATCTATTTGGATCACAGACTTTTCTCTAGATGAGTGTAGAGAAAAGGTATAGCACATTGGTAAAGCTATCATCATTAAAATTAAACAAAAAGTAAAGCAGTATTTAAAATGGTATTGTTTTAGATTTGTCCGTGTGCTTTTCATCTACATCATTAAATATGCACAATCTGAAATGAATAATGGAGTGCTTCGGGACTGATGTGTCTTAAGTGTGTTTTTTCAGTGAACTGAAGAACCATGTTAAATTTAGTCTGGGTGACAGCATCCCTAGTTATTTTGTTAATGCCCTGCAGCTTTAAGCAATGCTCTGCTTTCTTCATGCATGGTTGTCTCTCTGTGGTGGTGTCTTGTTGCTCCCCTGATTTTGGTGCCTTCTCTTGACTCTGTCCATAGAGACAGCCAAAGAAGTGTGTCTCCTACATTAAGCACAAAATCTAGGTACTTTAGTGGTACAAATCTGTTTTCCTATTAGACCCTTTACTTGATTCCCTACTCCATGGACCATTTTAGTTTGAAATATTGACCAAAATTTGACTTAAAAAATTCTTTAACAAGCATTATGCTACCCTATGTAGTTCAATTGTTTGCTGACAGCAAAAATCTGACTAACAGCAGTACTCTGAACTATTTGTCAGAACTTCTCACCTATTAATTGCTAATAATGTGATGTCTTTGGAAATCACAATGTGGTTTTCAGGTAGGTTTTATCATACCCTTCTTGTATGCTGGCAGTGGAATGTAAGAGAATCCTTATTATATTGGGTCAAGTATTGCAATTGTAGAACAGAAAAGAGGCTGGCTGTTGTTTTGAATAGTCTGGATTGTGCCTAACAGCTGGCTGAAATAAAAAGTATTAAATGGCTTGCTCATATTTTATATGTGCTTGCAGAACTAAAAGAAAAATGCTTTCTTTGAATTGTCCTAATTAAATGATTTTTTTAAAATGGCAAATCTAGCAAACTTATCCACAAGTAAGTTGTAGCAAAACTGCAGTGCTATGAATTTGGTCACCTATATACACACAGGAACCAAGGCATGCACTAACATTACCCTGATGTGCTGTTTAGTCTTTTTTATTCAAGTACCCAACTAAGCAAAAACTGAAAAGCCTTTTAAGAACATTCTTTTAATTGAGGGAAGTGGGAGTGAATGTGAAATCAAGACTTTTTGCAATAATGAGCTAAACAAAACCTTCAGTTTACTCACAGGTTTATTATCAGCCACAGTGTATCAACCTCATACTCTGCTCTGACTCACTGAAAAAAGGAAGCCTTTACAAAGGGACACCTGGCTAAATAGCTCTGTTCCTGCTTCCTTCACTATTGCTATTGATCAAAGCAGACAGGAGCAGCTTAGCTTGACTAAATTCAAGATATCAGAAAGAGAGCTTGGAGCTAAATTTGACTTTATTTTCAGCTGGGAATGATGCATTGGAAATTATAGGGGGTTACACTGAGCCAGGACTGGGTCGTTAGATACTAGGGAATTTTCTGAGGTGGGCTGACTTCTCAGAGATGGAGTTATTCTGACTCCATCCTCAGGGATGGACCCTATTTGTGCTGTACTGATGCAAGTGCTCCCAAATTCCGACTGGAGAGCTAACTAGAAGTTCAGTCTCCTTTGCTACTGGAAGTGGGAGTCTGTTGTACTAGTGAGGAGAAAGGAATTTACCATTTCTGAATCTGGTGAGGATGTGGGATTAAGACAGGACAGGAGAAGAGTTTTCAACCCTGCCTGAGGGAGAATGAATGCTTTTCTGAAACTGATACAGTACCCAAATGCAGTGGAAAGTTCAGCAAGAAAATGTATTAAGATATGAAATTAAGGATGATAAAGATTTCAAAAGTGGCCAGTAACCAAAGGGAAACAAGAAGGCAAAAACTTCAGGGCTTTGTATAAAACCAATTTGAATAGGATTGCAGTAACCAAAAGCAAAAATTATGTTAAGAAAATAAACTTCATTCTTAAGGGAATTCAGGTGATCTCTCTTTTAGAAGAGATTAGTTTTGATCTATGTAGGCAGATACTCAGCATCATGTGTTGATGTTCATGCAAGCCACTGTTTTTTGTGTTACTTAATAACACATCAATGAGGTTTTGGGAGAATCTTGCAAGATGGATGAATCTCCTGTTTATTCCCTGGGATGATGCATCAAGACAATGCATGTAACTTGCTTTCCAGCACCCATACGGGTAATCGAAAGGAAATTCAAGATGCCAACAAAATCTGCAGTTTTAAGAATTACTCTGAGATAATTGGAGAAGAGACAGATGAGAAAAATAGTTGGAGATTAAAATGCTTTTTTTCAATTTGATGACTTCTCAAACTTCTACACAGTGGCTTGTGTAAATGTGTGAGGAACTTTAGGAAGGAAAGGTTATATTTGTGCATATGATGTCTCTCAGTACAACAGTTGGTAAGTGACAAAGTGCTGCTTTACTTCCATAGGTTTTCCAATATTTTATGGCCTTTGTTATTATTGCTCTATAGGCTGTGGTAGATCTATGAATTTTTGGTGTTGGTAGCGTGACTCGTCCTGTAAGTTCAGACACTTGGCAGAGAGGATATGATTTGATCCTCTGCTGTGAACCCAGTGCAGGACTGAGGGCAAGGGAATTAGTTTTCTAATAAAACCCTTTTAGCACAGGATGACAGAGCTTTCAGGATTCATAGTGTGATGATATTTTTCCTGACTGCTCTTCTCTCTCAAGACAATATTAATAATAGTGGCTTTGGCATTTAACTTCACATTTTCTAAAATATTGACAAAGCATTGTCAAAGTTATTGCTTTGGTTATATTATCTGGCATTGCTGGATATGTGGAATCTGATTTCATCCAGGTGTAAGAGTAAGCAGCTTTTTTGGTGAGTTGACAGAGAAGTTATCCTAACAGGGTCAGTCCCTGAGTGGCAGGGTGTGTGGGAGAAATTAGTCAGTTGCCTATGGCAAGTATCACCTTCCAAAACCTAGGATTTTATGCCTGAGGAGGCATGTAATCCCATTAAATTTGTGCACCACTTGACAGAAGAGTGCCTTGCCTACCTGAATGAGACCTACCAGTTCTAAGCACTGTGAGTGTGACAACTGAGCCTCTGTTCAGCTCCATCAGAGCAGAGGAAGGAGGGCTCCTACATCTGAGGACACCATAATTAAAACAAGGACCCAAGCCCTACCTACAGTAATCAGCCCCATAGTCAAAAAGAAAAAACTGGAAGCAGAAATGGACAGGTCCACAGTATTGATTAGCAAGGGAGGAGGAAGAGTCTGATTAGGAAGCTAGTCCTTTTGCAAGGAAACAGGAGAAGGAGGTGACAGAAACCACTTTATAGGCAGGAATCACCCAGTCCCTGAGTGAACTCTGAAATATGCAGGAAGATGGTATCTGCCAGCTGGGCAAGTGGATTCTAATTTAGTTGCTCAGATGCTGTGATATTGGGGCTGACAGTCAGGAATTAGAAGGTAATGAGGTCCAGAAGTTGGGATACCTCACTAGGGACCAGGGGACAGACAAAAAACTGGCATCCATAACCTCTGGAGGTGTCTCATGTTGAGTGGGAAGGTAATGTACCTCCTCAGGGATAATCTTGTAAATTTACAAGGGAAACACAGTCACAGGGAAAGGTGGTTTAATTTGTGTCTTTGTTTCTCACCATTCCAAATCTACTTTAATTAGAATAAACTAAACTGATTTGCCTCAAGTTGAGTCTCTTTTGCCTGCATTGATAACTGTCAAGCAATCTCCCTGTCTTTATTTTGACACACAAGATTTCTACCCTGTTCTGCTGCGTGGGGGTAGTTGGCAAGTGGCTGGGTGGGCATTTGGCTGATGACCAAGGCTAACCCACCACATATGACATAAGTTGAAGTGCCAACAACACAATGACAGGTATTTATCTTTCTCTTTTGTTCAGTTCTGACATCATAAATAGCATAAATAATATAGATTATCACAAATACCACCTTCCATATCTGTCTGAAAAGATACCTTTCACATCTGCCTGGCTCTTCCACCCAGATGAGTCCCTGATGACAGTGGCTCATGCATTACCTACAAATTGACTGGTAACATTCTGCTGCTAGATTGGGATGTTTTGAATAAAGAACATGACCATCAAAGGATGTTACTGTTCTTTTAAGTTAGGCTAGCTGAAAGGAAGATTCTGTATTCTGTGTCTTCTCTGCACAGTGTCTTCATTTACCCTGGAAGCTGCCTCACATTTAAGGTAAATCTATAAGAAATGTCCACATTCTCCCAGAGGAGCCGAAATGCTTTTTGAGGCCAATGTGTTTAACTCCATTTCCAAAAAACCAAAATCAAACAAAAAAACCCAAACAAAAACCCACCAAAAACCAACCAAAAAAATTACTTATTTTTAAGTGAAGAGGAGATTACAAAGAAATCAGTAAAAGCCAACAGTATGTTGTCAGTGAGGGAAAAAACCCCTAACATGGGTGTTGTGCTAGCTTAGATTATCTAAGATAGGTTTGGGTCGTGTAAATCTAGCAAAAATAGTGTACCATGTGCTGTTTTATTGGGATGGTAGTATGAGTGATAGAACTCATAGTGATTTAAAAGCCTAAAGTAAAGGTAACAAATGAAGTGGTATGCTGACAAATAGGAAGACAGTCACTTAAGCAGCAGAAGGTTTATTTTTTTATGCTGCTTACATCAGTAAGAGGACTGTTTATCTGTCTATTGCCTCCAGGGCCAGAGATGCTCAGAGTGACTGTTACTAATGAGGCTATTGATGCTGACAGAGTGGAAGACTCTGCATTTAAATAGCTGTTCAGAGGTAGTCAGGTTTTGCTGGGTTTGGATTCAAATTGCTGGAATAAAAATCAGATAGAATCAGTGAAATACTAAAATCATTCATGATCAATGTTCAAATATTTTCAAAGTCTATCTCTGATTGACATTTAAGCAAAATATGGTCAATGAAGATATTCCCCCCTGACAACATCATCCCATTTCCTGAACATTATCAAGGTTGGTAATGGGATCCTTTGCTAATTTTAGTCTGAAACCCCAGTACGTTGTCAGTCTCTACAAATTTTTATTCTTTTTTCATTCATGGTTCAATCTGTAGTTGCAGTCTAGTACCTGGTAACTGTGATGAGAATTTGTAATCAGTGTGGATGAAAACAGCATTACGTGATACAACACTATGAGCAAGCATGTTTTGTTTACTCTCTAATCCAAAATAACATCAATGCATATTAAATTGGATTATATGTCAAGTTCAAATTAGAGATGTATATTAGAGCAGAACTGAATTTGATTTTCTCTGTAGTTTGCTCTTAGAGCTGACCAATAGCCATTCCACGGCTGTTGCTTATTGATACTATGATAAATTGGATGTAAGATTAAGGTTTACTTAGCTGGGATCTTAGAGGGTACTTCCATGCTAATACTAACAATATAAAAAATGTTCACTTTTTCAGAGTTAGAGAGAAGAATATATAAGAAATATACCTCTTGGTTTTGATGGCAAAATGAGATTGAAGTATTACAGGGGTTTTTGTGGGGTTTTTTGTTGGTGTTTTTTTTTTTGTGTGTGTATGGTTTTGTTTTTTTGTGTTTTTTTCACTTCTTTCACAAGTCTTTTTATTTCTCCTTTCTTTGTGACATGAGCTAAACTAGGCTTTGGTCTTTCATATGGGCATTGATAATTAGTTTTGAAAGCATGTTTAACCGTTAGATATGTCTGTGGATAGACTCTGTTTTTCAATTTTCAAGGATGACATTTTGAAAAGTTGTAGGTGAGATATCAGTGCTTTTGAAGTATTACTCAACTTCATTAAACTTTAGTGTTTTTATATCTCAAAAGGAGATAATTTCTGCATTATGCAATAAAAGTAGGCACAGAATAGCAAATTTCAGCCATCATCTCTGCGTCATTCCTAGTTCTTCACAGAAGACTTTAAGACATAAATTTCCAGTATGGTGCTTGCTAAAGTGAATACACTTTTGAGGAAACACATCACATCACTAACAAGTATGAAACTGTGTTCCAGCAGTCCATGTGAATTCTTGCCCCAGATAGTTCCAGGGGGGTCTCCAATATCTTGAAGAGGTAGGGAAAAGCCCAAACACTTAATCACAATCTTTTTTCTGGGTTGATTTTTCCATATAATGTTTGGAATCAGCTGTCCTTATATGACTATGTATCAAAAGACTTCCTGAGAGGATCCATTTTATAGGAATATAAGTCTGTGGGCCGCTTAGATGTGAAGAGACATGTTTAAACTTTACTTGAGTGCTTGCAAACTATTTTTTCATAAGAAATAATTCGCAGATGAGAATATTTAGATTAGATGCAGCTTTGAATATCATCACAGATCACGTGTTTGAATTTTCTACAGGAGTTTGAAAGAAAAGCAACATCCAGGCATTTATTCAGAAGAATAGATTTCTTCATATGGATTGCTAAGATAAACATTATATGAAAGAAATAAAACACTTTACCAAAACCTGAATAGACATTTAAGACTAATTAAAGTAGAACAAGAATTGTTTACTAAAATACAAATGTATGAGTTAGGCTTTAAAAAAATTACTTACACAGCTTTTTAAAGTGATATACAAAGTTGGTGATTTAACAAACAGGACATGTGAAAACCTGTGTGAAGGTAATTTACACTTTTTATTGAGAGTCACCATCAGTGAACCTTTGTCATATATGTTGATTGTATTGGGGGGTGAAAAGGGACTGAGATTTTCCTATTTCTGGATTTGTGGTACAGTTGATTATCAAGGCAAAGTAATGGTATATTTCGTTTGCCTAAGTCACTGGAACAAGAGAGGGGTCAAAAACGTACCACTGTGTCTTGAAGAACAGTACAAATTGTGGCACTTAAACCTCATGATGGTAAAACTTGTGGGGACAAACCTCTTTTGTTTCTGGATTTCTGGTAGAAACTTCTGTGATTCTAAGGAAGTTTGTGTCTTCATTAGCAAAGTAAAATTACGACTTGGTTCAGCATTTTCAAATAGCCCTGGTGCGGATTTTGCAGGGAGAGTATTCTAAGCTAGTAATGTCCAGAATGCAAGGAAGGAACAACCTTGGAAAAAATAGTTTACCTTTAACTTTCCTGCAAAGCCTTCTAAAACTGAAAAAATGCAACAGTTGAGTGTCTGTTGTCTATAAATTTGTATAGGCATTAGAACTGTTGAGTTATTACATAGTGCTACATGTTGTTAATCTATTATTTATCAGGTAGCATGAGTTTTATAATACCTCTGTAGAAATCAGTAGCTGGACAGATGTTGCTCACCTGAAAGAAGATGCTGTACTTTTGTATGAATCAGTCATATTGGATGATGCTACATCAAGGGTCTGCATAATTTACATAGGGCCAGACTTTTTCAGGCACATCTGTGTAAGGCTGGAATTCTTTTTACATCATCAGGAAACTAGGAATTTTATATTTCTACTTACAAAAGTTAAAATAAGACCCTAACACTATGAATTTTAAAATTTCTGCATTTCACTTCAGGTGCTTCTCAGTTCTAAAGTAGAAATGCAACTTAATGAAGTTCTAGTAAAAAGATGAGAAAAACCTTCCCTCAAAATCTAAAAGTACATAGTTTTTTTCAAGTTTAAGTTCTTAATTCTAAACATCAAATGAAATACCTGGGTTTTTTCAAGGAAGTGAGAAAGCAAGGATTAACCTTTCCTAGAATACTTTACTCATTATTATTTAAAAATAATTGTTTTCATGTCTCCTGTCAAGCCTTGTTATAAAAATAGTTTTTCTTGCTCCTGTGTGGAAATATGTAATATCACCGTTAATATCACATTGCCTGAGCTCTGTTCATACAAACAACATGCTTTGACAGGAAAAAGAACATCAAAGAAAAAATAATCTAGCTTGTAGTTTAAACACCTTTCTACTGAATGTTGGAAAGCAGTGACCGAAAAGCTCTATAGTTCCTGTGAATAATAAGCAGGCTGCATTTTCAGTGCAGCAATTTTACTGCTTCTTAAAGCCTTTGGCTCATTAACCAATGAAGGCAGCATAAGAAGCAAGGTACAATGTTGTGGAGAAAGACCGTATATTTCCATTTACTTCCTGATTTTCATCCATTTTTCCCTTTCCCCACTGCCCTCAACCTAATGGCCTTGCTGGAGAGCCCCTGGTACCTTTCCAAGGCTGCAAAATGTGCCCAGCAGTCAGTAGTCAGAGAAGATGAATTAATCTGAAGGGAGGCTAGCCCTGAAGCATCTGTATGAATAAACAATGTGAAAATTTTGAGTCATGCAAAGGTTGTAATCTGGCAGCCAAAATTATAATGTTTCTAAAGCTGAAATTAAACTGTAATCAAGGCAACTGGGCCGTGATGCTAAATCCTTAGTCTGTTGCTTTTCTGCTGAATTTTTCAACCAAGACAAATAATTTCAATTTCTGATGCTTCTTAGTGCTTTAGGACCTGACATGATGTCAAGAACTTGTTTCACAAAGTCGAAGCTGGCTCTTTAATGTTTATATTTCCTCTACAGCACCACCAGTCTGTTTGATGCAGAACTGAAAGTCTGCAGAACTGGCCAGCTCTTTCCATGCTTCACTCCAGTCATTACTATCTGCACCTTAGTTCAGTTATTTGGGCCTCAAAGAGGGAGAATAAAAAAAAGAATTTTGTTTCAAAGCCTTAGAAATTCACTGCTGCCTGGTAACTGACCTGGCACTTATTTCAACTGACTTTAAACTGTATGCATTATTCACTATGAGCTATTTGTGGGTAAGCTTTGGTACCTAGGGCTCATACAGTTATTTTCCAGGCTGGTAATTCAGCTGTATTTATTCATTCTGTGGGGAGTAAGTTTAAGATCTTTCCTTCTGGCCTTCTTTTCTTTCAAGATTGGAGGCTGCGATGCAAGTCAGAGTTAGCAAGAAAAAATACACCAGTGTTGTTTAGTTGAGTAGAAATGGAAAGTGTTAATTTTCTGCTTTGCAATATAAAACTCAGTTAATGAAACAAACCTAACAACTTAGGAATGATGTATCGTGGTTTTGTTTGTGAATCTGGTGTCCCATGTTATCATGAAAATTTTAAAACTAAATTCTGAGAATAGGCAGTGGTATAAAGGAAAAAAACCAGGCAGGTATTCTGACTTTGCAGACTGGCAGTTGATCATTTTTAGAGTTGCAAACTGAGTAAATGTGGGGACTTGCTAAAAGATAACTTCATGTGAGCAAATGAACCAGATGCTGAAGCCTATTGAAAGAACAATACAGTCAGTGCCCAGACTAATTTACAGTGGAACACCTAGAGTGCAAAATTAGATGTGTTAATCTGCATGCATTTCAAATTAATTTGTCTCAGCAGTGTGATTACAATGTATGTTAAATGAACCAGGAATGAGAATGGAGAATTTAGTCTTCACAAGAAACTTGACACCAACTCTCTGTTAAGTGTTTAGAAAGCATGTATTCTGCTAAGAGAATAGAAATAGAGGGTGATAGAACACAATAATGTCTGTCTAGATCTCTGTTGTCCAAGTGTGACTGCTTGATTTTTTCCCTTTCCCATTATGCTTGTGGAAAAAATTATTTGATGGCAAGACTTAAGTAATTGCACAACCTGATACTCAATAGTACATAATAGTTGCAGTTGTAGAGAGATGCAGGCAGAATCAAGAAGCAGGAAAGCTAAAAGGCTAAGAAAGGAGAAGAGATGGTAGTGAACTTTGAGAAAGAAAATATGCCTTGCAGGAAAGAAAGTAAATAACATGAGCAAGTTGGAGGGGATGAGTTATAAGGGTCTTCATAAAATGGAGATAGTGAGTGACAGCAGTTTGGTTTCAGGTAATGGTTATTTATTCTAATACAGACTGAGGTGTGTTAAGATACATGAAACAAGCTGAGTCTCTATAAATTGCACAAATAGAATGGAAGCAGTATCATGACCCCAAACTAGACAAAGTGGTGGGCTGTCCACCACACTTCAATACAAGAATGCTTCTGTTGATACTGAAGCCCTCCAGTAAAACATCAAGAGATGAATTTTGTTTTTGTGGTGCTGTGAATCCTAAATAACCCTCCAGACAAGAGTGCTGTTAAAATGAGTGTGAAATGAGAATATCTTTCTGATACAAAGTGCTTACCTGTTAAAACAGAAAAATGTCCATGTGCCCTAGTGTGGTGGTTTTGTCAGTGGTGGACACTCAATTCTTGCAATTCAAATTAAGATCTTTTACTTCCATGCATTTTCTCTTCTGTGAAGAAATATTACTCCTGGGTTTATTTTCTGACTGGATGATTTGTTTCAAGCCAGATGATTGACATTCCTTGTAATTTTTATCCTTGGTATGGAAATTATAGATTTTGTGCTTGTTTGTTAATGCCTGATTCTTGTTTAGAGCTTCTGAAGCTATTTACTTCAAAAAACCCCCTTAGCTGTGTCTGAGAGTTCCACACATTACTCTGAATATGAAAGGATGTCTTCTGTCTACTTTACATTTTCTGTTTTTTAACTGAGTCAATTCTTCCTAATGGAAAAGGGAGCAGGAGTCTACCTGGATTCATTTTCGTCATTTATGTTAGACATAACATCAAGTTTGTCCTCACGTCTCTTTCTAAATAAATGCACTGGTTTTAAGGTTCTGCAGACTACAAGTGCTTTGTGGAAGGGACATTCTTGCAGATCTGTGCAGTGCCATACACAGGGGGGAGGACACCATGGCTCATAATTAGGTTTTCTGTTCACTACTGCAACTCATGTAAATAAAATAACTTTTTAAAACTGAAAAATAATTATTAATGGAATACCAAACATAAAAGGGGGATTTTTTTTTTCTGTTTTAAAAAAGAGACTTGCTGTGAGATTAGGATAAATTATTTGTACTTGCCAGAGCCCCATTTTGTCATTGCATGGGAGCTATGCCCTCAGTGCTTAAGTGGAGGTATTCAGGATCAGCATGGGCAGCTTTGCTACTTGTCCTGGTTACTGCATAAAGAGGTTGGCTAGAAGTCTGGAGGGGAAAGTGTATCAAAGTGCATAATTCTATCAGACCATATGGGCACAATGAATAAAGCTTCAGTTTTTCTGTCAGAGCTCCAAAAAAAAAAACAAAACTACAAAGTGATTAAAACCTACTTTCATTCTCCTCCTTTTCCTGGCTTGAGCCAATGAAAGTTGTGGTGCAGAATCTAACCCTTCATCTTTTAAAAACTTAAATTTTCCTTATGCCAGGGTCCTTGGATTAGAGTAAATGTTTTGTTTGAGCCAGTGGTAATATTCAGGGCCTTATGTAATCTTTGAGTTTGAGACTCCCACTTCAGAACTAGGCTTTACAGTCTCAGGGTTGCAGTTTCATTGCCAGGTATTTTACTGGGTTCAAACTTACTTTTCCTGTTAACCTCAAATCTCTTTTTGTGTCCCCAGGCAGACAGAGCTTAATGTATCTGTCCCTTACCTGTCCAGATTCTCCAGCTCTCTGCTCCTGGCAACCTTCAAAATAAGCGTCATGCATTCTTAATACCTAAGTCTGCAGCATAGTGAAAGCTGGAATAGTGGAGAGGCTGTAAGAGTAAATTAAATTCAACATAAAAATAAGACTTCAACTGTTGTATTGACTACATTATTCCATGTTGCATGTAATATAAAACTTCATGATTCATATAAATGAAACTGCCACAAATTTTCAGACTGAGATGCAGGAGCCTTCCTGTGTAACTGAAACCCCCCCATGAGATAGGCAGTGATTTACACCCCTCTTGAAGGAGCTGGGATCTATTGACCATTATGGAATATATGGGTGATCTAAGTGATAGGGGCAAATGTACACAGGGACAAGCAGCTGTACAGCGTTCTTGGTGATATGATTCTGCTTTCCTTGGGTTTACAACAGAGGAACTCAATTTTTGCTGCAGTGCGTAGTAGCCAAAGAAAAACAAATCTCAGAACTTGGTCTCTGAAAGGCAATCATGTAAAGACACTCAGGTGTTGCCAGTTAGGAGGAGGAAGGTGTGAGCTCCTGTTCAGCCCACCTGTGCCCCATTAGGGCTGGCCCCAACTGTGCATGAGCAGAACTGGGGGACCAATAAAAGGTGGGATCCCAGAGGGGAGCTCAGCTCACTCCTGAGCAGCCTGAGGAAGAGGATAGTTGACTCTGGAGCGTTAGCACTGAGATAGACTAAATGATTCTAAGGGCAACTTTGGGAGTGCTGTCCTTGCAACTTGGCAAGTTTTGGAGTGCTGTCCTCGCACCTTGGCAAGAACACCTACTGGACTTCAAAACACTGTGGTCTAGGAAAGGATTGTCTGCAACAGGTATATATATCCATTTGTTTGTTTTCCCTCTTTTTTTCAGAGACCTGTAGGAGTGATAGTTTCTGTCAGCTTTACTGAAAGCTTAATGGCTCAACTAAACATTCATATAACAAGCCAAACCAAATTTTAATAATTTTGTGATTTGTGTTTTTTTTTCTCAGGAGCAAGAAAAAATTTATTATTTGGCAACCTAAATTTTTTTTTGTTAATTCTAGAAAATGTTGTGTCAATTTCAAAACAAATATGCTATTTCAAAATAGAAAGTCATAATGTTCCTATTTTGAAAATACTGAAACTATTGAAAAAGATTGAAACTAGAGAATGCCAAAATAAATTGTCATAATATTTAACCATCTATGCTTTCAAAATTGGTAAACATTTTTGATCTCCCCACAAGTGTATTTTCCAGCAGATGTATTATTCTGCGATTTCTTTGTCGTTCATAATGCTTTTGAAATCCCTGCTGACAATGACTCTACCAATCAAAATCTCCCAACATTTTCAGGAGTCTGAGACTCCATCCAATTATGGATATTATTAATAGAAGCCTCTGTATTTTTTTCTGTGTGGACTACAACAACACAATGTAGTAATTATATACACTCAAGTCTTTAGGAGCAGGGGACACTGCAGCGCGCTTTCTCAGCAATATGGGATACCCTAAGCACATCAAATCCATTGTATGTTTGCACTGGGTTCCCACAGAATAGTGTCTTGGCTTCAAAATTCTTACTTAGGGTCAGCTTTCCTTAAGGAACCTGGTGATCTTTGAGAAAGCTATCTATACGTCATCTGTGGTCTTTAAAGTCAAAACTGTGACCAATGCCCTGGCCAATATGGCAAAAAGGAGTTTTCTGCTTCTGTGAAGCAGTCTTGTGCAAAATACAAAGCTTCTGTCTGACACTGGCTTTAGGATGCAGAGTATAAAGTAAACAACTCGAGTACGGGCTTCTCTCATCACTAATCATAAAAACATATGCGTGAGGAATACATAGAATGAACTGTCCCTAAACAAACAGCTCATTAATAAGCAGCTGCAAACATGCAAGTTCCATGACATATTCAATGCTCTATCACCAAGAGGAGGACAGAACCAGAGAGGAGGTTGTTAAGGCTCACAGTTCTCCTGTTAGAGGTTAGGATCCTGCCACCATACCTGAGCAAGGAAGGCAGTCACCTGGAGCTCTTAACAGGGGGCTGAGCTGCCCTATGAAGGCACAAGGTTCTATTTGTAATTTTGGTTCTGAATTCTGTCAAATGAGTTAGCATTTCTTTGTTATAAGTAGACCACCTATTGGGGATTTTCAAGGTATTGATTTTGGTTTAATCTTTTTTTTCTTTTTTCTCTGATGTTGTCTGTAAAGAACATAATTCATACTACTGACCTATGTGATCTCCTTGTCGTAAGATCTTTTGTCTCATTTTTCTTTATTTATGCACTCTGTGCTATGGTTCAGGCTTCATTTTTTTGTTTCATGCTTTCAAAAATAATATTTCTGAAGAGTAAATTCATAGAGCTTTCACAGTTTCATCATTTCCAGAGTATATCCTGTGGCCTAAAAACCTGATGATGCTTTGAGAGGTGGATATGGTTGTACACCAAAATATTTGTTAGCCAAGTAGATATATTTGTGTGAGTAGAATATCCAGCCAAATCTTCAGAAATGAGCAGGTGGCCACTTAGCATGTGCTTCCTTGTAATTTCTCCAGTAATATACTTCATATTATCTACATTTTCATGCCCCTTCTCAAAATAAATTTAATATTGGAAAAGATACATGTGTGTAATTTACACGCCTTCTTTGTTATTAACAGCACAGGTACATAAACAGAAGGTAGATTTATGACATTGAGGCATTTTTTTTCTGGATAACTTTAAATTTGTGAGGTGGGAATACAGTTTTTTTTCCAAAGATACAAGAGTCTCTACGAGATGAAGTTGTATATGAAAATTCCAGAAAAAAAGACAAAGATGGAAATCTTAGGGAAAGCAAGGCCTGAAGTTGTCTGCAGGGAGTTTTCTCAGCACTGTTGGAGAGGGGACTACTGGCCCAAGCATGGTGATTCAGGAATCTCTGGTTGCTAGCTAGGGCCAGCAGCTAGGGTCAAAATCAGTTTTTCTGAGCCCCAAGAAGCTCAAGATGGAATCTTTTGAGACCTTTGTGCATCTTTGTGGCCTTGGGCAACTTCTCTGGTACCTCCAGACTCCTTTTTTGTTTCTGGTTTCTCCTCTTGAGTGGAACAGAACTGATGAGTTAAAAGCTAGAGTGCCCTTGAAGCTGACAAGCCTACAGAAGTAAAAAGTGTAGCTGGTGTGCTGTATTAATCCTCCCTTCCCTCCAATTCACTATTTTTTTTACTTGAGTAGTGTTGGGCATTTTGAACTGGCTTCTAAAATTTACCATTTAAAGTTTCTCAAAGGGGAAGAATGTCAGAAGTATTCTGAAGGCTATTTTAGAGTGACCAAGATTTATAATTAGTTTTTTATCTATACTGAATTTAAGGACTGTTTGCATATTTGTGGTAATAGAAAACTAATTCGTCTTCACATTGACAGCCCGCTGTGGTATGAATTCACATTGTAAATTGTTCAGCAGAACAGTGTCCTAACTTGTCCATTTAAAACATGAGTAATTTCCTGAACCTATTGTTTGTATTAGAAAATTAGATGATGTACATTTCATTTACACCAGCATACAGGCTACGCATACTTGATGCAATTAATATAGCTACATAAGAAGTGGGTGTATTTTGATACAAAGGCGAATGTGAATCACTGATTTTCTGTCATGAAAGTGTGTAATTAAGCAGTTTTCTGCTCTGACCTACAGATTATACTGAACCTTGCCTGTAAGAAACATGCAAATAGCAGCCCTGTATTTTCAGGAAAAAAGGATGATATTTACAGCAAAGACAGTGTATTATCAGTATCATCATGTCTCTGTAGTTAGCAGAAACCGTTTCTCCAAGTGTTACAATTTCAGCAATCCAAATCTAGAAGGCTTTTTTTTTTTTTTTTTCCCATTTTCATAAAATTTGCTCATGCCATGTTAAATCACAGAGTTGTTGGAGTAGGAAGGGACCTCTAGAGATCATCTAAACGAACCCACCTGCTAAAGCAGGATTGCCTAGAGCATGCTACAGAGGACTGCAGCCAGGCAGGTTTTGAATGTCTGCTGAGATAAAGATTCCCCAACCTCTCTGGGCATCCTATTCCAGTGGTTTGTCACCCTCACAGCAAAGAAGTTTTTCCTCATGTTCAGATGGAACTGTGTTCCAGCTTGTGCCTGTTGCCCCTTGTCCTGTCATTGGGCACTACTGAAAAGAGTCTGACTCCATCCTCCTTACACCCACCCTTTAGATATTTAGTTTTCTCCTCTTCAGGCTAAGCAGTCCCAGCTCTCTCAGCCTTTCCTTGTAAAAGATTCTCTAGTTCCTCAGTCACTTTTGTTGCACTCTGCTGGACTTTGTCCAGTAGTTTCCTGTCTTTCTTCAACTGGGGAGCTCAGAAGTGAACACAATATTCCAGGTGTGGCCTCAAATCTCAGTGGCTCAAGTGGTGTTGGCCAAGTAGAGCTTGCCTAAACCCCACAACCCCTTTACCTAGGTAAAGTTTCTTTGCTTTCCTTGGAATCATGGGTTGGGATTCTCTGCAGGATCATTTAGTAGGCCTGTGTGGCTGGCTCACAAATACTTCTGAATAATTCTTTGCTACATAGAGAAGGAAAGCCATCACCTCTTCCTTCTCTTTACATTTAACCAGTACCACACTGGCCATGATTTTAGCTGTGCAGAAGAGATTTTATAACTTCTTGGCATCACTAGGGATTGTTTTTTTTCTCTATGTGCTTAACTCAGGGCTTCCTGTCTATCAATCAGCAAGAATTTCCTTTCTCCCATTTTTTTCATTCTTGTTTTGTCCCTCACTAGGCACCTCCTGTCTCTGTCGAAATTCAGTGCAAGTAACAAAATCTTGCTAAGCACTTCCTTGATTACCAGCTCCCACTCTCCAAAGTTGCATCAAAATGAAAAAATCCATTCATAAACTCATTATGACTGTGATATTTGCTACAAGATTCTTACTGGCTAATAATTTCATGTAGCTATGAGGCTAGGATTTGGTTTTAAGTGTTATGAAGTTAGACAAACTGAAAATAATCGAACGATGCTTCCTTGTTGTATGTGTGTTAATTTATAAGGTGAATTAACACCTACTTTTTTCCTTTTTTTCCTTTTTTTTTTTTTTTTTTCCATTAAGTTCCAAGAAGAGTAGCAGAAAACCAGAGTTCATATACTAATTAACACGTTCTAATAATGGAGTGAGCCTGTCAGAGTCTCAAGCACAGAGAGGTTTAGATAACTATTGGTTTCCTCTGCAGTTGTGTTTGTTCCACATCAGTTGTTGCTCAAATTTTCCTGTTTGCCAGACCAGCATGTAAAAGCAGGACCTGCAAGGTTCATTGAGCCCAGAGAATATATTTGGTGTGTCAGTGTATGTGGGGAGGGAGGGATTGCAGTGCTATGCTGGGGATACAGACTCAAAGAGTTATCAAGGTAGGTTATGGTAGGGTAAGGACTATTTATATGGTAATAGTAAGGACTATTACTAAGAGTAAACTTGCTGACCACAGTTCAGGGAACAGCTGCTAGGGATGATCAGAATATTTATGCCCGGCAAATGTTTGATTTATGACTTCACAGAGTGCTTATATCTGTAATGGAGAACAAAAAATCAAATTACTTTTTTAAAACCTTTTAATACATCAGAGTATGGATTACCCTAGAGACTTTTTTTAAGGGTATGTTCATATTCCATGGCTTCTACTTTCCTAAAATGTTAAAAGACTGTGGCAAATATGGTTTCTCTTATTTTCAGATAAGACCAAGTCCTGAAAAAACTTATCTGAACCCTGAATCTTGTGTTTCTGGTTAGCTTCTGCTGCCTTAGTAGTGAACGTTTTTTGAATCACTGCTTGACATTCCTAGCATAGCTGACTTTCAGAAGATTTACGCTAATTAATATTGAACATCAAGAATCATGGAGTAAGGGTTAGTAAGAAAACAGTAAAGTGTTGGATTTGATCCTTATTCCCATCAGCACACACACCTGTTCTTTGTTTTTTTCCAGCATCTTTTGAAGAAATAACCTTCAGAAATTCAAGCTGTATCAGGCTGTGGGCTATGTTACTGGCCCATTTTTCCTCAGAGGTTTTAGAATTGTATCTCTACTTCCCTTTGACTAATTATCTGGGATCAGGCTGGGAACTATATGACATTTTCAGCTTAGAGAATGGAGACAGTCATCTTTAGGTAAAGCTTGATAGGAAGCAAATACTGATTTATCATTGTTACTTTGTGACACCGAGTAAACCTCTCCAGCAAATGCCTGGTCTTTTTGCAGTCTGTGAAAAGGACATAGTAATGCTTTCCTGTCTTCCCTCTGCAGGAGAGAATTAATGTGTTAATGCTTTGCTGTTTTATAGATTAGATGATCTGTATTTATGCAGGTGTTATTTAGGATTCCTGATTGCATCTGTATATTTCCCTCAGTTGTCTTGAAGTGAAAACACGCTGAAAGTCAAATGGTACTTTGGTTATATAAGGAAGATCACAGGGGATAAATGCACGCTATCTAACTGGAATATATTAATTGGTTTTTAAATTATTTTTGGAAGTAAGTGAAGTTAGCTTTCAAAAGGCATAGTAGAGGGAAAACAGAAGTTTTGAAATCTATGTTCTTTACAGACTGAACAGAAACAATGTGACACTCAATATAATAAAAGAGGACATCTGTCTTTGGCTTCTGATTGATAACAAATGGTATATCAACTACATTTGTGTTCCAATGGGGCTGATTTTTAGTGGTTTGTTTTTTTTTCCCCACAAGAAAATGGATTCATAGCAATAAACATGGAATAACAGACACTCATTGGTATGGTAATATTGACAGAAGTCTTCACATCCCATCCAGTGTTCTATCACCTCTTCAGTTCTTACAGATTTTTGTTATTTTTAAAAAATATTTGAAGCTGTAATATGACTTTGTCTCTTACATCAATGTTTAAAGTTTCCCAGTATTATATGTTTGGTTTTTAATTAAAAGAAACCTCTTTGTGATCAAAGGAAAAAAAAAAACAGATGAGAGAGAATGAAATACAGATATGCAACTTCAATCTGAACTGAACCAAGAAAGGTACAATCAGTAAGTAATAAGAAAATTCTGTAAGGGGCTACAATTCTGGATAATGATGAGAGAGATACAAATATAAAACAGCATGGTATTTGCACTCAAAGTGGATACTGATCTTGGTTGGAAAACTTCTAGAAAAATTTGGAGATTTTTCTTTTTACAATTAGTATTTAAAGACCTTAAAAGGCAAGGCCTGCTACATCTATAAGAGACTCATTGCTCTGACTGAATACAGACTGGAGCAAAGTGAAGTCAAATACAGTACAGTAACAATGTGAGGTCATGGGTGATTTTTCAAAATAGAGAATATCATTTATTGTGAACAAGGTCATATTTGCTGACTGATCAGAAATGGTATCTTCCCACTATGGCATGTTAAATTTAAAACAAGATTTAATCAGGCAAGAAGTCTTGTGTCAGAATTCTAGAGAAGGATTTCACTAAATTATAGCATGTAGTGTTAACTGATGCTTAATGCAGAATTTATGAGTAAACTTGATGGGACACAAACATACATGTCCCATTATACTGAGGCTATATAGGAATTGGAATTAAATTCCTTTGAGCTAATGAATTCTGAAAGTGATTAAATGTCTGTTGATTTGTTTGTTTTCTCTGAAGATGCTTTGCCTTCACATACTGTGTTATCTTGCCAAGCACCACAAACTACATCTTTTGCCAGTTTTCTTGGAGTGTTTCCATTACTAGACTAGGCTAGGAAGCAAATTCATACTGACTGCTTGATTTAGTGTTCTTTAGTTATGTATCACTGAAGTGAGACATCATTACATTAAATGAAAATGAGCTAGATGGAGAATGGTGATGAACAGGAGGTTACCTTTCATGGCACTGATAATGCTTTCATTAAGACCATCATCATTAACATACATTAGGAGCAACGCAAGGATGTTTAGTTCCTTCTATAAAAAGGGTAGGTGACGATTTTGGGATTCCTTTTGCCAGCATACAAGGACACAATAGATGCAGCTCACAACTTTGATTGCCTGGCCATACTTCATAAGTCTCAGATGCTAGATCTTTTGTTTACTGCTGCTCTCATGAATTAAGAAGAAAAGGTAGTGAGCCAGATGGGTCCAGCCTTTTGGACCATCCTTAAAAATGGCACAGTACAATTTCAGCCAAGAAGTGTGCTGAAAGCCCTCTGCCCAGGACTGATGAGAGTTTTTGGCTAAGACTACGATGTGGAGTGCATCAGAGATGTGTGCCTTTTAATTTTGTATGGTGAAAACATACAGCTTCCTAAGCATCTGTCAGTATGTGCTCTTGGTAAAGCTCTAAGCAATAAAATATATTGGAAAATATATTGGAATATGTGTATCTACCTTTAAACTAAACAAATACCAGAGGCTTCAAATTGTATTTTTGAATGGGAATAGCAACACTGTGTAAATACACAGTATATCCCACAGTATCAATTCTACATCTGAATTATGAATGTTTTTTGCTGCCTTACCAAGTCTGTTTGAAAGTTCAAATATGCTAGACACTACTGTCTTGGATGTGAGGGACTTTTCCTTTCAATATTTTCATTTTTCTATTCACTGAAAAGTGAACAGGAAGGTGAAGAAGATCAACCTCTGTGAAGTCCTGTATTATAAAGGACAACGTGCAATGTGACAAACTGATTATTTCATATAGTATGAATAGAGTAAAGAACAATTTTGTATAAGAAACTGGAGCCTTTGGCAGTGGACACTCTTGTCTTTTCAGCCAGGCCCCTCTGCATTTAAACAGAAAGCTTTCACTTATCTTAGAATAAGTGATGTGTATTTGACAACCTATGAATTTCCTTTCAGTAGGAACTGCATCTTCAGTAAAGCTTTCCTGCAGTCATGCAAATTGTTACGGGAAAGATGCTTCTTTGCTTAGCAGCCTGGTGGATATACAAATCAAAGCTTCCCTTTTTGGTTCCCATGGTAGCTATGCAACATTCATAAATATTTTAATTACAAATCTAGCCTATTAGGGGCTTGTTTTAAAATTTTATGGGTAAACAACGAAAATAAAGATCTACAAAATCTGGAAGGTGATGCAAACAGCAGGGAGGAAGTACTCATTTATGGAAGAAGTCACATGATGTTGTCAACAATGTACAGCAATCAAGATAAATATCTTGCACAAAAAATTGTAGACCTTACCTTTCACACTGTAGAATGAATGGTGTAGACACCATTCAGGTGTCATCTTGCAGTAAAATTAATTGTTTTAGGTGTCGGGTAATTATACAGGACAAAATAAAAAACCACCAAATCCCCTGTGAGATTTCTGAAGCCAGGGTTCAAAATCTTTTTTTTAAACATTTCCTTTGGGATTTGGTCTGACGAATTGTTCAGACGAACAGATGGGCCAAGAAGGGTAAGGGAAAGACTAGTGTTTTTTTGTAAAAATATTATAACATGCAGCTTGTGACTCCGAAATATAATACAGAAAATTAGGCACAAATATGTCCTTGTGTGTATGCCAGTAAGCAGGTATGACTCTTAGCTCACTTCCTTGATCTAACACAGATGTATTACTCAGTCTTATCAGCCTTAATTTTAAGTATGTTATTCTGCCAGCTTTATCTCACATATGGTGTTCCAAGGTAGATTCCAGTTCTGCTTTTGCTATAGAAATCTGTCATTGAATTTTTTCTACCCTAGAAACTACTAGATGAGTTTATATTCATTCTTTCATATGACATATGTAACCCTGTAGCCCAGTAAAAATTTGGTGTGATTGCTTGTAACAGGCCACAGGCTTCTGCTAGGCTTTGTTTTGGCCTTCCTGGGGATTTCTTTGGGGTTGCAGAACCAGTTCTCTGATGACCAGGTGACTATTTCTACTTTGTTTAGCTCTCCATGACTGTGTGATTTTGATGTTTATTATTACTTCTGCAACTCATAGAGAATAGAAAGTGCTTACTGTACATCAAGTGGACCACCTGTAAGTCTAGAATAAACTACAGCACAGAGTACTCAAGGTGTGAGGTTGTGGGCTCCACGTCTGTAAGCAACTCATCAATGGCCAGCAAAGGAATGCACTCTTGGGAACTTGGTAAAACCTATTTCAGGCATAATGTCAACAAAGAACAGTAAAAAATAGGTAATATGCACTGAATTTACTTGTAATGTGGACTTGCTGACCAAGGAAGAAAAAACAAGGTGGAAAGCATATTAGGAAATGTAAAAATTACTCTGAGTGAGAAGAACCATCAGCATCCCTCTTGTCCTGGAAATATTCTCTGGATATTGAAGAATCTTTGTTCTCTCCCCTTCCCTGTACCCCCCTCATCCTTCCAAAGCTTTTGACCTTAGAAACATGAGCATCAAATGCAGGCAGGCAGGCAGGCAGGCATGAAGGTTTGGATATATATAATATCAAGTATACATAATTATATATAAGCAATACATCATATTACCTTTTACATTATAGTATTTATGAATTAAAATTTTAGCAGAACTGTGACTAGATTGAAAATAATGGATCAGGCTGCTAAGTCTAATGAAACTGACAAGAAATGCTTGAGTTTGCACATAAGGTGTGTTCCTTTTGCCCACAGCCAAATCTTCAGTGCAAGTGATGGGAATTAACTAATGTGTAACTTGTAAACAACAAAGCAACAGCACCCATCTAGAGTGAACATGTTATAAGTGGTGGCACCCCCTGAATTTCAACACTCTTTTAACCCTTTTTTTAAGTGAAAAGGTAAATGCCACGATTAAGGTGACAGCTCAAAGATGCATTGCATTTAGGTGAGATCTGGGTGCATTCTTTGGAGCTCTGTATGGGCACAGGTGATCTCATGAACAGTTCACTGCTGGTGCAGTTAAATAACCTCTGTTATAACTAAATCACCTTGACAACAATGTATAAATAAAGCATTTCAGAGTTAATCATGTAAAAAAAAAAATACTGGGATTTGGATGATCTTAATGAAAATAAATGTGGGAAAAATATTTTTGTTTTGCATAAAGGTTTTGAAATGCAAATTATATTTCTCTATGTTCTGCTAAGCCATTCTGTGCTATTAATTTTGGGATGTTGCATTGCTTAAATGGTATAGTAAAGGTATGGGTACAGAGGGCTGACATCACTGTCATCACATCTGAGTTTGCATTTTGTCTAAATCATTTGTTGGTAGGAACTTAGAATTTCCAAAAAAGTTTTCCACTTGACAAATTTTCACAATTTTAGTGTCTACAAAACATTAGTGGGGTTTTTTTTTCATTAGAAAGTCTGATAGAATATTAACCAATACGTTTCACTTGTATTAATGTAAAAAAAAAATATTACATTGCGCAGTCGCTTACTCATCCAGATGAATAATTTGAGTAATTAACAACCAAAGTTGGCATGATGACTTGAGGAGAAAAGTCTAAGAACACCAGTCTAAGAATAACATATTATAACCAATAGAATATAAGCTAATATTATTTGCATTTATTTGAATAAAAAAATTATATATAATCTCCTTCAGCAACGGAAATAATTACCAGATTAATTTAGCAGAATCCTTTAAAGTCTGCTAGTCCTTAATAAACCATTAATGGCTACTACCCATGCATGCAAATAGTGCTGTAACACATTTTTTTCATTTGCAAATGCTTATAAGCTGCTTTCTAGTAGCTCAGATTCAAGCTGTGTGATTAAAGAAAAGTAATGCTTCTTGTTCACTTTCAAACATGAGTGTTTCAACCCAGTACTACAAAAGGAAATGCAGCCTTTCCTTTCAACACAACTAAAGAAAACTAGTGCAAATCTGTTACGTTTGATTCTTTTAACTACTGAATCTTTCCTGTGGTTTTAGGATCCATTTCTGGAACAGATAAAAGGCAGCATCTGCATGGTAATTGTATCCCTTCCTCAGAAAAGAAATACTCACTTGTCAGTCCTGTTTAACATTTGCTCTAGGAAAACAGTGAGTTTGGGTATGGAGTAACAGTTTGAAAAGCTCAGTGGTTGATTTTTGTTGTTCCTTTTTAAACTGAAGCAACCTCGGAGGTAAATAATATAACTGAGGTTGAACTAAACTGGTCAGTGCTGCTAGAGGGGAGTGTAAGGACAGGAAGGCTCTCCACTTTCTCATTCATTGCATTACAAAAATGTTATTGAAGAGTGCAGTTAGGCACTTAGACCAGTAAAGTCACCTCTGACATTAAGTTAATTCCTTTGTAGGAAGCCACACCAAGCCACTTTTTTTATAGTCTTCTGGGTATGAGCACTCATCTGGAGTTTCCATATACTAAAAGCAAGTTTTGCTTTTAAAAATGAAAATGTGATCTCTGTTTAAGGGAAGAATAATACACAAGCATAACACCTGTGTTTTCTCCTACTGCCTTTACAACTGCCTTCTTAATTATGTTATTTTATTATGGAATGATTAAACATTATTTGAGGTATGTGGCTCACTTTCATGTGAGATTCCAACAGGAGTATATCTGAGCGATTGATTGTTGGCTTGGGAGTTTGTTTTGGGACCAATGGGAAAGTATGAATGCAGCTGATAGCATCCAGAAGTAAACACAACTGAGAGGCAGAAAACCCACAGCTTGGACCTTCTCATTTCATCCAGTGTGAGGATTTCCAAGTGTAAGAGTACTTGGTTCTCTTCAGATACAAAAGTGAGTACCTCCCTAGTTGGAGTCATAATCTGTTTATATGGGTTGAACTGCAGGAAAAAGTAACAATTTAGTACTGATCTTACCAAATCCACTCAGGATATAGATAACTGTGACTCCTTGATACTCCTATTGTCCAGAAGGTAAAAGGTATTAGACGTTTGTACTTTGACTGGCAAACTGTCTATCAAAATGAGAAACAAGAAGCTTTTCAGTTACCTGGCCTGTGAAAAATCCAGTAGTGTTTCTATAGCAACTGCAATGGACTACTAATGATGTCATCACTCAGCAACCAACTAAAATGCCTATAACCTAATTGCAAATACTGGATACAAATAAACATTGAGTCATCTAATTGCTAGTATGAATAATGTTCCCACCTTTTTTAACAATTTACTACAAAGAAGAAAAGGACTCATACCCGACTGGTCAAAATAGTAACCACATGCAATAGTTTGAAAGAGTGAGAAATATCTTTGTTGCCAAACTCATTTCTTTTCAAGCACGTACAATGTAGATAATTACTGAAAATACGTTTCATGTTTGTAGTCTCGGTAAAAACCTTTCCATGGTGCTAGATATAAATTCAAGGAGATATTTCTACTTCATTCTCTGAAAAAAATTACTCATATTGAGTTGTTAGTACACCAGCACCTGTCTGGCTCTGTGGATTGGAGCTCTCTGAATGATGTACAGGCCCAATACCCAATCCAACAGTTGCTTCTCAAAATTCTTCTCTGCTGGCTACCCTTGAAAGGATGGAGCTGCTTTCTTACGGGTGTGGAACTATATTTTCTGTTAATTTTTCTCCATAAATAAATGGGCAAGTGCAGTCAGTTCAAATTTAGAACAATGCTTATCACTCTTTATTAATTTGTAGTCAAGATTGAGTATTTTCCTGCTGAGTTTGTATAGAAGAGCTGTATAGCACTTCTGGTAGGAATAATCCTCTCCCACATATTATGGGTTTCATCATTATCTGTATCGTGCTGTCTGATAGGATTTCCATTGGACTAGATATCTGCCGGCCTGCATTTTTAAACAGAGACTAAAAAAATTTCAGTCCTTCTGGTAGGAGTTGTTCACAGCTGTATGCCTATTTTTCTCCTATATCTGAAAAAGTTACCATCTTCTTATCTCTTTCCATAAGTCTACTAAAAAAATCTTGGTGATTATGATCAAAGTTTACTTGGCTCTTTCAGGTCTACCCTCCTTTTGTGTATTCATTTCTAGAAAATGAATTTGCTGATTAATTAGTTACTCTTAACTTGCTTGTTGACTGCACTTGAGGAGATATGAGAGTCCTATTTGGACAGACTGTCTGTCTCTGTCATTCAAAGAACTTTGTTTTCTTTTATGGTGGAGGAGAATGTGAGGAGGTCCTCACTTCTCTTTTTGTATTTCTGCTGACTTCAGAGAAAGAGCTTTGGGTAAGATGTGATGCAAGGCTTTCCCCTGACTGCAGCAAGGTGTCTGCTCAGTCTTGCTTCCTTCTTGCTTCCATTTTTGACCTTAACTTCCCGATCTTGCTTTTCCTTTATTTCTGCCTTCGATCCCTGATTTGCACATGACTCATCTCCACATCTCTTTGCTTCTCTGCAAGTCCTAGGTGTAAGTTGGCAGTTTCCTCCAGCTTGGCTTTTCAGAGTCTTTCTCTAGCTCTTCCTTGGCTCCCTAGCTGCCCGATCTATCTAGTCTTGCCCTGGTTTTTTTCTCTTAATATTGAATGCAACAGCTACAGCCCTCTACTCCCCAGCATTATGATTCAAAACTTTTTCTTCATGGCAAACTTCTTCTTTCTTTTCAGTGTTCCCATTATTGCATTTATCTGAGGAATAGTATACAACCATGGCTGGTAAAGTGCAAATATAAGTATGTGATATTTGATATAAAGGGCATATTTAAAAAGAAAAAAATGCCCTTGTAGAGGAGGTAATCAGAAGAATGAAAATAACATGCAGAGAAGATGTTTTCTCTATAAAATTACAGTTTGCTTATCAAAGCGCCGTCTTTTTCCTGTATCTGGAGACTGCTGGGATTTGTTCTGTCCTTGCCAGGCTATGCATGGGCTTTTGTGAACACACATAAGTGGCAAAGATAGCCTAGAGTGAGCCTTGAGGAGAAAATATGAGAATAGACTGTTGGAAACTGCAGTACTGAGTCTGGTGGAGAAGAAAGAGCTTGGTAATCTGACAGGGAACAGCTGAAAAATACTGGCATCAGTAAAGTTAGGCTGCAGAATAAGGGAACCAATAAAGGAACTGTATCTAAAATGGCCAAATCAACTGAATAGTAAGGTTTTATTTACAGTTTGGAAAGGAAAAATGCAAAGGAAAAGTTAAACATCAGTATGGTCAGGACTTGAGCTCTGAGAGTAGATGTGAACTGAAACCTTAGGAATGTTGTGAGCAGCAAAAGAAAGGGGACAGCTGAAAATGAACTTAGATCAGAGACTGGGGCAGGCAAAGAAGTGTTGAAGCATTAAATGCTCTGCATTTTCAAAATCTAAATGGTAACCATGCTTTAGGCTTTCAAAGTCACAAGAACTGCTTCTCACAGTATGTTCCTGACCAAACCTGAAAGGATGAATGTTTCTGATATTATGGAAGGAATGCCATTAGTGTTTCTTCATTTACAGTACATCTCATGACTTCTATCTCCTCTCATATAGTTTTTATTTGAAACTGGTGTTTTGCCCAGATGAAATACATCACACTTGCTCTTACTGTAAGCTGAGAATAGGTAAGGGGAGTATTATTCCTAGTACTGAGATTTTAACTTAGTTCTCATAATTGCTTATCAAGTTAAAACAAAAATTTCCCTGGCTAGGCACTAGAGCCAGCTGTTAGAACAGTGGGCTTCAGGATGAAACTCAACAGGTATTCAGTATTAGTCAGGCAAAGCATGAGGAGTCTGTATTGCTTTTACATTTTTAGCTAAAGCTATTGTCTGTCTTTTAGCAGACGCTTAACAATTTTGTCTCTCTGGGTTATTAGGAGAGATACTGATAAACAGTTTTTCTCACTGGTGATATCTATGCTCATGATGAGCCTTTGACTATCTTTGAGAGGCATTTTATATCAGAAATTCCAGGTTAAAGTTTTATTAGTCATAAGACAAATTAGATTAAAAAATGTTTTCTGTGCTTATTTGTAAATTTTCATTGAAACAGTGAACAGCTCACAAATCTGCCCCACTCTGAGGACTTGTTGACCTGTGCCAAAAGTTTTCTGTTTGTGCTGTCAGATACATTGTTATTCTTTTAACTTGGAGCAGAGTTAACCTAGCTGCTAAATTATTTTACCTATGAGTAGTTCAATATTTTGGGTTGCAACACTTGAAGAAATATTGCCATGCTATTGTATTCTTGTGGACTATATTGCCTGAAGATTATTTTTTTTCTGGTGCGATTTCTTATTCTGCTCTCTGGTAAAAATGTGAAGTAAAGAAAAGCCACGCACATGAAATTTCCATAGTATGTGACATTTTCCATATATTCCCCCCCCCCCCAAAAAAACCCAACGAAAACCCCAACAACTAATAATTATACCTTTGGTAACTCACAACTGCCAGGAAGGTCCTTTAATTCCTACTTATTCCAGAAATTGTCTTGACTTAGAGTGATTAGTCATATAAAGTGAAAGCTCACAGCTTACAACTTGCAGAACAGTTTATAGTAAAAATGAGTATGAATGCCATTTTAATAAAAAACCACAGAGAAAGGTGTGAAGTGGCAATATGGTTCTATCATATTTAAAACAAGATGAGAGAGTTAAGCATCCAGTATGTTTAAAAAAAAATTAAATTGCAATTTTTTTCAAATAACTGATAATGCAAAAAGTTATCTAAAGAATGATAACAGTTATATGATGCACTAATGGCTATGAATTTAATATTACCATTAGTTATGAGAACCTGACCTCTTTCTGGTGTCTAAGAAATGGTGGTCATAAAGTTCTTCCTTAATGTTTATTTGTATGACATTCTTTTTCATTAATTCAGTTCTTTTGTGCCTCATAGGAAGTATGGCTAAATGCCCTCGTGAGAGAAAAAAGCTTATAAGTTCCCCTGTAAGTTTAAAAAGCAGTTACCTTTTCAAAGGTTAGAGTATTTTTGTTGCAATTCCAGGGGCTGTATGTTTTATGAAATTTTGAGCTGAAAGATCACCATAAATCATGCAATCTCTCTTCCTGCTAGGGCAGGGAAAGGTTCCTTACAGCACATTTTCTGCATTTGCCAGACCTTGAAATATTGTAAGCAACGGGATTGCTGGTTTCTGCTATTTCTTTGAGCAGTTCCACAGCCAAATGAACTGAACAGTCGAGATGCTCATGGTACACATCTCAAGCTTTTTTTTTTTTGCCAATTCCTTTCCACTGCTTCGTGTCACCACATTTCAAAACTATCACTTATTTAGTGTATTTTATGTTAATATATTTGGTTTGTTCTCGAGCATTTCCACACAACTATTGTTATCTCTTGGTCTAGCTGTTCATGTGCAATCACTTGTTCTTTTATTGTAATTAATCCAGTACAGTTTTGTTGGTTTATTTCCACCACTCCTGTTTTCTACATTGCTCTCCAGTTCTTCAGCCTTTCTAGTGACAAGGTTAATAGGCAGAGATCTGGGGATGAATCTCTTTAAAACTGATATAGGAGGCTCTTAATTTTCTGTCTCCTCTAAAAATGTAGCATCCTTCCATATAAAGTTCACTGATTTGGTTGTTGTCACAAGCTTGTTATAGCCATTGGTGAAATTCCCACTGGTAAATGGATATTACTTGTACTGAATTTCCAGATTCATCTCTATTTCATGTTTCCTGATTTCTCTAGTTTTGAAATTGCTGTTAAATTTTGGTAAGATGTATCCTTGTAAAATCCTCTTTTAGTTCTGTAGACAGACTATCAACTTCATTATGCACTGCTTTTTTCTATGCCTGTTTTAGTAACTCCAGTTCAGTTGTTTCCATTTTCACTAGTATCCATGACTTCTTTCAGTTTATTGCCATTTGGAATTTTCATTGACCTTCTCTCAAGGGTTCTTAGAGAATGATGATTAATACTATTTTTTGACTTACGCAGAACTCTGTCCTTTCATTGTGCTCAGTAAAGTGTTTACCATTACTCTTAGGGCAAGAATAATTTCTTCTTTTTTAATAAATGAAACAGCAAATAATGAGCCATGGGGGACACTGATTTAAAAGAAAACAACACAAAAGCAAAAAACAAAGAAAACAACCAGAAAATGAAAAAACAAACAAACAGAAAAAAGAGTGAAAAAAACCTTGCTGACTTCAAGTGAGAGGATCAAACTGACAAAATTGCTCTGTAAGTCTGTGCTCTGGAGTCTATTAAATCTAGGACTACAACGCTTGTATAAGTTCTGTAACTCTAAGAATTGTAACCTCTAAATGAATTTCATTGGATTTGAACTTATAACAATATTTCTATCATTGAAGCTTTCTTTACCTTAAGAAAAAAGGGTTTGATTCTATAAACATTTCCTGAATATTTGTCTGCTATACAGTAGGACTGAATTCTGTTTCATCAGATATCCTGAACATATTCTGATTGCAAAATCAAAGATAACCATAGCGATATGTTGCTCTAAAAAAGTGTCAAAACATTAAAGTGCAATAACCTTTGAATATATTTATATATAATATATATATGGATTTACAGACTTATCGAAGTGCATTTATTGAATCACCATGAAAATAATCCCTAACCTCTGATAAGGTTGCTTAATATTTAAGAATTTAAACACAATTAGTAAATCTTTGGCAGAGCAGTTTTAGTAAATTTTGAATAATCTAGGCAGTGAGCCTTCATTTTTTTTCAAAATTAAATAATTTAAATTTAATTTTTTTCTCTTTTGCTGCTACCATCTGAACTTGTTGCTTCATGATGTACTTGTACTTAACAGTCTCATTAATCATAAGGGAAGAGATCAAAGGGCCACAACAATTTTTTAATTTTCTACTTTTAAGAGCCTCTGAATTACAAGCTTCTGAAATAAGAAGATAGATGTTGGTGTCAAAACTGTGTTGGTTTTTTTTTTTTTGCCATTTCACAATGAAAATGTTGGACACTCCTTGATTTCATGGATGCAAGTGTCATCATAAATAAACCCAGAATTAATCTTTGTCTGCAAAAAGGTGACAACAAAAATTATAGGATTTTTAAACCATACTTAGTAAAAGATTTCCTGCCACTAACTTAGCAAGACGTAGGAAAAGCAAAATAGCAAAGGCAGTCTTGTTTTTGAATCAGCTGAAATACCATGTGGTAATGAATAAGAGGGACCATCCAGTCCTTCCTTTTGCACTTACAAAGTTAAAGGAAGTGATCTTTGCAATATTTTTATCTGATGGTGCTCAGAAACCTCCAGTGAGAGACATTTAATGAGTTCCCAAGTTAATTTGCTTCTTTTTTTTTGGCGACACTTACTATTTAAAAGTATTTCCTACTGCCTAATCTATATCCCAGAAATCAAGCTTAGTACTTCTCATTAATCCTCTGGATATGGAACAAAAGTTAGTGCTGTGCTTTTTGTGGCAGCTTTTACACACCAGACATTTTTAGTGTGTCTCCCTAACCCTTAGTTTTCTAGAGATTAAGTAAACCACTAGCTTTATCCTTTACTCATAGGTCATAATTTATATTTTTCCTCTTGCTCCAGCCTGGAATACAAGAATATTTGACACTTCCTAACTGGATGACTCATTTTCAGTTTAATTCATTTAATATTCACAAAGCCTCTTTATAATACATGTTTTACCCAGTTTATTACTTCAATTTTCAGTTTATCCCAGGGTACACCACTGTTTGAATTAATTTTATAAAGTCTGTAAGATAAACTTAATGGGACTGTATCTTGTACTTTGCATATGTGAGTCTCACATAGAAGACTGACAGAATCCTAGTTGATGTGGATATATCTCACATGGTGTTTCAGTCTAGCCCACTAACATACCTAACCTGACAAAGTAGGAAATTAAATCATTTGAAGAACTTTTGTTCTTAATAAATATGTAGTTTGCTCCAATCACTTTCTCTTTGTGCTTATAAGTGGGCCATTTGATATTTTTTGAGGCTTTTTGAGGGTTGCAAGTCAGTTTCTCAATCCCTAATTCATGTAACTTACTCCCTCCTTTCCTCCCTCTCCTTTTTCTCCCTTCTTTTCCAAATAGGCCAAATTTATATCTCTAATTTCAATTCTTCATCATTAGCTGGAAACAATTCTACAATTTTTTTGCTGGGTGACTTCATCTACCTTCTCAAGCAGAGGATGCTATCAGTATCTATGCCTTCACCTTCCATAAGTATCTCGCTCACCACTTTTAGATCAAATAGTTTCTACTCAGTAGGCTATGTGTGTATTGTTCCAGTTCCTTTCATATCCACTGCAATTATTGGACAAGTATTCCTCTCAGTTTTCTGAATTTTACACACCATTCTCAGACTGGATAGAAATAGGACCTGTCAGTTGCTGTGAGATATACAGATTGTTTCTGTGTATCTTAGAGATTCGAGATTCAGCCATACAAAATCTTGAATTTAAAGAATAAAAGAAATAAAACAATCTAGGTATTTATTAGTTTATTAGCAGCTCTGTTATTTTTCAGTTTCTTTCACATCACAGTGTCCATAGGCATAGGTGTATTTGCTTGTAGCACATAATAACACACAGCTAGAAATATCTACCTTATCTCTGGAATACATTTTTCAGTATATTCTCAAACCTGTCTCCATTAGAAATGTGAGATAGGACAAAACTGATCAGATGTCATAGGAGTTGAAATCAATTATAGTTTTCCTTTCTCTACAATATACAAACAAAACAAAACATCCCTTATTTTGAACAGGCAGTTATACTGTCTTTAAATAGTTTTCATTAAATATTCAAACTTGGCAGTGCAGAAGCTTTAGTGAGCGTGTTATGTTCCTGTACGTCAATGACATTTATTCTAATCTAACATAATTTGATAGTTATATGAGCCTCAACACAGTGTCAATCAGTGCCTATTCTGTATTCTTGTGTAAATGCTCCTGTCAACATGAGAAATCCTTGAAAAGAAAAGCAGAAATTGGATTCTCTTGAATGGCACATCCTGAAAAGGTGACAGGCAGGTAAGAAGAGCTTGTACAGTCCTTTTGCTTTATCGCCTAACAGCATTTCCAGCAATTAACTTTACAACGGGGATCTGAAAGACAAAAAATTTTGTTCCTCTGAGCACTTTATTCCAGGGAGGTAAAAAAATGAGCAGTAACTTTTTTCTGTAAAAGACACCTCAGGCTGATCAAAGGCCTGTGCTTTGCAAGCGTGTAATTTTGATTTAAATTCCTTTAAAGACACTTTCCTACTCTAGTGCTTTCACTCAATCATTCTGTTGTCCACTTTGCCATGGGAAGGCTGGAGACAGTCTGTGTAGTTTTTGAACTATTGTGAAAGTTTTTGAGCTGGACAGGGAGACTGCAGAAAAGAAGAGACATTCACATAAGAGACAGCATTGAGGGCACCTTTCTTTCAGGAATGTTACCCAGCCTGGTCCATTGATTAGAAAATTCTCTCTGTTGTGGAGTTAGCACTGCCATGCCAGCATTCTTCCAGGATCTGTCAAAACACTAGCCTGGGAGGCTAAAACCAGCTTGCTTCATCTTAAATTTTCAAGAAAAACACAGCAAGGTGTGATGCAGTTCAAAGAGTCTGATCTTCTCAGGCTTCAGTCACATTCTCCCCTCCCTTCCCTTGCTTTATCTCTCAAATCAAAGGATTTTGTTATGAACAGAAAAAGGTTCAGTCAGTATTCCGAAACCATGCCTACTTAAATTCATAACTCATGCACAGTGTTGACTCAAGCATCTTTTTTTCCCAGTACATGTATTTTTTCATTATAAACAATGCTAGTTACTACTTTTTACTCAATATGAAATAAAAATCTATGCTCAGCATAGACTGTTACTGGAAAGATAAATTCAACTGCCAGCTTACAGTCAGGGATGGTACTTCACAAAAAAAACCCTCTTAATTACAATCTGAATGCTACCCAAAAGTCAAACCAGTATCAGAACACTAGTATTTTATTTAAACCTCAGATGGAATTGCTGAAATAGTGCAGAATGTGTGGTAATATATGTGCCTAATTGTAAGAGGGCTAAATTAGATGCAGGTAATTAAGAATTTTATATAAATGTTCCTGTTTTAATGTCAACGATGGTATTTGGTAATTTTGCTGCTACAGTTTAGCTGCAGTCCTTTAAAAGTACGGAAGCCCCCAATACTGATTGCTGATGTTACCTGAGAGGTGTCTGTAGTTTTTAAGCAGACATAAAAAGCTTCCTAATGAGAATGAAAAAAGCCTTCAACCCACTTATGTTATGGAAGCTCAAGTGACTACCATTTTGTAGGGTTTTTTTTGTTTGTTTGTGGGGTTTTTTTTGTTTGTTTTTTGTTTGTTTTTTTGTTTGTTTTAGTCTCAGGACTGATTCAATGTTACATCCAGGCACGTTTTCCACCTCTAAAAATGTGCGTGAAATCTCATGATATAGCGGATTCCATACCATTTCTGGTTTTCTTACACTGCTTTAGTGGAAAAGTAGAAAAGATATGCAAGTTAAATGCTGAATAATTTTAATTAAGAATTTGTTTCATTATTAAATTGAGAAAAAAAAAAATAATTTTAAAATGCATAGGTAATCCAGGTAAGTGAAATCTAGAAGTCTGTCCTCTCACCTTAGCAGCCTAATTCCAGGCTAGAGAAATGTATTTCACTGCATGAACTCCTTTTTATCTTATTTTCCACACTTCATTATAGCTGAGACTGCTGAAACTGAGTACCCATTGGCTTCACACATGGCTTGAGAAACACCTGAGAAGGAATATGGGTCTTGCAAAAAATATCTTAGACCAGGAAAGAACATGAACCCACACTTGTGTCTCTGCCTGCCTGAAAAGCTTTACCAGTAGTTAAGTATGCAAAGGTGGATGATACTCCTTCCTTTTTTCTCTTCCTTTGCATTATAAAATGAGTGACCAACATCCATGCCCTGAATCTGTCCATTCGTGTAATGTATGCATGCTATAAAGGGCTAAGCAGTCTAAAGAGATGCATATTTACTCTAGTTACAACTCTGGGAAAGAGCTCTAAACTTGTTCAGGATGATTATGGCACTCATTGCAGTCTGGAATATCAACAGTTTTCTGAAAAAGTAACCACTGCACAAAGTACACTTTCTTAATGTTATTGGCAGTTTTACAGGGGGGAAAAAAACCAAACCCTGTCTGGGGGGATACCTGTTTGACTCTAGGACCTCACTGATGGAACATTACTGTCTTGAGTGGAGACATTTATGACTTGCACAAAAGGAAAAGCAGGTCATTACCTCCCACCACAGTCCCTCGTGCACCTCGTTGTTGTATTGCTTTAGATTAAGACCAAATGAATCAAAATGTCCTCGGAACTTTGCTGCTGCTGTGTTTAGAGCCCCGGCAGCCATCCAGCTGATCCGTTGCCCATCTGATGCATACGCACCGTTACGTTTTACTAACTTCTACTACAATCATTAAGTTCTTAAAAAATACCCCAACAAATTAAAAGTTGGCTGCTATCGTTAAAGATTCTACACTATTAACAGTGGCTACAATGGCTATAAAAAGCTTTTCTAGTGATACTACTGATGACTCTTACTGGCAGGGTGATACCATAATGGTAGAGGACCACAGCCATATAAGTCCATGCATCTACCTTACTGTTATCTCTTCTCGTCACAAACATTCTGTAGAGAAAGTTATAGAAAATAATTTCTGAATGACAAGGAAAAAAAAAAAAAAACCAACCAAAAACCTCCCCACCTTTCTGAGATAAAATTACCCATTTTATGTGAGTACTGTTGGGTATTTTTCATACAGAATGTGAAGACAAGTCTTTAGGGCCATTCATTTATAACTGTTTTAATGTATATCAGAAGCATATTTTTTCTTTTGCTATATCAAGAAAGGCATTTCACATAATCTGTTTTCTAAGGTGAATACATATTAGTTCCTTTCTGCAGAAGCAGATATTATCATAAAATGTAACCTCAAGTGTGTTTTGAGAATATAAAGTATAGGAATGAGGCTCTGTTTTGCCAACCATCAAAGAAACTGCAAAATATTAGAATTGCAGAGGAAAACCTAATTTTTTAAATAAGGTAAATCCATATGCAGTCAAAGTGACTTGTGCTGCAGTAGTTCAGCTTTGGGGTTGACAGACATATAGGTCTGTCACTTCAATAGATAAATAGATATTTTCTATGGTGCAGTGGAACTGGCGTACTTGATGATGCAAAATATTCAGGCCTAACTGATGAGTCTTGGCCTCTGTCTTGACTTATACCTATGTCTCTATTATTACTTTTCTTTTTTTTTTCTCCTACATGTCAGATATTAAAATTCATCATGCACAAAGCTTTCCAGTTAGATTAGGTGAAATCTCCTAACTCTAGTCATACAGTAGCTTCAAGTGATGTAATCTTTCAAATAACCAATAAAACTAGCTGAGCTAGTCATTATGTTTTGACTTGGTGACTTTCACCATCTGCAGGATATACTTTCTATCATTTACCAGGTAACTGGGGAGGTCTCAGTAGACCAGAGATTAGCAAATGTGACCCTCTTCTAAAAGAAGGTTCCAGGGAGCTACAGACCTGTCAATCTGAACTCAGTGCTGAGGAAGGTTATGGAGCAGATTATCTTGGGTGCCATTATGCAGCACATGTGGGATGACCAGGAGATCAGGTCCAGTCACCATGGGTTCATGAAAGACAGGTCCTGCCTGATGAACCTTATCTTCTTCTTCGACAAGGTAATTCCTTTAGTGGATGAGGGAAAGGCTGTGGAAATCATTTACCTGGACCCTAGTAAAGCTTTCAGCAGTGTTTACCACAGTATTCTCCTGGATAAACTGGCCTAGATCAGTGTATAGTTTTCTGGGTAAAAAACCCATCAGGATGTCTGGGCCCAAAGAGTTGTGGTGAATGGAGTAAAGCCCAGCTGGTGTCTGGTCACCAGTGGTGTTCCCAGGGCTCAGTGTTGGGGCCAATTCTCTTTAATACCTTTATCAATTATCTGGATGACGGAATCAAATGTACCCTCACTAAGTTTGCAGATGATAGTAAGTTGGGTGGGTCCTGCACTTGGGCTAAAAATTCCCCTTAAAATGCTGCAGGCCTGGGGAAGAGTGGCTGGGAAGCTGTCTGGCAGAAAAGGACCTGGGGGTGTTGACTGACATTCAGCTGAATGTGAGCCAGAAGGTTGCCCAGGTGGCAAAGAAGGCCAACATCATCATGGCTTGTATCAGGAATATTGTGGCTGGCAGGACTAGAGAAGTTGTTTTGCTTGCTGTAGTTGGTACTACAAGACAGAGAGCAAGGTGTTGGAGTGAATGCAGAGCAAGGAAGCTGGTGAAGGTTCTGGAGAGCAAACCTTATTAGCAGCAGCTGAGGGAACTGGGCTTGTTTAGTCTGGAGAAAAGGAGGCTGAAAGGAGACCTTATTGCTCTCTACAACTACCTGAAAGGAGGCTGGAGCAAGGTAAGTGTTCTCTTTCCCTTAGTAGCAAGCAACAGGACAAGAGGAAATGGTCTCCATTTGCAGTAGTATTAGAAGAAACTTCTTCACTTAAGGGGTAGTCAAACACTGGTATAGGCTGCCTAAGGAGGCAGTTGAAACACCATGTGGGTGTGGTACTGAGGGACATAATTTAAACACGGGGCTTGGGAGAGTTAGGTTGCAGTTTGACTCAATGATCTTGAAGGTCTTTTCCAACTGGAATAGTTTTCTGATTGTTGACAGAAACCTGATTACTATTAACATCTAGACATCTGTCAGTATTAGAAGAATTTTATGCTGTTGCTGTCATGGAGTTGCAACCCAAACTGCTCATATCAAATAAGCCTTCAAATACTTCATTTGAATCACTTTGTGGTTCCTTCAGCATGCCTGTTTTCTGCAAGCTGTCCATCTTTTTGCACAAGACAGTAACACCTGATATGATGCAACATAATAGTCACTGAGTAAAACTCAGCCATGTCAAATTCAGCTAGGGCAGTTTTAAAATGTCATTCACTTACTTGTGGAACTTATGGACATCTTTATGTTGAACAGACATTGCTAGTTTGTTTTTCCGGGCTTCAGTTGCAGGTGACATTTTGTTGGGCATAATCTGAAGGGGGCCTGCCCAAGTTGGGGTAGGGCTTTTTACATGGTTGTGTAGTGAAAGAATAAGGGGAAATGATTTCAGACTTGAAGAGGGAAGATTTAGGTTAGACATTAGGAAACCATTCTTTAATTTGAGGGTGGTGAGACACTGGCACAGGTTGCCCAGGGAAGTTGTGGCTGCCCCCCTCAGGAAGTGTTCAAGGCCAGGTTGGATGGGGCCTTGAGCAACCTGGGCTGGTAGAAGGTGTCCCTGCCCATGCAGGGGGTTTGGAACTGGATGATCTTTATGGTCCCTTCCAACCCAAACCATTTGGTTCAATAAATCTATGATTCTATGATCCGAGAACAAGAGAGAGAGCAAAGATTCAGGTTTCACAAATACTCCATCAGCAGCACAGCTATGATGGCAGTATGAAGTAATACCGGTGTCTTTTCAAACCTAGTAGTATTCCACAATGTTTTTTGCCACAAAGAAAGAAGTTCAGTCTCCACAAATCACACAATCATTTGCTTTCCTGCTAAGTGGTCAAGAAGGTGCAGTTACAACATTAGTGCTAGCAGCACTGAAACAAGGGACTTCATATTAACTTTTCTGTTGCCCAGATAGCAATGGTGTTAGGCCTGGGGCAGGCCATTGATGGTGGATGTATGCCACTACCATTCTCTTCTACTGTTCATCAAATTATGTGCAGTGAATAATCCATAGGAAAGAGCAGGTTTAGTCAATCCAAAACTGAGGTTTGATTTAGTTTTGGTGAGCTAATTTTGATAATTTCAGATTTAATAAAGTGTTTGGGCAGTGAGATAGTATTCACAAGCTATCTAGGATGAACTGATAAGACTGTTTATAATCCAGATCAGGCATTTTGCTTCTCTTGGAGGTGAACCTGAATGTTGTGTTCCACAGGCAATAGCCTCTCCAGCCTCTCACCCTCTGCTTGCTGAGGTTGTTTCACTTTGAACAGACACCTAAAAATGTAGTAATCAGAAGGGAGCCTGATATCCAGCCATGAATACCAAGCTTTACAGCAAATCTTATTTAATTATTGGGCATTTACCTTTACTGTTCAGCTGAGCATTAGAAACAGTGTAAGTTTAAAAAAAGAAAAAAAACCAAAACAAACTTGCAAGGTAGTGAAATGTCTTTCTGTACATCAGCATCCTAAACACCATCTTAGATTCCTGCTTTGAACTGGGAGGGCTGATGTGAATATAAGTATTGCTATGGCAAGTAAGTGTCCTAATCATATACAGGCATCTCTGTAACATCTTCTGTATCCCAAATTTTTGATTTAGTTAAGAAGATCCAGAAAAAAATGTTTTACTAAAAAAACCCCAAACAAACAACAAAAAAACCCACAACTTTTATCATATTTCTGAAATTATTTTTTTGCTTTAATTTTTTTCTTCTTGATGTGCAGTACAATTAAGACATATCCTTGTCAGTTATTGCTCATGGAAGGAAGCAGCTATGTTACCTCCAAGGAATTAATATTTACAGAAAAGGCCAAAGATGACTAAAAATTGAGAGATGAAAGATCATATTAATAGAAGTGTTATAAAGAATGCTTGCATTAAGCATATTTCCTCTATTTCTAGAATCCTGCATATGCCAAACCCCATGTGTAGTCTTTTGGTTATTGTAATGAGAAGCCAGGAAACAGAGTTATCCATCTATTAAACTTTAAGTCAAGCCAGAAACTGCTACTGCTGTTGCCAAGCTATGTCTTGAGGCAAACAACATAGGGGGAAGCTGGAATTTGCTGTACAGCTGGTAGGTGCTGCCCCTTTAAATGCATTACTTTCATACTGTTTGTCTGCTGTGCCAAGCTTCGGGCCATCTCCACAGTGATGCTTGGGGGAGGGAAGGAGAAAGTCTGCTCTATACTTTGCTTCCCCTTGTGATATTTTTACTCTGTAGAAACAGATGTGTGAGTAAGGAGTGGATACTAAGGATGCATTGGAAGGTGTGAAAACTTCCCAGATGGGGGGCGTCCTCCCCAGGGAGTCCAGTGATCCTGTCTCTTGTAATGCTGCAATAGAGAGCCCAGCGATGGATCTGCATATGCCGCATGGGAGGTCTGGGGGGGGTAGGGGTATACTGGGGGCGAGTTACAGCTTTTCTGAAGCAGCTGCTGGTAGGCACTTTTAGAAAAGAAAATCTCGAGCTGATGTGACCTTGGTCTCTTACAGCTCTTTTTTTCCCCCTGTGAGTTACACTGTCTTCCATATAATTTATTTTTCTGAGTTAGTATGAGATGTCAGTTCCACTTGACTGCACTTTTTGTAGAAAACAACTTTTCTGCAGTTTCTCTGTTGGAAGTCATATTGTGGTAACAAGGAAGACCTTGCACATCACCACTGTGTGTGTATAATGGAGCCATTTACACTATTAGCTGGTGAAGTAATTACCTTTTTCTTTTTTTTCTTAGTCCCATTTTTTCTTCTTTTATGTTTTTGTTTTAAAGAAATAACAGCTTTTCTCTTCAAGAGCAAATAACACTCTTTAAAGCAGTTGCCAAGCAACCTACATTTACAGTTTTGGTGGGCTGCTGCATTTGCAGTAAGCACAGAACAGCAATGAACCCTCCCCTTCCAGCCCCCGAAATAAAATAAAGTTGAAATAACAGATACAGAAATCCAGCCATTCTAGGGTTTGACAGATTTTTGGTATCACAGAGTGTCTCTTTTACAGTGATATTTGGAGTGGAACAACCTATTAACATTGCAGAACAAAACATTCAGGTCAATGAAAGAAAATAAGTTTTTCATCCTAAATTCACTTGTTTACCACAAGTTTGAGAGTGTAAGCAGCAAAACTGTTGTGTTGATGTTTTTCCAGTCAAATGCACAGAAGATAAAAATTGCATGATACTCCCCAGAAAATACTGTGAATCATGATGACTTCTGGGAGGTGTAAGTGCTTGTAGGCTGCAGGTCCTCTCAGTTTTTGAGCTTGTATCTTGGAGTCACACGTTTTCCCCCAACAGACAATCTCCACACCTTGCACACCTTAGGGTGCTACAGGAGAGCTGGCTGGGAGCCACCTGTGTTAGGGGACTGTTTCTCCCACTGTTTTATATGGTTTTTTAGCAGACCTCTAGATGGAAATATGAAAGGACAAGTTTTGAATAATGTGACAAAAGTGTCTGACTAGGGCACTGCCAAGAGAACTCAAGTATTCCAACATAGAAATTGTCAAGGTATATATGTGTGTACACAAAATTCCTGTATCCAGTCACGAGCAACAAACACTAGTATGTGTGGGTTTGCTTTCCAAAGGGCAGAGCAGAAGGACTAAGTATAGCTGTAAATGTCCATCCCAGGTCTTGTCCCCACTGCAGAGCTGGATACAAGCAGGACATCTGCCTGGGCCTGGGAGCCTGAAAGGGCTCCAAGATCTTGCCTTTAATGTGCAGTTTTAAGTGTCCCAGGTTTATATTCTGATCTACCATTTTTCTGCTATTCTATGACCAGTGGAATAGATCCAAACAGACCTCACACAGTGGAATAGACCCATAGAGATCCTTCTTTGAACCCTCTATGCAAATCATGCCATTTTGTGTAACTATACCATATGCTTTTGGAATTTCATCATTGGCTGTTATATCCCTTCTTTAGTTTCTCATTTGAACTGTTGTATAGTGCTTCTGTGTAGGATTAAACTGTCTGTTGCATCCTAGAAGAAGTTTATTACGGCTGTTGGAAAGTCCTTAGCCATTCTCATCTGACAGCAGTGAGCTATTAAAAGATAATTTTCAAGGCTGTAACAATTTCAGACTACCAGAAAGAAAGCAATCAAGTATAAAGGTTGTAGAGGACTAATAGGGTCTTGTTTCCTTTGCTGCCAAGTGCTCTTTATTGATGCTGGCAGTATTCTTTGTTGAATATATTCTTTCTTAATTTCGTTTTGTCAATTCCCCCCTGCTCTCTTTTACACAAGAAAGGGGCACACAGAACTGCACAGATTTTAGTTCTTCATTGTATTCCTTTTGCCACATTGATCAGCATTGAAGCTGAGGGGCTTGCAGCCTCCATTTGGCATATTTTAAGACTAACAATACTTTAGGCCAGAGGAAGCAGATGGACATAGCTCTCTGGCCCTTCTTTTGAGACAGGTTTTTGCCTGTAGAATACAGGAAGCAAAAGCACATTGTTGTATTGATGCCTCCTTGTGTTCTTTTTGCAGTCACTTCAAATTGAATTGCATTTTGTACAAAGGCCTCAAGCTTGTCATTGATACCTTCTCCAATTTTTGTGGTATTTTATGTATCTTCCACTTTCTTCACCAACAGAAATAATGATGTCTTCTCTCAACCTCTAGATTTGGAAGCACATATCTTGTTTTGCAGACATTCCATGGGTAACAACCTTATCAAAAGTGCCTATATAAAAAATTAAAATGAGATTTCACTTTTTTTTTTTTATTCACTATTTAGCTGGTCATAGGAAATGCTTTCAAATTAACAGTCCTAATTTTCCTCTCTTTCCAGCCTGATGTATTCTGTTGGTCTTAGAACAATTTAAAAACAGAGTAAGTCACTATTGAATCAGCTTTAAGAATCCCGTTTTATTCAGTTTTTAAATTATTTCAGTGTATGCTTGCCTGAATTAATTTTGAGAGCTAGTATTTTTTAATAGCAGATGGTGAAAATAGATTATCTTTCACTTGTTTGTAGGAAATTTGTCCAACACAGCAATGCAATAGCAAACTTCATCATAAAGAAGATCTGTGTAAAAGCTCACAGAAATGTTGTATTAGACTTATGTTTCCAACAAACTTTTTGAAAAGTAAAAATATAAATGTATCTGGTCAAATAAAATCTGACAAGTTTTTAGTAAGATTCAACAATTTAATAGTAGTACATGTCACAATATATACTGCTTTCCTAGCTATAGGAAAGAAATGGGATATGCTGGCCTATATAGTCAATGTCACACCTGAAATATCTACTTATAGTCAGGAAAGCATTTAAGTCATATTGATTCTGGAGGGACCTAAGTATATGACTGAAGTTGAGTGCCCTGATGAGTAAGTACAGATATAGGTGTGTTCTTAAATATTCTGCTGAGCACAGACCTGAACTTGTAATGTAATTGTGATCTATGAAACAGGTCTGTAGAGAAACCACTGAAATCAGCGAATGTCTGCAGGACCATAAATGTCTGTCTGTGAGGGATTTTTTGCATGGTAAGGCCAAAATCAGAAGTGACATGCATTCCTCTTCGAAACTCCTCAGTTAAATGCAAAGATGTCTTAACATTCATAGTTTGAAACATGTTTAAAATTTCCCGTAGTAATAAGTAACTGCATTTGGAGCAAATTCTTCAAAATAATTCCTTGTAAATATACACATTTGAGAATATTTTCCAACTCTTAAATTTGTTGGTGTACAGTGGGACACCAGTGGCAGCTGTGAGATAGCATTCAGATTTCTTTCCAATTTACCTTGATATTTATTTCTTTCTGAATTCAGATTCAGATTCCTTTCCAATTTACCTTGGTATTTATTTCTTTAACTTAATCCCTGCACTTTACCAGCAGGTGTGTAATCTGAACGTCAGATTAATCCTAGGTTGCTTCCAGTTTCTCAGGCTGATCCAGACCTCCCTAAAATCAATGGGAAAACTCAAGTGAATTTTCAATGTGGTTTCATGTTTTCCTTCTCTTTAGTGTTTTCTTCATATTTAATGCTATTGTCCAATTACATTTCCTCAAATACAGTTTGTTGCTAGTCAGTTTTAAAAATCACTGGCTTCCATAAAGTAGGGAAGAACACCTGCTCAAAAGATATCAAATTTTCTCTCTGAGATGAAAGTCTTTAAAATGGTATTTAAGCCACATGTTTTTTAGACTCCAGTATTTTTATGACTGATACGTTAAAACAGATAATAGAAATATTAATTTCTTTGCAGCAGGCAGACCAAGCATAGTTATTCTCCTTATACTGCAGAACTTAACCCAGATGCACTATTTATTTTTTGATACATATCTCTTTCAAACCTTGTAGAAGGTGTATTTTGTAGGTGATCTAGAACTTCATTACTGCTCACTACTATATAATCCTTATGCACTACAGCGTTTGCCACCACCCAGGCAGAGTGTTCTAAGGGAGAAGCAATCTCCTTACAACTGTAGGATCATCTCAGTTTTCAACATGTCCAAATCCAACCAGAATCAGGTGCTGCAGGCTTCTCTCTCTCATGCATAAAAAGTAATTTCCAGTTTTTCATGTGACAAAAGTTCACAAGGCTAAGTCCTCCTTAGAAATCACTTTGTAATAGCTCCTGAGATTTCATTTTCAATTTATTCTTTCCCCTGATAAAGAAAGGAATAACTAGCAATAAATGTCTCTCTGTACTGGTAATATCCAGAAAATCATTTTCATCAGCTAGAGAATTCTGTGCACTTATCGCATTTGATAAATTGATTCTCGCTCACGAAGTCCACTGCAGAGATTATAAGAGTGCTACATGTTTTAGTCATTTGATTGCTGAGTGGTGAGGGCAGTTCACTGACAAAAGAGTTCATGTACTGGGGATTGTGCTGAAAGCTAATTTTGTGGGATGGTTATTGCACTGGACGATCTCTGATTTTACCTATTGTAGTTCAGTTTTGCAAGAACTTGTGTTCTCTCAATAACCTTGAAATCCAGATCCTTTGCCAGATACCACTACTGCCTAGTCAAGTGATTCTCACCCCAACATTTTCAAAGTACTGCTTAAGGCTCTTTGACTCCTGCTGATTTTAATGGAAATACAATGGCTTTATTTCTCTTTGATTTCCATGTGTTATTTCAAAAATCCATCCCTACAGACTGAATGATAAACATAAGAGGAACCCCATTTACTAGACAAAAAGCTATTCAAATTACTGGATATTATTACTCTTGTTAGCCAGCATGAGTTTGTGGTCAATACCATAAGAAAAATCAAAAGCTCTCTTCTGAATGATATGTAATCATCTCAACCTGATGACTGTATCTTTCCCTAATGTTTATCCACTTCAGTGTTTCCTAAAATTAAAAAAAAAAAAAACCAAACCATTTTGTCACTGCTAGCTATTAAAAGTACTGTTACATCATGTCAATGTTTTTGCTTAGGAAAAAGTTAAAGTAATTCTGAAACTTGTTACAGTGCCTGGAGGCTGACCTAGTCACCATTTAGCATTCAGAAAGTGCTTGGATTTTTTATACTTTGATAGTAAACAGAAAAAATCCAGTAAATTCTGTGGCCTTTAATGATTCCACTTTACGCATTTCACCTGAGAATCACAGAATGGGAAGGGTCAGAAGGGATATCTGAAGGTAATCTAGATCAGTTTCTTTATCATAGCCATAAGCTATGTCAAAGGTGTTTATTAATCAGCTGTAATTTCCTGTTGGCTGTCTCCCTTAAATTCCTATCATATTGATAAAAGCAGCTGGAATTTGATTTTCTTCTCACAACATTACTGTTAATCAAGATCATCAGCTTTACATTTTTGCTGAGGAGGTGGAAGTACATAGCAACAAAGTCATGCAAAAATCTGATAGCTGTCAGTACAAAGAAATCAAAAAATATTGCTGGACATTGCAACTCATTTATTTTTTTATGAGTTTGCAAAACTTCCATGCAAATTTATCAGCCCAAGCATGGTACCTATTTTGAAGTCATGTACTAAAGCAAACATTTTACTCATTCATAAAAAATAAATAAGTTGCTCATTAGGGACCAACAAAATAGAAGAAAATGGTGGCAAGGAACCATAAGATGCTGTATATAAAAAAATCTGAAAGCAAACTTCCTAAGCTTCTAGACTGCCCTAATACATATGTCCTATTAAAAAGAAGAATCTGCACATTATCCTCTGTGATAATCACATTTGATCTGAGTAAGATTGACCCCTGTCACATTATCAACTCAAAGTTGATAAAAAAATACTGTAATCTACATGAAAATAATTAATTAAAATTGTTTCTTTTTCATCCCTTACTGCACTTGGAAGAAAGTGGCTGTTTAATTTTTCTAATGAGACTCAAAACTCAACAATAAAAAGGAATTCAAAAGAAGAAAACAAAACCTGCTACTATCTTTTTCCTAATTGCTATACCCAGAGCAACATTTTTTCCTCTGTATTTCTCACATGGATAATTAGAATCAACATTTTCCTAAACTGAGGAGATTTTCAGGAGAAAAAAAATTATTATTCTTTGAGAGTTTTGATGTCTAACTCAGAACATTAAACGAAATCTCCTGAGTTTAAGACCTGCATTTTTCATTTGCATAGCACTGTTTTCCCATTTGATTTCACTTCATTTTCAAGATTACACTTTCACATCATCTGTGGCACTGAACTGTTCTTCCACACTTTACTGTTGATAGTTTTGAAGGCATGTTGTGGTATAAGCAAAGAAATAAAAAACATTATTAGAGCTGAGAATAGTAGATTCCCTTAGATAACAAGGAGCAATAACCATTCACCTCACAATGGCAGATGAGGGATTTAATTTCACTGTTGTAAAACATAGAGGGCAGTACTAGGCACGAAGAGAAGCTACATTTAAGAGAACCTACATATGTTTTTCGTACAGGAAACACAGTAGACAGGCAATGTATTCAAGACTGGAAAGCATCCATAGGAGGCAACGTGTGACATCATATTACACAAGACCTAATTAATGCACTTACATATAAGAATACTTAGTTAATAATGCTGGCATGGAGCAATCCAGTGAATAGTAAAACCAAAGCAAAACTAAACCCAGCACCAGCTCCTTGCTGGCCACTGGGCAGATGCTATTCATCAAGGCAGGGATTAACTGTATTCTACACCTTCCCAAAGCATATCAATACTTCAGTCAGCACCTCTGGAGGCATTTCATTCATGCAAAAATATGGACAAAGAAAATGGATTATTTTTTTAATCTTGATAGATAAAATCTATGGATAGATTGATACCCTGACATTTTTATACTACATGGACTTTCCATTTAATTTTCTGAAGTATCAATACTCATATTGTTCACCAAGGGTTTATATTTACAGATCAAATGGATTGCCTGTGGAATATAGGACAAAATCTACATGCTCAATGTCATATACTTATTTATGCTAGCCTGCATATGCTTGGCCCAATTTCGTGTTATGAAGATCCTTAGTTATTGGTGCCAAAAAAATGACAGCATGAGAAGGATCTGGAACATGGCTGGAATATGCAGAAAACATCAAAACTGTATTCAAATCCTTAATTTCTTACCTGATATGGTTTCATCGGAGGAGAAGGCATACAGCTTCTATTCTACTCTATTTATTCTATTCTATGAAACTAACTGGAAGAGGACAACCAGGATGTGCATGTGCACACGTATGCAGAGAACTAATTCAAAAGTTTATCCCCAAATTTATGAAGCAAATCTCTTGGAAGTTAAGAATTCAATGAAGCACTATTTAATTGCTTAACCACAAAGTTCTTCATAAAGTGCTGCCTTATTCAGTACATGCTGCTGACCTCCTCTGAGTATAGGCAAGGCTGTGTCAGAAGGCAACTGCTGTTTGGAATAACTGCCTCGGGGAATACTGAAATACCACAGATGTAGCAAAAAAAACCAGGGGACAATAGGACAGTGATGGAGAGTCTATTGCTTAAGACAGTTCAATGCCACCATTTATAAAGTGTTTTTTTTTTTTTAAATCCCTATCTCTGCCCACCATTACACTTCTATCACATTTCTGTGTGATGCTGACTGAGTCATTTAGAGTAAGTTTTTAGTTTGTGGCTTGGCCCTGAAGCTTTGGAATGTGATTTGCAATAGTGCTGAATGCAGAAGAGCTTTTAAAAAACCTTAAAACTACAAAAATATCCAGGTAGTCTGAGAGACTGTTTCCTAGGTATGCCTACTGGAGACCTAAATTATTCTGTACTTACTGTCTTTCATGTCTCAGTTCAGCCTGGTCTGAGCTCAGAGCTGACCCTTTTGTGAGCCGGGGTTTGGACAAGACCCTGCCCTGGCCCCTGCCCACCTGGGGGACTTTATGAGCATCAACTGCAGGCAGATTTTAAGACAATTGTCTAACAAAAATGTTGTACCCTCTCACAAATTTTAAGGTGGAGTTTGCAAGAGCTTTTCAGACAAAGGTCCTCAGAGAATTTTTGCAAAGGTGAAACTATCTTTTTCTGCAGCCATCATTGCAGAAATAACAAAATTGTCCTGGATGACATTTTAAAAAATATATAAATAAAAAAGACAGCCTGAGGTCAGCAGGCAATGAAAATTTTCATCCATGCAGGTATTTTTCCAAGTTACAAATTGCTGTAAAAAATCTTACCCTAAGAGGTAACAGGCTACTTCAGTCATAAGCAGACAGATCAGGCCAACTTTTAGTAAATGTTTATACTGGTCAGGCAAAAGGATATGCTGGATGCTGTTACTGGTGTGATTTGAAAGTGTGAGAATTCATCTGTATTCTTTGATATTGAGATATTTAGCAGGATTTTCCCATGTTAATTATGGTTGAGTCGGGTGGTTTATATAATAAATTTTATTCAATTTTCTTAGCTGGATAGTCTGTTAGATTTTTGATTTAAGGCTTTTCAAAATGAGACTTTGTTGACTGGGGAAGATTACCAATGACTGATTCAGGACAATATTAACTTGCTCTTTCATATGTATGTGTCAGAAATGAGAGCCTGAGTAAAAAGCACAAACTCAAGTAAAGCTTTGTTCATAATCCTGTTGCTGGTGCATATGTGATCTGGTGAAACTGGCAGGAGGTGCATACAGGAAGCCCTTTGCAGACCACACCAAGTTTGGAGAGAGTGTTGATATGCCTGAGGCTAGGAGGGCTCTACAGAGGGATCAGGACAGGCTGGAAAAATGGGCTGAGAGCAGTTGTATGAGGTTCAACAAGGTCAAGTGTCAGGTCCTGCACTTGGGTCACAACAACCCCATGCAATGCTACAGGCTTAGGGATGAGTGTCTGGAAAACTGCCTGGCAGAAAAGGACCTGGGAGTGTTGACTGACACCTGGCTGTATATGAGCCAGCAGTGTGCCCAGGTGGCCAAGAAGGTTAATAGCCTCATGGCTTGTATCCAAAATATTGTGGCCAGCAGGAAAAGGGAAGTGATTGTCCCTTTGTACTCAGCACTGGTGATTTCATACCTCAAATATTATGTTCAGTTTTGCTACCCCCTCCCCCAGGGGACATTGAGGGACATGTCCAAAGATGGGCAACAAAGCTGTTAAAAGGTATAGAGCAGAAGTTGTACAAGGAGAAGCTGAGAGAACGGGGTTTAATCTGGAGAAAAGGGGACCGATGGGAGACTTGGAAGGAGGTTATAGCAAGGTAGCACTTGGTCTCTTCTCCCAAGCACAAACTGATAGGTGAGAAGAAGTGCCCGACCAGGTTTGCATTGTATATTAGGAGAAATTTCTTTGCTGAAAGGGTCGTCAGGCACTGGAACAGGCTGTCCCAGGAAGTGGTTGAGTCGATGTCCCTGGAGGTGTTAAAAAGATCTGTAGATGTGGTGAATAGAGACATGATTTAGTGGTCAACTTTGTGGTGTGCTAAGTTAAAGATTGGACTCAAAGATCTTAAAGGTATTTTCTAACCTAAGAAATTCTATGATTCTATGAAGTGTAAAATCTCAAGAATTTTGCTATAATTACAGCTTGAATTGTAATCTGGAAATGCTGTACTTCCGTATTCCACTTGTTAGCTGTCTTCATACTTTCTGGCTACAGTGTGTCTCCATTGCAAATCACTAGAAACATGTAAACAGGCAAGCACACTGAATAGGGAAGACTTAGACTCATTCCCTTTTGAAATAAACATCAAAGACAAAAAAGAGCACCAAATGATCTGAAGCATAAAAGAAGTGGTTTTTTTAATTTTTTCAGCAAAAGGAAAATCCTTTGCTATGGTACGAATAAAACAAAACTGGTTTTCTTTGGATTCTTCTTTCCCTCAGTACTTAACGTGATGAAAAATTACTTGTACTCCACTGATTGTAGGTGACATTTTTATGATATGACCATTATTTTTACAGTCCAGTGTTATGTTTTTTTCACATCCTGTATGTTTCCCAAGCTTGAAATGGGGTGGATACATACCAAGTTTTGAGATCCCTGCTCTACTTTGCATCTTGCCAAGAAAGCTGTATTTTTGTATGTCCTCCTCTGCTTCTGTATGATGTTATGAGATTCAGCCATGCAGAATTAAAAATAACAATGTCAAAATTTCTCTAGCTCTGTCACATCAATGTTTTATTATGATGGATCTGGATGGTGAGCTTTCATTGTTTTAAACTATGGGCGTCCTGTAGTTTTATAACAGAAATAACGTCATTCTTCTTTAAATAATCTACCTGTTCTGTTGTTTTACTATTTTCTGTGATATGAAGAGTTGCCAACCCAGCTCTCTGGTGGTTAAAAATGACACTGTGAGTCAGTTAACACCTCCTTTTTCTTAAAGGTCAGACTCAGGCTGTTTTATCTTTATGGGGTCTCTGATCATGCTGTTTACAAAACCATTTTTACAAAGTAACTATCTGGAAACCTTTGTGGCACTTGGCTGTCTTAACAAAATTAGCACCATTTAAAAATCTTTGCCTTGCCTTTGTATCAAAAATTGAATATACCTTTTAAGCTTACTAATACTAGAAACAGGCCTCTAGTTGTGCTTCAAACACCTGACTGGCTTTCATCACCTTAGACCTATGGATACTTACTCTATGTTGTTTAGCTTTGGGTTTTTTTTTTCAGAAGTGTTATCATCTTAGATCTGTTATCATCTTAGAACAGCAATTTAGACGATGTACTTGCTGTTGATTTTTGAGAAGGGATTGGTATACTATTTCAAATTAAATATCTTAAATATCCTGAAGTTGGAAATGGTTAGTCAGCATACTGCTGCATTATTTGCACATATCTCCAGTTCTGTTTAAAATTTTAACATATCAGAAAAGAGCACTCATTTTGCTGTATTTGCAAGCAAACTTACAGGACTAGGCCCTGGAAAATTTGGTTTCTGTTTTTAAGGGTTTGAGACCTGGATTATGCACTTTACATTATTTCAGTACACTTTAATCTAAGAAAATACTTACATAAATAAAACTTCAGATTCAAGGTTGTTGGTTTTTTTGTTTGGTTTTGTTTTGGTTTGGTTTGGGTTTTTTTAGCAGGGATTTTAGTGAAATGCTATGTATATCATCTATGTTCTTGGTCCTAGGGGTCTGTCAGACAGGGCTTTATCGTTGACTGTAAATTAGTGCAGTCTTGATACTCATAGTGATTGAGAATGTATCCTAGAATAAATGAAGGGAGAGAGTAGAAGGAACTCTAAATCTGTCTGTGGAAAAATCTCACAGATTTGCTTTCTGGGAATTCATTTCCTTTTAAAGATGAATAAATGAATAATCATATGGTGTCCCAGCATCTTAGAAAAAATTGTGTGGGTGCTCTATGTGTTTTTAATTTTTTTAGCTAAACATACACAACCGATAACATGCAGACATTCAGTACTTACTCCAGACTGTTTTAATATTTCTGTCAGGAAGCTCTTCTCAAGCACGTTTTCTATTCAATTTCACATTTCACTGGCCAGATTAAATACATATGCAGTACTTCATAACCTGATGTAATGCATCCTAGGACTGGGCAGGGCACATTGTAATTTTCACTCTGAAGATGTGTTTATTTTCCTTCCCCTGGAATTCCTGCTGAGAAGACATAATGTAACTGTGTCTTCAACTCCTTAAGCTGAGCCATCAATTGGTTATATTATGTGATCTTCTTCAAGTTAAAAGTGCAAAGCTTTACTTCCTTGACACATGAATAGTTTTTTCAAACTTCTGACAGCCTCCAGTGAAACATTCTGGGTTTCTGATAGGAACATAGACACCTCTGAGAGAGTGAAGTTAGCAATGTCTCTTGAAAAGCATCAGAAGTGGATTAGGCAAACTCTTTCAGGTACAAACTCCGTGGGCTTTGGAAGATCCAGGTGAAGGAGGGAATGGGGCTGGTTATTAGCTGACTTGGTTGGCTCAGTCCAGAACAAAATAAAAATACAGGACTAGAAGAAATATGCACATCTATAAACGATCTGGACCTACAGCTATGGAATTAATAAAACAAAATTAATTTGATTTAACCCACTACCAGGCTTGTCTTTTTTTTTTTTTTTTTTTTTAAATTATTTGTTCCCTTTCATATACTGCTACAACCATTACTAGATCTTTTTAAGTGGGCCAAACTATCTTTGAATTCTATTTCATAAGGGAATAAAAATGCTGGAAGATAGTTACTTTTTCTTAATTTACTGTATATTTAATCTATCAAATATAGCAACACATTCTAGATATTCTACCTGTTGCTGCTGTCCTTTCACATCTAAAATTTATTAAATGGATTATGACTTGTTCTGTGACTTTCCTCAGTCATGTATTTTAAGATCCTTAGTCCAGTACATACTCACTTATAGCTACATGCTGTCTTTCTAATCTTCATGTTCCTTTGCTAAGATTTTAGTAATTCGTCCTACAGGTCACATTCAGAAAAGTGGGACACTTATTCCTGTAAGGTTACTCTGTTATTTTCAATTATCACGAGACGGTATTTTTATACCTGATTTTTTTTTTATGAAGACTGGGTGGTTTTTTGACATTTACTCATCCTGACACTGCCCAATGAAACTTTTTCTTCCTTTCTCCCTTTTTGTATGCCAGGCTGCTATTTACCAGGCTGCCACAAGTAACACTGCCTCGGATGCTTCTCTTGGCTTTTTAAGATTATTTCCATATTGTGAAGTCTTGCTCATTTTATCATTTAAGTTTTTCTCTTTTCTATTTCAAGAACAGATGTAGTTCTTAAGGATGGGTATAGATATTCTCTCAAGAATATGATTGTGTCTCTGCTCTTCTCCTATTTGCACTAAAACAAGATCTTCTAGGTAACATAAGCATATGTTCTCCACAAAGGAAATGCCATACCTATGGGAAGGAGAGGGGATTTTAATGCCTGATCAGGCCCAAAGAGCACACTAGCAGCAGCGATACTAATCCAGCCCTCTGTGTTTTGTGTCCTTGAATACCAGCTTGCTGTGCTGCACCGTACCTTGGCTCTGTGCTCTCCTGAGGAGAGACAGACTAGGTAGTAGGTTTATGCCAAATGCAGCTGAATGCTAGGGACTAATACCATCCTGGTATATTGCTTCACCTTTATCTCAAGGAGCTTTGGCAAGTTTAATTTTAAATAAACCATATTTTGTAGCCCTCCTACAATGTCTTTTGATACATTTTTCTGTAACTCCATTAGTTTCAGTTATTCATGAGTGACACTGGTTTCACTGGGGTGAGGATTCAGCTTACATGTTGGATACTGAATAAAAATGGTTGCATAGATCATGGGAATTTTTCATCTCCTAGCATTTTTTAATCAGAACTAACTGTATAATTATGGCAGAATTGTTTGAATCCAACCACTTCCTCATTTCCACAGCTGCCTGATCCCTGCCAATAATGTCACATCAGTGTGACAATTTGTGCAGCTTTGCTGTACACTAGTGCTGGGGAGATTACCAATCTGGCTGCAATTCTGGCTGCTGGGAAACAAAGCATCTACTTGGAACCAAGGATGAAGTGGCTCTGAAGCTATAGCTGTATGCAAAATTGTAAGTTTATAGTACTTATTTGTCCCATGCTTGCAAGCACCTGGACTGCTGGTGTTTGGATGTGCCATATTCAGAAGACAGAAGCCAAATACATTACTTGGCAGGCAAGGAGTGACTAATCACTGGGAAGCAACAAGAAGCAGGTTCTTAAGCCGTATCTCCCATTTCCAATGTCGTATGAACGCAACTTATCTACTTCATTCCAAATAAAAATCTTATGGGAGTGTTTAAACTTTCTCTGTGCTGGACCAGAGAAGAAAAAGAAGTACTTATAGGGTCAAATCAGGCTCAGATGGCAGTTGACAACTAAAAGACAGCTGGTAATTGAAGAAACTTGTCTTTTTCAGCTCTTCATGTCACCTCTGTCACCTCTGGTCTAGATTTGGTCTCTTCCAACTCTAACATTCTTTCTTCTCAGAATTCACTATTTCAGTTTGGTACACTTTGTTTTTGTTTTACTCTCAAAGGGCCAGTACATAAATTCCTCATGCTTAATTTCTTTTTAGAAACAGAACTGGTCTCTAACTTTTCTTTCACAGGGGTCATAAGAAAAGTACAAAACTATTTTAGTAGTGTTCTACAAATTCTTGTTGGTCTTCTAAGAGCATTGCAGACTTTGACCCGTTTTCCACCACTACAGTCCTCTGGCAACTCTGTGTATAATCCTGCTTCTAGCTCACTATTTTTGGTTGGTTTTTTTGTTTGTTTGTTTTGTTTTGTTTTGTTGTTGTTTGTTTGGGTTTTTTTGTTTTTTTTTTTTTTTTTTTTTTTTTTTTTTTCTCCTGGAAACCCATTGTAATGGCTTCAAGCTTCCCATAAAAGTATTTTCCCAAGTCTCTCTCAGGTGAGCAGAACACAGTTTCCCAAGTCACTACCCCTCTGCATCCACCAAATGCCTTTGCACACAGTCTGAACCTTTGGGCTTCCAAAACTTTAATACCCCAGAACTTCTATCGCACTATGATCATATCACTTACATTCAGAATAATTTTTGTAGTCCACTGTATTTTTGACTGACCCAGGAAGTCTGATCTTGATTTATGTGTTTAATAAAATTTCAGCTAGAGATCGTGCTTACACATTCATCAACAGAAAGGATATATCTCTTATAGACTTGCTTGTGAATGACCTTTTATCTTTTTAATGCCATATTCCACCAGTTTAGGAACTTGATATCTTGCATGTTGAAATCCACAGTCCTCTGCAACTGTTCTGACTATAGGGTGGTGGACCATGATAAGGTGTCACAATTCTAGGACTTGTCTGGCAAATACAAATTTAATTCCTCCAATTAAAAGATTCTTATACAAATTTCTCCATGAAGCCTTATGGTAACACAAACAGTAATCCAACAGCATAGTGTCTGAGAAGGTTTTGGGTTTTTTTTACTATTCCCATGTGCATAGAATTCCATTATTTTTGACAATTCATCTTGAGAGTGTCTCTATCAGTACATTTCCTAGTTTATGCTATGTTCTCAAATATTGCAAATGCAACTGAAAAACAAGACCTTATTATGCAGCTATATTTAACCAGTGCCACCTTTGCTGTGGGCACAAGTGTTACGTGACTACTTCCTGCTATTTCCAATTTTCCATGAGTGAATATGTAAAACTTCATTTAACCTTCCCTCTTCCTCCCTGCTAATGCAGAGGGACAGTCTGAATTGGTAGGTGCCTGGCATTCAACCTGTGCTGTAAGAATCTCGTCCTTCAGATATTTTCCAAGTCATCTGAAAATGCCTAAGTCTGTGTACTTGTATCAAAATACTTGAAGATGAGAACTCTGTTAACCCTGTATGTTTTGAAAGTCTCTGTCCAAGATTAAATACTATTATGTGCTCTTCTTTATAAGTGCTTGACAGCTATTAATAAAAAATGTCAAGTTTGACTTGAATTTTCCCAGAGATTTTACCATCCCTCCCACTTTGTGCTCTCCTTTATCTTTTGATCTTTGAAGTCTTGATCTTGGAATAGCTTGGAGCTGCCTGCCTTCTTTCTATCATCTTCTCTAGCTCTTCTTTTAAACATTTTCTGGAGCCCGAAGCTTCTCATTTGTTGTATAATTTGAGTCCTGTTTCAGAGTGCTGTTGAATTCACATTTTAGTCTTTTGTGATGTTCTGCTTCTGTTTTCTTACAAGTCAGAACATGATCAATATGCATTTCAATAGATTCAGTTCCTTTAAGTGCTATAATGAAAATTCTTAAGAGTGTATTTTAAACCAAAGGAAGGTTAGAAAAGTACTACAATCTGCATAGGACATTGAAAGTGTCTTGCCTTGAACTCCTCTGGTCTGGGGAGATTTTTAAAAGCAAGACAGATACACTTGAATTAGTTAAAGTTTTAACATGTGTCACTTCATGGAAGAAAAACAAAATAACAATCTCTTTAGTTCTCTTAGATATAAACATAAAGATTAGTGGAGATTTTCTTTCAATTTTAGTAGTATGTATTCAGTGGCCTTTCTAATCATTCACATCACTTGTGAAGTAAAAGGTCAAGTTTCTCTTGGAGTTTCTGTCTTTATGTCTTCAGAGAACCACAGAATCACAGAAAGTTAAGGGTTGGAAGGGACCTTGAAAGATCATTGAGTCCAACTCCCCTGCCAGAGCAGGGTCACCTATAGCAGGTCACATAGGACTGCATCCAGGTGGGTTTTGAATGTCTGCAGAGAAGGAGACTCCACAGCCTCCCTGGGCAGCCTGTCCCAGTGCTCTGTCACCCTCACAGTGGAAAAGCTTTTCCTCATGTTTACATGGAACCTCTTATGTTCCAGCTTGCACCCATTGCCCTTTGTCCTATCACTGGACATCACTGGGAAGGGCCTGGTTCCACCCTCCTGACACTTGCCCTTTACATATTTATAAACATCAATGAGGTTGCCCCTCAGTCTCCTGTTCTCCAAGCTAAAGAGACCCAGCTCCCTCAACTTTTCCTCAGGGACTTCTAAACAAACAGGATCTATGGCCAGTGTACACATACCATTAAGGACAGCTGTTCATTTGCATTATACTTTCTGGGCTATTTTAAAACATATAGCCTCTGCATCTCATCCTGGCTGCCGCGTGTTTTAAATTAAAAATTGAGTTTGGGCCAAAATATTTGTTCCCACCAATTTTAGTAATTGAATAACTTTCATTATTACTTTCAATTTGAGACCATGCAGTCCCTTACTTTAGCTTCCCAATATAAGCTCTCAATTCTACTGGTCTTTCCAATATGTATTTTGGTTTCTAATTCAGTTGTTTGCAGTCTCTCTCCTCTCTGCCTATACAAACTGGCCCACAAACACTGTCCTGTCACAAAGTCCCTACAAGCATCTTCAAGGTTACATACCCAGCCCCTGGCAGCAAGTGCAAATCTGAAATGGGATGGGAGTGGGAATGTCACAGGGAAGCCTTGGAACTACACACATAAGAACAACTGAGGCAAAAGCCATACCAGATAACCAGCAGATGAGCCAAAAGGCACACTGACAAGACACTGGAGACCAAGCCTATAATATGTTAGAATTCCACTGATTTAGCCTCCTACCATACACCCATCTGCCTAGCAGTCAGGCTCATCAGAGCCTGAGATGCCACTGATCACTCACAGGTTACTTATGTAACCAGTGCCCTGTGCTTTCATGTCCTAATAATATTTAGGTAGCTACCACACCCAAGCTGCTTACTTGGGTCTGACAACAAGGGCCAGAACAGCCGGATCTAATTTACATTTTTGGTCATTTATATATCTATGTATTCATTGGTATATATATATAAGGAACCATAGTGTGTACATACAGGCATGCACAAGGGAACAGTGTCTTAGCTAGAGATACAGTAAACAGGAATGGACTTTATTTGGATAATTCCTTTACCCAAGACTATCACACTTGCCATGACCTACTGATCTCTCCCTTTCTTATAATCTCAGAGTTTCACTGCCTAAATGGTGTAGAGAGGCCAAGTAATCTACAACCCCACATAACGCTAAAGCTTGCTTTCTTCCTGCCTCCTCTCTGTAAGATGAGAGAGTCCGGGCTTCCTTCTGAACTTCCACTATCCTAGTGGATTTTTTTCAGCTCTGTGACCAATGTTCTGAGGTGGAAATATTCAGTCAGTGACTTCATTTTTTGAGGCCACTTAACAGTAGCAAAGAGCTGGACTCTCAAAACCGAAGCGTTGAAGGCAGTAAATTCCCATTTCCCATGTGCAGTAACTCTTTAACCAGGCACGCCAAAGTGCCCAGATAGGAATGTTCAGTACGGATCCTTTTCATCTTCCCCTACCCCTTTCCCCATGAACCCAGACTTCTCTGCATGCGTGATAAGACTTGAATATACATTTTGACTTGACAGGGATGAGAACTCAGCAGGGTTCAAGTCTGCATCTTTGGCTGGGGCATGCTGTGTGTTGGAGATACACTGCCAGAAGTAATGTCCTGTAGTTCTTGTCATCTCCCATGTAAGAGTAAATCTGTTTGAATACAGAGGAGGCATGGAAGCACGTGTGCTGGCACTTGTTGAGGCTTGGTAACTTTTCCTGCCAAGTCCAAGGCAGATATTGGGTGAGCTAACAGGACCACAGCTGAGCCCAGCAGCGAGACCTCCCTGGAGCTGAGGAATGAAGGGGCTGTTCTGAAATAAATTGCTACAATAAGTAGGTGACCAGTTTTTCTTTTTTTTTTTTTTTTATAAAGTACAGGTGCATACAGATAAACATTCAAACACATACAAAAAGCATATACAGAAATAACAATTAAAAAATGGTTAGGTACTCTAAAGACCAAGGAAGTGTTTACAAAATTATTTACTTAAAGAATGCAGTGCTCCTAAAATTGTTTTATATTCAGAATTCCTATCACCTCAGGCTCTAAGTGATACACTAATGCCTGGAGACTAAATCAAGTATGTATTAGAAGACTTGCTTCTGAGTTGTGCTGTTTCACATTAAATACTGAAATTCCAGAGAGAGGCTTTTTCTCCTAGGAACTTGCAGTATAAATTACAAGAGCAATTATTTAAAAATGTATATCAGTAAGGTGCTCTGCATAATGAAGAATATGATTTGTTCAGCCTGGCTATTTGAGCATTCTTGTTTTCTGCCAAGTGGAAGGATATGACAGGGAGCCAAACAAGAACAGTGTGTGAAGAAAGGAAATTACAACACATATAAAAGGAGATAACTGGTATGCTAAGAGAAATTGGAGAGGTTTACAAAATTACAATGAGAAAAAAAAATAAATAGCAGGGAGGAAATAAACTCATGAATAAAGATAGAAAATAATAAGTTTAGAATAACTAAACTAGCTGCTGTTGAAATCTGTCTCAAGAGAAATGAAGATGAGGCAAGCAGGCATCAAAAGTATTGAAGGCATGTATTGAAGGCAAAAAGTATTGATGGCAAATACAGCTGCTGATTAAGAGACAGAAATCAAAAGTAGAAAAGAACAAATAGGCAGATAACATCAAGCATGTAAACTGGCAGCAAAAAGAAAGATACAAATTATTGTTTTGCATGTATACTACAACATAAAAATATACGGAGGGAGATCATTAAAGGGAGTATTGTACACTGACAAGTTCATGTAAAGGTGAGGGGGCGTGAGAAGAAATCTGAGTGTATTTCTATGTAAATGTGAGGTTTGAAATTAACAAGAATTTTTCAGCATGAACTTTCCACCATGCAGCAGTGGGTGAGTCCCAGTGTTTTGAAGAGTAAAACAAATCACTAATGGTATACCTATCTCTTTTTATTTTCCTATATAATTCTTAGAAGTCAGATCACAGTTGCACTCTTGGTTCCAGACTTGGTTTTGAATGAAAAAAAGAAAATTGTGGGTTAGGGTTTTTTTGGGTTCTTTTTAAATTTTTTTTCAACTGGAGAAAATAAATAAGGTTACACTTTATCACAGACACTCTTGGGATGTTGGAAACTGTTGTCTTCCATATTGTCAAAACACCAGTGGCTGTTTCAGATGCATACCTCAAAGGAGTTTCCGCTAGGGCTTTAGTAACAACCAAAGGGCAAGCAGGTGTCCAACCTTTCCAGTCTGCAAAACTGTCATGAGCCTGTCGGACCAGCCTAAGAACTTAAGGCACTTTGACTGTGAAGATGCATAGCTAAGATGGATTTCAAATTACTTTATACTGTCACTGCAGTACAAAACTGCAGTTATATCTGGAATGAGTATTTCTGCTGAACAGATTTTCTGGGAATCATTGGGTTGAACAGGACCTTAAAGGTCACCTAGTTCCAAGCCCCTGCCATTGGGCAGGGGTACCTCCCTCTGGACCAGGTTGCTCGAGGTTCTCTCCAACCTGACCTTGAACACTTCCAGGGATGGGACATCCAAATCTTCCTTGGGAAAATTGTTCCAATGTCTCACACTAAAGAATTATTTCCTAATGTCTAATCTACATCTACCCTCTTTCAATTTAAAACTGTTACCATTCTACTTAAGCAAACAGTGGAATGAAATGGCATGGTTTCTCCTAGCCCTAGTGTTGTGTCTGGACTCAGCTTATAAATATGTTTTTCTGTCCTTAAAGGGAAGAGGAGAATAGCCTTTTTTGTGGTTTATGGATTATTTTCTATTTCTATTCTATCTCTACTCAGTCCTTGTTCCTGAAGACATGCAACCATATCAGAATCTTAATTTCTTTTTAATATAAAATAATGGTTTAGCTTTCATGATTTCAAGGAATGAAATATACAGTCTTTGAGAACTCTAGAAATTATCTAAATACATTGTAAACATCTCGCAATTGTATAATCTCTTCTCATCAAATATTTGGAAACGTAAATATCACAGGGACAGTCTACTTGAATAGGATGTGAAGAGCTAACAACAAACACTTCAGCACTTCTAAGGATGAAGATTCATGCCCTCCAGTTCTATGCATTAGCATAAACACAAAGAAGTTACTGTTGTGTGACAGATGCCTTTTCTCACTGAGGTGAGAAAAGGTTTAATTATTCCTGGTTTTGTTTTTACTGTTAACAAAAGTTAAAATAGTAAAGTCTTTGCAAAGCAGATAATGACCAATGTGGACTGCTATTGGTTGGTTTGTATTGGTGAGACAGATGGTGGTAAAGGTAGTGTTGAAGAGTAGAAGAGAGCAGCAGTATCTCTTTCCATTATTGTTGAATGGGTTCATTGGCTGTAAATGAGCTTACATGTCAATACGCCAAAAAACCACAGGCCTGGTTAATTAAATACTGGGATTTCTTAAGTAAAATAAAAGTGAATATTGAGTATTGTAACTCATATTTTTCTTTCAAGAAAAAAAATTCTTCAGAGAAGGTTGTCAAGTTAACACTGGTGTGTGCTTCTCTAAGGATTTCCTGAATACATAATTTTTAAAGGTTATCTTATTAAACCAATTCCCATCAGACATTTCCTTGGTGAGCCATCCTTGCAAAATAATCCTTGCTATATCTGGACATTTATTAGACAAGCACATAACACAGGCATGCCTCTCCTTTACATATTAGAAAACAGTCCTATGATAAAATTCATAATGCCTGTGAATTTTGAGTCCTGAGGTAGCAACTTCCTCACCAAGCTAATAAAAACTGAGCTAACAAAGACTACTTAAATTGTCTACTAATTGCATTACTTTCTGTTTTTTTCCAAAACCCTTTCTTAACATCCTGCTTTCTTGGCTGGAAGAATTACATGGCACACCTGTGTAATATCTAGACACAAGTACAATATGACAGAAAGCTGGATATCTTGGGAGTCATATTTTAGTTCCATCAGGGTTGCATGCTTCCAGTTTCCCTTCTGTCCTCTGGGTGAAAACATAGTTGCAAAGTTAACTGAGTTCCTGGAGAAAGTGTTATGATGTAGCAGTAACATTTTAGGCAGTTCAAGCATCTACTTCTAATTTTGTTAAGGAGATGTACTTATTAAAAAAATAATAATTATTTGGAAAGGAAACATTTATTGTGTTTATTATTATTAGACTAATAGTAGCATTAGGGAAATGTAAAATTAATATGTTTGCTGGAGTTCATGTTTCTTGTAGAACAGTTAATGTTAAGGCAGCAAAAGAAGTAAATAATATTGTAGCCGTGTCATTCTTTGTTCAGGGTCAGTCTTCCAGGGTCAGTTGTGTCCTTCCTCTGCCAAAACTATGTAGTTCTCACTAATACACTGTCAGTCTATCACAGCTAATTATTTTTAATTGATGTGGCATCCTACTTTATTGTATTTCAGTAGGGATTAAAGTGTTGTTTCCAGTGTGCAATTGCTGGCTGTGCATATGTAGATACTGTCTGTCACAGAAAAAATAGTAGGTAGTAAAAAAAGCCCTTTCCCTCATGTAGTTGACGAGGAGTTTTATGTTTCTCTGTTATTTAAATTATGGCAATATCTAGAGGCCTTCATCAAATGGAGTACCATTAGCTAGACAGTGTGAAAGGACAGAGGTCATGCAAGGTAGAAAGGAAAATAGCTGAGGAGATAACAGGTGAGCAGATGGGAAAGAGGAAAGTGTGGAGTGAAATGGGATTGCTTGACCTTAGCAGGAGTCAGTGTACAGGAGACAGGATGCAGACCTATAGCACAGCATGGAAGACTTAGTGAGCAAGTGTCACAGGATGAATATTTAGTGGCAAATAGAGCTCATTCCTGTTCATGAGAGTTCCCCTTTGGCTTTTCTCTGTGGTTACTGGGTTGGTGCATAGATGATACATAGGTTTCATGTCTGCACGGCTCTCCCACCTCCTTCCTCTTCCCCTGATAACTGCAGAGTAAACATCACAGCACTAGTTTAAAAAATGTATTATATGATATGACTATTTCTAATTAATTAGTAAACACAGTCTGATTTTAAATAAATGTTAATTTACTGGAGACCTATATTTTTACTCCATTTTAAGTAAAAACATAATGCTGCATTTCATAAAGATACTGTTAAAACCATGTTTGTTTGTTTGTTTCCCTGTTCTATCAGTATTTTTTCCTAGATGTCAAATGGGGCATTGGGCTATTTTTTCTTACAACTGGAAATAGGATTAATAGCTCTTGGACAGGTTATGAACTATACGTTTCAAACAGCATTGACTGTCCTGTAGTGATTTATTACTTTGCTCCTCTTCCCCCTCTTCTCCATGTCACTTAAAAATTCTCAATATACCTTCACAGCCACAGTGTTTCTGAACATGTGTGTGCTCTGCCTGCCAGGGACCTTCTGAAAAGATGATGACCTATGATGAAAGTGACCTTGATATTATCTTCATATTCCTTCTTTACTTTAGCTGGACAATGTTTACTAATGATAAGCAATATAATTTCTTTTCTGTTTTATTCCTTTTGATGTATAAGCATTACCAGACCACAGTTAGAGGATTTGGAATCCTTAGTGAATCCATGTTGTTCACTAAGGATAAGCCATTTGCTCCATGTAGAACAACTTGTCCCTCAAGCCTCAGTCAGGCTACTAGAAAACTGTCCAGGTGACCATCTGGAGAAGGTAGATGGTACCCAGGAAAACTTAAACAATTTTTTCTTTCTAAGACAGAAGGAAGCATCTGAAAAGGTCTGTGCTTGTTGGGCTTTTAATCACATCCCAGATTTTTGCTGAGGTAGTACAGACTGTGCAATTTTCCATTACTTACAGCTCACAGATCATAATACACAAAAATCTACAAAGTTCTTTTTCTGGCTCTGTCCTCTCCTTCAATTTTTATTCCTTCATCTCTTCTATCTTTTAGTGAACAATGATCCTTGTATCCAAACTATTCACAGATTCAGACCACTGTTCTAACATTTGCCCCATAAGAGTATCTTTATTGAAAAAGCAATTTCCCTTTATTTATTCCACTGTTCTGGTATTTTTGTTTGGGTTGTTTGAAGTTTGTGGTGTTTGTTTGTTGGGGTTTTGTTTATGTGTGGGGTTTTTTGTTTTGGTTTGGTTTTGGTGGTTTTATTTTGTTTTAATATGCATATGATCTATCTGGGGATCTTTAGGTTCTGTTGATTTTTCAGTCGATGAATACACAATTATCAGTGCCTCCCCAAAAATAACTGGGTTTCTCGGCTCACATGTGTAAACATGGATTTTAAAATTTGCTTTCAGATTTTGTTGAAGTAGGTGGACTAGATTTAATTTCTTTGAGAGGGATTCTTAACCTTTCACATATCATTTAGCCGTAAAGTAAAAGGAGATAACACAGGGGACTTGTTATCTTGTCCATGGCTTTGAATTTCCTTTTCTTTCTGATCATCAGGAAATTGAAAGTGGTCCACTTTGCAGTCATAAGGGTCATTCTCTCATCTGTCTGCACATCTGTGGTTACTATAGTGATTTTATTAGTGGGAAAAAAACCCATTAAGAAAGCAATGATTCCTGTTTCAATTTAAGAGATTATAAAAATCCCTAAAAGAAAGATGAAAACAGAAAGGACTCTTCTGCTGTGGCATCAGTCACCTCTTCAATTAATGTCATCAGATGCTCTCCCCCGTGACCTCAACTATTGGCTGAACCTGACCTCAACCTCTCTGTCTCCTTGGCTTGGGTACAATCAGACTGAGCCCTGGCTGGCAAGAGTCCATCCTCCCCAACCTTCCTGTGGGTTTCTTCCCAGCTCCCAGCCCTCATCCCTCAGGGAGCAGCTCGCCCATACAGCATCCTGACAGTGGGCTTTGATTGATGCTATTTGGCTTTTACTCTTTCACCATAAACACACCATTTTTTCCTCAAGGGAAGTTTCTGTTCAGTACCTTTGAAATTTTCTTTATATGTCTCCCACCTTCTGTATCTCACCAAGGTGACAGTTATTTATTTGCTATAAATCCATTCCTCTTCTCTGACTGGATTCATGAATGGAAAAGGAAAAAATATTTTTTTCTCAGTGTATCTTGTAGAGTAAGAGGAAGGCTGCTTTCGTACTCATTCTAGATTGTGCCCTTGTGTAAAACCCAGTCAAAATCAGGCTGCATTGTAAAAAAAGACTAATTCAGTTTTCCATCAGTAAGTTGTGACATCATCACAAATTAATAAATTTGATCCTAGGAAAGATTTGATTCTTTTGGGGTCAATAGATTAATTGATTATAAAGAAGTTTTGGCTTCATAAAGTGAAAGTGTAAACCTTAAGCCAGAGCAGATTTGTTGTCTCCCTAAGTACATGACTCATAGTTTATCCAATGACCCAAAGACAATGACTGAAATGAGCCAAATTACTTCAAGGGAAATTATATGGACCATGAATGTTGCTGCTCTATAAGATCTCCAGGAGTCCCTTCCAAAGTAAATTCTTCCATGACTGCCTAATTAAAGGACAAAAGCATAGCCTCTACATTAGAAGCAAAACCTCCATCCCTTCTAAGGAAATAGGAGAATTAAGAGGAGTTTTCATTAGGAAAATGCCTGATTTTAGAAAAATATCATAGAAACAGAATGGTAGGCATAGGATCTCTCTGGAGATCATAGAGTCCAATGCCCCAGCCACAGCAGGATCACCTGGGGCACACAGGAACACGTTCAGACTCCACATCCCCTCTGGACAGCCTCTTCCAATGCTCCATACCTCTTGTCTGGAAGAAATCTTCCAGTTCAAGTACAACATGAGATCTAGAAGGAGAACAGCTACCCCCTCAATCTCCAAAACAGAATTAACAAAAAGTAATTCTTTGCTTCATCCATTTTGAAACTGATCTGATTGTCTTGTGCATTAATTTGGTGTTTTGGTAATTTGTACGCTTTGAAAAGTGGAGGTTTTCACATTTGTGACTTTCCTGCATTTTTTGCATTCTTATTTAGCCTAACGAAATGTCAGTCATTTATTCAGTGATCCATTTACTTAGTTACAAGTTAGCTTGACCATATAAATAGAATATGGAACTATTTTACTTCTGTGATTTTAAGTATGTTTCAAGTACATATAACAGTACATGTACTCTTAGCAAGCCTGACAAATCATTCTAGGTTTTTTTGTAAATGTACATATGTTCGCAATTTCTAGTAAGGTATATAACCGATTATAACCGATTTCTCAGCTTTACTTTTTTTTTTCATAATGTCATCAATATAGCTTTCTGATTAGCATAACTTACAATTACACCTATCACTTTAAGAAAATCCTTGCTTATGTTGTTCTCTCAAGCACTTCATATTGATCAACTTTTGAATAGAAGAAAAAAAAAAAAGATTCAATAGGTACTATTTCCAATTCCTTGATAGTCAGGCTGGTGGGCTGGTCCTGCTCTATGCAAACTCTGTATTTAAATATGCATTTCATCACACCTATTCCATGATCTGGTTGCCACAAAATAAGATTACTGTGAGATGCAGACTAATAGCATTCAAGTGATGCATGCCAGCAGGAGCCTGTGCAGATCTTTCTTTCAGTATCTGCCGTCCTAGCTCTCTCAGTGATGCCAGCATGGTACCTAGAAGGAGTGACATTTGAATGATCTGAACAATAAACTTATAATCTAGTCTTTGATAAATAGTTTTAAAATAAGATGGCTCAAGCTAATGCTACTTTTTAAAGACTACATTGTCTTTGGGTGGATTTTCTCTGACCTGTCCCACAGTGGCGGTGGAGGGTGAGTGAGCAGAGGCCTGGCTGATACCATATGGGTCTAGACCATGACAAAGGCACATTTCAGTGGTTCCTATGAGCAGGATACCTCATCATTTCCAATTATGTTTCGGGTATATTTTGATTTAGTATAGATTAGATACCAGACACCTAAATACTATTAATCTACTGTAGCTCTGATCAATAGGAAGGATGCTTTTAAGGCATAGAGATTAGTTGGGTCACATTTAACTAAGTTTGGTTTAGACAGGCAGGTGATTGTGCTTAGATTTCTCATTTTCTATCTGTGCAGCTACAAATATAAATATTTATGACAGAAGTAAATGCAGAGGAGTAAATCATTAATGCTTCTATATATTTTTAAGCACTCTATAACAGTTGCTTTGGGTCAAGTATACTAGTATTGCCTAAACAAAATGTATTGTTAAAAAAAATTGAAGGCATTACTTCTATTTTATATTTCAATAAATGTTCATGGAAAGATGACTTAATTTTCAGGTGAATTTTAATGCAAATTATTCACTGATTTCCTGGTTTGCAAGTGCTTCATGAGTTGTTCATTGCAGGCACAATGCAATGCTGTGTTAATAGGTTTCTGAAGTCTAATGATTTTACTATCCTTAAATTATTACTTGATTCTCTCACTGGAAAGGTTTATGTACTCAGGCAACTCACTAACATAGTATGAATTGGATAATTTCCATATCAATATGAACAACTTTCAAATGAACAACTTATGAATATTTGAGTGGAAAATATTTTCTTCATAAACATTCATAGCAATCTCTATGTTCAAGAGTCCACAGAAAGTGAAAAAAAAAATGCTAGCATGGCCAATTTTAAAATAGCTTTGGTACAAACAGAAAAAGCTATTTATGGAAATAGTCTTCTCACACATGATAACTTTGATTAACAGCTTCACAAGTTTTGTGATTTTTGTCATGGGTTTCATCATATTTCTCCTTTTCTTTTCAATTTTATTCAATTTGATGTTTTGAGATCTATGTTAGTATGTTTTTGCTTGGAATGGACAGCATGCTTTTGTCTGCAACTGCCAGTTCCTTAGCAGACATTGTTTTATTGAAGGGCTATCAAAGCAATGAATAATTCCTGCATAAATCTGTGTATAAAGGTTCAGTCTTTAAGCCTGAGTGTGGAAACAGCATTCCAGAAACCTTGTACAGGTATGGAAATAGCATACATGTGAACCAGTAATAGTGACTTGATGCAAGTTGTAGGTTGTCCTCTTTAGATCTGCATATTTGAAATTTGATTTCCATTCCTTAAAGGCCTATAAACTATTCCTCTTAAACCTTATAAGATGGTTACAGTTATGGATGGCTTGAGGATAATCACATAATAATATAAACCACTGAAAGAAAACTATTGACTATCTCATGAAAGTCAACATCTTGGAGAAATCTAAAAGCTGAAATTCAAGGTATTTTAAGCTTAGAACAGTTTGTGTGAAAAAGAAGATGGAAAAGTGATTTTAAGATGGTTCTCTATTTCATGAGGTGTTCCTCATCACCTCAACAAACAAAGCAAGAAGGTGGGAAATGGGCTTCACCCGTTCTACTTGTGGTTAAGAAAAACATCTATGAATTATCTTTCAAGAAGCATAAGAAATTCACATCCAGTCATCCATCAGGATCTGCTGTAGTGGCATGGAGCAGAGAGGTCCACATCTTTATCTCTTCTCTTTTCTGTATTTGTAGCTGTACCTTTCTGTGTATTTCTAGGCTGTTTCCCCTTCCTGTGGTACCTCTCTTTTCAGTCTTTCATATCTGGTCCTGAGACTTTGAGTAGTTTGTAGCAGTCTGGAGCAGAGATAGGAAACACTCTATGTCCTTTATGCCTTTGCATTGTTGCACTGAAGAGACCTCAGTCTCTAAGACTTTCAGCTAGGATGGAAGTCTTAATGAGTATTTTTTTCTAACTATCCTCCCTGAAAAAGGGCTACAGGTGAGATCTCAGTGGCAGGAACTACATCTTGCTATCCATATTTACTATTTAGTGGATGCTTCTTGCACGTAATTTGCAGCACAGAAGCAACAAGGGGATTAAAAAAAAAAAAATAAATCCCCAGGAATTGACACAAAGAAGAAAAGACAACCATCTCTATTTTCAGATTTGAGTATATTACTAGCATGTTGAAAGTCTTTGATTTCTCTACATATATTGGAGCCCAGGAGCAGCTTACATGAGGCACAATGATAAGATTTTGGTTTTCTATTTGTGTGGGTTTTTTTTAAATTGAATGTGTTTTTCTTCCCTATGCCATGCTTTTATTTGGAAAAGATACTGATCTTTCATCATGCCTCATCTTGAGAATTTCGAAAATGCAGAGCAAGGGTTCAGTCCTCTCGACAGTCTGGAGTGAAAGCATGTGTACACCTTTTGAAAAATATTGCCTTAGAGACTATCTGAATACAGTTGCTAGAAATATGCACCACTGTACACCCTTGAGTATGATAAAACCCTTCCTGGTTTTACCGTGAAAACAGTAGCTACATTTACAAAAATCTGCACGTGCCAACTGTGTCAAGAATCCTCATAGTAAAGACTCTCCAAGTTAATGCATTCATGATAGGCAGTTAAATTACATTATGTAAATTGCATGCAAATATATGCACCACATATGATAATTAAAACCTTCCTAAACACATATTTGCAAAATACAATCCATCATGGTCCATGAAGTTATAATCTACATTTTTTTAATGAATGGTGAAAAAACTCCAAAAATTCACACAAAAGTGAATGACAATAATTTGAAACATAATGACTCGGGTCAGGTTCAACTTAGGTTCTTTACAAAGTGTCACTCATTCCAAAAAATACACCTATTCACTCCATAAAAATTGGAAGCCCTTACCAAAAATTTTTGTTTGCATAAAATGTAAAATTAATTTGCTACTGCAACTGTGCACCGTCAGCAATCATAAATGGGAAATTAAAAATTGCATATGCAATGTTATGAAATAGAACCTGTCAAGAGTAGAAAAATTACTAAGACATATGAAAAAGTGCTTCCAGAAGGTGGCCTTGAAAATTGTTTTTAAACTTCATCTTTCAATTTCTCTCAGAAAATAGCAGTTCCTGTAGGACATCAGAGTTAAAACCATGATGGGTACATGTTGCTGTCTCAAGGGCCCACCTGATAGGTCATACCACCTTCTTTCTGAGTCACATTGGTGGTCTCTAGGGAAGTTCAACCCAAGACCTGGACAGGTTTGACATCCTCTTCAATCTATAGTCCAGGGCAGGATTACAACCCAGAGCAGCATAGTAGCACTGTGTGAGTTATGAGTCTAAAATTGGTAACTGCAGAGTCTGGCACCAAATACTCCTCTTGTACCTTCTCTTGCATGTGTGGGAGATTGTCTAGGCAGCAATATTCTCTCTCTCTCTCTTTCTGATTTTCCATTACTCTCCCAGAAGGAGTTTCAGTGGTTTTCTAATCCTGCTTCCAGTTTGCAGAGATGATATTCCCATGATGCTTCCAGCTGATTCACAACAATCAGGAGAAACCTAAAGGCTGGAATTGAGTATTCCTTTGAGCCCAGTAGAGTCTGTGGGGAAAGTGAACAGGTAAAAATCTCACAGTACCTTGTGATGCCTCTTGCAAAAGACAGGAATCTTGGCAAGGTGATGACTCCTGCCTACTTCCATAATATGCCTAGAGGAGCAAAACCACTGGCTTAGAAACTCCCTCCTTTTTTTTCTTTTCATCTGAAAAGATTTAGTGAATTTGATAATTAGAGTTCCAAGGAGGTTGGTCAGAGCCTAGCAAACCAGGTTATAGCATGACAATATACAACAATTTAGCCAGGTCTTGCCAGCAGTGACTTACTGTTCTATCTGTAGCCATTGGACTGACGTCCTAAAATTGCCAGAAATTGTCACACATGTAAAAGTTAACCTATGCTTTATCATTAAATGACATCTTCTGTTTGAGGCATGTGTTACACAGACAGAATATCTTTGGTAGAGTTTAGGTCCATCGTCCCTCACAATAAGGTAATTGTGGTGGTGTTTTTTTTTCTCCCAGTAATCAGGGTGGTGGAATAAAGAATATTTTAAAAGTCTACTCACAGAAGAGGGCAGCTAGATGGCCACAGTACCATTTGTAAGCTACTCTAGGTCTCATTCTGCCACCAGTGTTCATATCAAGTAACAACACTGATTTTTTTAGTGAAGCAGCCTATGAAATTATTCCACCTTCCACACTGGAAGTTCCTGTGTTGGCCTTATGCTGAGCTCTGAGTTTCCATCCATTCTTCCAGAACAGCATGCAGGAGGCTGTCAGAGTCATACAAATCTTGCACACAGGCAGGGGCATCCATGCTTGATTTTCCAGTGGGACACTGTCAGAGAAGACTTTCAGAAAGAGAGAAAATCGAATCTGCAAGCTTCCTGATATGATCAGCCCTGGCAATCCAGAGACCTAGTATTTATTAGAAGCAAATAACAAATTATTTAAACTCCACTTATCATTATTTAGGGGTTTGTAACATTTTGAAATGCCTCTAAACAAGCAGTATTTGACCACCACAGAGACAGATGGTTTTGCAAATAGCACTTTCAGAGTAAAATAGCTTGCCTTTTATTTATATAAACCAGCATACAATAATTGTACTTAAAAATAAAGATATTGACATATACAACAAAATGGCATGGCACTTTACGGAATGCTGAATTCTTTGAGTGGTGCTGTCCTCATATTTAAATCTATGAGAAGTTTAACATGACAGCAGGCCAGCTGGCAGCTTTGACAGCAGTGGTAAGAAGGCATTCAGAAATGTTCTCTGTGGGGATTGGTAGCAATGTGACTAGCAAAGTATATTGCCATGAACTCTAGTTTTGTGGAAAGGAGAGAAAGGCAAGAATATAAACTCTGATCCTTTTGTGTCATCATGGTCACCTGGGTCCTTGCTACCTTACCTGAGAGGAATATCTGCAGGGAACTTCTGTGAAGTTTAAAATTTTGAAACTAATATTTCCAATTTACATAGGTATAACTACACATTGCATTTTTTTCAAAGAAGATAAAAAATACCCACTACCACAGGAACAGAACTTGTCCTAAACAAATAAATTATTTTAATATTAATTTGTTTTAATTGTGATGAGAATATCTACCATCGGCAGAAAGATTATAGCAAAAATAATTAATTTAGCATTTCTAAATGACTTTTTGCTCTTAATTTCTTTTATATATTTTATCACTTGGCCAATAGAACATATAAAAACATCAATGTGAGTACAAAATTCTTAAGAAAACATTACCTTAAGTAATGCAAAGGGAGTTTACAATGCTGCTAATGATGCAGCCCTCCAGACAGAGGAGTCTAAATCTGTTACCCTCTAAAGCTTTGGTCCATCAGATCAAACCCTGTAGGATTACAAGGATCAAACTGCCAGCCAGTGTCCATGACTGACAAATGTGCTTCATTTTGTTTACCTGTGAAAGGATGCTACCTCCTGCAATAATCACAAAACAAGCATCTTCATAGGTCTTCATAAACAACTCTGTGTTTTGGTTTTGCACGTTTGCTTATTTGGAAAAAGCATCTGGGAAAGATCTGAATGCTCTGTAGGGAACAGAGCAAAACTGCTGCTGCATACTTTAAGAGTTAAGTCCTGAGGAGATGAAAATAGAAAGCTTGATTGCTGGTTGTCTCATCAGCCCTTGTGAAAAGCAGCTGACAGTGTTCATGTGTGGAAGAGCAGAGGAAATTGGAAATCCATTACATTTCTCCTGATATTTCAGTCAGAGGAATATATGTGTCTGCAGTTCAGAAAATACAGAGAGGCCAAGATGCTGAAGCCACAAGTCAGAAATGTCCATTGGCACACATTAGCAGAATAGTAAACTGGTTAAGGAAAAAAAAAACCCCAAACCAATCAACCAACCAACCAACCAACATCAAAAAAACCCAAAACAAAAAACCCCCAGCTTGGTTTCTTCAAACTCATTCTGGATTAGTGGGAAATAGGACTTCTAAATCTAGATGAGGTATTTCTGAGCTTCATCTCTGTCTGTTTGATTTTTGTTTGTTATTGGATGCTGAAATTTGGATTTGACAACATGAATGTCAGCCACCAGACTAGGACATGGACTAAGAATACCTTGCTGAATACCAGTGACTATTTTGATTTTCATGAACACCACAAAACTGTGATGAAAGCAGTTGATTCTTTCTCTCCTAGGAGCAGAGTGGTTTCTGGTTTGACACCCACACGCTTGTCCTTCCCTCACTGTTTCTGTCTTCACACTTTAAACTCCCTCACAGATCTTCAGATCACCTGTTTCACAAAATACTTGGTATATTTCAAGGCCAGGAAGTCACACAAAACCTACAATGGACACTCATCATGGAAGGCAGTTTGGGTGCTGGGTCTTCACCCATCTCCTGAAATCTGCAGTAAAGACACACAAGATGTTTTTGCAAAAAGTGCTACATATAGTTCTAGTTGCTACTCAACTTTCAGGAAAGAAAGCAGATGGAAAGTACTCATTTCTGACAACAAACAAAAGAATAGTATGTGCTGCCTTTTAAAAATGAGGTTTCGTTTTTCCTTTGAATCAGCTATTGGTCTCATGATTCTTTCACTGATGTGCACACTGTTATCTGTACTTCAGTGTTGTGCTGTTGCCCAGCATAAGAAATGCTATTTTTTTTTTAACATGGTCTTCTGGTATACGACCCATTTAATTATACTGTACTAAGGATGCACAGTTCGCAGATTTTTTCTTTTTTTGAAAATATACATACACAGTAAAGAGGCATATAGGCAGTGCAGCCAGCCTGCAGCCATCAGGATGGCAGGGATCCCCTAAGAGACCACAGGAATCCTTTTATGCTTCCTTGATTTGTTAAAAGTGGATCAAAGCTCCTATATGAACTTCAACTTGTATGAACTTTTCTCGTCTGATTCCAGTGCCTTTTCCTCCTGTTTCACTGCACACAAAACTTGGCAGTCAGATTTAAGAATTTGAGAAATCTGAGGAGAACAAAATTCTGTTGGAGCCAGAAAGAGACAAAGAAACCTTAGGTGACAGTCTGTGCTTCAATTTAGGGAAACTTTTCCATCAGCTGCCCTCAGAGAACTTGGAATACACATCCTCTTGCCTTTGCAGAATTGCTCTGCTTTAACTTCAGAGTGAAAGTGGCAATTTTCCAAGTAAAATTACAGGGGAGGGGAAATAGATCATGTCTAATGTTTAGCTGGTAGGAATTTGAGCAGTAGAGAAACCATCTCCTTTCTAGAAAGTCTTGTGAAAATTGGCCCGATTTACTGATCTTTCCCACTCACTGATGTTTCTGCTTGAGTCTACATTTTGCAAGCCATAAACACTGTGAAAACAGTGAAGTAATCATGCAATTAGGACTCAATTACTTATGCTGTAAGTAACCTCTTGCTTTTCCCCCACATAGGAAGAAATAAATATTCTGCCTCTTTCTCCCCTCTGGTGCTTGTTTATGGCTTGAATTATGTGATATTCAGAAAGTTCATTCTTCTGGTTTAACCTTTGTAGGGGTTGTCTGGACTGTGGTCTACCAGGAGGCAGTCAGGGAACACGGTACATTTCATGTGCTTCCTTTAGCAGATGGACAAATGAAGAATAGGGGGATGTGGCAAGGATGAGCCATGGTTTCTTTTGCTCCCCAAAACTCAAGGCAGTCTAGGCGGGCAAGGAACAAGAATGGACAAACTTTGGCTTTTGAGCTCTGTACATTCCTGTGGTAATTCAAGAGCAGCTGTCAGGCTAAGGCTGTGCCACGTGGTTGTCATTGGGCCTATATTGATATGAGGGCAGGACCTGAGTAAGTCTCATCACTGTCTGTGGTAAGAATTAGCCCAGCAGATGCTGATGGGTTCAGCCTGGCAGAGAGAATTGCTTTGGGTTACCACCTCATGCCCACCCTTGTTCCACAGTGGGACTCTTCAGCCATCACTGTCTCCTGTCTATGACCTATTCACTGTGCCTTCCCCTTCTCTGCTGTCATACCACATGAGATGCAACATGCATACACATGTAGCTCATGTTGCTTGGCTATCTAAAAGTATGGGTCATTGGTTTGTAAGCTCAGAAATTCTGGGCACTTCTACTGTAATGCTTTGGTAAAGGGAGAAAAAAAGGAGAAATCCTTGAAGGTGTCTTGTAGTGCCATCCTAAAGGCTAGCTACCCAGATCCCCAGGCCCAGGCTGAAAGGAACCATAGACTGGCTAGGATTGGAAGGCACCTTAAAGATCATCTAGTTCCAACATCCCTGCATGGGCAAGGACGCCTTCAGCTAGACCACGTTGCTCAAGGGCCCATCCAACCCGGCCTTGAACCCATCCAGGGAGGGGGCAGCCTATTCCAGTGTCTCACCACCCTCAAATTAAAGAATTTCTTCCTAATGTCTAACGTAAGTCTCCCCTCTTCAGGTTTTCAAGGAATCTGTTGATCGCTCAGGTAATGGTCTGCCAGGTGTCCCATGTTATAAATAATTTCCTCAAATAGAGGCTTGATTCATGTGTTCCATTTGTCAAGCATCCAGTATGTGGGCTCCTGTATTTTCATACATATCTGAAATTCTTTTCTAGGTTCCTACAGCACAGATGAAGCAGTTAACATTAACATCAGCTAAACCATGCAACAGTTATATCATGGTGGCTGAGGACCAAAGACTAACACATGCCTGATGCATAACCATTTTACACCTATCTGAGTAGGACTCTGACAGTACTTGCTACTTCAAATCCTGACTATTTTCCATTGTGGAGTCCCAGGCACATCTGTGCTGAGTGTCTCCTAAATGCCATCAACTGATATGATCTGCTCCCCAACTTCTCAAGGTTATACTTAAGAGGCTCCTAGGAAAAGACCTTTCAGTCTGTCTGGAGATCAGTCTATTTTGGGTGAAACAGAGACTTCTCTCTTACTGGTGAAGTGCATTGCTGATGACACCAAATTGTGTGGTGTGTTCAGCATACTAGAGGGAAGGGAGTCCATCCAGAGGGACCCTGGGAGTCTTGAGATGTTGGGCCATACCAACATCATGAAGTTTAGTAAGACCAAGTGCAAAGTTCTGTATTTGGGTTGGGGCAAGGCCAAGCACAAATACATGCTGGGTTGAGAAAAGCCCTGAGGAAAAGGATGTGCTAATGGAAAGTTCAACAATGTGCATGTGTAGCCCAGGAAGCCAACCATATCCTAGGCCGCATCAAAAGAAGGTCAAGGAGGTGATTCTTTCCCTCTGCTCTTATGAGACCCCACCTGAAGTACTGTGTCCAATTCTGGAGTCCCCAAATAAGGACATGGAGCTGTTGGAGCAAGTCCAGAGAAGATCCATGAAGATGATGAGAGGGCTGGAGCACCTCTCTTATGAAGACAGACTGAGAGAGTTGGAGTTGCTCAGCCTGGAGAAGAGAAGACTCTGAAGAGACCTTATAGCAGCCTTCCAGTACCTGAAGAGGCCCTACAGGAAAGCTGGGGAAGGACTTTTCACAAGGGCATGGAGTGATAGAACAAGGGAATGGATTTACACTGGAGGAGGGTAGATTTAGATTAGACATTAGGAGTAAATTCTTCACTATAAGGGTGGTGAGACACTGGCACAGGTTGCCCAGGGAAGTTGTGGCCATCCCCTCCCGAGAAGTGTTGAAGACCAGGCTGGATGGGGCTTTGAGCAACCTGGTCCAGTGGTAAATGTCCCTTCTCATGGAAGGAGGGGTTGGAACTAGATGGAACTTAAGATCCTTTCCAACTCAAACCATTCTATGATTTTTTCTTTTGAGCTCTTTGCTCCTGGAAGCACTTTATCTGAATGCTTTTCACAGTGGTAGTGTTGCTTATTTGAATCTGAGTAGATAGAGTGAGATCTGAGGTGCCAGAATAATCTATTTCTCTCATGACATGTCTAGCATATTAAAATTAACCAACGGTCAACTTGTATTTGCACTTAAATTAAACTGTAATATCATTGTTCTCAGGGGACCTTAATAAGAACTGCAGAATGACACTAAATCAATGGACTTCTTATTAAAAGAAATAAACTAAAATTCAGATGCTAAGCCAAATGGACTTTGTTCAAACCTGATAAAGTGGACTTTCCATGAAATGGCATTGTGAAGAAAGTGTTTTATCCTCATTTTTTAAACTCTCTTACATCAATAAACAGAGAAATAAAATATAAAAACATTGTTTGTTAAAAAAAAAGCATGATATAACCAATTGCACGCAGTGTGAGAATAGCGTGTGGTTTTCTTTTTAGTTTTGTAAACTTTACTGAGTATTCTTATTCTGTTATCTTCAAACACAATGCATTTCTCAATGTCTGATTTGAGTTACCTTTCTAGCTGTAAGATCCATGCATGCTGAGATCTCTTCCACAAAACACCAAGCATCCTGCTTCAGCTTCCTTTTTATCAGTATTAATATTTTTCAGTTTCTGGTCCTTATAGGACAGCCTGAATAAGGCAGAATCTCTTCAGTCATAAAGACATCACACCAGAAGCCATGTCCATAAACCCTTTCCAGAAGGACGAGGATAACTCCTCATCATTCTAGATGAGCTGATGAGGGCTGTGCATGCAATCAGTCAGACTGCTTATTACCAGACTCCATCACTGTGCTTTCCTCTTTTCCTCTCTGCCTGAATTTTAGATATACCTTTAGGTTCCCCCTTATTCACTTGCTTCTGAGGTTGCTAGCCTGCCTTTGGCTGGTTGCTTTTTCAAAACAAGCTTTCTGTCTTTGTATAATAAGTGGGATTTTTGTCTCTTTTCAGTGATGGCTGGGCAGACAGAGATGAAGTCATTGAAGGTTATGAACCTGAAGCCAATGGAGGCATCACTATCAAACTGCAGTCTCCAGAGGTCTTGGCATTTGATGACTACTATCTGAAGCTTCGTCTGGACACCAACACCCGCAACCCCTGGTTTCCTGAGTTCTGGCAGCACAGATTTCAGTGCCGCATCCCGGGACACCCCTTGGAGAATCTCAACTTCCAGAAAAACTGCACTGGTAAAGTGTCAACTCTTTCCCTGTTTGACTCTCTGCTCTGGCAAGACTTTATATTTGGGTTGTTTGTTTGTTTTGCTTTTTTTTAATTATTTTTATTCAGGTTTCTTTTTTATTGTTTTGTTTTGGTGTTTGGTTTTTTTGTTGTTGTTGTTGGGGTTTTTTTGACCGTATAAACCTCCAGAGAGAAGTGTCAACCTCAAATTGTACAGGTATAAATCCCAACTCAGGCAGGAATATGTCTGGCACTGATTCTAGAGCTTTCTCTCAATTTAATTCTGCTCTGTAATAAGCAACTCACTCCCTTTTCAGGTTTTAGGGCTATACTGAGACTGACAAGAGTGTTCAAATTTGTAATATGGCTTGTAAAAAATAAGTAACAAGTACACTTTAAGAAAAATAGGAATAAATTCAAACTTTTTTCTAAAAACCAGCTTTTCTGATCAGCTGATTCAGAAAATGCATAGAGGAAAGTATTATGGCAGAAAAAAATTTTAGGAAAAATTGATGAATTTTAAAACTGGCCAGCCATCTGCTTCACTCTTTCTTTACTTCACTATTGAAACTTTTTTTAGTTTGTTTCCACTATATAGTACTCAGATAAAAAGCATGCTGTCCTACAGGTAGAAGGAACTCTCAACTCATAACAAGAGAATAATATCTGAACATAGACAGGTTTTCTCTTCCAGTGCAGAATATGAGAAAATAAATTGAATTATTTTATTAAAATTAAATTTATTAGTAAATTGAGTAAGGGATAATAACTTTTCTGCACAATACTTGGCTGATTTTTTTTGCAAAAATTTTGTTTGTAGTTTGTAAATATTTAATTTCTAGTCAAAAACATATTTCAATAGTTAGGAAGTTGTTCCATTGGTAACCAAACTACTGATGCCTGGCTTCCCAAGGATTGGTGCCCTATTTTTTATGTCTCCATTCTCTCTGTCCTGTAGCAGTAATCTCAGTTGATCCTCATGTGCTCCCTGAGCTGAATTGCCAGAGTGTTTCTAGTTCTTCCCTTCTCCATCAGTAAAACTTTTTAACAACACCTTCCACATGAATTTTTCCCTCCAGTTCTCTTATTATCAGCTGGGACATGTCACCAGATCTTGTCATGGTCTCAAAACTGGCCTGATGGACTAGCAGACAGGATGACCTATCTGGATGCCTAGGAGATAATGGCAAGATGGGCTAAATAAATATTGAGGTTATAGTGTTATTTTTTCCTCAAAGGATTATTTAGATTTGGACTCTACCAAAATATTGATTTATGGAATATATATTTAACTGGGTTTGAGACTGCTTCAGCTCAGCCAAAGTAATTAACATAGGCCAGTGAGAGCAGAATTTACAAAGGGGATGTTGAATGATGGATGCACAGTAAAAATGCATAACCTTCTTTCTTAAGAAAAGCAGCTTAAAATTCCATTGTTTTCGCCATTCCATTCATATAAATAAATGTCATGGTGATATTCTACAAAAAGGTCTTGTTTCTCTGGAAATCTGAAGAGCAGTTGTAAACACTGGTATTTTGGTATACAGACTTTGGTCTGCTACAAAACCAAAAAATTTAGTCTGAACCAGCATAGCCATTAGTCATCTGCTACATTTAAGGCAAATACCAGGTGACAAGTTTAAAACTGCCAAGATGGGCTCCTTCTGACCAGAATGTGTAGATGAGTTTTCAGAAAGTTGTTCTTGTAGTCTCTAAAATTGTACTTGAGCCAAAAATAAATTAAACAAACCCATGAAAGGAAACAAGTTATATGAAAAAAAAAACTGAACACTCCAAACTGGCCGAGGACATCCAAGGGGTGAAGCCACTGAACACTAGAAAGTGTGCTGCAGAGGTGCTGTTACATGCCTGCCCTGGTGGTCTGTGCTTCTGAAGGTGTCAGGTATTTGAGATAGGAACAGCAATGTTCTGACAGTACTAGTGAAACACAGAAAAAATCTGTCTACATTGTTAGATTCTGAGAGTTGATAGTCACAGTTCATGCAATCAAATGTCCTTGCCTCCTAAAAAGCTGAAAGGCTTTGCATAAAACCTCAAAATATTCAATAATTTTTGGCTTTGCTGAAAAGCAGTACACTCTTAAATTTGGTGGTGAACCAGTGATAACCCTCAGGTTTATCACACACAACTAATTAGGTTCTTAAATGTCTCAAATCAGCAAAGGGAGCACCACAAGGTAACTATTCCCAGTAATGGCATACATAAAGAGTCATGAGACTTACATGTCCCCATTGAGTCTGGGGATAGCAAAATATCATATTTATTTTTCTTTAGCTGTACTGAGCTGACTGGTGACTGTCTGGCATCACCAGAACATTCTGCACACATTTCTTTAGCTGACCTTAGTGCAGGGTTAGGAGAGTATTTTCAAATACTCACAGCCTCAAAGCTTACTGGTGGAGCCTTTCTCTCCAAGGAGGTCTAGTATGAAAGTGCTAAGAAACTGCCTTTCTCTCACAGATTTGGTGACAGGCGTTTTCACAAACTCTCTGTATGAAAAGGAGTTTGAATTGCCTCATCCCTCATTGACAAAGTATCTCCATGCACAAATTTGAAGGAGAGAATCCATGCTGCTCAATAAATAATGAGCACTAATATTTGAAATCCATTAAAAGTGCCAATAGATGACGTTCTGACTTCTTTGTGGTACTAGAAGTTCAAGTACTACTGCATCACCATAGGAAAACTATCAATATTCAATAATGGTATCAAGCTCCTCAACTCCATTATAACTAAGAGTTTTTATTCTTACTGCATGATATTCCATAAATATTCCTGTAACAAAGTTCATAGGCCCATACAAATGCAAAAAGCTGAGGCCCCTGTGGTCCCAGGAGTCCATATACATTATTAGCATGGATTATGATTATCTGTGGGTTCTGATCTGCTTTGTATTCCAGAAGTGCACTGGTAGTCCTTAGTGAGAACTTTTGCATAGGCAGAAATTAATTCAAAGGCAGTAGTCTGCCTAAGTTCATCTTCCATTTCTGGAGAGTTAACATTTCAGGAAATTATCTAATGAAAAAGAAAAGTAAGGACAAAAATACTTGTGATATTTAGGGGAGCATAAGTATATTTTTATTTACCCAGCAGTGGGCTGCCTATGAGCAGCCAGAAACAAACGAAAACCCCAAATAAGCAGTTTTATTCTCCAATTACCCTATTAAAATTAAGATTCAGAGTACTTAGACCTATCAGTTTTGAAAAGAAGATTAATTACAAAGTTTGTACTTGAGAATCTCCAATTACTGCCTGCCCAGTGTAATTTGCTCATATACAGCCTAATCATTTTACTGACTGATTTATTCAAAATTGCCACTGGAATCTTAAGTTCAGTTTTTAGCATTCATGGATAGGCAAGGACTTCTGCTCAAGCAATTACAGCTGCTGCATTTCCCATTTCTCACACTGTAACTGTTGAGTCAGCACTATCTTGGAATTAGAGACTCTCTACAAAGAAAGGGAAAGCCTGTTCCTAGAAATCCCCCTTCTCTGCTGACAGGACTTACTGCTTGAATTACCTCATTCAGTCCCTGAGAAGACCTCTGTTGTCCTTCAGGAATGCTCATGTTACTCTGAGCTGTGAGGGTACATGAGTATTTTGGGGGAAAAATGTCAATCTTAGATAAGTGCTAATGGAAGAAAGCAAGTCCAGGTGTGTTCTACTCTGTGAAGTCTGTGGGTTGCCTAAAACTTGGCAACATTTTCAGAATATCTTATATGGAAGTACTAGGACTATATGGTGTTAGGGTAGTAGTATGACAACCAGCTTGCATTTTACTCTGACTGCTTTTTTGGATCATCCCTTCTTGCAAAAAATTAAACAACTTACTTTTTCCACCTGGGTGTCAGCCAAACAAGTGGGAGCTATTTTTGACTCATTCTTTGCTGATGTTGTAGCCAGATGCCTCCATAAAAGAATGCTTCTCTCCCTCTCCGTTTTCCTTTCCCTTTCTCTCTCTCCCCTTCTTTCTCTCTGCGCTGGGAGATATTTTTCCTCAGCATAACAGAATTCAAGTCTAGAAATATGCATTGGATTTGACTGGGGTGGAGTTAACTTTCCCCATAGTAGCTCTCATAGTTCTGTGCATTGTATTGGTAGCTAGAAAGGTATTGATAAGCTAGACACACACACTCCCCACTCCCACCCCACAGGCAAGTAGGCTGGGAGTGGGCAAGAGGCTAGGAGAGGACACAGCCAGGACAGCTGGCCCAAGCAGACCACAGTTCCTCTACCATATGATGTTATGCTTAGCAACAAAATCTGAGTGAAAAGAAAAGGAGACGAAGATTTCATTATTGAGGCATTTATTTTCCAAATCAACAGCTACATCCTAAGTCCCTGCTTCCCAGGAAGTGACTGGACATTGCCTGCTGGTGGAGGCAGAGAATAAATCTTTTTCTTCTCCTTTGCTTCTATGCAGGCACTTTGCTTCTCTTTACTAAACTGCATTTATCTTGACCTATGAGTTTTAAATTTTATTTTCTTTCCCCTGTCCTGCTGAGGAAGGGGAGGGAGAGCAGCTTGGTGAGCACCTGCCAGCCAGCCAGGGTCAACCCAACAAAGTAGAAAAGAGATATTTGTATATGACCATTTCCCTTTATTTTCCTTGATAAGGAAGGCCAAATCCACTTCCAATACAGAGGTGTTCTTAAACTCTCAGAGTCACTGAAGTGTTTTCAGTGTTTTCAGTGTACAAGCTACATTCTTTGGGAAACAAAGCATGGACCCCTGGCTTATCATGAGATTCAGAGCTTCATGCCCTTCAGATGAAAAGTCAGAAGAGAGAAGAACACTAACAGAAAAAAATCTGTTTCTGAATTTGAGATGCCAAGAAGCTACCTAACTGGGGATTGATCTGACACTAAGTTCTCCTGCCGCACAACTTCAGGCATTGCCCCAGACAACAGTCACAAGTTTTCTCAGTTCATCAGGCAACTCAGCCTTTCCCACATCTTTGACATCATATGGAAATTGTATGCTGACAGCAAACTTAGGTGATAAATTGTGTATATCAGGCAACAGAGTTCAGATGACCCTCCTACAGTTCTGTGGGCTGTTTTCTGCTCCCTGATCTGATAGAATCACCCTGAACAGACGTGTTTTTCTCCCCACAGAACTACAGTGAGAAATATTTCTCTGTTGGACTTGGTGAGCCCACGGAGACCAGAATTAAATGTATGTCACATTCATGCAGAAATGGTGTAGAGCTCAGTGCAGTGCAAACATTTGTATGGAGATCTAACAGCTCTTTTACAGAATGCCTTGTTCAACTCCTGGCAGATATTACAATTGCTGTATTTTATATAAACCAGGTGGGAGAGTACTCCTCTGCTCCACAAGAGACAGTTATGAAATTTGTTATGGAACTGATGCAAACATCAGATTATTCTCACAGCAGTTGATCTGCTGGGACAACAAAATGCATTGGCAAGCAATCAGCACAAAACATTTTTCAACAGAGTGAAGTGGAACAAAGTGGGCAATTGATGATTCATTCATCAATTCAATTGATCTTTGAGGAGAAGGATTATTTGTAAGTGAACCTATTTGTGGCAGACAAGAGCAAGAAACAGAATTTTTTTGCTCCAAAGGAGGGTTTGTTCCAAATTTCCCTGTAGGATGCTTACTCATGCATTGGTCATGCCATAAGTATTCCTTTATCTGCTAATTCCTGTCTGGGTCCAAGAGAACTCCAAACAAACAATCAATCTGAGTGCAGCTGGAGTCATAGAATCACAGAGTCACTCAGTCTGGAAGGAATTCACATCAAGACTCATGTCTAAGCCCCTGCTCAAAGCAAGGTAAGGTATGAGTTTGAACCAGGTTGCTCAGGGCTTTACCATTTTGGCCCTGAAAAACTTCATGGATAAAGGTGGCACAGCAACCTGTTCCAATGCTTTAATATGAAGAAGTTATACCCAATCTTAACTTTTACTTTTTCAAGTTATGCCCATTGTCGCTTATCCTCCCACCATGAAGAACCTGTCTCTCTTCTCTCCGTAAGCACTTCCATAGGTATAAGGGTTTGCCTGCATTCATCCTTTATCCAGGCTAAATAAGCCTGAGTCCTTCAGCCTGTCCTCAAAGGGATCATCTTGATGGTCTTCTGCTGAATGGGCTCCAGGTTAACAGTGTCTGCCTGTAGTGGGGGTTCACTGTATGCAGTATTGTAGGTGCACTCTGATGAATGCAAATTAAAGGGTGGTGGAAGTGGGGAGGTAATCACCTGCTGCAGTCACTGGTCGTGCTATCAATACTGCCCAGGACGCTGCTTGCCTTTGATCCTGCCAAGAATCTGTACAGCCACCATATTGTGTCAAATTTGGTCCTAAGAAGTTGGGCTTTTTTGCCATCTTCTTTCTGCATCAGTAGACTCACTGAGAAAGACAACATAAATTTTCATCACAGCTATGTAGTTCTGAATGCCCATCATAAATCTTCATAGCATCTCAAATCATGGGCAGAAAATAATAATGATGGCAAAAGAAATATCCTGTAAGAAAGACTAAATACTCCAGAAAAGGCATTTATGCTTTGGTATGAATAATGCAGAGTCACACTTCCCCAGACAAAAGCTGCAGGGAATATAGATTATTCTGTCATTGTAAAGACCTTGAATCATTCACTTTGCTTGTTATAGCCACAGTCTGTAAGAGATGTAGATCAGGGTGAAGATGCTTAGATATCAGAGACCCTCACAGCAACACATGCAAAGAGCAGTGAAATGTTACATGAACAAAGCTGTTCAAGTACAGGAGTCATATAGTTACGTTTGGGGGACATCATACCCCACCTACTAAATCAAAACATTTCACAAAGTGTTTCTGGAGCCATCTTGACTTGTTTAAAATTTCTCTGAAAATAATCCTTAAGTGTTTGCCACCATTACTACCCAGCTGATCTCCATTTCATGACTACCTTGAATGACCCTATTAGGATTAACTAGTCTGAAAGAACTGTCATTGCTACACCTTTTAGGCAAGGCTTTTTACAGCAGAAAAGGCAGGGAGAGCTGTAGTCTCATTTTGTTTCCCACAAAAAGTTATAGGCAGGCAGCTTTTAAAGCTTAAAGAAATGGAAGATTAACAATATGCTTATCTGTGACAAATCATATGAATTATTCTGACAAGACATTATCTATGGATGGGATTTTGTTCATTTCCTTCTATCTCCTTATTCCTGTGTTAGGAAGAAAGCAGCTACATTTATCTAATATTTTCAGTTTTAAAAAAAAAAAAGTTTTTTGAACCAAGTTGTCAATCAAACACAATAACAATAAATATTTTTCTTCTTTTGGGAGCTATGAAAAAATGAGATCATCATCAAAGAAAGGCAAGAAACAGTATGCATATACCTTTGAAAACAGCATGGAAGGATGTTTGCTGAACACATTCACATTACAGCAGGATATGACAAAAGTTTTCTGAATCTGATATTTACACCTACATTTTTCACTGTGGGTTTTAATAGTCAAAGTTTCTACTTCTGGACTTCAACCAGTCCTTGGGTAGGCTTCTGTCAGGAGCAAGGTGAGGACAAAAGTACACCATTAAAATTACTTGGCTTGTTCCTAGATATAAATTGCTTGTCCTGGTCACACATTGGGACATTTAGCCTAGATAAAAGCATTTAACCAAATCAGTAAGTAAACCAGATGAAATAGCACAGGTAACTGATCTGAAAACAAGTTGAACTGCCTTCTTTCACCCCTCCTGGTCTTTTATTGTATCATATCTTCCCTCTCTTCATTTACATGTAGGTGGAAAGTTTTTCAACTCATCTTGCAATTTTAAGGGTTGTCATTGCTGACAGCATTATGCCATAAATACAGGTGTGAAGGAGATACAGTAGAGGCTAACATGTGTAGGCACAAGCCCACACACACTCCTAGCTGCAGCCTAGAGATAACCTTTGAACACAATGATATTTTCTGAAAAATGACCAATAGATTTCTTAAAATAAATGAGTTCTTTTTAATAGATCTTGGGTGGCATAAAGAACAATACATTGCAAATCTGAGCAGTAAAGCTTGAACCACATAAAACACTAACTTCCCTACTGAAAGTAATGATATCCATTGGGGGAATAGTCTGATGGAAGGTGTATGCTCCAAAGAGTAGCACTTCCTGAATAAACTTCTGTTTTCTCACTGGTACTTTGGGGTCTGAGGAGGTGCAGAAGTCTGCTAGTGTTGAGAGAACTCAGAAAAATAACAAAGCAGGTACTAGGCTGGGCTGCTGGCTGAACCAGAGATGGCCACTGCAGCACAGCAAGGTGTGAGAAACAATATTTCTAAATGTTTCCTTCAGCTCAGATTTTAATGATTCGTGTCATAGAGAGCAATCTTGGGGGAACTTAAACTTCAAATCATTAACTCTGGATTCAGGTTTAACTCTACAGAGATGAAAAATCAGGGCTGCTCTCTTCAAAGCTACACTCTACACGTCATGCTGTGCAGTTTACTGTCTATATTCAACAAAGGCAAGTTTACCTTTTTTTCCAGGTTTATTCTGTCTAAACATTTGTATCACAAGGGCCCATTTTCTTCTGAGATCTCAAGTACTTCAGTAATGTAGGTTTGGCTGGGCCGGATAGCCCTTTTTTTCTGCATTGTCACATTTGGCTACACACAGGAAAAAGGAGGTGTGCTAAAATGAATGCTTTAAAATTCTTTCACATCTGAAAGAATCCAACTTGTTTTTCTGTTGAATTTGTGTGAATAAAGATTAGGCCCACTTACTTCATCTTCTGATTCACTTAGCTCTAGTTCTCTGCTAATCAGCGATGCATTGTCCTCATACAGATGACATTCAGAAGCTTCTAATCTTAGCTTAGCTTTAAAATGAATCTTTTCTGTGATACTCTATTTGAAGATAACTCTGTGCTTATGTCCAGTTAAGGGGACAATAAAGTGGAACTTTGCAATCTATGTATTTGCAATTAATGCATTGCATATTGTGAGGGTTGCAAGGGAGAATCTGGATCTTCCTAAAGCCTTTTGAAAACTGCACTTAACTTAACCCAAACCTTTGTGTGGGTTCTGTTAAAATTATAACATGGTGGAGCTAGGCATGTGTTAGGATGGCTGATGCCACTTTGATCCACAGCTCCAGGGCAGCTGCAGGAGCTGCTTTTGATCCCAGGAAGTGAGAGATGCTGCAGGGATGCTGCGTTGCCTGGCCATGCAGCAATTCCTTACATTGCACATGTGAAATCCACCCCATCAGCACATAACCATGTGGATCTAGGAGGCTAGTCCTTCAAATAGAAGGTTTCTCATGTGAGAATATGGTCAATTTAAAAATAAAACCACAACAAATCAAACCCCAAAACCCACCACAATGCAAAACCAACAGTAAGTCTGGCAAAATAAAAATTTGGAAGGAACTATACTTCTGCAGATGCAAGCCATGTTAGTGTTCATATTGATTTATACTCAGGCAACTAATGCCAGTGTTCTTAATACCACCTTGACACAAAAAACAGAAGTGGGGAAGAAGTGGTTTGTTCTTTTAGAATAATAATAACAGAAAAAAGGAAACCTGTAGAGCTGGCTGATGGGTGTTACACTGTCATGCAAGGATTCTAAAACCCATACATCCTCATTCCCATACACAGAAAACCATGAGCTGCTACTTAGATGTTTACAAGTCTAGACCAATGGACAAAGAGCTGTTCAGGTGATTTGTTCTTATTTGTTCCATTTTCTCCATCTCCATGACAGATAGTACAAATCTCCAGAGAGGATAGATTAAGGAATATGTGCATTTTATTATTTGCATCATATTTTTCCACTCTGATCTAAAGACCCTGACTAATAGTTTTGGGTATTGTGAGGTGCTGAATATTTAATGCACACCAGCGCTGGGTTTCTGTTAACTTCTGTGACCCGTTCAGTGGTAATATATATTATGTTTAATACAAAGGTTGCTTATTCTCATCTCTAATCTCTGATTTGGGCATTTTCTGATGAAGATGCCCAAAATTAGCCTCCAAAATTGCATTCTCTGAGACCTAGATAAATTGGCCTGATTTTTAAGGGTACTGATCTCCCATGATTCCCATGGAAGTCAACAGCAGCTGCAGAATTTCAGGTATTAATCAAGTCAATTAATTAGATGCCTGAATATGTGTTCAGTTTCCTAATTTAGGTATCTAAGGTGGTTAATGTTCTGAAAGCTGCAGCACAATTATTGAGTTCTGCCTCTTTCTTTCAGATAAAGTATCAGGCTTAACATGAAAAGCACTTGGAATTTGATCAGTCCTGTTTCCACGCTTTTCATTGTTCTGTCATTGTCTGTTATAATAGGATATCTGTAAGGGAATCTGACTCAATTTTTATTTATTTATTTCTTAAAGTGAGAGCGAAAAGCATGATTAAAGCTAGCCAAATAACATATAAATCTGCAAACATTTTTTTTTAAATTTGTAAATTATTTCTAATTTCATTGCTGTCTCTTGTAAGAGTAACAGCAACTCATTATCTGTTAGATGTGTTCCAAATAACAGATCCGTTAAGAATAGTAGTGCTAAAAATGTCCTTAACAGAGTGTGTGAATCAGGCAGCAAGGTTACACAGTTATCTGAGAGGGAGGGGAAGGCTGAGGGTTGGCTTTTCTTTTTTTTTTTTTTTTTTTAATGGTTTCTCCATAGGTGTTTAGGTCACGTAGGAAGTGGGTTCTGTGGAATCCTGTCCTTGGAGAGCCTGGGTCAGGATCCAGGATGGCACTGGAGGAAGGCTGTAAAGAAAGCAAGAGAAGCAGGCACAGCCAAGGTTTCTGTGACAATAACCACTGACATTAAAATAGTGCCTGAAGCTTTAAGGCTTTGGGAGGACTGGAACCTGTGGGGACTCTACAGAGTCTGAAAGACAGGCTGAGAGACAGTTTATTGTTGAACTGGGAGTGACAGAAGAAGGTATAGGACACACAGTAAGAGTACAAAATTCCCTGTTGCTGTTATTCCCAAGAAAGGGAAGAGGAGAAAAGAAGAGAAAATAATTTTTAAAAGGAAATTCCTTTGAAAAGGAAGTAAAAATAGAGACTGGGGAACTGTGATGCCAGATCAAAATATTGCTTCTAACCAGGATCAGACAGGGCAAAAGCCCTTCTCTTCATTCAACCTATTATCAATCTTCTAGTGAAATAACTGTGCTAGTGCCTATGTCCTTTAAATGCAAATGCCAAGGTTGGCCATTCAAATACCTTTGTCAGCATTAAATTTTAGTTGGCTAATGAAATTGTTGGATTTTAAATGCTATATGGGGATTTGAAATCAGTGTCTTTGCTCATTGTATGTGCAAACTATTCAATTAGGGAACAAAAAAAAAATCAGCTGATATTTTATTCCTGTTTATAATATGAAATATTAATTTCTAATTAAAATAGAAATTGCGAAATAATGTCTTGATGCAGAAGTACTATTCTCAAATAAATAATTGAACATGTGGTCTGGCAGTTTATATACTGTCCATGTTTTAAGAAAAAAAATTAATCATAATAATTATTTGTCAGTCTCTCATATTAATTATTCTCTCCCTAAGAAAGGAACTGACATCACTTCAGATTGTCTTCTATGCTGTCTGCTTCTAGAATGAACATGTATTTTAATTTTATGTCCCAACTATCTGAATTAGAATAGATTAAAAAAAACACAAAACTGCTTCTAACTTGATGGATTCCCCAAGTTCAGAATTACACGCACAGTTTTATTAATTTCTAGTTTTAAGCCCTGAATAGTATATTTGAGTATTTGCCTGTGGATACTAATAAGGTGCTGACATCCATGCCAGATTTCTAGTCAGTTCAATGAGACTTCTATTAGGTGATCATGGTATTTTATTTGGGGATGATTCGCTGTAAGTTAGAAAGGCCAAATATTGAATTTTTTATGATGATCAAGTAGCTTACTACTTGATTTTATGATGATTTATAGCTTACTATCTTCCTGGTGAAGTTAATTCCAAAGTCTACATCAGAATGTGCATAATAATGAATATTCATAATTTTATGTGTATTATGCCAGTTGTGTGCATAGTCCCAGTTTGGCACATGAATGTATCTATAAAAAGACTAGCACATAATTTACAAGTCATGTTTCTTTTCAAACCATGTGAATTGATACTAAACTCTCTTGGAATTCCAAGATTTTTCTCAAACAGGGACAGTTATTTTCCTCTGTTGCTTTCTCGTCTATTAATTCCAAAGGACAGGAATTGAGATAATAGCCAAAATGAGATTATCAGTAAACTTATAACTTTACTTTATAATCAGTTTTTGGTCATGTTGCTTTATTGGCATACATTCTGTGAACTGTTTGTCAAGCTGAACAAAGACATATACAAATATCACTCGTGGATTTTTACTTTGATTTGAAGGGGTCTAGATTTTTTTTTTTACCTTGCACTGAGCTATACTCTGTATATCCTTCAGTTTCTATTTCATTGAACCACAGTCGTCACTGCAGAGCTCTTTCATCACGATCATTCCACTAAAAGCTAGGAACACAGAGAAGCAATGATAAAATTTTCTGCCAAGCCTTTGTGATGTTATACCAGTGAATTTGTGGGGAAGAGGTTTCAAAAACCAGCTCAAAGGTTTGTTTTGAGGAGCAAGAATCCCAGCAAATCATCCTCATAAGGCCATAAACCACAGGATTTTTTCTTAGGTAATATTCCTTATGAAGAATTTTACCCTAGTGGGAAGAAATAGAGTCTGCAGGCCATAATGTCAGCCCCCTTAGAAGGTTTTTTAGGCTGATTAACTTCTGTCAAGCCATCTGCTGTAAGTGGATCTCTCCAGACTTCCATTCAACGGCGTGTGCCATATACATTAACTTGTAGAGAAAGCTCTCATCTTGCTGTCCAGTTTCCCCCTCTTTTTCCTGTTGCTATGAATAATTTCTGTGGACATGTATTCTTGAAACTTTTCAGCTCTGTGATAATTTTTTTTCAGCAGTTACTGATAGGAATAACAAATGTATGGACACAATCTGTATAGATTGCAAATCTGTGATAGCACAGAGCTCCTTGCTCTGGGCAGACTGGTGAAGGAAGAGACACCCCTCTTCTGGGATGGCTGTGCTGTGATCCTAGCTCTTAGGTGGTGCATTGTATTTCACTTTGGGTCCTTTTTTTTGTTGTTGCTAGTCAACATAAAAGGCAGAGCAGGCAATGCAGAGTTATGGAGATGGGGAAAAGGAACTTTTTTTCCAACACAGGCCTGTTTTGCACCCACATGACTTCCACTATAGTAACACAGTGATGGCAAAACCACGCTTCCTGCTGCTGCAAAGACCTCCAGCTTCCCACTAGCCTCTTCCAAAGATAGGGAGAGGCTGCAGCACTGAACATGAGCTGGGAGTGCATATATAATACCTCCCCAAGACGTGCTCTGCCTGCTCGCTCCAGCACTGTCACGTACAGATGTCATGCATGCCCAATCTTCACATCCACTGGAAGCTGCAACCAGCCCCTGGGAAATGTTGGTCTTCTCATCCCCTGATTACCTCCTTTGCGTCACTAGAAAGGAGATGCAAGAGGAAAGCTCTCTGCTCTCTTGAGCACAGGCGCATTTGAACGCATCTTCATCATCTCCCATAATGTATGCATGAATTATGTACATTGTCACTTGGTGTTTACATCTAAAATCTGCTTTTCCTGGAGTCATTTAGTTGTGTGAGAGTCTGAATGTCCATGGGGAGAGGCAGAAAGGACGGGGAGAAAAAGTGAGCTTCAGATTCTTGTGTCTGCTAAGCAAAGTTCGCAGACTGGAAAACATCGGAGCAGAGATCAATTGACTTTTGTTTTGCTCCCAAGTCACACAGTGGATGGGCTGGACCTGTGAGTGCAGCCTTGGCATAGTGCTGGCAGCACTGCTCAGTCCTCTTTCTTCTGCCCAGTGCTTGGTGACTCTGAGACTCTCCCTGCATCTGATTAATGAGTGAGTCAGCATCTTGTGCAGTCATTTCTCCCCATAGTATTTCACCTTCACTGTGGTACTGTCATATTTGTGTATGGCAGCCTCATTCTTTGACACTAAGCTCTTAGAGCTCTCATGTGCTTACATAACATGATATGGAGAACCAAGAAAGTAAATTTAATTAAAATTTTCCCCCATTGCTTCAGCCACACAGGGAGAGACAAAAGGAAGACATTTATTTTCAGACACTGAAGAGTAATGCGTCTCCCTCCCAAAACCAGACAAGGAACCTGAGAACACTGGTGGTGAATAGTATACCTAAAAAGGGGACTAATCTTGTAAAGTTAAGGTATTAGAAATCTGAAATGAAGGAGAACCTGTGATTTGATGGCTGACTTAATGTTTGGGGATTTTTATGCCATTGAGTTGACATGTGTAAAAGATATGATGGTGAAAGTAAGTAAAGGAAAAAAAAAACCCAAACAGAAAAACCCACAAAAATCCAAGCCCTTTTAAATTCACTGTCAAATTTATTCTAGAAGAAGGTTCATTAGTTATATGACCAACTTTACTAATGAAAACAAATAATCTATTGCATACAAATGCTGCAGCAATCAGCATCCCATTAATGAGAATTCTAGTGCACATTTTAAAGGAGCTTCTTCTGAATGCCCAGCTTTTGAATAGCTTTCATGTCTGTAGTTTTAATCAAGAATAGGAATATGCTAATTCCAACTAAAGAGCAAGGTTCACCAGATGTAATGAAGCAGCAGTATCTGGGAGACTTACAGATTTTCCTTTGTTCGGAAAATAAAATAGCAGGGTATCTCAACTGGTAAATGTGGTTGTATCCTAGGTTTTCAGGGAAATAATACACCAAATATAATTGCGTGAAATTAATCTGTCTGCTTGGGGAAATAAAAATCATTTGAACAATGGAAGTGAAACCTGTGTCATTTAATGAAATACTGAAAATGAAGTCTGCAACCCTGTGAACTTCATTTATTGCTTCATGAGTACTGTAAGATGTCAAATGTTTATCAGTGTGTTTTGAAATCTGGCACAGAACCCAGGTATTGTCAGATATTCCCTCCTTTTAGGTGCCACAGTGAAAGTTCTTTTTCCTCTCTTCCTGCCAAAGGGCAGAGCAAGTTGCTGTTCTATAGGGAGTGCTGCACTATTTTCTGTAGCCTGGTGACATGATGCTCAGGAGGCAGTTAAGGGAAGATCCCTTTTCTTAAATGCTACATCCTTCCTCACCCCAGCCGAAACATTTCCCAGTTCACATACAATGGGAACTGAGTTACCTGTTTTTGTGTCTTTTTGATAGCTATTCCACCATCTTCCCTGTATGTCCTATTTCTTATCTCTTTCAGTACATTTAGCTGCCTCTGGAAAACTCTGCCTCTGCAAAGTTGTAGACATAAATGTAGGAAGTGAAGGGGTAACCATTGTAAGCGTGGTCCACTTTTGTTGGAAAACAGTGTAAATGGTTTCCTGGGAGCAGAAGCTGTGTAAGAAACAATATCCTGAGAGGGTTATTTGTTGTACAGTGAATGAAACTTTTATTATGGTCTGTGACAATTTTTTCAACTTCTAATTCTGTCTCAGGAAAATTAAAAAATATTTTCTAATTGATATTGAAACAAGCCCTGTTTTTCCTGACCCTCTTTTGGCTCAGTGAAACAAAAAATTAAGGAATTTTTTTGTGAATTGTTTAAGGTCACATCAGCTTGTACCTAGAGACAGCAAGGTCATTGAAACAGCCCATGACGAGTGAAGTCAGCAGCCCTGATCCACAAATGGTTGTTCTGGTCACCAGGTAACATTTCCTGGCCTCTCCCTTATAGGCAGTCAGCTAAGCTGGAACTACCTGGAAAACAGGCAGTTACTTCTAAAGACATGACTTGAGAAATTCTTGTAGCTGTATATCTTATTGTAGGCTGAAAAAAGTCATAGGACAGAATCGCAGAACAGTTTGAGTTGGAAGGGACCTTTAAGCCATGTAGTCCAAGTCCCCTTGCAATGAGCAGGGAGAGGGGTGTTTAGATGTTTTCATACAGAATAAATGACTTTTACTAATCTGACTTGTTACCTGTGGTTTACACTTGGACTTAATGAGGGCAATGGTGTGAACAGAAGTTGTCTTTATACAATCAAGAAGTGAGGATTTCATTCAGCCTTACAATATGAATGAACAGAAGGCACTTCTGATTAAGATGGTTATATGAAGAGAAAAAGGCAATTAGTGCACAGGTTTTGAGCACATCCTTGTTATACTAATTATGTTTAGAGACATTATAATCTGCGTTTTTCATTTTGCAGTGCCTTAAAGTGAAATTTATTAAATAATTATGTTGTTATCTTTGTTGTTTGAGAATGTAAGAGATGTTATAAATGGAATTTAAGAGGAAGTTAACTGGCACTATTAATAAAATATATGAACCAGTAACCACAAGTGGGTTTAAACAAATTAAGCTCATTGCAAAAATGATTTAATAAAATCCTAATTTGGCAGGGTTATCCAGAGGATTAGCTATTAGTAAATAACTAATTTTTCAAGGAACTGGTGACGAAACAGAAATGTAGAACTGCTGCAAGCCTGGCTGTTGTTCTGCATATTCATAATGCAATTGCTGCTCTACACCACTGGCATTTTATAGGATGAGTTCTCTATACTCTGGCACGGCTTTTTGCCAAGTTATCACACATGAAGTCCAACTATGTGAGAATTCTTTAATTTCATATTCCCAGTGAAATTTGGCCCCGTCTGTGTTTTCAGAACTTTTTTTTTTTTCTTAAATGAGCACCCGCTGAATATAACTATCACCATGATTTTGACTCACAACAAAGCCAAATCTCATATTGCCTACTCAAGAAATATATCAATCCCAGGAAGGACTGATAAAATATAAAGGACATAGTATATACTGTTTCTAAGACCTCCAGACTTCTGTCAAAACCACCAGAAAAGATGAGAGTGCTCATAAGAGTTGCTAACTGGACCAAAACAACAAAATCTCTTTTTATGTGATGTCAAATATTCAGCAGATGACAGTAAAAAACCATAAGGCTACCTGACTCTTTGAGATGAAACATAATGCTTTATAAAAATCTTGTTCAGATTTTGGCTTTTAATTCTAATCGAGTCATTGATGAACAGACTGTGTTCTTTATCAAATGTATGTGTTTGTTCAAACTTTACCAACTGGCTAGGTCTTGATCAGATTTTCCAACCAAAATGTTTTTAAATGTCTTTCCATCCCAAATTCTTTCTTGCCCTAGCTTTTCTGAGGACTGCAGATAAGTAATCCTTTGTGATTAATTCCTTACTGAATATTTAACATAGACTTTTTCTGTCTTTATATATGAAAGTTAACTCATTTCTGGACATCATTCTGATAGTATAGTTTTTCTGAATTTCAGTTTGCCAAGTAGGGTTTGAATGAGTATCTCCTCTTAAGAACACTGTTGGCACCACAATGACTTCACAGCAAAGGCACTACACTCAACTGATGCTCTCTTTACATTTGCTCTCATGTACTTCTAAGTACCTATCTAGGTATAAGGCACTTTATAGTAGAAGGGAAAACTCAGTGATTTTTATGATATTTTGGTCTGTCCTCTCTTTCGTCCCCCTCCACTTAGTTGTCATTTGTATTGGTGTTGGGAGCATTTCTCAGTTGCATACAGACAGATTGTGGTGTTTGGGTTTTGGTTTTGGTTTTTTTGATTGTTTTATTGTTTTGTTGTTGTTGTTGTTGTTTTAGTATTATATATTTTTCAGCTTTAAGATTAACTGGCAGAAATGATGACTAAAACCAAAACTGTAGAGAGAAACAACTACCCAAAGTATAGAGGAACAGCTAAGATGAAATTAATAAAAGAAGGTTTGCATTGCATCTAATACAAAATTTAGGTAAGAAGTATGAAATTTAGGACACCTGAATTCTTCAAGGTCATTCAAAAAAGTAACGGCCTAATTTGAGTGACTTCAATTAATCCATTACTCACTTGGCTTACAATTTTTCTTTGCTTATTGAAAGTTAAGGTCCCTAAAATAAAAAAAAAAATAAGCAAATAAATCTAACAAAACACTTTTCTATTTTTAATCTTAATAAATGCTAGTGTTCACATTAATCTTTTTAGATCAATGGTATTTTTTCCAAAGGATAAGAGAAGAAGGGAAACAAAGGTTTCATATTCCAGAGCTTTGCTTTGGCATTTGTTACATTTCAAAGACTGAGAAAAAACACAACTTTATGGAGGAGCCCCATAACAAACATGATATAGTTCTTGTATTTATTGCAGAGCTGTCCTACGAGAACTTAATTGAACATTGACTGACTTTGTTTTGTCCATGGTTGAACATAATTACATTTTTTTGTTTCTTTTAAAAAATCCCCACATTTCTTACTGATTATCCTAAGTGAATTTTTACAAGCTCAAATGCAAAGGTGTTTTAATAGTTTCTAATAATGACAAATAAAATAGATTTTGACTGCAGGAAGTAAAGTTTAAGTGAAGCATGAGATCTCTGCCTGGATTTAATAGAAAGTATGCGGGATGTTTATATTACTGATCTGTAGAAAATGCATTACCGTATGATGCTTCACATGTTGCTTTCCACTACAGGGCATTTATATCTACATGTGATATTAAGGCAGTCACCTCTACACTGTGGGACTGTGTGCTTGCCTTAAGCTAGATGTTCAGTTCTAATTAATCAAAAACAAATCCTTCCACCATCAAATATTTATTCGCTTTGTAAGTGTGTATATATATATATATTAAAAAAAGGAAAAAAAAGAAAGAAAAAGAGGAACAAAATGCATGCATTTATGAGTTAATACATACTTGAGGGAAATGTCCTCCTTTTAACACATTGGCAAATTCTGTTACATTTAGTTTTCTACCTCCAGCTGTGATGTGAACGCTTGCCTTAGGAAACATCTATGGATGTACAGATGCTATCATTATTTCCTGCAAGTGTCACTGCGGTCTTTTCCAATCTTGATGATTCTATGATTCTTTGATGTTTATGGGTTTTCGGTTGGTTGGTTGGTTGTTTTTTGTTTGTTTGGTTTTTTTTTTTAATTGTTTGTTTTTTAACTAATTGAAAATTTAAGGATGTGTCTGAGAGAAACTCTCAGAGAGAAAACGCTTGACAATGAGTTCTGTGCCCTATCAGTCATTTTGTGACCTCTTCTGAGACTGCCTAGAAGCTTCAGAAAAAAGAAGACTGCCATGATGAACTCAGTGGCTTTCCACTGCTCTTTCACACAGGGATGGAGAACACATTCCTGTTTTACCTACAAGCAGGCAGAATCAGTGTATTAATCCTAGGTGTTTATCAGCAGATAACACACACCTAGAGATAACACATGCAGACTGCACATTACCATAATCAAGCAACAGATGTCTAGACCACACTGTACATCCAGTACATAAGTGAGGGTGCAAGTACTGTCATGCTCTTTCCTTCCCTGGGCAAGCATTCTCTCAGCTTACATATAAGGCTTTTATTCTTTCTGTCCTTCTGAACATGATTCTGAATGGTGTTGGTTTCTTGCAATTTGAATGAGAGATATGATCATTCTCCTGCAAAGAAAGTGACAGATGTGTTACCATATTGCCTCTGGGAAATATTTCTTCATCTGCTCCTTGGCTGGTGGTGCTGATGGGTAGTAGATGGCAGTGAGAGGTGAACATTAACTAATTCAATCAGATTATGCTGTTTTCACAAAGCTTTTTAAATTCACCATCGCAACCATTTCCTATGTTCTGTTCATCTGGTAAACTTGCTTCTTGCTGAAGCAAGACTTTCTTGCCCAGTTGCAATGAATGTCCTGTGCATGGAAGACTCAGAGAAAGAAACCTAGACATACCTGACTTTGGGATGTCTAATGAATCCCTAATTCCCTAATGCCTAATGAATACCTAGCTGACATTTCTGAGTTGTAGAGCAAGTGAGCTCAGAATTACCAAACCAGAGCCTTTTCCAAGGACAAAAGCAAGGATGGTCTTCATGAGTTGATTTGAATCTACTTTCACTTACCTACATCAGTGGAAGGAACTGCTTTTTAACTTGAAAGTTTCAGTGAACATGTATATATATATTTTTTTTCGTATTAAAATAACAACTATCTTCTCCAACCTGGATCTGAGAAGTGCCAGTTAACACCTAGTCTCTCACACATCCTACTTCCCAAGCTCAGACAAGGTGTTGCTTAGACAAAGTAACACAGAGTGGTTTTGCAAATGCCTGTTAAGCACCGAGTAATGTGGGAGGTCTACAGATAAAAGCATCTTTCAGTTTGCAGCATATTGTGATAGAATGACTCAGGGGAAAGGAAACAAAACAAGGAGGTTTCTTTCTTCCAGCTCCCTCACACCCCTGCAGTCAGGTCCACCGTGACTCTGGGTCAGCACTGTCAGAATTCACCAGCTCATGATTCGAAGTGGGGGAACAGCCCAGGACCCAGCAAGGGTCCCAACAAAGGTCCCTCTCTGGCAGTGCCTGAACATCAGCCAGTCAGACCTAAAACTGAGGTGTGGGGAAAACCTTCACTGCCACACTGTTTCTGATCAATGGACAGAGGTTTCAATGTCTGCTCATGCTGCCTTTACTTAAAAAGCCTCTTAGTGTTACAAACTTCATTATCTACTACTATTTGTAGCTAAAATGATTAGTTCTGATACCCTGAGAAGTTATGCTCATTTAGGTTGTTTGGCTATTAAAACTGAAAGAGACATTGCTATCTTGGCCCTCAGAAACAAGACATTTAATAATAAAATATCGAATCTTCAAATATGACAAAAAGTCAAATTTACAAGAAAATTGCTTTTAAAAATTGTTCTAGCTGAAATACATCATTCTCATCCTGGGCCATTTAACCAATCTTGAAATTGCATTGGGAGATGACAAGCAAAAATTCCAAAAATAACAAATTAAAGCTGACAATTTGATTAAAATGATTATCTCTCATGAGGCATTTCACTTCCAATGAGTTAAAGGTTTCTGGGAGAAAAAAAGGTTTGTCTGTTTTTTGTTTGTTTGGTTGGTTTTATTAAATTTAATTAAAATCCCTGGCTGGCACTTTGTTTATGCCTCTAAAGCTTTATAAGAGATACAAGAAAACCTCTTTTTGTATCTCATGTTTTTTTCATATTTCCTTGTTATTTCCTCTTTGTTTATAACAACACCTTTTTCTTACTATTATAGGTAATGAGAGCCTAGAAGAAAATTATGTGCAGGACAGTAAAATGGGATTTGTCATCAATGCTATATATGCTATGGCTCACGGGCTACAAAATATGCATCACTCCCTTTGCCCTGGACATGTCGGGCTGTGTGATGCTATGAAGCCAATTGATGGCAGGAAGCTCTTGGATTTCCTCCTCAAATCCTCATTCATCGGTGTTTCTGGAGAAGAAGTTTGGTTTGATGAAAAGGGAGATGCCCCTGGAAGGTAAAGAGACATTCATCTCAGCTAATTAAACCAGGTGTTGGGAAGTGGGAGTGTTGCCAGGTTGGATGGTGGGGATGGAGTTCTTTGGCTGTTTGCTGAAGCATACAGCATGCATGCTCTGAGGCATAAATAGAGTTATCTGGATTAGCTTAACCAATAGACAGGAATAACACTGGTAGCACAATATATTGATAGCTACATCACGTACTGGCACAAGAACTACAGTACAGCCTCTAAAATTTCTGCTGTTTCAGGAGAGGAGAAAACTTGTATCTCACAGACTTTTGGTGTCTCTGGTACCACTGGGGCTCAGCACCTGTGTATTTATGTGTGTAAAGCCTAATAAGAGTGATTGGAACTTAATGAAGCATTTGCTTGCTAAGGTTTTGAAGGTAGGGCTGTAGACCACATCCTTTTCCTACTGGAGCTCTGCTGTTCCAAGTTCCCCTGGGGCAGAGCACTGCATCCTTACCAGAGACTATTTAGTTCTGCTTGGTGATCTCCTGTGTGCTTTCCTTAACTTGTTTCACTACAAATAAGATTATCCATCCCAGAGTTTAAAGCTGGGTAAGAGTAGAGCAGGACAAATATTTTCCTTCCAGAAGATTTCACTCATTTGGGGTCTGATAAATTACTCCTGTGGTAGCTGTTTGCCCCTCCCTAGCAGACACAGTATGTACCAGAGCAATGGGAGAGACAGCAACTTTATAAACTTGGATGTCATCTTTATTTCTCATACAGGATTCATCTGATAAAAATCTTTTCCTCTTCCTTTAGTTCTGGAGTCTCCCTCTCTCCAGCTATTTTAAGTGAGACACCTCCTGGGTGGATTTTTTTTGGGGGGGGGAGGGGGTGTTGGTTGGTTGGGGTTTTTTTGTTTATCTCGCTTTGTTTGGTTGGGTTTTCTGTTGTTTGCTTTGTTTTTTTTCTTTTTAATAAATACATTTAATTCAGCTCCTGGAATGCACAATTCTTTATTAGCTGAAACCTACTCAGGAGTGACTTAATTGAGGATAGTTTCCCTACGGACTTATTAAAGTGTTATAAAAGACTCTCTCACTCCATCTTTGGGCTTCTTGCATAAATGCATCTGAGTGTCAACACTGCACAGAGTGCTCTGGAACAGACAAGTTTGCATATGGCTCTTCAAAGAGTATTTGTAACATAGAGTGGGCCTAAAGGCAACTCTTATCTCTATTACTCTCTGTTTCTAGCTTTTATTAGTTTTCCTTTTTTAGGAAAACTGACCAAATTTTTCACCATTTGCTATTTACATTGCGTGTTATATTTAAACAGTATGTACATTTAACTAGTAATAAAACCAGGGTCAGTTTGGTTTTCTGGTTGAGCATTGTATGCTTCACATTTTTTTAGTCAAAGATAGGGATGAGCTAGGTCAGACTATGAAAGTAGAGACAAGCAATCCCCTTGCAGTCAAAAATGTATGTACTGATACAAATGCAGAAATCAAATCTTTGCATATATCATTTAGATAATGCAGAGTAATTACTGCTTAGTGTAGCGTTAAGTTTATTACACATTATTTGTCTCCATAAAAGCATTACTCCAGCTTTGCATATGTTGCATTGTCTGCCTGTTAGTTATTTGTTTTGATGTTTAGGCGTAATTTTAGCCCAACTCTTATTTATTGTCTGGTCACCTGAGAGCGTTTCTGCAACTCTCATCAGCACCAAGCATAGAACTAGAATGAACAGTTCCTGAGTTCAAAATAGAGGAGAGTTTATATCAGGATATTTCTCTGAGTAGGTCAGGATGATAAAATTTATTCCATCAATCATTTTGATCTATAGCAAGGCTCATTTAGCTTGATCCCTTGGCCTATTTAGAATTTTATGGGTTATTTTAGGTAGGTTTTTTTTTAATTGTTCCACAGTTATATTTTTTCTGCTGGAGGGAACAAGTTTGGGCAAGAAAGTTCAGTTAACCTTTTTGAATTCTTGCATCATGCTGTAATCCTTGTATCAGTCTGTGGTATTTATGATATGGGCAATATCATATCTGAGAACGGTGATGTGTATATGAAATGTGATCTGTACAATTCGTCAGATCTTTGCATATGAGCAGTAGTTTATGCTCATGCAGAATTGCATTTAGCTCCAGGTTAGCCCTAGTGTTATCAGAGCTCCACATGGAAAAGCTCTTTGTGGATGATAGTCCATACCACTGTATCAATACCCAAAAGAGCTTTTGGACCTCAGCAAAAAGAAAAGATAAACAACACATACAACACCTAAATACAGCAAAGAGAGCTAGATCTGAAATTTCCTGGTTTTTAAATTTTCTATGCCAGTGCAAAATATCACACATATATAAAAAAGTAATTTTTACAACCTTTCTCATGCTTTATTTTCAAAATCTGTGAGGTTCTTTGAGTAATTGAAAAGCTTGTAGTTACAATCATAATGGGCAGAGCAGACAGAGATGCCTATAGTTATGTTTGCCTGGCACTCACATAATTTCCTGATTTTAACCTCCTACAGCTTCATCAAGCCTTAACCATTTGTTTAGATATAAGACTTCTTCTCTCACAGACTCAGTGCATAGTTTCAAGCTTTTATCAAAATGAAATTAGAAAATATGAAGCACTTATTCAAAGGTTTACTTCTCCTGTGCAGAATCTTTTATTTGAAGAGTCTTTATACAGAAACGTGAAGCAGAGCTTCATTGGGGCACAAGTGACAGTCACTTAACTGACTGCACTGCTTCTGGGAACAACAACACGGACATAGCTCTGGACAGTCAGCATCTGTATGTGCTCAATATACTCATTATACTCAATACATGTCATTAGTAACATATATGGAGGAATGTACATCAAATACATGTTTGCTTTTTGAGTTTGGTTCTGTGGGTGGTGGTTCACATCCCAGCATTGTTCACCAATGCTCTTACCCATTCTGTCTTCCAGCACAGAAAACCTTACTGCCATCCAGGTACCATGGAGAAAGGTAACATCACTTATTGCAGACTAACCAGAGTAAGAGTGTGCCTGTGGCCTGCTGGCTCATGGTCTGGCTCACCTCACAAGTAACTTGTTAATATGACACCACCTATTGGGTCACATAATTTCCCAATGTACTGAAGAGCTTGCCCTTATGTTAAAAGGAAGGTTAATTTTCTCAGGTGCAGAATGTTTCCTTGGCTTCTGTAATGCTGCCATATGTCTGTGAAATTCATCTGCCTCCGTGGTCCTCAGTCTCCTAGACCTTCTCAAGGTTCTCCAGACCCACTTCTTTTAGGATAATAATTTTTAGCTTGGATGTAGCCCAAAACTGTTAAAGCCGTACATGAGTAAGTGTGGGGAGGTATTTCAGCACTGAACTTATCCTTACTGAAAGCAGAAATTTTTCATCAAGGAAAATAAGAAAAGGACAAAGTACTTAGACATATCTCTCTGTACCAAGTATATTTGTTAGACCACATCTCTACACTTAAAATTCAAGCTGCATATCAAAGCTGCAAACATGGTACTATAATTTGCCATATACAAATAAAGTCTGCATACTTTATTTTTTGACAGATAACTGAAAGAAAAGGGAACAGTATTATAGGAAATATTAGAATTGCTTTCAGCCTAAAATTGTATCACTGAAATTGTCAACTCTTGATTGATATTGTATTAATGCCACTCTGTGCCTTGCAATATATTTTTGTAAAAATGTAAACAATCTGTGCAGGCCCAAAAATTCCATTAAAGGAATGTGAGGAAAACCTCTTGTAAGGATTAATCTTTTATTCTCCTTATTGAATTCATTTTCCAGCCCAGAGCATCTGGTTTTGTATCAACCTAATACAAGGTCACACTAAAATCCAAGTAGATTCTTCTTGATAGGAGGAGACATAAATTCCTGCTCATTTTTACTCCTGTCTGTTGAGTCTACATAATAAAAGTTTCTGAGTCTTATTGCTTCTTGCAGCCCTGGTTATTCAAAACCAGGAAAACAACATTCTTTTTAAAAATGTTCTTCCTTTGCTAGAGCTAGGATATGAGAAGGAATTTTTTCCTAATGAATTTGAAATTTACATGACTTCTAAGCAGCTCATCAATTACTAGTCATTTGACAACCAGTGGAGTTGCCATCTTCCTGGGAGCTCAGTGGAAAGTTTCTCTTTTCCCATGTGATTCAGTGGAGCTCTGCAGTGGCGCTGACATGGCCTGGGCAGGCATATTTGCAAAACAGAGGTCTAAATACAGCTGTAAAAGTACATTTCTTTAAATCATCTTTAACTACAGAGATCCCAAGACTCAGTTACAAAAAACAGACCTCTAGAGAGGAACTCCATCATCTATTTCCTCGACAAAGTGCAGGGTTGAAATTTTGCATGTTTGAACCTCAACAAGGAAAAAGAAAGAAATTATTCTGTCATTCTCTTTGCCCACAGCCAAGCACACCAGTTTTATTTAGGGTTCATACTTTGTTTACCTTTCATTCCTAATGCACATGCAGATTAGAAACAGTCATTATAAACAAAAAAGGTTTTTTTTCCCCAGAGACTGAGAAAATCCAGTAGAAAAAACCAAGGTATTAACTCCCAGGCTTGTAAAACAGAAGATATTTTGTAATTTTCAGCTCCAGCTCTCTTTCTCCTGTCCTTTTTTTCAACAATATCCTCCCCTTTATATACTTAAGAGCTGTGTCTGTAGGTCTGGCCTCTCTTCTGCTCCTTCTTCTCTGTACACTCTCCAATTTTGATTCTCCATTCTTGCTCATTTCCTATGAACACAGTCACTATGTTTAATCATGTCTTTGCTCAACCCACATTCTGTGGGTTAAAGGACAATCAGAATAATCAGTAGTGTCTTGGTTTAGGCCCAGCCAGTACCAAATGGGCTTCTGATTTCTCACCCCCCTCTCCCACTGTGGGACAGGGAGGAGAAAGTCCACCCAAAAGCTCATTAATTGAAACAAGCATCGGGAGGTTTGCATTCTCCAATTATGCTAACAGGCAAAACCCAGACAGATTCAAATTGGGAAGGAAAAAAACCTGTCATTTAATCTATGAGGAGAAAGATAAAACACAACCAGATCTTAATACCTTTCCCCCACACCTTCCCTTCCTCCTGGTCCTGGATCCCTTCCCTTCTGCCTCCCACTCACGGCACAGGGAGGGGCAGGGGGGGTTTAGGGTCAGTTCCCCACATGTTGTTTCTGCAGCTCCTTCCTCCTCACGAGGAGGACTCCTCACATTCTTTCCTCACTCCAGTCCAGGGTCCCTCTCATGGCAGAGAGTCCTTCAGGAACCCCTGGGACATGAGTCCCTCCCACAGGTGCAGTCCCTCAGGCACAGACTGCTCCAGCCTGGACTGCCCACAGGGTCACGGCTGCCTCGGGAGCAGTCACCTCCCCTGGGTTCTCCATGGCTGCAGATCCACATCTGCCCCTCTCCTTGATCCTGAACAGGCTGCAGCTTCACATCTGCCCACCTGTGACACTTCAGGGGCCACAAATCTACATTTGCCCCGCCCTGGTCCTTCAGGGATTGTTCCACTGTGCTCCTCCATGGGCTGCAGGGGCACAGCTGCCATCTCACCATGGGCTGTAGGGAAATCTCTCCTCAGGCACCTTTGGCACTGACTTTGGTGTCTTTGCTGTGGCATAAGTTGCTTTCACCTTCTCCTCTCCTCTGCAGGTCTTTTTTATATTTTTGCAGTTCCATTTTCCCTTTCTTGAATAAGTTACTTGCAGAGGCACATCCAGTTTCCCATATCTGCTCATCCTTGACCAGAGGTGGGGCCAGAATCGGGACCAGGGGAGCTTCCAGCAGCTTCTCACAGGAGCCACCCCTGTGGCCCTCTTGCTTCCAAAACACCACTGCACCCTATCAAGACAAGAAGTAAGGGGTGTGTAGATATCAGACTGAGCACACAGAGGGCAGTGGTGGAGGCAGGGAAGATGTATACTGTAGCAGTAGTTTTTATCTCCTTTACATTAGCCCTGGGAAGTTCTCTCCTGCTTGCCTAGGGCTGAGAAGTAAATTTTGGGCCTAAGCTGCTAACTTTTCCTGACAGTCTCACAGGGCTGGGGAATATGAATAATTGAACTAGTGCTTGCAGTTAACTTATGGCATACCAGTTCAGCTAGTTTGAGTGTTTCTACTGATTTCTTTAGAACTCCCAGCAAGGACTGTACTGCAAACAACCTTTATGCAGACAACAAGCAAATGCTAAAGACGTCTAGAAAAATGGCAGAAAAACACACCATGCAGGTAGTTCCTACATGTGCATCTTTAACATAGCTTGCTGCCTTTGACATGCATCTCTTTCTGGACACAATTTTTAACGACAGTTTAACATAAGCACAGCAAACAATCTGCAATTACGTGACAATCAGGGCTGCCAGTTCCTGTAATACTGCTGCAAACCTGACAGTATTTGGTGTTTACATGAAACTCTAAGGGTTTTTAAAGGATGCTATGAATATTTAGGAAAGCAGAAGGAGAAGGGCAAGGTGAATTTTATCCTTCATATTACAGCAGCAGTGATTTGCTTTCTTTTTTCCCTTTCAGGTACGACATCATGAACCTGCAGTACATAGAGCCCAACCATTACGACTATGTCCTCATTGGGACCTGGCATGAGGGTGTGCTCAATATTGATGATTACAGGATTCAGATGAACAAGAGTGGAATGGTCCGATCAGTGTGCAGTGAGCCTTGCTTGAAGGGCCAGATTAAGGTGTGCTGTAGACACCTACTTTCTGCTATAGAAATTTGAATAAACAGTGTTTTTCCCTAAACCCAAGAAAGTATTTTTCAAGCCAAGGGACAGGACTTCCTTTTCCTCAGGAAAGCAGAAAAATATAGAAAGCCTCCTAAATTAACATTTTATTCTTACAATGTACAGGCCTATGATTTCTAAAACTGCCCTTTGTAGTGATGCAGAATCTTCTGGTATGATAGGATTTGAATTTCATCTTATGCAAGGAAGAGAAAGATTTTCACTTAGTCATTGCTTACAACATTCAGTGGCTGTGATTGACTCATGGGCTGATCCTGAAAGTAATGTCACCCATGGGAATCCAGTATTTTGTTCCAGCAGTAAAACAAACACCTGCCAGGAAAAAAAAAAACCAAAAAACCACAAAACCAAAAAAACCAACAAAACCTATTTATATCTCATATCCACAACAGAGAAGATACAGAAATACAAATTAAATGAGTCTGTGTTTAACAAAGAGTAACACTTGTATCAAACTACAAATAATTTGCCACCTGGCATGTCTAGATGACATGAAGACATGTTCCAATGCTATCAGAACGGTATGCATGCGTTAGGTTTAAAATTACAAGAAGTCCATTGAGGAAAATCACCTTAGAGCAGACCTTGCTTTCTGATTTCATTTAATAAGTTCATTGGCAGCTTTTTAATTCTATATTGCTACTCTAAGCAATAAATGATTGATGATTTGGCAAAGGTGTAGTGACATACACCAGCGGTCTTGGAGGGGAAGCAATATTGGTATTTACTAACCTTCAAAATATTTTTTCCCTGGTTTTGAGCTTGTGCAGTTTGTTTATATGTGTATATGTAAACAGCACATATATAAAATGCCAGTTTCAACTCCCATTGAATTCTATTGGACTCTCTCCACAGACTGCAGGGGAAAATGTTAACCAAAAAAGCCCACAAAGACAGCATTCAATAAAACAAACATTTTTCTGTCTCACTACTGCACTTAGCTCTGCATATAGATGGATAGGAAGATCCTGGTAAGAAGGCTGCATTCCTTCTTTTGGGTAAACAGAATCAGTGTCTTTGTTGGAGACCCATCAGTTAGAGATATCCCTAAGCCTCCTTTCAGCCTCAACATAATGAAACTGAGTCAGGATGAGGAAACTAGTTTGTCAACACCAGATCATTACACTTAGCAGCCTTCACAGCAGAGAAAGATAAAACTTTCAGTGACATTTGTCTCCAAAAGAGTTGTTACAAAGCATGCACCTGGTGACCACATACTGATTTATTTTCTACTAGGACCCATTGCATCCTTTTAGCAGTATATCTTTGAGTTAGCTCTTATTTCTATTTACACTAGTGTAATGAGAGAATTACAGAGAGATTTACATATAAACTGGAATTTATGTGTTTGTACACATGCTTGTAAATATCTATCTACACACAAGTATATTCATGAATCACTCTGTTCTAACCTTTGACTTTTGTTTATTGCTTTTTGCAATGCAATAGATACTAAACATGGGCTGAGTTACTTGTCCTGACCTGAACTATCTCTCCAATTAAGTCTCTTCTCAAGGCTGATTGAAAATGTAACACTCACCATGCATCTGTAAGAAAGGGGAAATCGTTTGATACTTGTTTTGTTTTGTTTTTCACTTTAAACTCAAAAACCCACCTCCTTGAAACAAAACAAAATTGTCCCCAGATATTATCCTTGGACTCCTAGGCACAAATTTTAATATGCAGGGGTGGATACAGAATCAGGATTCATGTTTTCTAGTTGGTAGAAATGTTCAATGCACTAGAATCCTGTAGTATCTTAAACAGTGAAAATGGTATTTGTTTGCTGGGGGACCTTCCGTGTTGTCTTATAGAGGATCACAGCTAAGGATGTATTTTGCATTACAGGTGATCAGGAAAGGAGAAGTGAGTTGCTGCTGGATTTGCACTGCTTGCAAGGAGAACGAATTTGTTCAGGATGAATTCACGTGTAAAGCCTGTGAGCTTGGGTGGTGGCCAAATCCTGACTTGACAGGTAGGGACGCATCCCTCCAAATACATTGCCATGTCACAGGGCACAAGAAGAATGCTGTGTGGTGGAAAGTAACGTGGCAACATGTGGAGGTAGTAAAGCTATATGTGTAAACACATATCCCAAAGCAGTTTAGGAGGAGTGAAAAGTGATATACTTTTTGGCCCAGTTCAACAGCAAAGTAAAACAGCAAAATTTTTATCAAGAAGTGACACAGTCTGTCTGTTCCTACCCTTCAGCCAGCATAATCACTGATAAATTTGTTAAGACCAACTGAGCAAAACAGCAGCATTTGCTGCAGCTTTAGAAGTAATTATCACAGGAGGTCTATGCCTCCTTGTCAGATTGACTCGGTACTCTTTCTGATCATTCGATCATGCAATTAGTAATACTTTATCTGGGATTTCAGGCCGTTGAGTAACTGACTACCAGATTTTTTTTGGCAAAAAAATCATTCTCACTGCACCCACCAGCAAGTGGAACGTCAACAAAATCCTAAAAAAGGCTGGCAGAAGAAAAGGAAACAGCTAGAATGGATCTCCTCTGTGTTTATGCTTTGGATAACTAGTGTGCTATGTCATCTTTCTATTATTTTGTACTTATCAAGGTGAACTTCCACACCTGCTTTGAGCTCTGGAGCAACCATTTCCCCAATAAATTAGATTTAAAACACTAAGAAGAACCACTTTGACCTTGGGGTTTGCTTTGGATTGCTATAAATGACTACTGACATCTGTGCCCCATGTCACACCTGCAACTCTTGGCTACCAGTGTTCAGCAGGGCATCTTTTTTAGTCAGAGAAACAATCTGACTACCTAGAGGAAGATCAAATATGCACCCTATCACATATTTGTCCTTCAATGTGACTGTCTGGCTCCTAGATGTTGCTACAGCATTTAACACATAGACAGAGTACTCAAACCTTCATTAAATTGCTCCAAAAGATACTGTTAAGCTAGTCACTGAGAGTGTGTTTTCAGAGGATTTATTCTGGAAGGGAAAGGTGGCCCTCTCTCCAGCTAAAAATATATTCTTAATCACAATAAACTAGGAAGCTTGACCAATTGTCTATTTTGCTTTTCTATGGAAAATAACCTATAGTCATGTCCTAGATGTGTGTATCTCTGTCTGTATCCCATACCTCTCACACCAAACCCTCCTCACTCTCTCTGATGTGCAACTGAGCCTACTTCAAACAGATTTGTCAGGATTCAGAAATCTCAGTGATTTGTTTAGTTCCTTCAAGTTTCATGTAAATGGGTTGTAGGAAAAAGAGTTCTTAAAAAATCCCATCTGTAAGTACCCCATTTGTAAAAAAACATCTTGTATTATTAGACACAAGAAAGCCCACAGATCCCTTCATAGATGTCCTGATCATTGGAAAAAGTGAATATTCAATTCTCACCTCCAGGACACCATGGTCTGCTAATTTCAAAGAAGATATCCATAAACAACCAGGTTATGTTAGACTTGGAGGTTTGCCAAATTGTTTGTGTCTCCTAATCAGAGAAGAAAACTTGGACTTCTTTTAATCAATAAGGCAGAACAAGAACATAGAAAGAGATCAATTTGCACTTGAGCAAATATGGTTCAGTGCTACCCACTGCCAAAATAGCTCAAAAGGGGACATGTCAAAATGACAGGTACTGCTGAAAGGAGTTGAGGAAAGCATCACTGCTGGAAAAAATCTCAGGGGCATGTTGCAACCTATTAACTTTTAATGAAATCGGTAGATGACCTGCTGATTTGTGTTTCTTCTCAGCAAGGAGACTCGACTGCTGCTGTTCTAAAATCACAGTAGCATCCGCCAAATGACAGCATGGCCATCGACTGATTTCCTAGAGAACATCAAAATGGCAGTCTGCTCCTGCACAGCTTCTTCATTCTGTCTCGTTGAGGAAAAAACTTCCTTTTATAACCCCTACAATTCATTTGCTTGAATTGCAGTACAAAGTAACAACATTGTGAGGAGCTCCTAGTGCCATCCTAATCTTTAGAAAAGGGAGATTTAGCTGTATAAACTCTGGTTCTTGAACTTTGTGGGAGTCACCATTGGTAACATTTGATTTGGAATTATTTTTTCTTTCCAGAGTTTCTGTCATCAAATGTGGTTTTATATCTTGTTTTTTTTCTGTGTGTTGTATTCATACTCTGACAGTCACCATAGCATCTAGACATAGAGTTTAACATCTCACATTTCAGATGGTTTTTATCTTTGCCTTAAATCTTAAATGCTAAACATGTATGTGGGATTAATCCAGTTTTCCATCACAGATGCAGGCTCCAAAATCCTTAGTCCCTTTAAGAAACATGAGGCACATACTAACTCATTCCCTAAGACATGCTTTTCAAGGTGCTCATTGTCTCCCATTGGAATCAGTCTCTGTTACTAAGTAATCCTTTCCTGACTTTTTAATTTTATTTTTAAATGTACAATTTTTTGTTTAGATTTATTCTCCTAAGTATGTGTTCAGTGAAATGGAGTCAGCAGGCACAAAGGACTGATAAAAACCTGACCTGATAAGTATTCACGAAACCCAGTACTAAGGCCTTGTGGCAAGAAGAGAATCTCTTATAGTATCAGAATCTAATAAAAGAGGAATGAATGTCAAGCTAGTAAACCCAATTTATATAAATCATCTTAAATAAGCAATAAAACAAGATAGGACAGGAAGTTTTAGACATCTATCATCATAAAAGTTTGAGGGCATCAGTTACCTGGGATGTGTTAATGACCTCAGAAAATATACTTCATTGTCTTATTGGCCTTTTGGTACGAGTATAATTCTTTTAAAAAATAATTTAAAATACATTAACCTTCTGCTCTAGGAAACAATTCATGGTTAAAGCGAAGGGAAAGCAGTAGATGAAAGCTACCAAATAGTTTTTTGCTAAAACTTTTAAGTGCGAAGCTTTTGCCACTAAGTCTCTGAGGGTGTGAAGTTTGGGTTAGTTATTGTGGTTTTGGGGGAAGATTTTTGTGTTGTGGTTTTTGGTTTTGTTTTGTTTTATGCCTGCAAGTACATCATTTCCTTGGTGTCCTCCTCCACTCTCAACAGGGTTCCATTGCTCACTTTCTCATAGCTGGGATATGATTCATCTTTACAGGTCCTGACAGCCAACAACTGCTGCTGTTATAAGCAGTACAGGCAGCCTTTGGGAATGTTTGTAGCATGTGTAGCTCTAGGGGCTTGCCCCCACACAGGAATTATGCTGAATAAATGGAACATTTTCTAAGACCTTACACAGGATAAGCTTAAAGCAATCTATAGACTTAACTACCATAATGAATCAGGGTTAAGGCTCTGAAAATATAATTTAAGATGGACTATTAGGAGCACGGCTTGATGCTGCTAAGCTTAAAGCTCACATTGAAATATAACTCTTTCAGCAACTACATACTGGCTTCTTGTTTAAGAATGTATTAATCAATGAGAAGGAATTTCTGACTTTTATTAAATCAAAGAAGGAGCCAACTTCCACTCAGGGTTGCTGCAGCTGACAGCTAGAGCAATTTCTAATAAAAACCTCTTCCTTCATATTTCACCGTAAAAATAATGGTTGGAAGAACAAGTTTCCTCACCTGTCTGATTCTTGAACAGACCCTTTTGAGCAAACAGAATTCCTTTTCTTTATAAAATAATATCTCCTCTGGTCCGTACTATCATTTCTATGGTTTTGTTGTTACAGGTACCCATAACATCATTACCTGTAGTTAATGACCTGTAAGTCAGCCCAGTACTCTTAGAGACAAGAAGTGCAGAATTATAAGACATTCTTTCAGTTCATATGACATTGGCAGACTTTAAAAGTTCAAGCAGAAATTTTCCATGTCAGGACTTTGCCTCAGGCAGAATTTTTTTTTCTTTTATTTCAACAAAACCAATTTTTCTTCTTCTGCTTCTCAAAATGAGGTTACAGTAAAACTGCTCAGCACTGATCCATACCTTACTTCTCCTATATTTGGAAGGAAGAACTTTACATTTTGGTAGAGGTATTAATTGGTGTCACCCTGTGGAAGATGCATATAAATTGAGCAAAACTATGGGTTTCAGAAGGTTTTAGTTCATAGATTTTGATTTCTGCTGATATACTTCATGTAGGCTGAGCATCACTTCTGCTCATCACAGTATCAGGGTCCTTGCTAGGATTTAGCAGCAAAATTGACATGAAAAAATGTCTCTTTTACAAAATCACTGACATCACTACCTTTTCCCTGCTCTGCTCAGCTACATCCAACAACCCTGACAGGCAGAGGTGGTGAGCAGATGGTCCTGGAGGCAGGAAACTGGACCAGCAGTATTTGTAATGGGGATATCTGGGTGGAGAGGTGACTGGCTAGGAAAATAATGAACTGGAAGTGGGCCAGAGAGAGGGGCAGTAAGGGACTGGGAGGATAGATACTTCAGAGGTGTAGAAAATGCAAAACAGGTAAAAAGGAAACTGCTGGAAGACATGAACAAGAATTAGAAGAGACCATGGATAGTTACCTTGGAATATATAAACATGTTAAAAAAATTGGTCCTATGAAGTCAAGAATAGAAATATGTAATTGCCAGAATGAAGGTTTTCAGTAACTTGGCTTCACAACTGTAACATCTTATTAGCACAGAGGTTTTTAAATCTGCATTGCTTATTGCTGGTATTACATCTTCAGCACAGTGAGAAGGGTATCCAGATACTCCTTTAACTTGAGGGTAGGAGTGAGAAGTTAAGTACCATCTTAACTGGCATCTATATTTGCACATCTGTATTAGTCATAAAGGAGTGCCTTTCCAGTTGTTTTTTGAAGGCATGCATATTTTGTAGGTTTGACTTTTCCACAAGAATTTTGAATTAGATTATTTAGTAGAGACTGTGAAAGGAGTGTAAAAGAAAAACAATGATCAGAGGATTTGACAAAATAAGAATAAGGTAATAGTTAAAAATCCAAACCAAACAGAAATATAACATGAAGGTATGGTATCTATAGCATAGTTATGACTTTGAATTTGTTTCTGCCCATAACTGAGCTCTCATTACTTTCTATTATTTATAAAATCACCATCAGAAAAATATAGTCGGTCAAGTTACACTGATTTTGCGAAAGATCAAAATAAGTTAATCCAAGGTGTTTTTTTGATTCTGGTTGGTAACAATCCCCTCCCTGCAGAAAAGAAAGGATAGTACTGAATGGTGCTGATTTTATCTGGATTCTCTTCTCAGCTCCAATTCTGAGATGCTAGGCTTGTCAGCAGGTATCTCAGGAAAAATTAGGAAGAAAATTCCAAATCTTGTTTCCCTTTGTATCATCCTGAGCGAATCTTTGGGACATTCAAAACTGAGAACTGTTTCTGAACACATTTTCTGCAAAATTTTCCATGCTGAAGTTCACTTCTTTGTAAAATGGTTTTAATAATCCATGGCATGTAGGCATACGTTAGTGCCTGGATTTTATTTAGAGCCATGAACGTGTTCCTTCTTCAAGGAGATACCTTTCTAACACTCTTTTTCTTTTCTGTACACTGCAGGCTGTGAACCCATCCCTGTAAAGTACCTCCAGTGGAGCAATATAGAGTCTATTGTGGCTGTGGTCTTTTCCTGCCTGGGGATCCTGGTCACCATGTTTGTCACCCTTATCTTTGTGCTCTACAGGGACACCCCTGTTGTTAAATCCTCCAGCCGGGAGCTCTGCTACATTATCCTTGCTGGCATCTTTCTGGGTTACGTCTGCCCTTTCACTCTTATAGCTAAACCCACCACGACATCCTGCTACCTCCAGCGCCTTCTGGTGGGCCTCTCCTCTGCCATGTGTTATTCTGCCCTCGTGACCAAAACCAACCGCATCGCACGCATCCTGGCAGGCAGCAAAAAGAAGATCTGCACCCGCAAGCCGCGCTTCATGAGCGCCTGGGCCCAAGTAGTCATTGCCTCCATCCTGATCAGCGTGCAGCTGACGCTGGTGGTCACGCTGATCATCCTGGAACCCCCGATGCCCATCCTCTCCTACCCCAGCATTAAGGAAGTTTACCTGATCTGCAACACCAGCAACCTGGGCGTCGTGGCTCCCGTGGGCTACAATGGACTTCTCATCATGAGCTGCACGTACTATGCCTTCAAGACTCGCAATGTGCCCGCCAATTTCAACGAGGCCAAGTACATTGCATTCACCATGTACACCACTTGTATCATCTGGCTGGCCTTTGTGCCAATCTATTTCGGGAGCAACTACAAGATTATCACCACCTGTTTTGCAGTGAGCCTGAGCGTGACAGTGGCGCTGGGGTGCATGTTCACTCCCAAGATGTACATCATCATAGCCAAGCCTGAGAGGAACGTCCGCAGTGCCTTCACCACCTCAGACGTGGTGCGTATGCATGTCGGGGATGGCAAGGCACCTTGCAAGTCCAACACTTTCCTCAACATATTCCGGAGAAAGAAGCCAGGGGCCGGAAATCCGAAGTAAGTGACTGATGGCAGGTAGACATCTATCTGTATGTGTTCTTCTCTTTGCGTCTCTTGGTTGACCATAGTTTGCTGAATAGTAAGGTATGTAACATTTTCTCCTCTCACGTGCAGCAGAAAATAATCCTTCCTCCAGAAAATAATGGAAATAATCCTTCAGATCTAAGAGTCAGATGGATATTGACATGGTGCTGCTAATTTTATCTCCTGCTCTGAAGGCAGCCCTATACACAACTCCCACTATCTCTGGGGCAGGTCAGGCAGTGGCAGAGTAACCAAGCTCCATTTGCAGCTTCTCCTATATCTCTGTGAATGTGATGGGGATCTTGCACCTCTTTGTGCAGTTGCTCTGCGTTATATTCAAACAGAGGTGCTATTGTAGCCTTTGGGAAAGGGGACCAGAAATCTTTGTCTGAGTGCTTGTAAATCACATATACTTGTCTAAGGCTGATGGGATGTGTCTGTGAAAGCTGGGGACTGAACACTAGTTTTCAAGATAGTGTTTTGTGACAGTCCCCATGATTGTGATCCAAAAGCACCCTTCATACTATGTCTATGCTCTATTTTATATTCAGACTTATGAGTAATACTCTTAATCATCATTAGTTTAAACCTGTCCATGTTCTCAACCTCAGGGTTGGTGTGAAAGATGCAGAAGTCAACTGGTAGTGAAAATGAAATTGCATGCACATCTATTGATCTTGTTGTTTTCCTTGCTAATAATTAAAAGCAACCCAGCTGCAGAAGTAAGGGAGAGAACTGTTACTTCAAACAGCATCTCCCCATGAGCAGCTGCTTGAACGTTTACATTCTTTATTATCTTATTATATTTTAATCTTTAAAGAAGCACCATAGGGCTAGGCATGAGTTTAGATTATTTTTGTCCCAATTAAAAAAAAAATATTCAGAACAATAAAGAACAGTGAAGTATACATTTCTGAGCTTCTTGATAGGATTAAAAGTCAGTTAATTTCTCTTTTGGATCTGTAGGTTTCTCTGAGTCACTTGAGTCGATTTCAATCTGTTTGCATAAGAATATGTTTTGTGTGTCCTGGAGATGGAAGGGCTAAGGATGAAAGTAATACTTTAGAAAACCCATGCTGTGATCAATTTTACCTTTATTCTGCTTCAATAATTTTTCTTTTGTTGTCAGGCAGGGGGTTGGAAGAGAAGGGAATGGAGACATAAGTAACCCAAACAACCAGCTCAATGTGCCATGGAGGCCACAATAAAGCTGCCAGCTCTTGAACTAGACAGAGAGGGAGCTGGGAGCACCACACAGCCCTGGTAGTCCTCCATGAAGAGACATGGCCAAAAATCTCTGTAGCTCAAGAGCTTGAATTCCATGCAAACAGAAAGATGGAGCCTGATGCCTTGCTCTGCCTCCATGGAAGCTGGATGGGGTCTTACATGCCCATAAGTATCTGACGCGGTGTCTGCAGTGTAGGCTATGCCTAACACTGCTTGTATCTTTAACATTATGTATGAAAAAAACAACAAAAAAAAACCCCAACCAACCAAAAAAAAGGACTATTGAGTCTTCTAGATCGTGAGAAACTTAGTATCTAATTCTTTGTTGTGCTTACTGGTCTTCTGCTTTAACCAAAACACTTTAAAAGACCCAAATGCAATATATTTAGAACACAGTGCATCATACGAGAATATATTTAATCCTGTTCAAAAATGAAGCACTCCTCTCAGCACTGTCATCTTAAAAACACAACAGGTGTTAACTGAGTTTTTTTGAAATTTGTTTGCTGTGTAATTTTAGCAAGATTTTCTTGACCTCTCTGTGGAGCCTGTGTGAGCGACATGAAGCAAAAAAGCCTGTAAGGTTTTAAGGTGCTCTTCTAAACCAAAAGCTCGACACCTGGTTGACATGCTTTTTTGGCTCAGGTCAAACTTCCAATCTTTTACACAGCAAGATCTCAACCTCTGACCTAAACCTCTTGTGTAGTTACTTCTATGTTCTTCACCTAAACCAGTGCAGATGTGGAGGCACGTGAGGCTTGCTGATGGAAAAGGAGAGCACACCTTTCTGCACATGAGCATGAAGAACTCAAAGCAGGGTCGTATACAAACAGGCAGCTTTGGAAATAAAGTCACAAGACAGAATAAAAAGTCATTTAAGAGCTTTGGAGGGTATTTTATCTCCTAGCAGAGTCTACTGAAGTGATTTTGAGGACATTGAGTTGACACAGATAAATAAATATGTCACTGAGGAAACTGGAGGAAAAAATAGAATTTGCTCTGAGTGTTTGAAGCACCTAGATCACTCAAACATGTAGTCAGGTCCTCTCTGAAGCAGGACTTGAAGCTATTGGAACATGCTTAATGCTACAAGAACAGCCACCAGGTTAGTCTTCATAATTCTTTTCATTTCCTATCAAGATCTGGGATTTGCCAGACTTTCAGTAATTCATATTCCTGAGTATATTGTTCTGCTTCTTGATTCTGTAGTTGTCCCTCCCTGTGGACACATTTTTCTGCCTATAAGTGGCCATTAGTTCTTCACTCAAAAAATTTCTTTTCCAGCTGTCTCACAACAACTTTCCATCCAGTTTCTTGTTCCCTCTTCTCTCTCTTCTTAGCATGTTTTACTTTTTCAATTTACCAATATTCATCTCTCTCTTCCTGTCTGTATCAAGCCTCTCCTCTGCTAATAATCTCCTTAATAAATCTCCGATTTATAAAGGTAGCATCCCTTCAAATTAAATTGGTGGGCAGCTATAGAGTCAAACTGGGCTAGTTTAAAAAGTGGAAACTAAAAGGGCAAGGCAAAATTGTAAGAACCTTGATAAAGCACTCACATGCACTATGGTGCAGTTAGCTTAACTAGTATAGCTTAGAGGCTATATACTAGAGGCTTATAGCTAGAGGCTTATATTAGAACAAGCTAGCTCACACTTTCCAAAGTGGAGCATAAAGATTAACCAGGGAAGTCTGTTAGCACATGATCTATTCGTCAGTTCAAAATCTTCAGCTACATCTGGTGCTGACAAAGAGGTGAAAAATTCCTCTTGAAAAATGTCTGTCCCAGCTGCATTACCCACAGAGCTTCAATGAAAGAGGTTGTTTAGTAACACTGATCTTCACCTAAATAGCAAAGCACTCTGCTTTAACTCATCTGTTGCACTCTAAAGATGCAATGTGCAATCATGAGGATTTGAGCTCTGTCTTGCTTGGTTGAATTTAACCATAAGCAATAACAGCCAGCACTGTTTTAAAGAGAGCTGGTTGGAAACTTCCCAGTAGAATATTTTCCATCAGAAAATTCTGGACTCTCAAAATCCTCTCTGGGCCACAGGGTCTTTCTTTTATTCCCATGGAGGGTTGAAGGCATTAGGAAACTGTGAGGGAGTCTTATTCCATCATCCTAGCTAAGGCACTCACTTAGGTTAAAAGCATCATCTTCACTTCCCATGTGAACACCCTTGTCCCAGGGCGAGTCTTCTCCTTGCTCTGTGTTCTTGACCAGAAGTAGTGTGTCCTGGAAGAGTCAAAAAAGTCCTGATACAAACCCTAGAGAAATGCTTTGTATTATTCTGTGAGAAAACCTGAATCTGGGTCTGAGATATCCCTTGCATGTGTCTTCAGTACTGAGCTACTGTCAGTTTCTCCCTCTTGTCAAATGAATATTTAAATATCTATAAAAATTGAACAGCTCCATCAGGAGAGATTGAGAGAGAGTGATATCTGCTGCTTTTATTCAAGCTTTGTGGGGACATTCTTCGTTAAAAATTTGCTGCTTGATGAGGCTATGAGGTCTTGGCTGTTACAGAATGATGACATAGCAGTATTTCTAGGAGAGGCTTTTTAAACTTTGATTTTTTTCCCCATCTGTGAGATTGTACTTTTGGATATGGATCTTGCTGTGATCATTAGCTATGTTTTTGACCACTAATATTACATTTGTCTACTTGGGTCAAGCATCTTGAAGAGCAGCACTTTTATACAGTGCCTTGTAGTGTTGTTTCCCCGAGGAAGGAAGCAATGGTCCGTTCTGTACTACGTTCAGAAAAAATAACCAGTAACATTGAAGCTGCTGATCTTGAGCCTCTTGTGTTGCTTTTCTATAGTCCATACACTGTTTTCATAGACCTTGAACCAAACAACAAGGCTAAGCTCTTCTGCCATGATTCTTGCAGGTTTCAGTGGCACAAGAAGCAGCAGCAATGCAGAGGAGACCCACAGGGGATAAGTTTGTTGTGCATCATTGCATAATTATCTCCAGGTTTGGTAGTGATGCATTAGCTGCTGCCTCAGTCTTCACTTACAAATGATTTAAAATTTATGTTTGAGACCCCAGATTTGGACAAGTGCATTTTGAATCAGACTAAGTAAGGATTTAGTTGTCAACATAAGCTGTGCAGCAAAATTTGAGTTGGCAGACAGGCCAAATAGCAAGTCACTGAATGTCCAGGACTCATCATTAATGTGTAAACCACCTGCTTCCCTCCGCCTAATTTTAATATATTTGCATTCAATTATTTCTCCTCCAGCTGTCTGCCCTTAGAAATTAATCACTGTTTTTAAATATTTCTAAGAGCACATATTTTGTTTACCTTTTAACCTGTTTTAGCAGTCTCTGCCTCTAGGCTGCTCTCACAGGCAACCACTCCAAGCAGTGTCCAGGAAGCCACCCGTGCTGTGGAACTCTCAAAATAGCTTTACATTACTCTAGTATAAAGGGTTGGCCAACCCAACATCCTCTAGTATGTTCTTCCTGCTTACTTTACAGGAGCCTGCTCCTGTTCTTCATCCTCTCTCCCTGTGTACTGGGTCCTTACATACAACTTTTTAGCTGGGAATCAGGTTTTTCAGTTATCTCTAGTAACATATGTCTGTTCCCTTAACAAAGCTTAAGGAACCATCTGCTTTTTTGTCTTTCCATGTCAGGTATTCTTAAATTCCCCTTTCTTTTCAAACTGCTTTTCTGAGTTGCCATTTCATCTCGAGCAAGCTGTGCTGGTATGCCATGTTTCTCTGGGACTCATTTCACTTGGCAACTCTCTGTCCAAAAAGGCTTTTGGGCTCCTCAGCTTCTTCATTTTTAAAGCTTCCCACAGATCTCCAGTGAGGGGAATCTTAGCAGAAGTACATCCAGAAGGCAGGACATTTTGTTTCACTGCTTTTTGGTGGTGGTGGGAGGAGGGAAATTCATAGTGCCGCATGGCAAGAGTTGGAGCTTCCAGAAACAGAGTAAATGTTCAGCATGTTCAGTTGCAGTCACACAAATACAGATCTTTTACAGCCTCTAACTTGATCCAACTTGGGTGCCTTATCATAGGAATTTATGCTCAGGAGCATTCCCTTTTCTTACTCTGACTTTACTATTCTAATATGCTATCTTTAAGTAGAAGATTAAAGAGACAAACAGGGAGGGGAAGGAAGTGTGACCAGAAGTCATGAAAACTCTTCTAATGTAAGTAAAATCAGTGGGGTTTGCCCTGACCTTTGCAGGCTAAAATGCATGAAATCAAACAAAACCTATCTTAACCTGGCCCAGCTGCACAGGGAATATTTCACTCTGTCTGTCTGAAATGCATCAGAAGATACGAAATAATCAGATTTAGTAGAAAGCATAAGGAAGATTAATAATAACTGGTCAGCATTGTACCTTCTCCTGTACAAGATAATATATTGCTACGTCCCTGTGCTTCAGGACATGAGCCTAATCTGAGAAGCCTATAATTTAAGTACTAACTTTGGTCCTGAATTGTATCACCTAACCTGCAGCATGTAAGAATTATCTTCAAATGCTTGTTGTAGTGATTACTGTCTGGTGTAGCTTTATCTTCTTACAGCATTGCCAAACCAGTAGAGAGACAATTGCTGAATCTAATAGGAAATGGTAGGCTAGCTTGCTTTGCAATTTAGAAAATGGATGCACTGGGTAAATTTTTCATGTCCTGTAGTAGTACTGCATACACAATAAGACAGCATTTTATTTTTACCATTGCAGATGTTATAAAATACCAAATTCCAAGGCACTTTCAAGAAGGTCTTGAAAGCTGTGGGGCCTGCACAGCCATCCCGATGAGGCTTACCCCAGGGGGAAGTCATATTAGGGAAGAGAATTTTGACACAGCTGAAACATTGTAAGCCACCGCAAGTGGGAGATAACACAGAGATTCAAATTAAAGAAAAAAAAATACAGTGGGAAAATTTATACAGGACAGGTTAGATTATCAGCGCTGGTGAGGCCACACCTCGAGTCCTGTGTCCAGTTCTGGGCCCCTCAGTTCAGGAAGGAGATTGAGGTGCTGGAGCAGGTCCAAAGGAGGGCAACCAGGCTGGTGAAGGGACTCGAGCACAGATCCTATGAGGAGAGAGGCTCAGGGGAGACCTCATCACTCTCTACAACTCCCTGAAAGGAGGCTGTAGCGAGGTGGGAGTTGGACTCTTTTCCCAGACAACTTTCAACAAGACAAGAGGGCACAGTCTTAAGTTGTGCCAGGGGAGATTTAGGTTAGATATTAGAAAGACTTTCTTTATGGAGAGGGTGATCAGGCATTGGAATGGACTGCCCGGTGAGGTGGTAGTTTCTCCGACCCTGGAGACATTTAAAAAAAGACTGGATGTGGCACTCAGTGCCATGGGCTGGTAACCGCACCGGTGGGTCAAGGGTTGGACTTGATGATCTCTGAGGTCCCTTCCAGCCCGGCTAATTCTATAATTCTATGATTTATTTAAATGATTTATTTGACATTATATGTCTGATCTCTCCAGTAACCTAGCAGTAAAATGTTGATGTCTGGGACATCTTTTCTATGCTAACTCTGTAGAGCAGTGGAACTATGAGGTGCAGGGTGGCTGCATGGCTCCTGGCTCCCCATCAGGGCATGGTGCTCCACAACCACAGGGCACTTGGTTTGCCCTTGCCATGCCTCCCGAGGCATATCAATGAGGAATCTGCTTCCATTGCAGTGTGAATGGAGCCATGGCAGCTCTGACATGGCCCCTGGGTGCCACAGCTGCCACAGGGAAGACAGGTGGCATATTGATCTGGACTAACACATCTCCCTGTCATGGCCTCCCTGGCTTTTGCTTAGCTTCTCTGTGGAGCATCATCCTTTACCTTTTTCTGAGGTTGCAGTGCATTTTTGGGAAAGCATCTCGTACCCTCACAGGCATAGTTGAAGGTTTTAGTGACAAACATCTCCCTCTCAGCAGCTGGTATATTTGCTGGCTTTGCTGGGCTTAAACCATTAATGATTTTGTGGACACTTAGCACTGTGACAGATAACAGCTCTTACTCAGTTCTCTCATGTATGTGGTGTCAATTTCAACTAAAAAAATTCAACAAACTCAGTCCAGCTGTTCAGTCCTTGTCAGTATGTTGATTTAAGTGAATATTTAAAACTCCCAGAAGACAGTTACATCTTTCCAAAGGGACTCTTACAACTGACGTTAAAGAATAGGAAAGAAACACAAATAAGAGTCTGAAACTTAACAACTCCAAAGCAATCTCTTCTAGCCCTGCTGCTGTCTTGTCCATTAAATTTGAGCCATGTAACTGTATCTAATATTTTCCTTTTAACATTCACTTTGCATTTGCTTTAATAGATATGCTGTAGTTCTGTCCCATGCATCTGAAAAAAACAGAATACATGACAAATAACTCTGCGATGTCACTTCTACACTTACTTTCTAGTGATGTCACTAATATGTATATCAAATTATATACTAAATTGTTTATCTGGGTATACATGTGCAATGTGACCACTCTGGAGATAGAAAATTCACTTTTTGCACCTAATGAGAAATAAAGGACAAGGCTGCATAAACCTTGCAAGCGCTCCTTTAAAATTATCCCAATTAAACAGAGTCCCAAGTGAGGCATAACCAACCACAAGTTACTCTAAAGGCAAGCTCTGGAGAAGGAACAGGGACAGATGCACAATATTATTGGGATGATTGTCATTAAGTACAAGCCAAGAGATCTGGCAGTTTAGCTTTGTTCCTCTGGGTTTCCTTTTGTGACCAAAAGGAGAGTGGCCAAGACTACATTTAAGAAATATAAACAAGAAAAGCAATGAGGTTCTGTCTGACAGTAAGAGCAGCAGGGATAAGCCCCATTACAAAACCCAGATCATATTTGCTTAGTTTACAGGGCACCTGGGCTCCCATCCAGACTTCTGCTTCTTTTTCACCAGAGCTACATTTTATGGTTCCTTTGGATGAAGGGGCTGTTGTGTAAGGTTTTATGTAATTTCCTCCCTTTCTCAGAAAAGAATTGCCCCAGTCCAGGGCAATTTCTCCTCTCTATTTTCATGGATATCTACAACATTTTTCTCCCAGGCACTTTGACAGGATGTGAATCCAAGAAATGGTCTCTCTGAGTGCAACTTACCAAAGGACACCCAGAGAACTTCACTTTACAGCTGCTTCTCTTGTTTTGCTGCTCTAAAGATGATGAATCACAAAACGTTGTTTTACTTACGGGCACTGCTGTAGCATCAGGCAGCTGTGTATAATGAATCTCAATACTTAAACATAACGATGCACAGATAAACAACTACATCAGAGGGGAGCTTTACAGTTATGTACCACAATATCTGCTTCCTGGCTGAAGGGAAGCAAAGGCAGCACTTCAGAAATCCTGGAGAAAGCTAGGATCTTTCTTGGTGTAAAACACAGGAATAAGGACACCGCTTGTAATTTAATTTCTTGCTTGACTGGATCACTTATTACATTTCCTTGTATTTCTATATCTGTATATATTATTGATTGCATTTTTATTCTGAAACATAGTCATAACTAGCCTGTTAGGATGCTACAAAAATACACCAACTCAACAGTGAGCAATACAAACAATTGTATTCACATGTAGGTATAAGCAAATTATGTTAAGATGCTTAGCACCAAAATCTCATATTGTTTTGGTCAGAATCATCCCCATGAGAAAAATAAGGAAGATATCTCCTTTTAAGAGTGTTAAGATGAATAGATGTTGAAGTCTGCACCCAGATAAGCACCTGAAAATTTTGATATTTTCCTATATTAAATATAGAAGTAAGACTGCACCTCTCAAAAGCACAAAGAAAATAAAACCCCACTGAGCCATGTTTTGGGTGGTGTTGGTGTAAAATACCATTTTAAAATACATAACAGCCTTTCATTTATTCAATTCAGCATCTTAAAATGGAAATGGAGTGAAGAACTAAAACACAAGTCTCTTGAAGGTATTTTAAGAATTTTGAAATCAATGGATTTTACCTTCTTCCCATTCTCAAAGGTGTGATGTTTCATCCCTGTACCTCAGCTATTCAGCCCCCCTCAGCAGAAGAAAACAGGGTTGTGACATTTCACAAATACACAATTCATGTAGAAATACTTGTTAGAATAACATGGATGATATTCTGCAAGTGTTTATTCTGCAGGGATCACTGAGACACCTTGTGATTTCGTACATTTTTGAGCTAATTTTAGAGGTGAGCAAAAATTTGGGTACTGAAGGATATCATGTGGATCTCTGTCATTATTTATATATAAGGATAAGGCTATAAAACAACACAAGTACTATAAATACAGTTAAAACAGGGGGCTAGGTTTTCTTCAAATTAAGATGTATTCTGAAAAGTATTCTTTATTCATCCTAGCAATTCACTGCGAACTTACTAATGTGAAATGCAGAACTACTGCTAATATATTTAATCCTTTTCATGCTTGGGGACACACAAGAGCACAAAAGAGCCCAATAAAAGGACAGCACTCTTGGATGTCACTTTTTTTCACTGATGTGAAAGGTGCCTCTCATCCTGGCTTGTCCACTGAGCTTATTCTGACCTGTGATGAGCACTCCCCCTTTCTCAGGGATGCCCCCCCAAACAAAACACTGCAAGGCAAACTGCAGCTGTTGGAAACATGCTGACAGAGCACCTGATTTTTAGTAAGACTCTGAAATTCATCATGAATTTCATCAGACAATCAGATTTCTCTGAATAACACATGCAGAGAAAGAAGATGGTCCATCTCTGTTTAGGGATTGTAGGTGTGTATGGTTTTCCACCCTGTTTGAAATTTAATTCCCTGAGCAGTGTTTAATCCCAATTGTACACTGTTAGTCTCAGAACAGTAGTTCTCTATGTTTCATTACAGAAATACCATCAGAGCCCTTGGCAGATGACACTGGCACATACGTTTTGTTTGTTGTGGGAAGAGGCCCTTACATTGCTCTGTTAGTGGATCAGTAATGTGTTTCAAAATAAATTTGTCAGCTTGACACCTGCTGTCACCAAGGCACAAAGACCTGACAGTCCTGACATACCATCACTGAAGTTTGGGAATGCTTTTCACACATCTTTCCTATCCTAAGGAAAGATTTGATTTTTTTTTTTTTCTCCAGCAGTAGCTCAGTTTAGCTTCCCCTCACTGTTTGTGATCCCAGAGTTGGGAGTATTTTTGACAATAGGAGCTTTTAAAAATTTCGGAAACAAAAATCAAGCAGCTTCATCTGATGCATGCCTCAGCAGCATGTCCCCCAACTATCCTTTCTGAGACTGCAACTCCAAACCTTTGCGCTTTAACATCACTTATTACAGAAACAGGACTCAGCAAATTAGTCAGGCACTTGCAGAAGCCCATTTTGCTTGAAATACCCCAAAAATCCAGACACATTCATTTACAAACATCTGTAGTACCTCCTGCAACATTTCAAGTCATCCTAATTTTTCCATTCTTCACAATATTTTCACAGAACACAGAAGATGACTTAGGGAGTGGTGCTGTGTATGATGTGTGGCAAAGCAGAGGCTAATTTCTTGTGCACTCTTCAGTCCAAAATCTGGATGTGGTCTTTGCTAAATGCCTGTCCCACAGATATTTGGAATTAAGCCACTTCTTTTCTTCTCTTTATTTTTTTCTATGGTGATTTAGGAGTTTGAAAAGGGAAGAGTGAGGAAGTTTAGAATCTCCATATTCACTTCCTGCTTGACTTTAAGTGTGGGTTGAAAAGGAAAGTGTATTGTATCAATAGAACAACTGCCTCCACACTGCAATTTTTAATGACTATTTAGTTTTGAAATAACAAGTCAGCTAATTCTTCAGAGCATGTATGTTCTCTGGCATTCAGACTCCCACACCTGACAAGCATAGGTTAAAAGCCATTATCACCACAAACAGCAAAAAATTTTGCACGCTAGGAGTAATCACACTATTTGTCACTTTAAAGCCCACTTGAAAACTAAAAGCTCCAAGTTTCTTATTACTGCATTATGAACAATTTACTACTTTTAGCTTTTTGCTTCATTTAGTTATCTCCTTTTGAGCTGTTTCCCCTTCTTGACTCTGTGGTTCTACTTCTGTGGTATACAGGATGTGGTTTTCTTTCACCCCATAAAATTAACCCTACAGAGAAAAAAGAAAGAAAAAAAAAAAAAGAAAGAAAAGTTAATTATTGTCACAAGATTGTTTTTGAGTTGGGTCTCAAGGTCAGATAAACATTGATGTCAGCACCAGAAAGGTGTTCCTGATGCCCCTGGTCTGAGGAAGAGAGTTAAGAGTTGTTTCTTTCAGCAGTAAATCATTAAATTAGCTGAGCTGTGTTGCAGGACCACAGCTGGAGATGTCAAAGCTGATCTTAAACTTCAGCAAAACAAGTGTTCCTGATCTGATTCTAGCAGCTCATCACTAGTAGATGGTTTGCTGGTGTTCACAGTTTCAGTCTGATCAGTCCCAGGTACCCCCAGAGAATTGCAGGTTCAATTTAAATGCCCATCTGCAAGCCACCTTCAAACTAGTATGTCCCCCTTCTCTTCAGCTGGTGTGATTACACATTCCTTATCCTTAGGAATATTTATTCTTGTTGCTTTGTTACTTAAAGTTCTTGTTAGTCTTCCCCCCTGCTTCCAAAGAAAATGTTTTCTTTGTGTTCTCTTCTGGCCATTTCTTTTCATGACACAAAATAGATAATTTCTGATGGCTCAGTTCAGCCTGTTTTGGGTGGCATGCAAGCCTTGCATCCCCAGATCAAGGACTGTCTGAAAATTGGGACTTACTCCAGACTACTTATTCTCTTAAATCAAAAAGGCCTCCAAACCAGTCAACTAAGCAGACAACCAACAGCAAAATACACAGAAACCAACCAAAAAGACAAAAAAGTCAGTCTGTGTAAGGCCCTGTCACGGTTTAACCTGAAAATCACCTTTATCCTGGCCCAAACCAGAACAGGCCCCATGGAAGGCTTATCTACCTTGGGCAGACTGACCTGGACTGACAAGGGGCTTGAAAGGATATCCACAGCAGCACAGAAACCTACAGAATGTGCCCAGGGAAGAGATTAAGTGCATGGGCAGTGTTAGCCCTGACAGGCCTTGGGCACTAACCCACACTGCTGCCATGGGCTGTCCTGTCCCCAGATAGAGGTTAATGCCATGAGTGGGCAGGGGAAACGAGGCAGCTCCGCAAGGGTCCTGAGGAGCTCAAGTCTGCACAGTGTGGGCCCACAGGGATGTCATGGGAACTCAAGTGTTTGGGTAGTACAGGCTCCCGTGGGGTACAAAGTAGGGGCCCAGGCATCTCTGTGCTCCCCAGTCAGTGAGCACTCCTTCAGCCTTTCTCATTTTCTCTAAAACATAAGGCTATACACATTCTTTAATCCTTAGGGCTACATAAAGTATCTCAAAAAACTCTCCTGCCACCATCCCAGACAGCCAAGTGATTTGCCTGTGGCTACTTTGGTCTCCCATAGCCTGTAAATCCACAAATGCTTTAAGCTGCCCTAAGCCAGAAATGACACCCAAAGCTTTTCTTTACCCTGAACTGTCCCTTTGGTCATGCAGTAACAGCATGGACAGCCTGAACAGGCATGCTGTGAGCTGGAGCAGGGAACAGACAGAATTTATTTTTTTATTTATTTGTCTATTTATTTACTTATTTACTTACTGGCTGAGCTGTGACCCAGATTAATTGTCCCTGCCATTCCCTGCTTGCACCAAGGGTTGTGCTGGGGCAGAGGGGTGGATAGAGGAGCAGGAGGGAGCAGCCAGGAGGGCTGGAGTCCTCCCCTGGGCACATGGCTGGCTCCTGCTTGCCCAGGGCAACCTCATATGCTGATAAAACTCTGTCTCCACCATGCAGCTCAGTGATGGGTCTTTCTGGGCATCCTACTGGAACTGTGTTCTCCTTGGTGACTGTGACCCTTCTTTCCTCTTCAGCAGATGCTCACACCTTGATAGACACTATGAGATCCTTCCTGATCTTAAGTCTCCACGGGTGGTAATTATCTGTATGTCTCACTCTGCCTGGCAAGGCTGAATGACCCTGTAACCTCCCTCCTACTTGCAATGCTCTTTTCTTCACATCTCTTAATGATTTCTTTCTCTCAAAACACTTCAACTCTTTCACTGATGAGTATAATCAAGTTAAAATTCAGAGCAATCTTTTCCAGCTATCACTTAGCTTGGAATTTAGGACATGTGTTTTGCACTGAAAACTTGTCCATCTTCCTAGCTTAGTGAAATACATTGTAGAAATCTCCTATCAGATCCTGACTCATACAAAAAATATTGAAAATTCAGCTCCTTCTTCTACAGAAAGGGGACGTGGCCTTGCTTCTTTGTATGTAGGCACCTTTTGATCCACTATGGCAACCATACACAAAACCTGACCTTTCAAGGATGCAAACACTAGAAGATGAACATGCTTCTGTCTAGGTTGATGCTTGATTTAGAGACATGAGAGGATCTGGGATCAGTGTTTAGTTGAGACCTTTACTGATCTGGTTCTACATACAAAGTGTGCTTACCTCCCCAGCCACCTTGCAGACTGCTAGAGGGTTGAGGGGCTGAAAAGCAGGCTAGAAAATTTGTGGAGTTGCTGAGCTGTCCTTTGGGAGTGCAGAGGATTGTCAGTCTGAATGCTGGAGCAGAAACTGATCTAGGGTGCTATGACAGTGTGTGACAGGGCACATGGCACAGGGTTTCTCTTTTCCTGTATTAATTCCAGGAGTTGTACATAAATTCTTAAAAACTGGGGGATGATTCAAGGCTAACACTCATGTATCATCACCTCTCCTGAAGTTCCTCCAGCCTTGTTTTCTTCCTTATGTTATTGATGGTGAGTTGTTTCTGATTGGATTGTATAAATTCTGAGGCTGTGCTTTTCTGTGGGGCTTGTGAAAGCTTCTCTTAAAGCTCAGGCAATGTCTAGTGTGGAGGATCTCTGACTGTGGCTTCAAATGATATGTAACACAGTGTCCTTTGCTTCAGTTATCTTGGATGCTAGACAGATTCATTCAATTTGTGTCTGTTTGGGGAGTCTGGATGAGCAGAGAGAGTAATTCCAGAGCATAAGGTGAATGTTTCTAGTTTCATAGCTGTTCAGATTTAAAACATTACAGATAGCAATTCCCGCTTTTCTACAATCCTGACACAGCTGTTTGCCTCGTGGGATGATTCATTTATACTTAGTAGAAAAAAAATAATGGCAAGAGTGACTCTTCTTTCAGATCTTTTATATTCCTCACTGCAGATTTCAACAGGCCTGTTACCTGCCCTACAACTAGCTAGAAGCACTTTTCTGCTTCAAAGAATACAAAGTAAAGCAATTAATCCACTTCTTTCAGGAACCCTCTGTGCTGCCACCCTTCCTCCTCTGCCAGACTCCCTGTTACTGGACCCAGGCATTCATTAGAAAGCAGTTCAGACACTTTGATGATGGTATTCCAATTCCTTGTTCAAAATAACAGCAGATCCATCCTGCCCCTGGGCTCAGGATACAAATAACCCCTCATCAGGAATTACCTTGAGAAGACTGCCCCCCAAAAACCCATTAATCCTCATTCTGTGAAGCTGGGCAGGCTTTTTCGATAACCAGGGAAATGTATATGAAGTTCCACCATTGCCTGCAAGGCTGGAAGAAAGAAGAGGGGCTGCATTTCCATTATTAAAAATGGAAGGGAAAAAAGAGAAGTACAGGGACCTGGGCACTAAACCTGAATCAGGGCTCTGCAGTATTAGCACACACTACTAATAAGACAAAGCAAGCCTACAAAGATACTTCAAATTGAATGCTTGAAAGAATTTATTATTATTTATGCAGTTGACAGTGATTTGATAAGTGCAAAATAACTCACTGAAGTATAGTCAACACATGCATTACATTTCCCATAAAACTATATAACCAAATTTCACTATAAATCTAGATCAGAATTCTACTGAAGCATGAACCTTGAGATTTAGAGCTGATTTCTGTAGTGTTTATAATGCATATGACTATACAGGGTTCCACCTTGACCAAAAGGCTTTGATTGAGCTTGGCAGCATTTTAACAACAGCATCCCAAGGAATGCAAACCTGTCAAGGCCTATGGGGGCTGGGTACTCTATTACATGTATACCTGTGTTTGATTTTGGCTAAGGAGCACAACTGCAGCCACAGTAACATATTCAGAAGCATTTTGGACTGTCTCAGACAGCAAACTTCTTCCTGCATTTCAAATAGGAGGATTTCATAACAAGACCTACAGATGCCCAGGGTTTGGAGAGCAAAATGCTCTGAACTCACTCTGGGGTTATAACTGAGATATACAGAGATACACAGAGTGGGAAAGACAGAATGCAGCTAAAAGGAAGCCAGAAGCAACAGCAAACTGCCACATCTGAGGGATGACAGCTGGTAAAGCCTGTTGACTCAAAAAGACCCAGCTCTCAAGCAGTGCTCTGAAACCAGAATTTTCCACCTTTTCCAGAGTCCCTGAGTAAAGCTCACAGTGGCTGTATGCCCTATATTGCACGTGCAGCACTAAGCATGTGTGAAATATATTTAGAACTGGATTTATTCTCTCTGATAATCAACAGCATGTTGCTACTTGTTTTGTACAATTAGCCGGTGTGACTGAAAAAAAATTTATTTCTGACTTTTAACAAAATGAGCACAGAAAGTATAAAGCTCTTGTTCTGTCAATAGAGGAAGCAAAATGGAGATCTGTAGAAATGTCGGCTAATCTGTTCAATCAGAAGTTTAATAATCTGTAATAAACTGTAGGAGAGAGCATGTTCCTAATTATAATCACCTTTAAATTGTAAAACCTCAGAGATCTCGTAACACCTGGCAAGGAATTAAATTATTCTAGAGACTGCAAAGTGAGTAGGTTTACAAAATTGCTCAGCAGTATGTCTTATTTGTGTTTTGTTCATAATAGTTCAGAAGTCATCTCAAGGCATCTACCTCTCCAAAATGGGTATGCATGTATTCCGTGTACATCGTGCTGTGCTCCCATGCTTTAGTGTGTGGTGAGAAGAATGGCTTGTTTGGCTTATAGCAGCTGTACTGAGTATATAGTACATGCACATACCATCCATGAATCTGTTGTTTTGAGGTAAACAGAAGCGTGGCAAGCATGCACTATGACTGTTTGTTTGATGGGGCAAAATGCTGAATTTTGATTTGCATTTTATTTGCAATACAATGATGACTTTTTTTTTTTTTTCCCTTTTTTCAGAAATTCATTGATACATTCCATGTGCAAAAATACCTGAGATTTTTGTCAAAGCACGCGCGTGTGTGTATATAATTTTATTGATACTGGGGAAGATAAATGAGAGTTTGCATTGCTTTATAGGATCAGAGAGAGGAAAAAAAATTAAGAAGAAATTGTCTTATATTAATGGTCAAAATTGGAATCTTCAACCCCTTTTGGCATTACTATTGCAGTAAAGCACCTAGGAGACATTTTGTGTCTACTTCAGTACGGCCAAATTTTCCTTTAGAAGAAGGAAGCACATATAGTGAAATCCCATATTATGAAAGCTAGTGACTTCAGCTAGAGCTCAAAAGTAAAAGAAAGGAACCACTTAGAAAAGCAAATTATGGGAATAAGGTGCATGAAAAAGCAGAAGCTGAGTATATATTAAAGACTCCACCCACAAAAACTTCAGGTGTTGCTTTTGTAAATAAGTTGTGAAAGGCAGATGCTCCTTTTTCATCATTTCACCCTGCACTGAGAATACTGGGGAGAATTCCCACTGACATCTAAATGCACAGCAGCCCTTGCCATCTGGTGTATAGAGTGCATCAGAGCTCAGCAGAGGAAACAAACACCATGAGAATATATTTTAAACAGTATCGTGCTGGAGCCAAGGAGAAAGCTGTGAGGCAAGTCAAGGTGACTGGCCCAGTGAGCAAGCGGAATAAAAATGGGAAAGCTCACAGTGACCCTTAGGCATAGGTGAGGGACAGGCACCCTATTGAGTGGTATAGCCACCATGTGTGCACATGTGTATAACCACTCACTGGGTGTCTTTTTCTTTTCAATCTTCAGGAAGAGGCAGCCAGAATTCTCGCCCACCAGCCAGTGTCCGTCGGCACATGTGCAGCTTTGAAAAATCCCACACTGCAGTGAATGTGTAAGAGAAGCTGCATGACAAAGAGTGGTCTTACCCCGTGCTTTCTCTTTCTCATTGTTTATCATGTCTAATGATGGGGCAAACGTGGTGCATGCCATTAAAGATGGGAAATTTGCTTGTGTCCTCTGTTTCGCACAATGCCTTAATCTGATTGTCCAGATGTGATGAAGAGGACATCGAATAATTTTTTTACAGCTTTAACATTTTTTGTAAAAGCCTTCCAATTTATTTGTAAATGCCTACAACTTTGCAGAGACATCCTTCCTTTTTATTTATTTATTTTTTTTTTACTAATCGTACCTTCTTTTTCCATTTAGCCAACATTTTTTTCTTTTTTACAGTTTTGCATGGAGATGACATTATCCTGCGTGCTTTAAACAACAGTCTAGTGGGTGTCTCACAGCATGACACCTTTGCTGTGCACAGGTCCAGATAAAAGTCCTTGTTAGTGAACTGCTGCTGCAGGGCCAGCAGAGGGAACACAGAAAACACTGGTTTGGTGGGACTCACAGAACAGGGAAATCACGAGCAGACACATAAATAAGACCAGCAGAATCTGCCCCGTGGACAAGCAGTTGCCCTGAAGTATCTTTAAACAATGGAAAAAAAATTCCTGTTGCAATTTCTGAAAGCTGTTCAGCTTCTGCATATTCTGCATTCAATGAACTAAGGGAATATACAGCTCTTCAGAAACAAGAAGTGCAAATACTGCCCTCTGTGAGCAAACACAAACCTGGTGGAGAAAGCATGCTTGCTGCTGCAGAAACAGGAAGGTCTCATTTCTTCCAGGACAGATTTATGTTCGTTTCCATCTGATAAACTGCAGATGTGAGACAGTCCTGCTCCCTGCCCCAGGGAAGGTTGTGCAGTGACTAGGTGGAAAGCTGCCTGGAACCCACTGACACAGCATTTTGAGCAGCTTGTCTCTGTACAGCCATAGATGCTGTTCATCTCCTCTTAATCTGTCACAAAACATTCTGGCTCTCTATATGCCTCTGACCGTTTCTGTTACATATGAGCAGGTAGCAACTTTGCTAATTTAATCAAATCTGCCCCTCTGATTTGCAGTTTGGAATACATGCATACAATAAATCATATATTTGGAGCAGTAGTGATGGTTTTACAGGGTTTGTGCAGCAACCAGATTTGCTACTCTCAAAGGCAAGTTTTACAAAACCAGTGTGAGGAGCAGTACAAGTATTTTATTATTATCTTCCAGTCTGACAACAATATGCCTTTCTTTTCTGATTAGGAAAAAGTGCTACAGATTCCCAAGGCACAGATCGTCAATTGTCTGGAAAGACTGATGATGAAACAGGAGCTGAACACAGATGTACCAGTAGCAGGCAAAGAAAGGCAAATGCAACAGCAGATAAAATCAAAAATAATGAGCACAAGCTGTAAAACTACTGAGCACAGGGAAGGCTAAGCCTCCTATTTTTGCATGACAATATTTGGGATTTTTTTTTTTCCAGTTTGGGAAAAAAAAATCCATATTCACATGATCTCCTGAAAATCACCTCTGGTGAGACTCTAACCAGTCAATGCGGACTTCAAATTCTTCTGGCAGCCACACAAATAAGAAAGGCTTTAAAAAGAGCAGAGCTTTTCAGACCTGCTGAGCATGAAGCTTGCCATTTTGGCTTCTCCCCCCCATCCCTTCCCCTTAGGCTTCTCCTTCCCTCCCACCGGGTCTGATGCAGTAGGGACGTGTCTGACATAGCACCAGATGCCCATCACCACTGTCTGGCCTCATGCCTGCGTCTCAGTCACCAGAACTGCAGCAGTTTGCAAGTCTGGATTTTCCTCAGAAAGCCCTGCTTTGCTACCCCACGATGCTAGAAATTGCCACAGGCTCCCCCCCGCCCCCCTCCAGTTATGAGCAAATAGCTGTAGGGTCTTGAAACTCTCTTGTGTTTTGATATACACAGTACTTAACATTCATTATTTGTGATAATGTTGATCTTCGGTCCCAGTATGACCCTGGAGATGGTAAAAAATGCAGAACCATGAAAATATACAATAATAAAAATTTACTATCATATTAAAACTCAGAAACATTAGCTATGATTTTCAGGACTCTATTCTTCTGAATCCAGGCATTTGTCACCATGGAAACTTTCAGATACACCCAGAAAACCCACAGGCTTTACTAGTTTTATCTACTGTAGAGTATTAGGGAGAAATATATATTACAAAACAGGGGCCTCATGACTAGGTTTCCTGTGGCAACTGGGTTAACTTTATACTCCAGATGCTGGTATGCTAAGGCAAATCTGATGGCTCTTCAAGCACTGTTTAAACTCTTGGGAGTTTATCTGATTCTCAAGTGTACCAGAGAACCTGACAAGTGATACTGAGAGAAAGATCTCATTGACTGCTACCCCTGAAAGGGCTGCACACTTTTTGACAGCCTATATCCAGAGCAACAGGCTTTTACCAGTTCATTAAGAATTTATTCCTGCTCTGATACAGCTGGAAATATTCTGGATTTTCAGTAAAATTTTTCCCTTTTGTAATAACATCTAGAGCTCTCAGTTGTGCATCTCTATGCATCACCTTCCACACTTTTCAGATATTTGAAATTTCTTACTGGGTTGATTGATTAAACTGCATACTTTCATCGATTTTATCTTTTTCTCACCCTCTCTGTTCTCCATTCCCGATGGTTGTTGGGTTTTTTGTTTGCTTGTTTTTTTGTTTTTTCTGTTCTGTACACAGCTTCCAGTTTGTCACGATCTTCCTGGTAAAAAACATGGCACCCCAATTCATTTGAACCTATCAGAACCGCAGAGGATTACTGAAAGCAACGACAAACCTCCAACCATCTTATTTATTATTAAACTTCATCCATAGGAAAGCCTTCCTAACCTCTGTTCCATGGTGTGGTGCTTTTGAGTAGGGAACACATAATTCATGGGCTATTTTTTTGTGGCTTTTTAATGTATTCAAAATTCATTCACTAGTATTTTCTATTCAAAAGCAGCTCAAGATCTCTCTCCATTATATTTCTTTTGATGCAGTGTTTCTTGAAGGTTGTTGACCTTCACAGCTTTCCAGCCCCATACGCTATTTTGTCTTAGTTGCACCCACCTACACTTTTCCTAAACAAATTTCATTCCAACATTTTCTTCCCCTGTTTCTAAGCTTTCCAGGTCTCTTTGCACAGCACATTGTTGCAATTTCAGTTTGCAGGGTCTATTAGCTGTGCTCCTATTTGAGTCTGTCTGAATAAATACTTGAGTTCAGGCATTGCATTAGTAGAATGTGCAGCATGAGCCACATGTTCATATAACACAAATATGCTTCTCCATTGATATCCAAGGATCCAGGATGTTTTACATCACAGTGCACTAACTTTAACATCCTTAAAATAATTACAAAGGTGATCCATAAGGATGTATTATTCTGAATATTTGATGGGGTTTACTTGTGAATGACAGCAAAATAAGCTGATTCAGAACTTTCCAACTATTAAGAACACTTGTTAATTTCACTTTGATTTGCAGGTTTCTGAACTTCGTTTCTTGAACACTGGAAGAATTTGCCTGCTATTTGGGACAACCTCTTTATTACTCTGAACTTTGTATTTTCTGTTAGAATAAGTTGTTTTTTCCAAGCAAGACATCAGTAACTATATTTTTGTTTGTTTGTTTTCAAAATACTTATCAAAGAGTTTGCAAGCTGCAACACTGCTTTGCATTTTTGAGGACACTTTCATAATGCCAAGGCCAACCCAAGCAGTTTGCAAACTCTACAAATATATTTCTCCAAAATAAGTGTTAACTTATTTTTAGTCACTTTGTTATGACAAAACACATCGGGGAAACAAAAGTTTCTTCACTAATAGTTAGGTGGATGACTAAAATATGACATAGCTTCTATATTGCAGATCAGACTAAAAATTAATACTAGTAATTATAATTAGTAGTTATGCCTTCATACACATCAGTGTGATATTTTCATACCTTTGTTGAGGTAGGCAGGTAAGATCTGTGATACACACTAAAGTTGTAAGATTTCAACTACATTGGAGCATTTCAGTGAGCATCTCTCTCACTCCCTTAATTTACAGTTGTATAAAAGTTCCCATGTACTTATAAGTAATTGTTAAGTCCGAAATGAATATATTTATTTATTTATGGGATACTTGGCTAGATATGAACTGCTGGATTTGGGAGCACTTTCCTGCCCCTGGGCCCATGAGCCTAGCAGCTACTCAGTTCCATGGCAGTGTGAATATAAAGTATGTGATCCCCATCCTGGCTACTGCTTTACCTGTCTGGGTAATGAGGGCACAGAGGGAGGGCAGGCTGGCACTCTGATCCTGCTCTGAGTGTCTGACTTCAACCTGAGGACCCTGTGGATGGAAACCAGGATCACATCACTGGGTACTCAGGCTGGACATAGCTACAGCATCTCCATTACTGACTGTATAGTACCATAAAATCACAGAATGTCAGGCTGGGAGGGGCTTCAAGGATCATCTGGTCCAACCTTTCAAGGTAGGAGCATGGTTTAGATGAGCTGGTACAGCGTCTTGTCAAGTTGAGTCTTAAAAGTGTCCCGTGTCAGGGAATCCACCACTTCCTTGGGGAGATAATGCCAGTGTCTGACACTTCTCCTAGTGAAACATTTTCTTCTGGTGTCCAATTGGGATCTCCCCAGGATTAACTTGCATGCATTACCTCTTGTCTCTTCCATGTGACTCCTTGTAAAAATAGGAGTCTTCATCTTCTTGGTAGCCAACCTTAACGTACTGGAATATGGCCATACGGTCTTCTCTAAGCCTTCTTTTCTCCAGGCTGAAAAATTGCAGTTTTCTCAGCCTTGCCTTGTATGGCAGGCTTCCCAGTCCTTTTGATCTCTATGGCCCTTCTCTGGACTCTCTCCAGCCTGTCCATATCTTTGTTGTATAGCAGGGCCCAGGACTGACCACAGTATTCCATGTGTGGCTTGGAAAGTGCTGAGTAGAGAAGGATGATGATTTCTTTTTCTCTGCTGTTGATGCCCTTTTTGATACAACTCAGCATCCTGTTGCCTTTTTTTTTGCCTCTGCAGTAGACAGTTCACTCATATTGAGTTTATTGCCCAACAGAACTCCAAAGTCCATTTCCACAGACCTACTTTCCAGACAGATGGGTCTCAGTTTGTATTCCACTCCTGGGTTATGTTTTCCCATATGCAAGACTCTACACATGTCCCTGTTGAACTTCATAACACGTAAGATTAGCAATTAAATTTTAAAAAGAAGAAAGTCATCAATAGGATTGGTGCCTACTAGAAAGCCTGTGTGTAGCTCAGCTCAAAGTAATATTTAACTTTTGCTCACTCACAATCCCAAGTCTCATCAGTTTCTTCCCCTGCAAGACAGCCTGACAGCATTGTTTTCAAGTATTTTGTGCAACCTTTTAAATATTACCTTTAAAGCAGCTCGGTAATTAACATAGAACATTATGTCCCCTGTCCAGGGCATTGTTGTCCTACAATGAGGGTGGAGAGTGACAAGGAAAAAGTTAGTTCAGTAATTTAAATTTCCAGAAACACCAGTGGGATGGTAAACTTTGCTCTAATTATACCACAGAAAGCACCAGAGCCACACTGTGAGAACTGTTGTAAGATCCTCTTATCACCAAGACAGAGATTACAGTATAAGTGGACTGAGGATGAAACTTGTTTATGATTTTTTTTTCTTAGGTGATAATAACTAATATGTATCCAGCAAAAGCCTGAGAACACACCACAGTGGGGCAGGAGCTGATGATGGCTCCCTCACAGAGCTACAAAGAGGTTAAAGCTGGGTTAGTAGAAGAGATGAGTCCCTAGAAACAACACTCCAAAAATCAGGTTTGCAGGAACATGTCAACAAACGTGGCCTGCCCTGTTAATGCATGGCAGGGCTGACAGCTGCAGCTCTTAGAGATGGGTCCTGTTTAGCACAGGGACATATGGATTAAAACCACTTCATTCCCTTAACCAAATTTCATGCCCCCGGTGGCCTTACTGAAGTGTATAATGGAAGAGACCTTGGGGATACCAGTAAAGCACCTGCAATGTACTGCAGTGCAGATACTGGCCTTGAATTTTAAGCTTGTTAGTTTAGGTCCTGGGAACACTAAGGCTGCAGCAGGACAGGTTTTTTTTTTATTAAGGGTTTTTAGTGCCTATTACATGACTTTCAGAGAAAGCTTGAAGGTGGGCAGAGCACAAATCACTCTTCTGGCTTCCCTAGGAGGGCTGAGAAAGTCTTAGTCCAATGCAGTTTTTGGATGGGATCTTTCCTTTACTCTGCTTTCTTGCCATCTCTGCTTAAGTGTGGAGGGACAGCCCTGTGTGTGCTTTCTGGAGCACAGGTGCCAGGTGACCAGTGAGTGTCCCCACTCATTTGAAGATGGGAGCTTTATATGTTGACTGGGCCATAACAAACGCTGTCCTTGTCTGGCTGCTGATATGTTCAGGGTTTGGTTTCTATCTAATTCTTGCTGACGAATTTGACAGGACCTTGTTGGGCTGCATTTAATGCTCATTCCTTAGATTTTAGCTTTATATAAGGGAAAACTAGGTTATCTTAATGCTTCTTGCTGGCTGTGTTACTACAGGGAGTACAAGGCAGTAGGTCTGGCCAAAGCATCAGTCTGACATTGAAAGAAAGGGAACATATAACACAATCTCTGCTCTGAATCTTGTCTGATTCTACCAGACCTGGCCCAAATGACTGTATCCATCATCTCAGCCATCTTAAGATGCTCTCTCAACTCCTGGCCACTTGAAGAAAATAGCAGATCACAACTCTCGCATTCCAAAAAAATGAAACAGATCAAGGAATGTCCCTTCCTTTTTAACTGGAAGGGCTCTTTCTCAAGCACTTTGTCTGACAGCAGCTCCAGGTGTTTCATTCTGGCATTGACAAGCACAACAGATGACTATGCATAAAAAGTTCAAGGACAATAAAGGTTCAGGCACACAGGCTGAAAGTTCATAAAATTGTCTATGCTCTGTGTCTCAGGCTGTACCTTTGCTGGTGAGAGGATCAGAAAGTTGCACAGACTAGATTAAATTATACCAATGGGGCAATCATTTTCCACCTCCCGAGCATTCAGCCTCTAAGATATAAATAAATCTTTGCTATCCAATGCCTACAGTAAGACTTCTTCAGGACCCTGCTTTGTGGGGAGGAACCACAAATTGTGAGGTGTTCAGACTCCACATTGCTCCAAGGAAGCAAACAAGGTCAGACTCCTCAGGTGCTGCAGGGGCAGGGTTCTTGGATTGGGCCCTTGACTGAATCAGGTTCAGGCAGTCCTAATCACAAGCAGGAACAGGATTTGGGCAGCTGGAGATACTTAACAACAAACAGTGAGCCATCTTGAGCCAACTAGCAATCTGTAGGCACATCCTACTGCTAGGCAGGGGTATTTTGGAACACAGGCTCAGATGAGGATACTTCAGTTCTTTAAAAGACTTTTGGCAAGTAACTATTAAGGAATGATGTTGTTTTCCAGCTTGTTTAGGGTCTATAATAATCATCTGAAAGTGTCTGAAAATTATTGTCCCAGAGTCATGCAGAAAGTACATTGTAAAGATTGATGCGTGTATTAAAAACAACACTAAATAATAGTAACAACTAAAAATAGTGACAGATCTGCTCATGGGACTAATAAAAATTCACACAAGAAACATGCTTGCATCTACTCACCCCAAATGAAAAAAGAAAACCACAAAACCTGGACAAAGCTGTGGTGAAGACTGAGAAGCAGCAGCTAAATTCAGTGTATGTTCTTGACTATAAAGCAAAAGCAAGCCCGTTTTATGTGCTGATAGGATACCCAAGAACCTGTCTGAACACTTAGGCTATACGCAAGGATTTGAAGAAATAGTATTTGGGGTGCTGCACTGGGTATACACAACTAGAAATCTTAAAATCCCTTGAGGCTCCAAGGAGTTCACTTCTAGGCAGTAAGTGTGAAGTCTATAGGAAAATTTATAAATGAGGAAGTTAGAAAAGGCAAATAAATACACGATGGACGTGAAACAGGTAACCTTCCCATTGATAAAAGCAAGTAAGCACCAGTTAGTAACACCTCATCACTGTGCAATGGAACATCATGCTTTCAATATGCCACCTGTGATCTGGCTTGGTGCCCTCTTCTGCCTTTTTCTTGGAAAATTATCCCTTCTCCTGTCTCATTGAGACCCAGTTCAGGTCTGGATCTCAGCTCCATCTTCACTTTTTGTCTAAATGTCAATTAATGCCATTTGAGATGGCTGGTCTTTATTCCAGGACACAGGAGTTTTTTCTTGCCTTGTTACTTGTACATCCTACCTGAATGTGTCAGTGTCAGCAGGACTCCCTACCAGCTGCTCAGCAAGACAGAGCTCAGGTCTTTCTATGACAGTCCTGGGACTCCACCTCAAACATGACCAGTGATGTGTGGACACAGTGAGGAGGGCAAGCTGAGGAAAAATGCTGGAATGGGAAACTGAGGAGAACAGAAACGGAAAGGAGAGATTTCCCAGTGGAAATCACCAGACTGACCCCTTGGAGGGCCATTGTGACTGAAAGGGTATTTGTCACAAGGCCGTAGGAGTCACGAGCAGCAAGGCCTGGCAAGAGGAGGCAAGGCACTTTCAGTGGCACCAGCTCTCCTTGCAGAGCAAGGTGGCAACAGAAAAATAATCCTAATTAAGTGGTTTGTTCATGTTTGAATATTGCAGTCCCAGAACAGTTTGCTTTAAGCGCAGCTGTTGACTTAGGCTTGATTAAGTATATTATGGAGAGTGTTACAGAAGAGCAGAACTTGAGAGTCAGGGGGAGGAAAATGAACTGAATAGCAGGATGGTCTGAAGACAGAGGTAGTGAGTTCCTTAAAATAGCAATGCTTGTCTTTGATGTAAATACAAATCTTGGTAAAAAAGAGATAGAGACCAAACAGATGGTGTGAAGAGGGATTTAGAAATGAGATGATGCACCAGAGCTAGATATGAAGAAGTGATACAGAAATGGACTTAGCATAAGAGACAGCAGATAATCATCATGAGGGTTATTTTTCATAAAAGCCCTTTAGAGTCAGGGCTTAGAGTAAGCTATAGTATCAGCAAAATGCAATGTAAGACCACTTGACTTATTTTCCTTACTACAGGAAGAGACTTGTTTTGAAATCAAAACAGACAAAATGCGTTTCTGTGTGAAGTGTTTGTAGATCTTGGTATGTTAAAATATTACTTTAGAAATCTTTCACAACCAACAGTTACATTCATTTGCTTATCTCTACAGCACTTCAAAAACTGTCATACCACAGCTCATATTGATCAAAACAGGAGTGCTTCAAAACCTTCATTCGTATCTTTTCATTGATCCGTGTAACACCAAGGTTTCATTCTTCATCTGGGAGCCTGGCTTTTTTTTTTTTTTTTCCCTCTAGGTTAAAGCTCTAAATTTGAACAGTTCCAGGTCCTACCAACTGCATGCTTTGGGAAGTTAAGAATTTTTTAGATCAACCTGTTCTTGTGAGCCATTTCCCACAGAGGTGGTAGTCCAGCATTTGGAGCCTGGAGTAGCAGGTGAACTTCCCAGCCTGGATCCATCTCAGATTCTTTTTTCTCCAGACTATATTTTTTTTTACAGTTTTCATCTGGTAATTCTTTATTCCCTGAAAAATAGAAATGCAGGAGTCTGATCAAGGAAGAGCAAAACACTCAGAACAATATTGCAAGCTGTATATAAGGTAGCCTAGTGTGTTCAGTAGCAGGAGGCAGCACTTGCTCTGCCAGCCTCCCACCCAGACTGCCTCCCACCTGCACTCCAGTCGCAGTGTCTGAAATGTAGTCATTTGTTTACTTCTGTCCCATGAGGGATGAAACCCTGAGATAAGGCTTCTTCCCATAAATTATCTCAGAATTTCTCTCCAGTCTCTGGTTTCCACCCAGGTGATAGATCTAATTTGTAAATGCTTTCTACTGCTTGACTTGCAATTAAGCAACTGCTTGGTGCTCTTAAGCACAGCTCAGTTCCCTGTCCCACCAGCTGCTAATGAGGTATCACTCTGCTTAGGGTGCTGCTGTCCGCAAAGGTACAAAGAAATGCAGAAAACCCAGTCCATTTTTCCTCAGAGACAGACCTGACCCTCAGGTCCTCACTCAGTGAAACAACCCAGAGTTTTGATGGGATCCAGCCAACATGCAAAGTTGGAGGGTTTGACTTGCTATGATCATGCCGCTGCTTGTTCCTCCACCCACACAAACCAACTGTTTTCAATACCAGCATTTTATTCTGGTTTGTACATAATAGTCACTTGGGAAGAAAGCCATTTGCCTCCTACCTGACTGAGGCCCTACCTAGGAGTTCTTCATTTTTGTATTAGCTAATCTCTCCCTAAATGCAAAGAGGGGCCAGGGAATAATAAAGGAAAGGAAGGGTTAGTGAGTGCCAAAGGCTAAGGCTGGGAGTTTTTTTCATCCAACAGTTTGGAAATACTTCCTATAATCCGGCAAAATCAAATCTCTCCCTGTGATGTTTTTCCCCTGGTTTTAACTTCTACCTTGCAAGGTTGGGTGAGCAAACCTAGATATGAAATGACATAGGTAGATTCCTCAAAAACACTGTCAGCCTTCCCAGGGCCCTTCTCGTGAGCTAAGCTTTCTAGGCTAGCTGTAGGGTGGGTAAATATCAGGGAGTAATCACCTTTGGATGAAATAACAGTAATTGCTGCTGTTAACAGACACTGTTTTTTCCTCCTCTAGTATTTCTGTCAGGACATAAGGAACTGGAGGGAGGGAGGCTTATTACTGGGGCAAAGCAATTGGTATTTTTGCCTTGTTTGTTATACTGCCCGTGTTTGTGTAACATAAATACAAATAAACCCATCTTTATTTTATTCATAGTTCTAATGGAAAGTCTGTGTCATGGTCTGAACCAGGTGGAAGACAAGACCCCAAGGGGGAGCACACATGGCACAGACTCTCAGTGCACGTGAAGAACCAGGAGACAGGTTGCAATCAGACAGCGGTGATCAAACCCCTCACTAAAAGCTACCACAGCCAAAGCAAGAACCAGACTTTTACCGACATCAGCAGTAAGACTCCATGCAATGTGGAGGAAGAAGAAGGCAGAGAGCCCACTCACCTCAACCAGCCCAGCAGCCCCTCCATGGTGGTGCACAGGCGAGTGGCAACAACCCCCCCGCTGCAGGCCACGACGGAGGAGACCCAACTCTTCTTGCCCGAGCAGTCCCCCAAGACCCTGCCCCTGCAGCCGCAGTCTCTCATGGACCAGCTGCAAGGAGTGGTCAACAAGTTTGCCACTGGCATCCCCGACTTCAACGCCGCCCTTCCCGCTCCCAGCCCGGGGAACGGCGCGCGGTCCCCCTGCCAGGCCCCTCTGCCCCAGCAGCCACCCCTGCTGCCTCTCCAGGTGTCCTCCTTCAGCGAGGAGCCCCTCTCTGCCCTGGCCGAGGAAGTGGAGAGTGAGAAGCTGAAGCTCATTCAGGGATATGTCTATGAAAAGAACCCAGGGGAGGAGACGGATGAGGAGCCAGCAACCAGCAAACTGACTCTGGAAGACTCTCCGGCCCTGACGCCCCCGTCCCCTTTCCGGGATTCGGTGGCTTCGGGCAGCTCTGTGCCCAGTTCCCCTGTCTCGGAGTCTGTGCTCTGCACTCCCCCAGATGTGACCTATGCCTCTGTCATCCTGAGAGATTATAAGCAAAGCTCGTCCACCCTGTAGATGCAGCACGGGACAAGGAAAGAAGGACTTAGGCAGCTGCCCACTGTGAGGTCCTGGGAAGATAAGTCTCCTAGGGCTGAGGGGAGAAAGAGCAAAGTTGCACATGACAGGGAAAAAAAACTTCATCCTGCACTTATATAAGTAAAGGGTAAGAAAAAGAAAAAAAAAATCCATTCAGAGGGCTCAAAATTCTCTAGCTGTTAAAAATAAAAATATTGTACTCTAAGAAAATAATAGAAAACCATAATGAAGCACAAACCCAAGAGACAACTTCTATAGCAAAAAAAAAAACAAAACACCCACCCAAAAAACCCCAAACAAACAACAACAACAAAAAACAAACAAAAAAACCAAAACACAGAGGAAAAAAAATAAAGACTACACTTAGTCACAACCTCTCTTGGCAATGCTTGAAAAGGTCTCTGGGAAGTGTGACCTTGAGAAGTCATTAGCACATCTCGTGACTGCTGTGTGTCTGCTACGGAAGGAGAACACACCCAGAAGCTGGAAAGGCAGAGTGTTGAGGAGGAATGGAGCTACTTGGATACGAGACATATATGCATAATTTATTTTGGGGGGGTTCTATAGATGGCAGAACTGTGTAATGTGCTTGAGGAAGAGGAGGTGAGACAATGTGAAGCACATGGCTCTTACTGACTATTGTCTGAACAATTTGTTCTTCCTACTGGGCTGCTTTTGGGGGGGATCTTATTTCAGTGTTGATTGTGAACAGAGAGAGAAATATGATCACGACTTGAGCTTTCTGAAGAAAGCTCTTGCTGTAGTACTTGTAATAAGATAAGGACTTAGAAAAAACTGCCCTTTTGTATAAGATTGCAAACCATGTGGCTAAACTGTTACACAACATTTCCTGTAGCAGAACAATATTTATTGATGAACTTTTCATAATACGACATATTTGCCATGTGATTACATCATTCCTTTGTGTTACTTTGGAATCAATACACTGGAAAATAGCTGTATACTTAGAACAACAACTATTACTCTGAAAGAAAGGCAATTCCCTACTGGGGGCTATGGAATCAGTCCAGAAACAAGAGAGTGAGCGTACGTTTGTGTTTCTGTGTGCGTGTGTATGGTATGTGTGAAGAGTAATGTCCAAGAATTACCACTGAAAGATTGTAGTATATACTATGAATATTTTTATGTTTAAATCATGTTTTATATCACATTGTTACAAATATTCAATAGATCTTTTGAGATTTGTATGCTGTGCTAACACATTCTTTTTCATATACAAGCTGAGACAGTTGTTACCCTTATAATAGGGTGCTTTATTTTGCAGATATTTTATGATGTAGACATATGGTATTAATAACCTGTGCATTGAAAACTTATTTTACATGTTTGCAGCAAGTGTGGTTAAAAAAAAAACAAAAAAACAAACAAACAAAAGAAAAAAAAAAAAGTCTGGTTTAGAAATTTTGCACATGCCAGTATAAAGGCAAGACAGGAAAAGTAATTAAACTGTTTTGTTGCTTTAGCTAAATTAAAATAAAATCATGTCGAGACAGGAAATTTCATCAGTGCTTAATGTGTGCATAAATTCCCAGGGTAGGTTATAAACAGTTCTTTTAATCTCTTTGTGATGTTTAGTTGTGTGTTCTTTCCACATGCCTTCACTTCTATTCAATATACAATACTGTATATTAAAAATCATTTCTAGGCAGCTGTAGTTCTGTCATTCAGTCCTCTTTCTCTTCATATATTTGCTAGATATGGGCCTAACCAAAAGTTCCCTAACAGCTGGCATGTTCAAAATCCAGGTCTCACTGCTGTGGCTTGAACACAATTATATTTTATTACCCTATTCATGAATGTGCATATTACACAGGGCAAGATTTTAGCTGCTATGAACTTTTATTGTGATGCTGAATTTAGCTGTCCCACAGTTCTACACATAATTTCCAAAGATATTTTTAAGGAAGCTCTTCACATTAATGTAGTTGCAAAACCTGATTTTAACTATGCTTCTTGTGAATATTCTATTAGGCTTTTTCTGACTTCAGCACATTTCTACTCCTTTTGTTTCTTTTCACTTGAATTTTAAGAAGTTCTGGTAGCAGTCACCAATTCTTCTCTGAAGATCCAAATCTAGTTGTTTTAATCTAATAATATAGTAGTGGTCTTGGAAGGTTTGGGTGGTCCTCAGAACCAGAGAGAGGCTTTTTTCCTCTTCCTTTTTTCATGATGCTCCTTTCAATATGACTAGCGGCCAATTGCTATCATTGTCCCAATGTGGAAAGCATGAAATGAATTTGCCCAAAGACACAGTTGTGTCTTTGCCAGTTGATGGATGTCTCTGTAAGAAAATAAAGACACCTAAGGATCAGCTGATTGATTTTTGTCAGCTTCAGGTTTTTAGGGGGATTTTTTGTTTTGTTTTTTTTGTTTGTTTCTTTAATGATGACTACTCATTAAAGCAATGAGAAAAATGCCATCTTTTCTTTGCTGATCACCAAATTGGCAATGAATTCTACCTTCTTATAGTCTTAGTAAAAGAATTGTTCATAGAGCTGTTTCCCAAAACATATGTTGTCAAAAGCACAGAGCTATTACTAGTAACCTGGTGTTTGAAGAAACCAGAGAGATAAGAAAAATGGGAGACAACAATGTGGCAAGGTACTATTACTTCCATATCTGTCTGATTTGAACATATTAAGCACTGATTTTATTACTGCAATGTAATTATATCATGAGTAGGAGTTTTCTTGAAATTCAGTATACTAGCTTTTCATTTCTAATTGTTAAAAGTGGAAGCATACACATACTTAAATATATCAAAAGAGCAAGAACTCACCTTGTGTATGTAGTTGTATGGGCTATGGAGCTTCTTGTGAAAGTTCTTTCTTTTGGTCTGTCAAATGCTTGATGAAAACTGCCTTTTTGTCAAAATGATCTTGAAAATGCTGTAAAATAAATATTTTCTATTTATTATTTAAACATAGAATGTTAAGATTGTTAATTTTTTCTTCCTAATTAGAATATAACTGTGCCTAGTAGTTAATTGTTCCAGTCCTATTCAGTTGTGTGTGAAAGAGATGGTGCTCAAATTGAAGTATTGATTACACTGTGTCATGAGATGGTGAGATGGTGGAGAGTTGGGGGATTTTTGTTTAGGAAACAAACCCCAGCTTTTTCACTTCCTAATAAAAAAATGGGAATACCATAGGTATGTATTTGGGCTGCCATGTAGAAGAGAATTCAATGGTAAATTACAGGAAATTTTGCTTCCCAAGGACGTGGGGAAACACCAGCCCTTCACTGAAAGTACTCCATGTGTTTTACCCTGTGAGATGTTTGCTTCTCCTTCCAGTACTTCCTCCTGCTCTGCAATTCACACTCACTGTGGCTTTTTGGGAACTTCCGAACTGCTGGATGCCTCAGCAACGGGCTCAGTAAGGTGGGAGCATAAAGGTTTTTTCTGGAGCACTGTTGGGATTTTCAGACCCAAGTGTCACTAAGCATAGAAAATGTAGCTCTTTTTCTCTTTACACTTGCAAATAGGCTTGTTTCTAGTGGCCCCTTGGTTTGGATCTGGCCTTGCAAGGGTTGACATCTGAGGAGTCAGTCTACCTTCAGCTCCTGCAGTGCTGGAGTACCAAGTACAGCAGTGTACTCAGTGGTAAGTGCCAAAAGTTTGGTCTTGTTTGTAGAGACTTTTTTTTTTATTATTTATTTTCCCTTTTTTGTTTCTTTTCTTTTTCTTTTTAAATTAAAGTCCAGTCAATCTATGTCTTAATAAATGTCCTGCTGATCAAATGGACTCAATTACAAAAACATCCTCAGGGCAACACAATAGTTACTCCCCTTCGGAGCACCCCGTGCAACACCATTCTTGCAACCACTCCAATCAGTTACTTCTTGTGGGACCCAGCTCACAGCATCTGATCCTGACACTGCTACACATCTCAGCAGTCACGTGGCATGTGGGGATAAATTGTACAAGAAAGACGGGAATAAGTATGACAGTAACATCTGAGAATCATCTAAGAAATAACAATTGTTATCTCGTCTCTAAGCAGCTACACATATGCTGTATAAGTGAATTAATTTTCAAATTTCCATATTCACATTGGAGGTTAGTACTAATTGTTTTATGCATGACTTTCCAAACGGTCTGACTAGCATAACGAGCCCAGCAAGTCTTATTTTATTTCTGATGCAGTTTCAGGTTTTGTATTGCTCTGCTTTGAGCTTCCATTATAGATAAGGATCGTTTCAGTTTAAGTCATTCTAGACCACATAAATATTTCAGTTCATATTCTTTTTCTTTTTTAAATTTCTCCACATAAACATACAACAATATGAACAGTACCAGAAAGAGCAGATTGGGCAAAATCTATATAAACAGACTCCAGTAGATATGAGCAAACAACAGTTGGTGGAAGCACTAAAGGAAAATGTGTAGAAGGCCAGATGCTCCAGCCTTTCAAAGCTGCTTTATTAGTCTCTAGATTTCCAGAGAAGTTCTTAATGTGCTTTAGTCTGGCAAATGAAAAGACTGGTCTGGTGCTGCAGAGTCTTTTTAGAGTCGTTTTAGCCCATTTCAAGGACAGATAACATGAGGTGGAAAAGGAAGAGTTACATGCCTTCACCAGCATTTCTGTTAATCTAAGAAAAGGCGTAAGAAAATCCAAGGCTTAGGAGACACAAGAATGAAAGCTTTAAATTAGAAGTAAGCAAATGTGAATTGTCAAGATAATTGAGTACTGCAGCAGATGGCTGTGAGATTTCAGCAAATTTTCTTTAAGGCTTCAGACCAGTGAAGAATTCACAGGGTAGAATTGTTAGGCTTCTGCTATGCAGGGGGTCAGATTAAATTATCATAATATTCACAAGCTGCCAAAAATGCCCATCTAAAATAGGTTTACATCAAGCAAATGTATGAGTGGTCCAGGACCACAGTGCAGCAAAGCAGCTTAACATACTTGGGCTCTGTCTGCAGCTTTCTATCAAGGACAGATTGTTGGCAACTCTACCATCCAGTCCTGTTCAGCAAGCTGAGTGTCTGGACCCAGACTACTGTGTCACATCCGTTTTGCATGAAGTAAGTGGCCAACAGAAGCAAAAGGCAATGGAAATTTGGCCCTTGGAGTTGTATTTGTCACCCTCCAGGGAAGAACAGAGGAGTAGGTTGCTAATAGCTTTACTCAAGGTCTGAGCGTCTGTTGTAAATGTTTTTTACATGTGAGTGGGAAAAGTGTGGTTTTGCAGATTATATTGTTGTGGTGGATTTCTTTCCCAAATAAATGAGTCACTAGACACTTGGCAAATACCTGCTTGCTAATCACTAGGAAGGAGAAGCAGATTCCGTAGTGAATATCAAGGCCTGTTTTTATCAGCACAAGATTTACAACAGGGATAATAGGAAAAAGGGTGATAATAGATATCATGCAGCAAGTCAGATTAAGTTATTATTATTATAGTACTTATTATAGTAATTATTATAGTACTGCCACAGACCCCATATCTGTACCTGGGTCCCCATCTTGGCGAGCCTTGCAAGCTCCCAAACACAGATGGTAAATGACAGCAGGAGTGACCACAGGTAAATCCCATGCAACTGAAAAAACAAGCAAGGTATTCTTTGCCTTTGCTAATTCAACTGCCAGTGCTCAGTAAATCACATAAATGAAGACTAGTCCCTACCTGATAGAGCAGGTCACGGCTTGATACCAAGAAAGAGCATCTGTTATTTACTCAGTTTCAAAGGTAGGCGTAAGCAGTATATCTCCACATAAGTAAAATATCATTGTGAGTTGTGGGTTTCCACAACCAAAAGGCCTCTTAGGTAGGTGGAGAAGCAGCTGGCACAGATACTGGTGGAGACAGATAAGAGTTTAGGAGTGGTATGTATCTATGACATTCAATCCACCCACATATTCATTGCACACCATACAACATGTAGGTGGCAGAAGATCCATCCCCCACCCACGCCACAGTATGGTGTATGGGACACCTACCTCCCTGTACTACTCTGAATCTGTGTCAGGAACAGGGATCTGCAAAAGCTCCTACCTGGAAAGCTGGTGTGCCTGGGGCCAGCTCAGGGTAAATGAGTCTCTGGTTGGCTCCCTCAGAATCCATTTTCCTTACACAAGGTGTCTTTGCAGAGCGCTGAGACCGTATTTTCCTCGCAGGCATCAGTTAGAGATGTGGGATTTAGTTTTTGTGGAGGGACTGGAAAGAAGTCAGTATTTTAAAAAGAGCTCCTCTCCAACAGACTGTATGAATGCTGTGGTGACAGCAGTCCTTTCCACCACAGCTAAGCAGACCTGCCAGTCCTACTGCTCAAATCCAAGTGATGATGACCATTGCTTTCCTGAGTGCCCAGCAGCAGGTGCCGCCAGTTATCCGTGGGGTGTCTACACACCCCATGCACATGCTGGGTGGAAACATCATGCCTGCTGCTCCCTGAGCTGCTGGTCCTGGGGGGGGCTGAGCAGCACAAAGGGCTCACTCTAGCCTTCTAATAATGACACAGGGAAAGAGAAAGAACAAGAGAGAGCAACTTTTTTTTATTTTAACTCTCTTATGAGAAAGGCAGACAGAACTGTGCTGCAGAGCCAGCCGTGTATCCTTAAAGACTTCAGCTGGAGCCTCTCTTCTGACGAAGTCCTGTCAGCTCCTGTGATGTGCATTTGAACAGATCTGAAGAGTTGACCCTGCATTCTTTAGCTACTCTTGTTAGTTAACAAGACAGACTGAAAAGTTGTCAGTATTTAAATACCATCACTGGAGTGATGGCTACTGTGGAAGATGAAGCTGAGCAATGTTTATAGAAACTTAGAGTGCAGCTTTTTAATCTGCCTTTTAGAACTAAAAATGCACTGACAAATATTTGTTCTTTTGTTTGGGGAAGGAGTCATTAACTGATGTGTTTTCCTGAGATGGATTATATAAATTTTGCTTGAACATTTAAACAAAACAATCCAACTGTATTTTAATTTGGCAGGTACCTTGGCAGTTTGGGGGTGGTGGTGATGGCTTGTGTTTGTGTTTATTTTTCTGCTTAAAAATAATGCCTGTAATACCTAGCAACATTATTAACTTTGCCAGGATTTTCATCTGCATCGGTGAAATGCTTATGTAGAAATTGAAGCCTTTAAGTCCTTCCGTCCTCAACATGTATGTATCAGCAGTAAGTACTGATTTAACAAAATTTTCCTTGAGAAGATGGTGCAGTACTTGTGCTATTAACTTTTGAGTTTCCTAAATCCATTATTCCTATTAGCTGTCTCAAGCTCCATTTTTCAGTTGTAAGAATCTTTGGTTTATCTCTGCTTTAGCTGCTGCTGCTCATTACTCTAGTCATTTGATCCAGTTTCTTTACCAGCCTTGGCACAACTGCAGGGTGGAAGTTCCTTTTGGGTTGTAATTTCCCAGCAGTGCCAAGAGATTTTTCTTCTGAAGTCCATTTCCCTTTTTTGAGAGATGGCTATGCTGCATGTCTTCCCTTCCATCCTGCTGTTTGCCCTTTGGTAATATAGTTACTCACTTTAAAAAACACAGAAGGTGAAAGTTTCTCCTACATTTATTTTTTTTTTCACACAGGCCTGTGGACCTGGCAATCATTTGGGGAAGTCTGTCAAGAGTCATGGTGTTGAGGGTGAACTTGGTGCACCACAGCCGGGCCCTGAGCTCTGTCCCCACGCAGCCATTGGCTCACGTAGGGACTTTTGAGACACTGATCTACACAGAGGCATTTCAAAGCTGCATAAAGGAGCTGGGTGCCAGCTTACAATTAACACAAATAAAAACTGGGTATGGAAATCCTTTAGACGCCTTTGGGAAACTCAGCCTTTCTTTCCCTCCATTTCAATTCTGGACACAAAAGAGAGGTGTATGAGGATTTCCATAGCCCTTTTATTCTCCCTCCAGCTCCATCTCGATGCCATTCCACCCTTGCTCATTCTTTTCCAACCTTTTTCTACAGTGTATATGGCAAAACTGTGGAAGTGGCACCATCTAATTTGATAGTTTTGGCTGAGTTACTTTATTTTTCCTCTTGTTTCCAGCTACCTCATGATCAGTGCAAAGGAAGATTAGGGAGGTCTGTGGAATAAAAAAGCCTGTGGAATAAAAAGACCACACAAAGAGGAGGCACAATGGACACATCAGCTGGGACTAGCTCAGGTGCTGTAGCCACATAAATCATTAAATAAGGCCACAGTCCACAACACAGCTAACCCCCAGGATGACAGAAATCCCAGCAGGTCTAAGGAGAAGTAATTTTCCAAGCAAGATCCAGGCTTTGTGTCCCAGAGGTCCAACATAACACTGTTGTCAGATGCAATACCACCACTTGAGAAACACTCAGAGCCTTTTTCTGCTTGTTGCTGTTTATTTGAGATAGGAAACATCATCTTCAATGGCTACTGTGAATGGATGTTTCTCCATTTTTTCCACCACTTACAAGCCATTCAGAAGCTTTCTGTTGTTACTGACATTTTTCTAGATAGGTGTCATCATCTTCAATGTCATCATCCTGTCCAGTGAGAGACTGGACTCTGCAGTGCCAGAGCAGGATCAGGACCCAGGGAGTGAAGGAGCTCCCTTGCAAAGCACACTGCATTGACACATCTGTGTAATATGTGTTTTGCTTCTGCATTAATTGCTCTTTGAGCTCTGCTGGGTGCCGGGAACCTCAGCAAAGTGTCATGAACAACATAAAGTTGGCAGAAAATGGCAGCAAGCAATATTTATCTTTTGGCCTCAATTGCCTGGCTCAGGGACTAGGACTTTTTCATTACCTGTGTGCTTCATCTTCCTGTCACAAATAACTTTTCACCTGTGACACAAAGAAGCAAGCCTGAATGAAGAAAGAACATGGGGAAAAGGACACTTTTATTGGCAAAAGCTTCCCAATGTTAAAGGCAAGTGCTTCTGGGAACACTGGTTTGCGCAGGCCAGGAACATCCCTCAGAAGCATCCCCAGTGGCAGATATGACCACAGGTAGTTCCCCAGGTGCTGTTCAGCAACACAACTGAGACTCATGTGGGACCAGTCTGGGACAAAAAGCTTCGAAAAAAGCCAGAACAGTCGATTTCCCCTCACAGTCCTCCTCCAAGAGACTCAGGTCAGAGTGTCCCTGTGAGCACAGGCTTTGTAGCTCTGCTGGGGACGGTCCTCAGCTCACCCCTCATCCAGCCTCAGGCTCCCTTTGCCTCCAGCCCCTCTTGAGTTCCAGCCCTGGTTCTTTCTGGTGGTTCTGCTCCTTCCCCAGGGGGAGACGACTGCAGGAGTTTGTGGGGCTCTGGTTATCTTGTTTGCTTGCTCCAGGCCTCTCTGCTGATACATTTTCCATTGGCCTCTAAGTGAAATGCAAACTGAAATTGGTACTGGTACTTGCCCCCAAGAGTCAGCTGGTGGCTCGCTGTGCCTGTCCTCATCCAGTATTTGAAGGGAGACTACAAGAAATATAGAGGGACCTTTGACAAGGACATGATAGGACAAGGGAGAATGGCTTTAAACTGGAAGAGGGTAGACTTAGGTTAGATGTTAGAAAGAAATTCTTCACTATGATGGTGGTGAGACACTGGAACAAATTTCCCTGGGAAGGTTTGGCTGCCCCCTCCCTGGAGTTGTTCAAGGCCAGGTGGGATGGGGCTTTGAGCAACCTGGACTAGTGGGAGGTGTCCCTGCCCATGCAGGGAAGATGAAACTAGGAGATCTTTAACCTCTCCTCCAACCAAAACCATTCTATGAAATACTCAGAAGTGTGGGTTGTTCACTTCCAGTGTATAGAAACAGAGTTATTTCACTCTGACACGCATAAAATTCTGGCTAAATCATGAAAATCCAGAGTTCTGACTGGGCTGGGTGAGAGCCCTCTGTCCATGAGACCTTTATGTCTTGTCCCTGAGAGGCCAAACTCAGGCATTCCTGTCAGATGAGAGTTTGCTTTCATTTTATACCTTCTACACAATGGTAAAGAGAACAGAATCAAAGCAAAAAAGAGAATCAGCCCCATCAGGACAAGATGTGCTTATCTCAGCAAGACGAGCTAGTTCTTGAAAGAGATGTATCAGCTTCTAAACTTAATGGCCAAGATGTTATCAGTTATTTCAAGATACTCCTACCAAATCATTAGTGTCAGTCCAGCCAGAGTCACACAGGAATGCTTAGCAGGGAACCAAGGCATGAGAAGCCTTGTAATGTTATTGTAGTAACATCGCACCTGAGATTTCTCCACCTTCTGCTTTTTTGAGGAAACATGAAATGTTAAATTTTAAGTGGTGGCCAAACACCAATTTTTGTGAAGATTATTAATATGAATCAACAAGAGAGACGAGCAATTGGAATCCAGCTTCTGATATGAAAGTTAAAGAGTATAGTGCCAAAAAGTCTTTTTCTTCGTTAACCCAAATTTGAAAGCATCACTACATCTGCAGAATACTTCAAATGAAACTGGTATCACTCCCTACCAGGAAGAGTCTACTCAAGAACTGAAATACTAATTTTATTTATTTAATTTATCACATTGCAAAAAATAGGTGTCCTGCAAACTGTTAGGTGTATAGAGAGATTGTATCACAGCCCTCACATAAGTTGTTGGACACGTTATGTACTGTTTAACCTAAAGGAGAAAATGAAGAGGATTCTCCAGTTATCAGCATTTTTCCTAAGGCTTTTAGTCATGTTTCCTTGTCTACTAAAGCAACTACATTTCAAGATGCAATGTGCAGGCTTTCTGTGCTGCTTGACTCAGGCTGAACACCTGATAGAGTGAGCTAATGATCAGATGATGGTAATCATCCAGTCAGGCCAGTTTTGTTAACTTTTCCAAAAGGTAACTCTCTTATGAGCATGACATAACTGTCATGAGTACCTAATATGCATTTAGATAAGGTCAAACAAATAAAAAAAGTCTTTAATGGAAGTTTGGTTTTGATTTATTTCCTTTATTTTGAGTGGAAAGCCCTGCATAAACCCATATAGAAGTTATACTTTCAGCTGCATCTTTTCTGGTCTTGGCTAGAATGAACACAGATTGGTGGAATTCAGGATCCTTAGGGCAACAAGGAGGATGTGAAGCAAGCTCACTACCCTGGACATCAGGAGAGTAAACTTGGACATCTTTAGGGATCTGCTTTATTGGGGCCCATGGGATAAAGCACTGGAGGGGAGAGGAGACCAGGAAAGGTGGTCAGTATTCAAGGATAACCTCCTGTATGCCCAAGAGCAATGCATACCAACAAGAAATGAAAGTAGAAAACTATGCCAGAAAGTCTGCGTGGATGAACTAGTTGCTTCTGGGTAATGGCTTTAAACTGGAAGGGAGTAGGTTTAGATTAGAAAAAAATTCTTCACTATGAGACAGTGGCAGAGGTTGCACAGGGAAATTGTTCTCATCCCTGGAAGTGTTCAAGGTCGGATCGGACCTTGAGCAATCTGATCAGTGGGAGATGCCCCTGTCCATACAGGAGGTGATAGAACTAACTGATCTTTAAGATCCCTTCAAAACTATTCTATGATTCTAGATGTTACTCAGTGTTTGTCAACAAAAGATCAAAACATGTTTGCTCTAGAGAAAGAAATAGAGTAAAACTGGTTCCCTGGGGGAAAAGAGAGATTTTGCACTTAGATGGAAAGCCTGATATTTACAAGACAGTATCCAGTCACTAATGATTGCATGGTTCTGTCTTCATCACTGAAATCACCTCAAGTTATCCAGAAAAGGAATTACTGGTATTAATCCAATAACTAAGAGATATGAGTCTGCCTTTTAATTTTCAGTAAGCACAACTTTCAGTGTAAAATATATGAGAGAGTTAAACTAACCTTGACATGCCTAATGAAACATGTAAACTCCTTAAAACAGATGTGAGCCTTAGAAATATCTGCATTCTCTCTCAAGTACTTCCAAGTTGTTTTTTTTTTAAACTGATGACATGGCATCTTACAAAATAGTGTGTCCACACTTAGACAGCTCAGTGCCAAGTCCTTTCTGCCTCTTAATGTTTATGAAATTATTCAGCCTGGTACAAGGCACATGGGCTCTTCAAAAGCAGTCTTCTGGAAGGCTACAAGCACTCCTCTCCTGGAGCTTTATAGAGCACAAAATAGTCATGGATCCAGTCTGTCTGTAATGTAGCATGTTTGTGTGGGATGTAGCACTGTCCTCCTCACTTGGCAGGTGAAGAGGCTGACACATCGTATACTAACACCAACATTTGCAAATATTTTCCTAAAGCTAAGCAATAAGTTCTTATTATGACATTTGAAAACAAATAAAAAGCCTGTTTCAGTTCTCATCTTCTCCTGAATTTAATGGTAGCTACCAATATTAAACATATATATAAAATCTGTGTTGTTGATCTAACTTGTAATGGATTTAGGTGCTTTTTTGGAGAAACATTTCAAAATGTTCTTCCAAAGGAAGGATCCTGTGGCACAGAGCAGAAAGAAAAGTGATTCTCCTCTTTTACATTATGATTATTTGTTGATACTCACCTTGGACATTAAAGGCTACACTAATGTCACTGGTACTGTCTATCACCAAATCTATCATTCCAAAATAGGACATGCCCAAAGTAAGACTGCTTATTCATCTTTAGTTATGATTTCTTTGTAGACATTGCTTAGGTCAAAGCATTTAATAATGATACCACAGAACCATCTCCTTTTACAGGCTCTCTCCCTCTCTTTCAACAGAAGGAATGTACTGTGTTGATAGTGAGTAGCATCTCAATATTTGGTTGTTTTTCAACTATGAGAACATAAGCAAGCTTTCTTTACTAAGCATCACCCAATTTAATCAAATTATGAGACCTGAGGACACAGTTAGTCCTACAAAACTCTGTATTAAACTGAGAGACAGAGAGAGAGAGAAGGAACAAACCATTACTAGTGGGTCCTCAGTTTGGTCCAGCTACTTCAATGTACATGACATTTTAATATTTATAGAGAAGTTACTTAAAATCACAGCTTCGTTACACTGGCTCCACATATGGCTGCCCAAGGCTGGAAATGAAGCCTAATATTTTAGATCAATGAAAGCTCTTCTGCTTTCTCTCAGTACCCATCTTCCTTCGTAACATGTTGTTCATTTTCCACGTGGACCTGATTCATTCCTAAAACAAGTTCATCCTGTTGCTGAATAGAAAAGTAACCCGTGGGAAAGTGGTGCTTCCATCTTCAAAAGCTGTGTTCACATGTCTGTACAAAAGGAACAAAGCAAGGTCATGTTTTTCAAGAGTTTAGGTTTGCATGTGATGCATGTTAATGCTGTCCCTCTGGGCAGAATTTACCATCTTTTTCAAGATGAAACACAGCCTGGGGTTCACAGCCGACAGCGGAGCAGTGATGGCCTCATGGTGGCTGCTTGTGGCTTGGGTTCTGTTGAGTCATCCCACAAACCCTGGAGAACCTGCGTGGCAGTACAAGATTCTCAGCCTCCCCCATAACCCAGTGCTATGGGGTAGTGTGAGTTTATGGCAAAGGTTGGGGCCACTGGCTCACCCTGGATGAAGTGACCTCTGTGTTGGATGTTTCCATCCACTTCCCCAGTGACCTTCTGCATCTTCCTTGATCGGGGGAGAGGATCCCAATCTCTGTGCTGGGTACTTCTCACCCTCTTGGGAGACACACTGATGGGCAGGCCTGATGCCCATAGTCAGCTTGGGCTGAATTTCAGTGCTTGTGGAAGAAACAGTTGGATGATTTATTTTTTTTTCTTAATGACAAAAGGAAATCTTTTATGTTACTGTTTAAAATTTGAGATTCATTGAACTGTTAGGAAATCAGAGTGCAAACACTCCAACAAAATTTCAAGCAGCTGCAAGCAAAGTCTTACATCAGGAGAGGCTGTAAAAGGATTAAGGTAATGCCAGGGTAGTAACCCTCAGTGACACATGCTGGAGCAGACAGTAAGCCAAATTCAAAAGTACAGGAAAGCACCTTTACTATTCCTATTCCTGTACAGAAGGATATTTCTTGCAGTTCTAAACCACTGTCAAGCAGTCTGTTTTCTTGTTAAAAATCTAGATGCATCCATTATCCTCTGACATTTATTGTGACTGTGTGCTACTTAGACGGAAGAGAAGTTATTAATCTGGGAATCACTTGACAATATAAATGGTGCTATTTGGGGCTTTTGTTGCCACTACAATTAATCAAATGAGAGGCAACCGTATTTTTTTGCTTATGCTATAGTTCATCTAAGGAATCTGGCAACTTACTTTTCTAGGCAGTGCTTAATTTTGATATTCTGTCTCATTATAAGGCCAGTTTTCATCAATATGTCAAAAAGGTTTCTGCAGTAGCTTTTAATTCTCTCATGTACTCAGACTTAATACGCAAGACACAAAACAAAGGATGTAAAATATGCAGCAAAGACTGAGCAAGCTCCTTCTTTCTAGTAGCTCCTTACTTATACACACACTGGCAGCCACACACATCTAGCTCTGTTCCACCTGATGGCCGGTCTATTTCTCTTTTAGTTTAACTATCTGGTTGCAGTGGGGTCCTGGTGTTTCATGAACAACTTTTGGTGGGAGGAACTGTAACATGTGATATGGCTGGTGGGGAGAAGAAGCCTGTCAGGTCTCTGGTGCCTCTGTGTGAAATCAAAGACAGATTTATTAGAATACCACCAAAAAGGCCAAATATTGTGACTCATAATTCATATTATTTGTGAGGATGTGATCATTATCTAATGCAGATAGAAGTAATGACATAAGAGTCCCTAATGAATCATTCACCAATGACAAGTAGTTGATACTGCAAACTTGTTCTTTTCCCACATGACAAAAAACTCAGTGAGTTTCTCCATGGCAAGCAAAACCCCTTCCCATTTGCAATCTGACTAGCAATAAACTTGCAATAGATTTTTCTTATAGTTCAAAATGGGAGAAAAGATATCCTGTGTTTGTTAAGACAGCCAAGCATCTCACAGTATTAAAAAAAAAAAAAAAAAAAAAAAAAAAATATTTGAAATAAGGGACAAAAAAAAAAGCAAAGCATGCTTGGTGATATGTAATGTCAGAATGACAAAAGCTAGAAGTTTCCTTTAAAAAAAGTGAAAAGAAAGAAAGGAAAAAGAAAGAAATATAGTCTGAGCTGAAAAATGATGAATTTTTTTCACAGCTTATAGAAGGAGAACTTCAAAACAATTTCAGAGAGTAGTATTTTGGCTGCACTCCAAGGCACTTCAGAATTGACTGTCAAAGGATTAAGTCTCCAGTAAGAGAAAAATGTCTGTATACACTCACAGAAACAGACAAATAGAGACTACAGACAAGATGGCAGTCCCCCAATAACTGTGTTGTTTTGCCCTTGAATTTGGGGTCTGAGGAGACTTTGCAAGAGTGAGGACTCTGTAAAAATCCAAGCTCTGTGCCCATCTCCTGCCTTACTACCACAGATCAGGAGGCATCTCTTCCAGACAGATTTATAGCTGCTTTCCAGAATTAGAACATCTTGTACCCTGCAAAATTTTATCTCCTACACAAATACGGTGGCTGCATACGTAGGTCAGCCTATTAGTTTTTAATAATTCTGGAAACTTTCTCTAAGTTTATTTATTAACTAGTATTTATTTTCTACATTTGTTCTGAAGCCAACTGTTGCTTTTACCACTACCCAGTTTCCAGTGCCATTTTACTGTAATAGCTCTGAAAAATCCTATTTTCCTGAAAAGCAGATGAATACCATAAATGACTGACAAAGGGATATCTGAATCCCTTTTTACAAGGAGTCACATGGAAAAGATGAGGAGTAATGGGTTGCAAGTTACTCCTGTGGAGATCCTGATTGGACATGAGAAGAAAACGTTTCACTGGGAGAACAGTCAGATATTGGAATTATCTCCCCAGGGAAGCTGTGAGATCCCTTCCAACCTGACATTCTATGATTCTAGGGGAGGCACACTGTTCAAAGGCAGAGATAGTTCTTCCCTTTGTTAACACGAAGCTAAATACCAAGTGTAATCACAGTAACTAATCAAAGTCAGGTTTTGGCTGGAAAATGCAACTGGCTGGCTTGGCAAGTGGCCAGATGGTCATTTCCATTAACTTCACAGCACCTTATTGTTTATGAAGTGTTTATGTTCTACACCTAGGAGAGAGAACATGGATTTAATGAAGGAGAGAGGGACCTGGAGCTGACTAGACAATATCTTTTCCTCCTGATTAAGTAGTTCATTAAAAGCTCTGGGCCATTCAGTCACTTGTAAGCCATGATGAGGCAGGAAGTATGTGCTATCTAAATGTCTTCCATAGAATGGCCAAAAGAAATCAGAAAAAGGGTTGAATTTCAACTTTTTAAGAAAAGAAAACTTTTTAATGTAAGAATAATCCTTCCTGAAGGTGAATGTTCTTAGTAGCAAAAAATATTTTGAATATTCAATGACTAGTCACCAAATATTCATTTCAGCACTGAGCCCTCAGGTTTGAGCTCTCCTCTGCTGTTAAGCCCAGTGAGTAACATGGAAGGGTTTGCTGGTACAGCCAGCCCAGTGGGACTGCTGCACTGGCAGGTGTGTTCTGCCAGAACACAAAAGGCACTTCAACAGCTGCACATGGAATGACACCTAAAGGGAAGATGTTTTTCTAGGAAATTTAAACTGCTTTTTTTTTTTTTTTTTTTTCCCTTTTTTTTTTTTTTTTTTTTTTTTTTTTTTTTTTTTTTTTCCCCAGTACTCAAAATTACTCCAAGTGCGTAGGTGGTGCAGATTTTGTATGGGAAGCATCAAAGGAAGATTACTGGAGGAATTCTGTCAGTGTGGGACAAGTGACAGGAGGCAAAAAAAATCAAATGTGAGCTTAGCAGAGCTCACAGGGTTGCTTTTGGTGAAGGTTGATCAAGGTCTGTGATTCAAATATGTACAAACAGGAAAAGGGGCCTCCTGTTTTACTGATTTTGTAATATTGAGTGGTGAAAGAACGCATTCAAGGGAAGCTTGAGAGCAGTTTGTGAACTGGTAAAAATTTGGCAAAATTAGCATGATATTTTACCCCTTTGTTATATCATACGACATGTCGTAACTTAAAGAATTAAATTAAACTATGAGTAAGCCAAAAAATGTTCCATGCCTGCAGGCCAAGTACACTGCTGGCTGCTCCATTAGAATGCTAAATTGTAAAACTTCCTACATTTATCCAGAACTTGAATGTACATCAGGGAGTATCTCTGGGTTCAGCTGCTCAGACCTGTGCATTTTAATGAATTTTCAGCACAATTAAAATTTTCCACATGGAATATTCCTCAGTACTGAGGAGCTATCATCACTTCCCTGTAAGAGTGTTTAATTTTAAAGTGGCTTGGCTATTAATCAGCATCTGTCTCTGCCCGATGAGAGCTGTAGTTTGAATTCTTTGAGCTTACTTTATCCTCTGCAGGCAAAGCCTGGTAGCTAGACAAGTATTTTCCCACTATGCCATCATTTCCATTCTCCACATTTTCCATAGAGTAAAGGAGGCATCTGACATCTCTCTCTCACCATCTGCATCAGCAGTACTCTGCTCCACAGAAGCCCAGGCTGGCATATAGATAATTGCACTGCTGGTACTGCATCAGAGAGTCTGTGTGGATTTAAAAATTCAGATTAAATCTATGAGACACAAGAAACCGTGAGATATTTATGACCTCTCTGTAAACACTTGAAAATTGGGATTTATAATGACACTGTTGACATTGCATTAGCTAGAGCACCTGTTGGGAATAAGATAAATGGCCAGTCTAGATTGGACATGAGGCTATTACAAAACTGATGGATGATCTTACTGCTTTTGGAGGTTAGCATAGAACTGCTGGAGCCCTCAGCTACTGTTCATTGTACTTCCAAATTGCCCTGTGAGCCTGATGGTGAGATACTGAAGCATATATTACATGACCTGTCTACAGACTGCATAATGAGTAGAGAAAAATACATCTCACATTCCCTTTTTAGTCTGAAAAATTAAGTTTCAAATATGGGTGTCATTTAGATTAAATAATTCAAAAACTCATTCAGTAAAAGAAAAAATATTATTACCCTTCTACTCTTTAATGCTGAAATTAATAAAGGTAACTGTGCTTTAAGGATGTGCTGCAACTTGGACCACAATTCAAGCATCCAATATTTAATTCAACAATTCCACTATTATGCTGTTCGGATATATATATATAAAAAAAAAAAAAAAAAAAAAAAAAAAAAAAAGAGGAAGAAGTCAGAAATCAGCTTCTGCTAGCTGAAACAATTAATTTCAGAGGACTGTAAAAGGCAAGATCTCATTAAATTATTAATAAAACACAGTATCATTTGTATCTAAGCAAATAAAATCAGCTGTCAACTTTTGTCCTTCTGTTGTCAGTTTAAGAGACTGCAATATTAATATGCAAATGTCACAGATCAAAGAGCACAATTAACAGTGACATTTGAACTACTGTTTTTATTATTAGGATCAGTAGTCTTTGAAAGCTGATACCAAATGTAGGGACAGAAATAATTTAAAACATGATTTAAAGAGCACAGGGTGGCAAATCACAAAACAACCTTTTTTATAGAAAAAAGGGCTGTTAGCTTTTGCACCCAAACTGCTTTCATACGCCTCCTAGAGGAATGCGCCATCTGAGTTTGCCCATGTTGGTGTTCTTAATCATGTTTCTTCCATCTCTGTTACCCTCCAGGACAATTTCTTCTTGAATTTTGGAAGCTGAGCTTTCAGAGTCACACCAAAGTTCAGGGGAGAGGACGTCTCAGTGCTATGGAGCTCTCCTTGCTCACAAGCCTCTCCAGCGTGAAGGCTGATGTGGGTCAGGTCTTGCTTCTTCCCAAGTGCACAAGGTTGACTGATTCCAGAGAATTTGCTTTCAGGGTACACAGTACAGTCTGACCTTTCAAATTCACTGCAGGTTGGCAGTTTTCAGAGCAGGGTGGCTGCAGTCAGGCTGTCTGCAGCATGCAGCTTATGTGACAAGCACGGATATCAGGCCCAAATGTCAGGCAGCAGCACACAGCACATGAGGGCTTTCTGCCCAGCAGGAAGGGGCACAGGCTCCTGTACCTGCTAGCCCAGCATTTGCTCCTGCACACTGCAGCATCAGTGGCTAAAGGGATGATAAACAAAGTGAATCAGACCTAATCTCTGGCCCTGAGGCATAGTGGCAGAGCACAGTTTGAATCCCTACAGCTGAAATCCTTTCCTCTCCGACACATCCTTGGATTGCCTTTGGGGATGGATCCTGGCTCATCCTGGCTCTTGACCCAGGAACTGCTGGGGAGGCTCCTCATAGGCACACACCAAGAAAGGTGCTGAGAAAGGGCTGTGTAAATGATTTGACAGTACAGACTGTGCTAGCTCTGCTCAGCTTTCCAGGGCAGAAAATGGACAGGTCCCCTGTGAACAAGGGCAGCATGACACCCACAGTATCTTGGATACTCGCATCTGCCATGACCTGGCACTTCCTTACCCACTTCAAGCCAGGGAAGTCCCAACTTTTCCCTTTCTGGGCCCCCTCTTCCCTTTCCCCTTTTCTCCTTAATGCCACTCAGCACAGGCAACACCAAAGGAAGGTGCACAAATTTGGCCCTAGTCAGATCCTATTGAAATCAATGTCTTGCTAAAACCAAAAGGTTACTGGAGGATCACTTGCTGGTCAGTAATGTCAAGATGTACTTTCAGATTCATTATGTCTTCTCTCTGTTTTACAAATACCAAGCAAGCCACAGTAGCTAGTATTTAAAGATGCGCAGGGTAAACTATGTTGCAAATCACTTTAAAAACTCTCATACTATATAGATTGAACAAATTTTAGCCTTGCCCGGTCCTGCAAGACTGAAGATCTGAGCTGGTTGGAACTGTCCTTGCAAAGGAACAGAAGAAAAGCAGATTAAGTAAAAATATTTAATTTACAGTGTCCAGTGTTTGAAAAAGATTGTTTTTTCTTAAACACACAGAAGTTCTCATATTAAATGTTGTTGAAACGGCATCTTCATTAATTTTTTTTTCATGAGAAAAAACATATGACCAGACCAACTGATGGAGTACCTTATTGCTTGAAATTGGTTAGTTTGAGATTGGCAAACTAAAGAAATGCAAAAATTTCTCTGGTAGATTGAGCACCATACTCTACTCGAATGCAAGTGGGAACGTGGTGCTCTCAAGTTTGATGTGCATGTAGTGCCATCCACAAAACCAAAATTGAATTCTGCTCAATCACTGGTCTTTTGTAGAGGGTACATGACAATAGGTATCAGCTGCAGTGAAAGATTCACTGTAAGCCTATTGGAAAATACAGTGGATAGGAACACCAATCCACAGATTAGCATTTCAGTGTTATTATTCTTCAGGCTGTGCAGATGGTAGCTTGCTTAGTGCCTTCTCTTTTCAGGCACTGGCCCTAGTTTCAGACTCTGTGTATGCTCTACCTCATTTGCATAATTTTCATTCAGAATAATAGCCTTTAAATTTCACATCATTTTCAAGCTCAAGGGTGCCACAACAACCTAGATAGTGGTAGACATCTGGAGAAAAAAGGCAGGCAGCTGGAAGTGCTATAGATTATGCTTACTCAGGCTCTGAGTTATCCAGCCCTGTCTGATTTTAAACTTTCTCCTCTCCTTGGTGGATATACACACTTCAGCACTCTTCCACAGCTCTGAATTAACTGGTGTAAAAACAAAGCAGGTTACTTTCTGAACGAGTCAAAATTGGTTATTGGAGTTGAATACTGAACGGGTGCTATGACCTGTGCAGCTCAGGGACCAGACTAACTGATAAAATATTCTCTACTCTACTAATTGTAAATCTTTTGATTTATCAACACTGTTACTTTAATTTTTCTGTACAGTGCAGTATTTGAAAGTTTGCCATGAGGTTAAAGTTCTGGGAAAAAAAAAAATGTTGCTAGCTTGATGAAAAGCTCCTGGATTTGGGAGAGAGTGTAGATAAAAGAGGGAAGCAGGTGCAGGAGAGAAAGCCTGGCAGAAGCGACAGATTACCCATCACATGTGGCAGAGACAGGAGACAGTGCAGCCAAGAGAGCAGAAACACAACAGCAGTGGAAGGGTCTATGGATGGGCCTGGTGTGACTGCATTTACCAGCCTGCATCAGCACTCTGCTGAGCAAAACCAGCTCTTGGATCCTCTCACTTTCTATCAGCCTTGGATGAAACACTCACTGCAGTATTCAGCGGAGATTTTGCAGTGAACAATTCCTGCCTTTTTTTACCCTCTCCTTTAACTCAGCATGATTCTTTTCAGCAGGAAGCAGTTTTCAAGCCAAGCACCAAATATCAGTCAGCTTCTCTGCCAGGCGTGATGGTGTGAATCTACATCCATAAATGTGATTGCCCTTGTAGGCAAGCACATGGTAGTATTATTTACAAATGGACCACTCTGGTTCTCCTGGGGAGCATAGCCATCCACACCCTGATCTGTTCACATGAACACTGCAGCAGGCGAGGCCAAAGGGATGACATGGAGACTATTTTAGCCTTTTGCATAAACAGGTGAGAATTAACAGCTAAAAGGAGCAGTGCTAGTGAAATTTTTAGTTTCTATAGCGTAACTCTAGCTTCTGCTTTTCCAAGAGACAAAGGCCAAAGACACATGGATGCTGCAGGGTGTTCGGTGCTGTAGCCTTGAGTGGGTCTTAGGAGCTGCTCATAGAAAGCATCTCCAGGGGTGTTTCTTGTGTTCAATAAGGATATTTGGATGAGAAACTCAATGTACATGAGTATCATACTGAAATTCATTGTATCTTGTATGTCATTTCCTTCCTTCTGAGCCATATCATGCAGTGGGTAATATTGTTATTATGGTTTGGTTATATATTTCAAGACATATAAGACCAATATCAATGGGTAGAGAAACCTCTGTCTTTCCTGTCTCTAGTCACTTGGCAACTGAATATTTGATATTTATACAAAACGTATCCAACTTCAGATAAGTCCTCAGCTAGGACTCACTGTGTGGTAAGTTGTAATGCAAGAAAACTTCGGTTAAGGCCCTGTTCTGAGTCAAGAGGTTCTCCATTCTAATATATTCTCTATACTTACTCCCTGGAGATTATACAACAGTGTTTTTATGCTGATCTTGAACAGAAAAACTACTGTAGGATTACCTATTTTCTCATGAAAGTTTCATCAAAACTGACATATTTCATCGATTTCCTATAGTTTCAACTAACAAGTTTCCAACAAAAACCTTTTGCTTAAATACCTTCTCGGTCAATGCTATCTAAAAATGTAATATTATCAAGTACCATGAAATATATATATAAGCCTTAGAATTTGCTGAAGGACCAAGGTTTTAAGACAGCCTTGGACTTCAGGGTAAGTATGGTACCAGGGCCACATTCAGCCCCTAGCACTGAAGTTTCCTCCTGTTCACAAATAAACATGCTTTTTCTTAAAAATATTGATTTGGGTACATATCCATGTTATAAGCACATATAAGTGTAATTATTTTGCTATTTTTATATTTGTTACTTAAACAAATAAACATCTAAACACCTTTCAGGAATAAGAGCAACATTGAAAAGCACCAGAAGGCATATATGCACAAAAAAACCCCAAAACCCACGAGCAGAAATAATCAGGGAAAAAACACAACAAATCCAGTTCCAAAGCATTTTAAATCATTCAAGAAACTCTTAATCCTGTAACTGTTAGTACTTTTCTTCACATTTTGACAGTTAAATGGGTTGAATTTCTGATGGGAAGGTCTTTTACTTAAATTTCCTTCCACTTATTTTTCTAAATGTGCAGAATACTCAAAATAATTTTGTTTTCCTCTTCTTTAGATTTTTATTTTTCTGGAAAGCATTTTGCAATTTGTCCAATCTGCAAATGAATTGAAAATCTATTTACTGCTGTTTATTTTGTTGATAGTTGGCTTTCTGGAAGTAACACCATTTGGTGATAAGTTTATCTTCTATTAAATGAAAACAAAAATTCTTTGTAATCTCTTTTTCTCTCTTTGTCTCTTTGATGGAGAGACTCCCCCTCACTGTGCTCAGGAATCACACTTGGCACAGTGGAATGTCTGTCCTCCAAGTGCTGTTGGACTCAATATAATAATAAATTTAGTATCACTAAAGAGGAGCCAAACAGCCTTTCTCTTGTCTAATAATTATATGAATGAGGAGAACCTAAAATTTGACCTCCAGATCAAGTATTTTCAGAGTGATTCTCAGTATGTTTAAAATTGAGTAAAGCTTTTATTTATCTCTCGTAATGAAGCCATTCCATATTAAAAAGACTTTATATTGACCTTATTGTCACATGCAATTAAGATTTTGTCACACTGGTTTTCATAAAACTGCATGGAGTCTTCACTCTCATGAAAAGCTCTGGGAGGGATGGCTTTTGAGGAGCAGCTGAGGGCACTTGGACTCTTCAGGCTGGAGAAGAGGAGGCTGAGGGGTGACCTTGTTGCACTCTGTGGCTTCCTCATGAGGGGAAGAGATGGGTCTGGCACTGATTTCTTCACTTTTGTGACCAAAAACAGGATTCAGGGGAATGGTAAGAAGCTGAATCAGGAGGGGTTTAGGTTAGATATCAGGAAAAGGTTTTTCACCCAGAGGGCAATTGAGAGCTGGAACACGCTCCCCAGGGAAGCAGTCACAGCACCAAGACTGCCTGAGTTCAAGAAGGGTTCGGATGATGCTCTCAGGCACATGATGTGATTCTGGGCATGCCCTACACAACGACAGGAGTTGGACTTGATGATCCTGATGGGTCCCTTCTTCTAACTCAGCAGATTCTATGATTCTATGAAAAAGTGATTCTCTTAGGTTAAGAGATGGAAGAATCCCAATGGCATGTGAATATTTCCATGTTCATCTACCTTCTTTGTGCTCAAAGAAATATTTTACCATTTAATAATTTTAAGATTCTTTGACAAGAAATCCATTTTCTTAGAGCCATTCATACCTACAATGTTTAGCACTAAACATCTTTCAGAAATAAGAGCAGCAATAACAAAAAGCACCAAGAGACACATACACAATACTTAAAGACACATGAGTGCTGCCTAAATACTCTTGTGTTCATCCAGTGATTACCACACAGGGCTGTGTCCTGCTCCTAAATATTCTTTGGATGTTCTCTGCATTCTTTGCTATGCCACCTTGGGTTTTTGAACATTTGTCTATTCACCAGTGAAAGAATAGAAACATATCAGTTATGAAGTGCTGTATGTCTGGACTGGTTTGAGATCCAGTTTTTCATGCTGTCCATTGCAATTTCCTGAGCATCTTTAAACTAAAATGGAAATTGGGAATTCTCCATAAGATACACACAGTATCTTAAGAAAAAACTTGCAGAAATGGAAAAGATATTGCTGGATGGCCTTATTCATGAAGAGAATCAAAATGCCTGTGTAAAAAACTTTTGATGAGGCTTACTTGGTACAGAATGTATGTATTTGGGCATGATGATCATTTGGGCATGATCCAAAGCTTTGGCTTGCTGCTTGATGCAAAGACTGACCACATACACTTTAGATTATACTTTGCATCTCAGCTGAGTCCTTTCAACCACTCCCCTCTTTCAGACAATATTAGCTTTATTTATCTGTACTTGTTTCTTGACGTGTCTTAGCTCCTCCTTTTGCTTTGAAATGTCTGTGACACGTAGTCCCCTTACTCTCTTCACAAAATACTTTTATATTCTCTGAGTCCAGGAAAAGCTAAAAAATAAAGCAAGCTCAAATATTTGTTCTCACAGTAAGCGGTATGCAATTTTATTCACAAAGATGAAGTAATAATAGATCCAAGAACAAAGGCAGTGACCTGATCTGGATCACTGATTCTTGTCTTTCTGTGGCTTCCTGAGGCTCAGAGTTCCTCATTGCCACAGGCTACCTTGGGGCTGCTGCCTTGGTTCCTCAAAGCTCCCTTCCAGATGTGGAGCCCAGAGGCAGCTGAGCTGGTCTCACACACCTCTTATCACTTGGAAGTGGCACATCTCCTGATTGCACTACAGAGATTCTACTGCTGAAACTGATCTGCATTGTGGGAAGCAATGCCACAACAAGTTGATATCAGCATGCTAGAGAGAACTGGGGTAATGTTATAAATAATGATAATCATAACCTTGTCTTTCTCTGAATTGACATATAGGCAGAAAAAGCTTATCAGAACAGATGGCTTGATGTATACAAACAATACTCTGTGAACATGACATTCACTATTTCTCTCACCCGGATTTTGATGGGAGAAGCAATAACAAAAATTTTGAATTGTGAACAATTCTGCAAAGCCCCTGAGTGGAAAAATAGCATATATGAACAGCTTCCCTGCTGGTCTGGTTACATCAGCTACACAAACAACATAAGTGGAGCTGAAAAAAAGTTGTTCTCCTTCTGTACAGTTGCATCTGCCAAGAGGGCCTGGTTGAACAGTGTTATCCAGCAAGGTGACACAACTCTTTGAAGCCTCAAGTGCCACTGCTACCCTGTGCAGCTCATGCTAGACCTGCCCTCCCAAGGAGCAACCTTCAGTCTGTGCACATCCATGGGATTCAGATCTGTCTTTAACCTTGGTAGTTCACAGCAAAAGAGTTATCAGCCTGTAAAAACAGCAACCAGTTTTGATTAGTCATTCTCAGAATAATTAGCAAGTGTTTGACCTAATTGCTGTGAAACTTATCCCATTAAGAAGTAAAACATTTTATTCAAATGCTCTGTTCAAATACTTACATGCTGAGAGCTGCTTAGGAGAGCAAAAGCTGACATCACATCAGCAGATCCTTGCCCTATTTTAGGTAATAGCAAAGAAGGTAGTCAGGTCAGGGGTTCAGAGTAATAGTTCAGAAAAGATTTACATTAAATAAACAGAAATGTTGGCATCCTCCCTTTCTCTAAAACCATTTTCTGTGCAAATAAAGTCATAAAAGTGACAGTGAGAAAACAAAGCACAAAGAGCACTTTTTGTCTGAAATGTACATTAGGAAGTTAAAATGTGTTGGCTATGTTACTGTGTTGGTCTTGCTACAGTTGATAATGAAAGTAGAATCGTCTTCCTATCTGGAAGTCTTGGCTTCTTTTTTTTTTTTTTTTGGGGGGGGGGGGGGGGTGTGNGGGGGGGGTGTGGGTTTTTTAGTTTTTTTGGTTTGGTTTGGTTTTTGTTTGGCTTTTTTTTATGTGGGTAGGGATACCCTTTTGTGTACCTTGTCAATAAATAGGTAAAAAAACCTGAAATCTGGATTCAAAGTATCTCAAAATAGTCTAAAAAAATAATACTTTCAGAAGAAAATATGGGAAAGAGGGGAGAAAATTCATGTGCTGTTCCTCTTACAATTACTGTTTGCACAAAGATCATTTTGTTCTTCGTGAAGAAAAAGATCACAGAAACAGGAGGTATGTAAGTCTTGTTAGAATAAAAATACATTCTACTTTCCTACATTTCGTAATGATTAGCCATACATTTGCTTTAATCTGTTTTATATGCTTGAAAAATTATCAGTGCCTGACAGTTCTAATACAGAAAATAATTAACAATATTATGGCTCTCTAGCTGGTTATAGACTACAACACTTCAATCTGTGTACATAAACTTTGAATATAGATAATAAAATCACAAAGTGCTATAATAAAATGTTAACTTGATATGTCATTGATGCTTCAGTCTCGTGTAAGTGAGCTCCAGACTACTGGAAAAAACAGTTACTGAGAATAAAAAATTAGAATATCCTGGTCTTGAAGTAAACTTCTGACAGGGTGAAAAAAAGCCTGTGAGAACACAGGCCTTGAGCTGTAGAAGTAATGATTTGTGTCTCTGCAATTAGATGTTATCCTCACTGTCTCATGCTGTTTGCTGGAAACTGTAGTGCAAGCAATTTTAAATTAGGAACAAAGATAATCACTTTTTAGAATGGAGGGAACAATTGATTCATTCAAATAACTACATTTTCTAACAAGTAAAATAAGAAAATGTGATTAGTTTACAAAGAACTGGAATGTGAGAAAGAACTACACTCTCTAAGACAAGTCTCATAAGGTATAAGAAATCTATACTCAGATCATTACTAAATAGAAATAGGTCCCTGCAGGCTTGTTTTTAATTTAAGGGTGACAAAGCTCAGAAACATGGTGTGCAAGCAAAGGCTTGCAGAGTAGAAATGAACGATTACATAAAGAAATTAGATCCTCTGGCATGAAGTTTCATATGCACAGTCTGCTCATTACATTTCACAGCAACCCCAAAATTCAAGAAACTCATTGTAACGCAAGTAAGAATATGTCAAGCAAAGACCATAATTCAACAAGAGAAGCAATTCCTAGTCCTGCTTGTCCTTCCTAGCAGAAAGCAGAGGCAAAAAAGAAAGGACAACCATGTCATGTTCATTACTGTGGAATGGATTTGTTTCACTGCAAATTGGGAGAGCTGTTATGGAATAACAACCCAGCAGCATGTCACGCTGTGTGGAAATGTTTTCAAATGCTTCCATGCCTATTATGAGATCTCTCTACACATAATACGCTCCTTAAATTCTTTGGGAACATTTCTTCTTTAAAACTCCCTCTTTAATATTATATCCATGCGCCAAACTCTCTTAAAGGAGTGAGCTTTTATTCGTTTGTGAAATACAAACCAAAGCACAATAGATTAGTAGACAATGTGCTTTATGTTAGAATCACTGAATAAGTCTGTTCAGCTTGTGCATTGGCCTTGTTTATATTGTGAAGTTCGTAGCATAGGAGAAATGCCTTCCTTTGTGTCTCCACTATGCGCAAGTAGGCTGCAAGTTCTCTGCAGTTACAATGGCAGTAATTCCCCCTTATAACTGGAAATATTTCCACCCCTGTGAAGTGCTTCTCCACTGAGAGCTCTGTGGGTGTCATTAAGGAAGTTTAATTTTATGTCATACATATGCTACAAGTCTCTAGTCCCAGTCTTTATATAACAGCTTTGTGAACTTAAAAATCAACAATTTAAGTATTTAATTTTGAGGCAGTCTAAAATATTGTAGCAGATAGCAGAAGCCCCCAGTGATCATTTGCATTCAGAGATATTCAAAGTTCTTGTGAAGACATAAAATGGAAAACACAGGTATAATATAGTGATAGATTAAGGCTGGGAGAGATGGTGAATTCTCATCCAAACTTTGTGCAATATCTAATGGCACAAGAATCACTTGAATTCAGAGCCCAGATCTATGATATCTCATGGCATGTTTTGATCATTGTGAACTATTTGGAAGAACGGTGAGAATAGAATGAAATAGACAGCAAATGGACCTGCTAGTCAATGATGAACTGGGAAAAGGCCCACATGACTTCACTGGGTATTCTGTCTTTTTCGCAAAAGTGCTCAAATGTGGTGCAAGTCTCCACTAAAGGCCAGAGTTTCCTTGTATGCAGCCATTGTAGTTACTCCAAATGCCTGCAAATCAAAGCACATATGATCTGGTTTTAAGTTTCAAAGTCTCATTTGAAAAATCTGTGGGGCATATACCACATCAAACCCAAGTATCTGTTTCCAAAAAGAGGAAGGATCCGCTAATTATCTGGATGAGCTGTTAAGCCATGAGCATGTACCTTCCAGACAAGCCCAGGAAATTGGTCCATTTTCTGAAATTCCTTTGATAAAAATGCACTCCAGACTTATTGAGGAAGGCATTTATCATACAAAGTTTATAATCAGATATTTTACCTTTATTCTTTAACAAGTTTAACCAAACTAAGTTATATGAACCAACAGGTATAGTCTATCAGAAAATCTAAAGAAACGACATGACACTAGGCATAGGTATTACAGGGGAGAGCTTTTAGTTTCTATATTTTTTTAAAAAACTGATTTATGTATCTTTTTGTGTCTGAAAAATATTACCACTCTATTGTCCAGTTTAATAACATAAGAGATGACCTACTTGCATTTTCCTGAGCAAAGATTTTATACTGCCATTTTCTCTGTAACCATCTGAGCAGCATTCATGTAAAGGTGGCTGAAAGAGCTAAACCCCTTTGTGTAATTGAAGGTATTTTTGCCTTCTCAGACTAGAAACATTCTTCTGGAGGATTTTTTTCAGGAAAAGGATACTGCTCCTGGTTTGCCAAGACGGCCTATGTGTTTATACAGTATTCATGTCTTCTTATACTAGCGGCTGGACAAGGTGCTTCATTCTAGTCACATATGAGAAGCTTACAGACTTAAGTAAGCCCTGAAAAGTTAAAAAACCCCTCAGGAACTGGATTTATGATATGTGCCCAGGTCCCACAAGGGAAAACAAATCAAATTAATCCACCCCACATTTAGTTGGGCAGCAGTGTGCCAGTCCACCAGTGGTCACCCCAGTTCTGGCCTGACAGTTGTCCCAAGTGTGGCTCTGTGCCATCCTTAGCATGTGTGGTGTCTTCCCCAGCGGACACATCATAGGAGTCACAAGGAAAAAATGCATTTTTTTGATGTGAGAAGGAGGAAGCATTATGAAAATTAAAACATGCAACTTCATTTGGTTTCATCATTTCATTGAAAAGCTTGTTTAATTTAGGTCTTCATTTTTGTTGCCTCAGGGGCAGAACTTGTGGCTTTTTTGGCTTTTCTTTTCTCTGGTTGAGTTTTTTAAAGTTACCAGTACTGTGAGTATGAAAAGGCACTGTGAAAGCTTGAAACTACAAAGTCAATAAGAGCCTAGGCTACTTGGCAGTTCCCAGAGTAAAAGTGGCTTGATGTAGGAGAATAAGCGTTGGATTGGGCCCCAAATTCCAGTTCTAGTTGTGATATTGCTTCCCTGCATGGTGTCCAGACACAGTTTTGTTCCACTTCCATGGACAGTAAACAAAGATAGCAAGATGTGTTTGATCTTATAACAGTGATATAATCATTAAAGCTTATGATTCATTTGGGCACTGTTGTGAGGAATGCTCTAGAAAGAATCATGAGGAAAGGAATAATTTTGCATTCATTCCATGGTGTAACCACTAGTTAAGTAACAAGAACAAAAACAGTGAATGGATGTTGGACTGTCTAAGCATACTCTACCACACTGAGTGAAGCTGGGAAGAGGAGAACATGGTTGTGTTATTAGGGACTGACACATGCATGGTGCCTAAATAAAGTTGGATGGACAAGCTGATTTCTGGCATTTCATAACTTTCAATGCTTGGCTTTTCAAGAGGAACTTTTTTCTTAATTAAATAAAAACTTAGTTCCAGTCACCTGTGCTGTGCAAAAATTCCACTGGAAAATGCCCACTGAAGTGACACCCTGTGACTATAATCTGTGCTATGTAGAAATGGCAGGAGTTGGTGGCATATAAACAAAGAGGTTAAGAGATCACCAGATAATTTTTTTTCTGCACTCCAGCAACTCTCACTGTTGCATGTAGCCAACCTGTAGGTAACCTGTAGACTTTGCTTTCTGATCAGTCATTTAGTAAAGCACTTAAATATGTTATTTTGAGGCATGAGACCCAATATCACCTAAGCTTTCCAACTTACATGTTCTCCAGCTCACAGGTTCAACACTAAGCATACACAAAATGTTGTCTGGACTTGTGACTTTTTTTTATCAATTTGCTTTTTACAAAAACTACTAAATTTGCTTCAGCCATCACGCCTTTATAAAGAGATCTTTGCTGTAGCTGAAAGTGACAAACTAAAGAATATTTGAAACCTAATTCAGGAGTCTTAAAACACATTCTTTTTCTCAAAAATCAAAATTGCTATTAGGTTAAACTTCTTGAATTTCAAACATCTTGAGTAATTTTCTGGAGTGAAAAAGCATAATAGTAGGTCATCTGGGGGAAAAAAAAAAAAAGTCTTGAGAGGAGCTCTTTGAAGTAGTTCATAAGAGGCTACCAGAAGAAAAGTTTTCATTTAGGAGGAAAAGAAAAAAAAAAAAAAAAAGAAAAAAAAAAAGCTTGGTTGATGTCTATGGCATGTCATGTGGATAGCTGCTATCTGAAAAGACTGTTTATGACTGTTAAAATTGATACACATCTAAGAATCAGTTGTGGAAAAAAGCTCTCTGATCTGCAGCACACATAAAAGCATGTGTAAAAAAGTGTTTGCTAGGTCCAGCAAATGAAAGTAATGCTGAAACTAGTTTTGGAATATTTTAAATAAACACCTTCAGTTCTAAATGGAACTTCTAACCATGAAATCTGTAACTCTCAGTTCCTTAAATGCATTTCCTTCTGCCATGGTGTCTTGCATCTATTATAGCAAGAAAGTGCAAAAGTAGCTCAGAAGAGCTGATACTTGACTTCTATGACCAAACAGCTTCTTAGAAAAAAAATGTCCATCATCTGGAAGCTATGCATGATGAGCTTAGTATCTCCATCACGGAGACAAGTCACAGACACAGAGCTGCAACAGCATGGAAAGGATGTGGTTCGTGCTTTGTGGTCCACAATATGTTATCACACTGAATTGTCTGTGTGGATTCTTGAGAGGGGGTTAACATGTAAGAACTATGTCTATGGCAAAAGCTGTTAGACACCTTTAGACTAGTAGTGTCTGATTGGTAAACTTAACAGAGTATCTTAAAAAGACATTTACAGAAATTAAATTTCTTTAGGGAAAAAAAAATAAAAAGAGGACTGGACAAAAGATAAATTGATAGTGATAGAAAATCAATAGAAATACTTCATTTTAGGCTGTAGCATTTTCTTGTCATTTATCATCATTAGATATGATCCCAAGGACTCCACGTCATCAGACACGTATCAGACTAATAATTACAAAAGTATTTTTAATTGACAGATTTTCATCTCAGGTTTCCTATAATTAGTATAAATATTTGTATTTTGTATATGGGGAACTGCAACTATGAAGAGTAAATTAATTTTCTAGCATTATGTGGCATATTAGCAGTGTCAGGAAATAAAAAACAACCCAAAATTCTGGGATGTTGGTTTGACATTTCAGACCATGATGCCTTCCCAGAAATGAGAGGAGATTTAGGACTGAGGACAAATCTTGTGGTAATGTTTGGGTTTTTTTTTTCTTTTTGAAGAATATATGATGAAGTTCAATGAGTGGCAAAAAATTCTTGTTGCCTTCCTATTTTCATTGTGAACCTGCTACAAGTGCCTGTGTCCGTGATTTGTGTGTTTTGGGGTTCTCTTCGTTGCATGATGATTTTCTAAAACTGAAGGTTCTGAGATTAACCACAAAATGCACACTTTGTCTTTTCTATTTCTCCCTTTTGTCTGCCTGTCTTCTCTTTAAATTCTTGAAAATTGGCAGTCATTGAATTTCTTCCAGATTTCATAGATTTCAAATTTCACTGTCATCCTTAAACTGCCCTAGAATAATCAATTACACTAAGATGAAGTAGATCAGAGAAAGCTTCTCCCCTCATCCAAAGAACCCTAGGAAAACATTTGCCATCTTCCAGAGTCCTAGACTAGAAGGCAATGGCTGTCCCCTAATCAAGAAGGATTAGTCAGTTCTGGAAAGCTTAGAGACATATGTCTTTTGGAATCCTACAGCAAATCAAAGCTTGTTCATAGGCTACTAGGGAACCATCATGAATGGGCTGTGAGATGTCTGTGCTGAATTAATTGCTTGTGGATTATGTGTAAAATTGCATGCCAATTAAGCATAAACCTGAGAATATTATCTGACATAAGCAGACTGTGTTCACAAAACATATTCGGAAATGACGAGCTTTGCTATGTAACTCGTGTTGCTGTGATGAGATTGAAAGCAAGATAAAGTTTACAATTGCATTCCAAGTTGTCAAGTTGGAAGGCAATCCTATGACCTAAATATGTGACTTGGTGGCAGCTTTATGCACTCTCTTAGCTGTAGTTTGAAAACCAGCAAATAATAATCAGCCATTAACAATCTCTAATACAACTTGATAGTAGGCAATAAGCCAGATGCCCTTTTTCTTGCTCATTGCTGCTCATAGAATTAACAACATACATGCTAATGTTCAGCTTGATTGTTATTCAGCTTGCAAAAGATTTCTGAAGATCTTGATCTCATATTGGTTAGGGCTCATTAATTTTTTTAATTAGTTCACCTCTCACTAGCTATGGAGCTTAATGAGTTTAAAAAGCAAACAAGCAAAAAACAATGAACCTGGGGTTCTGAAATATTAGGTATGGACATGTGTGCAATTATTTTTTGAAAAAAAAACCAACCCTGCAGCTAACTTTTAGAGGAGTCTATCATAAGCATTAAACACAGATACTTAGATGCCAGAACTTCTGCCTAGAGTGAGCTCTTTATTTTCTTTTTTGTTCAGACAGTTTAGAGATGTGTAGACAATGAGGACTCCATAGAATAAACAGAGACTGAGGGTATAATGCTGCACCTTAAGCAGACCAAGCTGACAGTAGCTTATGCTTAACTGTCTGCTGCTAACAATGCAGGAAACAGGCAGCAGCATTTCAGATGATCCCCACAAATAAAAGATAAATCATGGAAAAATCATAAATATCTATATTGAGAAGGAGCAAACTGTACATAGATCAGCAGTACAGTGATGAAAACTGGCACTGACCCAAGACTCATACCAGTCTAGAGAATTAGAACGTCTTGGGAGCTGACCAGAGCAAGGATAGATAAGCTATTGTCATTGTCCCTCAGCTGATCAGCCAGCTGGCAAAAGCTCTCAGCCCCAGTTCCCTGGCTGCCAGCTCTCTACAGCCTGAGTGATGCTGCTCCTCGGGAAGGATCTGGCAGACATGGCACATGCAGCCAGGGTCAAGAGCTGAAGCACTGTGATGAAGCATACACTAAACAAAGAAAATGGCTTCAAAGACACTCTAATCCTGCACAAACATACACACAACCACCCCCCAACACACATCTCCCCCCAAAAAAACCAAACCCACCAACAAGAAAATAAGCGTTGTTCTCACTGACTGATGAACCTGAAGACTGTTTTGTCTGCAAATACAGATAAAACAATTGGGGAATTAAAGCCAGCTTCACACCATCATGGTAGTCATACACTATACTAGTATTCCAAGTACGTTGTTTCCACACTTTCCCCCAAGGAATGCTGACTGGAAAAAAAAAACCCAAAAAAACCCATGCTAATAGAAAAACATTATATATTCTGCTTATGTAGATACATCAAGCCTGAAGGTCTTTAAAGAGGAAAGAATACTTAGATGGAGAATAGGCCACTATGGAAACTGATAGGACATTTTTTGTTTTTGTTTTTGTTTTTTGTTATGATTAAGATGCTGCAACAGCTGTAAAATCATTATCCATATACCTCCAGAACTGAGAAGTAGTGTTGGTAAGATGATACATATAGTATTGCGGAGGCAGAAACAAGCTTTACCAATAATGAGGGCTGGGAATCTATAGCCTGCTTGAAACTTAAATGAATCTTATCCATGTCAGGTGTCTGCCTCAAAAACTAAATTTTACATACCTGTAAAAAAGTCTTAAAATTGGTCAGGGATGTCTTGGACACCTCAATTCAAACATTAATTTTAGAAACTGGCAGTTAAAATCAGCTGTAAGAAAGACACATAGTTACAACCTAAATCCCATCATAATCTCCACATAAACGATAATGAAATATTATTTTTTTGTCACGACATGATCTGCTCCATTACATGGGGCTCCTAATCTTTAAGGCACAGAGAAGCACTAAGGCCAGTACAAAATACACTAAGTATGGCTAGTTTCATACCAAATCATTGCCACAGAAACTTGCTTTTAGAATGGGAATAGAGAAATAAAGAGCATCTTCATCTACCCCTTCATAGCTGTGGAACTGTGCAGCAAAGAATGCAGTGGAAACCATCTACATTTGTAGCTGAACCTGTGCTGAATGAATAAATATGATATATATTTATGTTTACATGCATATTAACTGCATTTTAAGGTCTGGTGTAAGGTTCAACTTTCTCATTCTGTGTCCCACCATGAAAACTAAGAAGCTAACTGCATGTGACAAAGCCCATGCACATGAGTAACCTCTAGAAAATGGAGTGGGTGAGATGACTGATGGCATCTGAAGTTCAACGCTTGCTTAGATGTGTAAGCAGAACGGGGACTTAGTATAACAGTTAAAAGAAGGTCACAGAATGTTTCTTGTTTCAATTTTTCTGCTTTGTTCCATGTGTAAAATACAACAAACTGTTGCTTTGAAGGGTTGCTACAAATAGAATAAATTTTAGTTAACTGAAATTAAATCTGGGGATCAATGTGTATTTCTTTTTAACAGGGTCCAGTTGTCACTCTTGTCACACTAAGTATCTGTTTATCTAAGTCATGTCTTACTTTAGTCATACTTTTGTAGCTGTAGATACTGTTTAGTACAGTACAAGAAAAATACACTTGTCAACCAAGATAAGCAAAGAATGATAAGGATTTTGGATAAGAAGGATACAAAATGTCATGATGACTCATCGATGTAAAAATAATTGGGATTTACTAGTGCTTTCCAGTAATTCAGTTTAAGAACTGGTTTCGAACACACAAGAAGTGTTTGCCTAAGGGAGCATGTGTCTGAGTGCCTACTGCAGAGTCCTCCTTTGGCCAGCTGGAGATGCTCTCAGTTGCTGCCCCACCATCTCACCCTCACTTTCATCTTTAGCTGCCCACAGCCTTGATATTTGGCTGTAGGTACCAATAGTTAAAAAAAGCTAAAAAGTCTAAATAGAAATGTCCTAGAGAAAATCTGCAAGGAGTAAAATCTAAGCATGCATTTTTAAACTGACAAATATTTCATAGAATAACGGTTTGGGTTGGAAGAGACCTTAAGGATCACCTAGTTCCAAACCCAATGCCATGGGCAGGGACACCTTCCACTAGACATGGTTGCTCCAAGCCCTATCTGATCTCTCCCTGAATACTTCCAGGGATGAGGCATCCACAATTTCCCTGAGCAACATGTTCCAGTGTCTCACCACCCTCTCACTAAAGAATTTCTTCCTAATGTCTAATCTAAATCTACCTCCTTCCAGCTTAAAAACATTCCCCCTTCTCCTATCACTACATGCCTTTGTAAAGAGTTCCTCCCCAGATTTCATGTGGGCCCCCTTCAGTTATTGGAAGGCCACTTTAAGGTCTCCCAAGAACCTTCTCTTCTCCAGGCTGAACAACCCCAACTCCCTCAGTCTGTCTTCACAGGAGAGGTGCTCCAGCCCTCTGGTCATCTTCGTGGCCCTCTTCCAGACTGGGTCCAACAGCTCCATGTCCTTGTATTGGAGACTCCACAACTGGATCCAACACTGCACGGACCCAAGAACTGGACCCAAGCCCTGGACATGCTTCTTTTGATGCAGACCAGGATATGGCTGGCTTTCTTGGCTGCACTTGCTCATGGATGGCTCATGTTGCACTTCTTATCAAATAACACCCCCAAGTCTTTCTCTTCATGACTTTTCTCAATCCATTGTCCACACATCTCAATCCTCTTGTGCATGGGCTTTGTTTTCCAGGGTTTTACTTGGCCACAGCAGTGTTTTTCCAACAGGTTCCCCAGCCTTGCCTGCTTACCTTGATTTTCACTGTTTCTATGTTGCTTTCAGTAAAAGTAGTACTTTGGCACATTTCCTTTGAAAACCACTGTTCAAAGAAAGCGTTCAGTCACCTACACTGCTTCGGGCAGTACAATCTGTAATAATGATACTGGTTTACAACACAGTGTTTTTTCTCCTTGACTACTAGGAAAGGCTATGAAGAGCAGAGGTATTGTTCTGTGCATCCTCCATTTGATCAGAGAAGCTCATTGAGACAGACAACACAGCGTGAAAATCTGTTCAGTCATAGTGTCCAAGCAGTTGTGCTTCCACAACTGGATGCGGAGAACTTTTCCACGTGCTGTACTTCTTCCAGATTTCTAGCTACTCACAACACCCCTTCAGCTATGAAATTAACTTGAACTGCAATACAGAGGAGAGCAAACAAAAAAAAATAATAAAGCCCTCTGCTTCAGGCAATAATGTGCATCCTGCAGCTTTCCTGACTTGACTAACTGGCTGAACCTGCTACTGTCCCTTCCTCACCAAAGCCTGACAAGAAGAAACATGAAGAATGCCACATTTGCTGCAGAGAAGAATACTCTCAGAAGAATGGGAAGGTGGGTATGAAAGGGAGAAATAATGAAAAAGAAAAAAGAAAAAAAATTAAAATATGAAAGGCCTAAAGAGAGGCCAGATGATGAAAAACTTTCAAGGGAAAAGGAAATAAAAACAGAACACACAAAAATAATGGAAGTTATTAAAGAACTGCAGTTGGTATGATGAAAATAGAAGGGAGACACATTTGTAGAGGAAACAGAGGATAGGCTAATGTGGGAAAAAATAGAAGAAACACTCCTGAAGGAAGAGAGATACAAAAAGACACTAAGGATCAGGAAAAAAAAGGAAGCTACAATGTCGGCTTACAAGCAAAGCTGTTTTACAAGTATTCGTTGTGTAATGATCATTAGCCTATTAAAATTTCTGAAGCATTTCCAATGAACAGCCATTTCCTCCAACCCAGCTGCTTTTGAAAGCCAGTGTTCCAAAATATAGATAAACTGATCACTTAGCAAAGGACCCTAGTGGATGGGCAGGCTAATACCAGCAAACTGCAACTGTAAAAAAAAAAAATTAGCCAGTTTTCATTCAGGGCAGTCTCCAGCCTTCAAATTGAGAGGATGCCAAAAGCCTGTTTTGTAAGATTTATCTTTTCTTTTCCTCATTCACAGTATCTCCAGTGCAGGGAAAGGAAAGAACAAATAGCTTTACAATTGCTATTTGAAATACGAAGCAAGTATCTTATTTAAAGGCAATCAACCAGATAAGCTAGTTAAAATGGCACAATAATAACCCTTTCTCATTCCCGCAGTAGAGGCAACTGAAGGTAAAATATAATAATGTGATCCCAATTACTGCATCACAATGCCAGCAACCCTTGTTCAAGAAAGGATTTTTGCTGACATTCAACTGGTAAAGAGGAGTCAATTAAAAAGTAGAATTACATGCAAAAGACCAAGTGACACCAACATTTAGCTCACAGTATAAGGAGCATTAGGCAGGTGGTGATTATACTTTGTTCTATAACCTCATACATGGTTGATTATACTGCACCACAGAGAGACAGAACAGTAATAACAGAACTGCAAATGACTGAATTTTGCCAAGCTGTTCCACACAGACATCAGCCAGCTTGAACAAAATTAAGAATAATGAAATTAAGGAAAATTATTAGTTCAGGCAAGATCCACTGCTGTATGTTTGGCATGCTGTAATCTAATTAAAAGTGATCAAACTATTAATCACAGAAAATTATCAGTCACATTTTGTCCTTGTTTCTCTTAGTGGCTCTTCTGTGAATGGATCATGACTTTTATAGACTTCTTTGGTTTTTGTGTTGGTTCTAATTGCACAAAATCAGTACGTGAGAAATAAATTAACCCAGAGGATTCTTTTGTACTCTTGATAAAGAATTTCAAGTATACTCAAGTCCTTCAGTTTACTATGAATGGTATTGTTGCTCATATAGATATATGATCTATATTCTCCTACAAAATGAGGAGGAATGAAGTAAGTAACGGGAGTAATGGATTTCTACGGCACATGTGATAAAGAGGGTAATAGGCAGGGGTAGAAAATGGTGGGAAGTGCCTTAAATTTCTGCTTTGTATGTGGAAGGAAAACAATTTATCCAATGTTATGAGAAGCCTGCAAACATTTTACCCCCTGCCATGTAATGGCAGAAAGTGCCTAGTTATCAACTCACATAACCCTCCTGTAAGGTGGTGAAGCGCTATAATCACCATCTGACAGGTGGGCAGTGAAGACACAAAGACTATATCTAAGCCTGAGGAGCTAAGCTTCAGCATCCCCATTAGACCCCAGCCACATCCTTACATGAGTATGTGACGAGTCACTTCCATCCCACCTATTTTTTTTTTGAACAAGCACCTATGTGGGGAGAGATCATCAGTGCATGATAGCCAAATTCCCTGGATGTGCTCTGCACACAGGAAGAAGGTGGTCTATATAAGTTAGAGGTCTACTGGAACCCACAGTGTACCTGAAATACAATGTCCCACATTCATCTTCAATCTTCCAGCTAATGGCAAGGTTTCCTGTCTACCTCAGCTCTTAACAGAGAACTTCTACTCTGTGCCACTCTAGCAGTCTTCCCCAAGTTTGCATTCTGTTGTTACTACTTCTGCTGGGAAGCAAATAATGATTAGAACAATTGTCTTGAATTTAATATAGCATGACAGCTTAAATTAATAAATTTAACCCAAAATCTATAAACACAGCTTTTCTCCAAGAAGTCTAGCTTTTTTTGCCTCATTTTGCCAAACAGCGATTCTCTTCACCCACTCCCATTCCACATTACATGCATTGCCTTTCTGTGACATGGAAGTAAGCATGTGCAAAACCAACAGAGAAAGTCTGGACTATTTTACTGAAGGTACTAATTTAAAGTGTAACAAAGGAATTAGTAAACCAGATAAACCACCATAAAATCAGGACCGAGTGATGTTTCCTTGCTGGATCACATACTGGATGTTTTAACCATTGCTTTATTCCCCACTGAAGGCATCCCTTCACTCCTAATCGATCTCCACTTGGGCTCATGCTGACCAGACAGTCACATACTATTTCCACGTCAGAGCACTCCTTTTTGCTTTCTGGCACGAATCGTTCTGTCAAGGAGGTTACACAACAGCTTAACATTACAGCACTAAGATAGTTCTTAGTCACACAACTCCAGGCACACGGAGTTGTGGTCTTTCATTTGGCCAGACTAGTAGCAAAGATGGGGTTCTTGTTTGGTTGGTAGGTTTGGGCTCTTTTGTTTTTTTTGAGTTTGAGTTTGGGTTTTTTGTTTGTTTTTTTGTTTTGTTGTGTTTTTTTGTAGGATGTTTTTTGTGTGTTGGGGTTTTTTTTGTGTTTGTTTTTGGTTTTTTGGTTTTTGTTTGTTTGGCTTTTTTGTGTGTGTTGTTTTTTGTTTTTTTGTTTTTGTGGGGGTTTTTTTGGTTTGGTTTTTTTCCCCCCACCAACATTTACAAACTGCAGACATGGTACCGCATGGGCCGAGGGACAAGACACTTATTTCAGGGTGGCTTCTAACCGATGGCCTGGGCTACCTCAGCGCTCTTCTCCCGGCCCTGGGCCGTCTGCACGGGGTGAGCTCAGGACCGCCCTTCCCCGCTGTTCACTCCCAGCCCTTGTCCCAAGGTGTGGAAGTCCAGGGAGGCGGCCTGGGTGCAAACGCCCCAACCTGGCTCTAGGTGGGCAAACCAGCAAGCCCAGTAATGGTGGAGGTGACTGTGGGTGGGACTGGGGGGCTTCAGGAGTCCTCCTGTTAGCAGACACGGCGACAAAACCCTCTTTCTCCCTACCAACTTCTTCACTCTTCAATTGCTTCGCAGAACAGAGGGAGAAAACGCGAATGTTTGACTTTACCGAGGGAAAACTTTGCCGCCGTCACCAGCAAACGAGGTATGGGGGGGATGCCACCGGCAAGGCTTAAACCTTCCCCGCTGGGAGCCCCTTTTTGACGCTCAACCTAAGGTACCGCCACCGTCCCGCCCCCTCTTCCCGGGCTCTGCTTCGCCGGGTGAGGGGCCAAGGCAGATTGGGGGTGGATTCCCACACCCACCATTACACCCCTTCACCTCCCCGATATCCCGGGACTGGGAGGCCGACCGAGTCCCTCCCTCTGCCCCTCCCCGCTTCCTCCCCNCCCCCCCCCCTCGGGCTTTTATAAGGCCGCGGAGTTTCCGCGTCCTGTGACTGCAGTCAGGTGGTTGCGGGCTTGTCCTGCGTCCCGCTCTGTTCCGTCTTCCCCTTCTCACTTCCCCGCCCGGCCCAGCGGGGAGCCAGCAGGGGAAAGTTTAGAAGAAAGTTGCTGGCTGAAGGAAGTTTAAAGGCGGGAGAGCCGGGGCCCCCGGCCGCCCGGCCTCCGTCCCCGCCGGCCATCCTCGGGCTGGGCTCCGCGGGAGGGCCGAGGATGGCCGGCGGGGAAGGAGCAGGCTCCGGCGTTCCGGAGTGCCGGGAGCATCTCTTTAAGGTGCTGGTGATCGGAGAGCTGGGCGTGGGTAAAACCAGCATTATCAAGCGCTACGTGCACCAGCTCTTCTCCCAGCACTATCGGGCAACCATCGGGGTGGATTTCGCGCTTAAAGTCATCAACTGGGACAACAAGACCCTGGTCCGGCTGCAGCTCTGGGATATAGCAGGTAAGGGCCGGGAGCGGCTCACTGCAGGGCAGGCCCCCGGAGGGCAGAGGCCTGCGAGCCCGGCTGTCTGCGGGGTCCTGAGGCCCGGCCTCTGCCGAGGAGGCTCTATTTCGACTGCCTGTTTTATTCCTTTCCCTACTTATGTGCAACCCTTCTTGTCAGCCTCTGAGGCCTAAGTAGAGGGAGGGTGCAAAGATTTTTACCCTCTTGTGGGTCTCTTGGTTTGGCCCAAGGTTTTATAACAGTCCTCAAAAAGCTGCTCAGCTCTGTTCTGCTTTCAGGTTTCTGGGCTCACAGAGGGTTCTTGGTCCTCCTGACCCGCTTGACAGGTGCTTGTGGCCTTGGTTATGACTGTTGCTTAAATTCATTCGTGGTTATGGCTCCATAAGGCTTCTAGATGAAACATATTTGCCAAGCAGGTTACGTTTACAAAGCACACTTACAGGTTTTACAAGTTTAGCTCAAACAGCTAAAATTTTCCTCAAAGGACATATGCTTAAACTCTGCATATCTGGAGTCACTTAATTTAAAAGTAACTTGTGTCCTTGCTAAGTGGAGTGAAGGAATGAAACTTGTGTTATGCTAGTTCTACTTGAGTTTGTGTCTCAAAATATACTTTAGTGTCCTGAAGAAAAAAAGCCCTGTTCACTTGCCCAGACTGCACTGCAGTCCTGTCCTATGTGTTATTTGAATCTGTTGACACCTGTGTCTTAAGGACTTCAACTCTGTATCTGTCATGGTTCACTTTGCTTATATTGAGATGCTAAATGCCACAGAATAAACCCTGTTATGCTGTGTTTCTATAAGAAGACAATGTCCTCAACACCTTAATCATCTCAAGTTGGTATTACATTTCTTCTGCGTTGCATGTAGCCTGGGTATTAACCTGCAGCTCTGGTCGTCTCTCTCCGTAACACTCAGAGTACCACTTTGGACATGGAAAAATAGACTTTATTTCAAATACTTACACTATTGGAAGATACTAGGATAACTGATCATTATGGTTTCCATGACCACTCTGTTGATAAAGTGGAAGCTCAGAAAAGAGGAAGCGCAACATGTGGTTGCTGTAACCCTGTGACTGACCAGCTGAATGCCATTTTTTGGTTGTTCTGCTCCAAATACTGTCTTAAAACACTTTAAATATGATTATATGATTCCCCAAACTAAAAAGCCTGCTTCTTACTGCCATGTGCTGAAATGTGTCATAGATATTTCTGCTGCTGGCCTGTAGGGCAAGCTAAAATATTCTCTAATAGCTGTGTTGGATAGCAAGTAAAATGCTGGCAAGCCTTCTTCGCTGATGCTTTCCCTTCACAGATCAGTTTTAAATTTCTTTAAATCAATTGGCAGTATCTTTGCAAGCTGCCACAGCACTATGGGTGTATTTGAACAAGTCTGGGGTGCCTAAGATTAAAGAGGGGAGACTATACCGGAGTTTGGCAGGCTGTAACACTTGTGCTTTCATTTCTCACCCCTTGGTTTCTGTGTGTTTTGGTAAAGCAATCTGTTTCAAAAGGCTAGGCAAAGAGGTAGCTGTAACTTGTAAGTTTGGAAAGAAACTGTATTACAGGAAGTCCTGTCACTATGACCATGCATTAATTTCATGATACAGAATTTTCACTCTTTATTATTTTCATTAATGTATCTTGGTGAATATTGAGTTAAAAGCTACTGATAATATTGCTGACAGATTGACTAAAATTTTTCCTGTCACTGAAATGTCTATATACTGTTCATAATACTTCCAGACCTATTGCAAATGATGCTCTGACAAACTGAATGGGAAATATTTCTCCTGTTTTACAATATAATGCATAGTTTTGTATGAAACTCCTGACTAGTCCTTCCATAGGAAAATAGACGTTTTGCAATTTACACTCCAAACTCTTATTACTGATCTGGTACTTAAGGTATTCTGTTTCTAAGAGGTCCATCCCCAATTTAAAAAAAAAAAAAAAAAGTATAATCTTAGTCTCAGTGATATTTAACTGGGCTGTGTTTAGCCAGTGGAAAACTAACATTTCAGGATCCTGTAGAAGTTGACATCTCATTTAAGCCTTAATCATTACAATAAGTGGGATTTTAGTATCCATAGGGGTTGATCCGTGGCTTTAAAAATGCTAAAGGCCTCGACCTGGAGTTGTGTTCTGCAGCTGTCTGCATCAGTACACAGGAATGTTTTGAAATGCCTGAGGATGTTAAAAGGTTTCTATAGAAATTCCTATAGAACCATGCTGAAGATGGCTTCTATACGGTCATAATGGATATTCCCTAAAGCACTTTAATAGAGTGTGTAATGAAGTATCTGAGCATGTGATAGTCATTTCCTTTTACTCATTAGCCCAACTGTCCTCTGGCTTTCAACAGCGCATGTAGGTTTTGTCTGCTGGCGTGTGCAGACAGAACAGCTTTAGATCTTTTGAAGAGATCTAAGTCTTCTGGTAAGTAATGTTACATGTGACTTCCCTGCAAGCAATATGGTGCTGGCATTTTGAATTGATTTTGATGCATTTAGAAAGGCTTCTCAATGAAGTCTAACCCTTAAGCACAGCAAGACGTTATTTTTCAGTAGATCAAAGATTATACTTCACAGTTCATCATAAAAAAAACTTTCCTCAAAGAGCTGGGTGTTGCAGTCTCAGGTTCTGTACTGAAATCAGTACAGTACTAACTATGTAGGTCAGTCACCAGGAAAAAATCAGGATACAGATACTGTGCTGGCTGCTGGTGTGATTATAGCCAGAATGAGGAATGCTGAGTGATATATTGCAGTTAAGCAGGTTTCTGAGTGATTTCAATTTCTTGTGTTAGCTGAGTTTTTTTCTTAGTGATTAGATAATTCTGTCAAACAGCATGAGTGTTACACTGACAATACTTTTTTTTTTTTTTGTGAAAATAGCTGCTAAGTTGTAAGGAGGAAGAAGAGTACTGTTATGTCAAGACTTGTCTATTCCAGAAATGCTTGGACATTTTAGTTTATAGCCACAGGTTGTGGCTCCATGAATAATGAGATAAAAAGCTTGGGAAGGAGACTTGTCAGGCACTGTCAAATTTTCTTGGTTGAAGAGCAGAGTATTCTGAAAGAAGCTGAGCCGGTTACATACATGTTTATACAAGAGCAAAGCATCTATACCCTAGCTGCCCTTAAGCATGACTCATATTTTTTATGTTGACATATAGAGTTATGATAAATATCTCTTCCTGGATAAATTTTGAAAGTATTGGAGACAGGCTAACATCCTTGATCAAACAACATAAACTGTGAAATAAATAGGAGATAAGAATGAGTCATGGTGGTAAAGAGATGGAAAACAAAGGAATCTTAATGATGGGGGAAGTGCTTTTAAGTCAATTTCAATACACTAGAGATTCCTGTGTGACAAGCATGCTGTTTTAGTGAGTACACTGCTCTGACCAAAAGTACTCTTTAAGATCTTCTATATGACAAAATGTATTGATCTGATCTAATAAGACCAGCAAGTGAGGAGTATTAGCTGCTGCTTTTTGATCACTTTGACTGTCACTGTCAAATCAGCCTGTAGGAACATGCTATTTGCTGGAGGGCAGAGGTGGTTAAAGTCATAGCTGACCACTTGAGATTGACTTCTCCTGAAGGAAGTCAATAATGACAAATGGTTGACAAATTTGTTTTTAAATCTGAGCAATTCTGCATTACTTTTGTGTAATAGAAACCCCTTTCCAGTACTAAAACTGAAGTAATGCTTTAACTGGAAGAACATGGCTATGAAATTGTCCAAAACTAGAAGAGATTGTACTTCAGTATTCAAAACACTGTTTACACAAGCTTTCAGGAGTCGAATGATAAGGCTTGCAGCATTAAAATCTGTTACTAAACTCTTGTCTGTCTCCTTGAAAAGACCTGAACTCATAACTTGTTGGAAGTATATACCAGTCCCCAAGAGAATGGACAAATCAGATGCAGTATTTTACTCAAATACTAAGTTAAGGAAGAACTAGAGTAGCCTATCTTTTCTGTGAATTAAAAATGGTCTTAAGTATGTGGCTAAGTGTGAAAGTTTTGAAAACTTATTTTTGAAGTTAATTTGGTCTCATCTGTAGGGAGCCATGAAAAATAGAAGAGTGAGTGTAGAAAACCATGGATGTTAAGAGAGAAGAAAGAGGATATTCTAAAACTTACTTCACGGTAGGGAAGAAAACTTAAAACCGAAACCAGCACTTGCAAATCAAATAATGAAAGTAAAATACAAGCCTTCTCACTTAGATAAGCAAAAGTGATGCTGTACCACAGAGATCTTATTCAACCTGGAAAGAAAATGTTGGGTACTCTGGAAAGGTGGAGTGCTTGGTAGCTGTGTACCTTCTGTGGAACCTAGGTGTGTAACATAGGTGTACTGTTGTGTATTTTGGTGACTGCATTTCAGAGGCATTCAAGCTGTTCCAGTATGTGAGATAGCAGACTTTCATGGGAAAAACCTTGTTGTTTCCAGCAGCTGTATAGTTTGATTTTTCTCAGTCTGCATTTGTGCTACTGACATGTCAAAAGACAAGTTGCTTTTAAGTCCCAGGTCATTACCTTGTTTCTTGCATCATGGACTGATTTTATTTTTTCTAAAATAAGGTTTAAAGCTAGCCTTAAGCAAAGTTAATGCATCCCTAGAATTCTATTGGGGGCAACTATAAAACTTCCTCCTTTTCCTATAGATACATAGCTCTGTGCCACAGAGGCATGTTCTTCAATTGCTTTTCAGGGGAGTCTCTCCTAAGTATGGAGATCTTGGAGGTAGTAGCCTCTAAATATAGTCAATGTATTCTTGTAACAACTTGTCCTTCCCCACAACACATCTTGAAGCTCAATGTAGGCATTAAAATGGCAACTCCTCCAAAGAAACCATGGAAAAACCTGCTTAGCCATGTGCAGTGTGCCCTCTACAAGTGAGCATAGGGTGGAGGCAAGACGATCCAGGTTTAACGTGCCCCCAACTGTGATATATATATTTTTTTTCCCCTTGCTTTTATAAAGATACCTGATAAATGAAATTGTGCACTTAAATAACTGCATTGGAAATGGCTGCAGAATTTGGAGCTCAGAACTTTTCCAGAAACCGGTAAGTTGTCTGTGGTTATTTCCCAGTTTCTATTGTGATGGAGGTTCCACCAGCAGCTGGCTTCATATGGCAATAGTAGCAGTATCGTTTTGCTAAGAGCTAATGCAGGTCAGAAAACTCCCAGTTAAGGGTAGAGAATTATTGATGTGATTAAATCTCCAGACTGATGGAAAAGATTTGAAAGACCTGTGACTGATCTCTCAGTGCTTCCTGCTCACACATGTTTGAGTGTACATCCCATGTGAGAAAAATTACCTAAGGGTGGTGTTTGGAAATATGCGAGACTAGGAGATCAAGTCTGAGGAGGGGAAAGTAGAAGGCATGTTCATGTTGAAAGGTTTTAAGTACTGTAAAGGCAAGAAATAGAACTGAAGGTGTACAGTATGTTTCCTTCTAGAAACCACCCCTCTGTGGGAAATACTGTGTGGGTGTCCTTTCTTGTGACTCTTCTGGAACAGCTGAACTAGAGTTGGAGCTTTCAGTTGAGAATGATTTGTTATGCTTGGAGCTCTACAGTTAAGTATCCAAATAAGTACTGAACATGTTAAACTTGTTTCTTTTTGGTGTGTCTCCAGCCTTCAGACATCTCTGAATACAGGCTCTGGATGTCAACGTGTTTTCTTTTTTTTGGAATTCTTCTGTTTAAATAATTTTTTATCAAATGCTATGAAGCAAGGTATGTTTACTGGTCTTGCTGATTAAGCAATTTCCTTATCTTACCAGTGGAATACTAAACCATACATAGTGGTGAAGGTTCTTGTGCTTAATACTCTATTGTATATCTAGTTGAAGTATTGTATTTGTTATCTTCTGATAACTGCTGCTTTCTGATACTCTTCTGGTATTTTCTGTATACCTACACTTCTTAAAGCCTGTGTGCTGGTGGAATTCCATAATCATATGGAAAATGTTACTGTCTTGAAGTTAATGTGGTAAGGCAGTTTAGTATAGCAGTTTTGATTATGTAAGGCAGGATCATTCAATTAATTTTCAGTTAAATGGTACTATTGAGACAGATGCTTTGTGAGTGTCTTGAAAATAAGCTTAGTTTATCCATAGGCTTTTCTAGGTGTCCTATAAGAAATAGGGTTAAAGATTTGATCTGAGAAGACCACCTGGTCTAGTACAAGTTTAAAAGAAAGTTTGCTCTGTTTTGCTCTGATCTACTAGGTACTCTCAATTTCTGTCAACAATGTAAATGCACTTAGTGCTTGAGCTTCTAATCACTATGGAATAGATGGAGCTTCAGCCTTATTTTCAAATAGATCAGGTTCATGTCATATGTTCAGTTGCTCGGAAGCCCTATGCTTTCTACCAGATGAGAATAAAAATGCTTCCCTGACACTGATACAGAGAATAAAGGATGGATACTCATCAAATAGACAGTTTGGAAAGCTGTCTATTAGACAGAAATAGAATAGACAGAAAGGAAAGCTACCTTATGAGGAACTGATACCCAACTGCTTATGTGCAATACAATAAACAGGAGAAAAAATGGTATATATTATAGAATCATAGAATGGTTTGAGTTGGAAGAGACCTTGAATATCATCTGGTTCCAACTCCCTTGTGTGGGCAGGGGCACCTTCCACTAGACCAGGTTGCTTGAACACTTCCAGCAATGGGAACAAACTCTCTGGGTAACCTCTTCCAGTGTTTTGGTACCCTCACACTAAAGAATTTCTTCCTAATGTCTAACCTGAATCTACCACCTTCCAGTTTAAAACTGTTACACCTTGTTGTATTACTGCATGCCCTTGTGAAGAGTCCTTCCCCAGCTTTCCTGTAGGACCCTGTCAGGTACTGGAAGGCTGCTCTAATGTCTCCCTGTAGCCTTCTTTTCTCCAGGCAGAACAGCCCAGTTTCTTTCAGCTTCTCCTCAAAGGAGAGGTGCTCCAGCTCTCTGATCTTTGTAGCCCTCCTCTAGGTTCATCCCAAGAGCTCCATGTCTGTATATCACACAACATGACAAATATTTAGGTCAGAGTATAAACAAACTTGAAAACTTGGCAGAAATCATTAACTTACATTGATAACCACCAATACTTCCATCAAAAAAAAGTTTAAATTCTTTCTCTATTTAATACTGACTCAGAAATTAAGCTGGTTAGACAAGTCTATTGCATTAACCTTCAGAGGCAAACTGGTGTAGACAATGTTCAGGGTACACTTTTAATGTATGGAGTAAAACAACCTTTATGAACTGTCCTCGCATCAGTGTTGCAGCTTCAAACTCCTGGTGCAGCTTCACACCTTGTTTATGTCTCTACTTGGCCTCTTAACATTTGGTTTTCTTTCTGTGCACGCTAGGCCATGGTGTCACTGAAGTGCATGTGTACATGTACAGTTTGAGTTGGCAAGTGCTTTAAAGGGGTTGTTCTCAACTGATTTTTTTCTTTCTTGCATTTCATTAGATAATTGTAGCCGCCTGATCCCAAAAAAGGCTCCAGCATGCTGTATAAAGTAAGATTATTCCCTTCACTAGTGGGCAAGGCCGCTGGGATTCAGTCTCTTAGCTGTGGGAAACGCCTTCCTTGAACTCCAGTGGTAAACATTGCCTTCCTCTTGCAGTCTTGTAAACTCCTTCTCCTGAATGCTCACTTCAAAAGTTCTGACATGTGATATGCCATGTCAGCAGATCGTGATTTGCAGTAAGGGAATTTCTATTTGGTTTTGTGTGAAAGCTTGGGAATATTGGTGTGAAACTCTTACGGGTGTCAAAGTTGACATGATCAGCAGTAAGCAGTGACAACAAAGCACAGTGTGCTTCTCAAGCCATCTCTGTAGAACATCAGACATTCAAATTTCTCTGAGTATGGAGGCACAGAACAAAGGTAGATAGGTTTTGGAAAATGATGAGATTTTAGGGGTTTATCAAGCTTGTTTAGAAATAAATATCTTAATTATGTCTATGAAAAATGTAGAAGTATTTAAATAACAGTGGCTTCTAGATTAGCAGGAAATGAAAACTAGTATTCCTTACTGTGTGAAATTTAGCATCTTTTCAAATAATGGACTAAAAAGCAGCCTCTTAGTGTCACTGCTGTCACGGCTTATGGGAACTTGTTCTTTAAATGGCTAGAGTGCTGGGTAGAGCAAAGTGGCAGCTATTTGATGCAAAATTCCAGCAACACACAATGTGCCATGACACATTGACCATTTTAGAGATTAACATTTTTTCAGTCTTGTGATGAAGTTGTTCTTGAGACAAACTGACTTTAGAACTGCTCTCCTGTGTGCTGTGAAATGCTGTAGTGCAATGCAGCATCACCGTATAGCTCTGGCTGCACGGCAGCACACCAAAGGAGATGGATCATAGGGTGTTGGGTATGAAATAGCTTAAATCTGGCAGGTGACTTGTTTGAGTAAGTCTAGCTAAAGCAAGGTAGGAAGTATTAATTCATGCTGTTGCTGGCACTAGTTGGACTGCCTCAACTTTTTCTAAATTCTAATGCAAAGCTTTTCCATGCATGCTGCACTTGACAGCCAGTTTTCATTTAGTTTGGTTGAATGATACTTTTCTGGGAATGGATGCTTAGTCAGGGATTTCCCCTCTTGTGTCCTTGCTAAACAGTAAACTGACAAACAAAACAGGAGAAAATTTCTTAGACAAACGTGACAGCCATGTTCCTATAATGGATTTGGTGGCAGACAGAGCAAGCTCAATAAATGCCTCAAAAACAAGACAGTAAGCAGTTAAAGTCCATTTGGACGATCTTATATCACCAGGTTGGCCCAAAGCTACAGACAACAACTAAAAGTTTATCAGTCTTGCTGTAAAATTCACCGAGATCCATGCAATTGCTTGAGGAAGGCTCACTTTGAGAAAGAGAATGGTGTGCTTTTCCCTTCTATTAGGATGATAGCTGTGGTCAGCAATCTGATGAAAATGTCTTAACTTCTGAGCAGTTGCACCTCAGTGCTGTTGCTGTTTCACTGGCAGCAGTCAGGACTGTCCTGTGTTAGAATAAAGTGTAACAACAGCAAACTGTGAAGGGAAAGACTAGTCACTCATTTTGAAAATTCAGATAGCTAACAAAGTATTAGGTTAGAAACTGGCTGTGCTGTGCAGTAAAATGTTAGAGAACTTCTTTCTAACATTTCAGAATGAAATAGTGACTTCTAAGAACATCTGAAAACACTTTGGTGTTATGATCCAAACAATAAAAATACTGCTGCACCTGAACTGATACTCTTCAATAACTTTTCAATGACTACAGAGTCTCTCATTCATGCTTTTTACATAGTACATTGTGGATGTCAGGTCTCTGGCACTGTGTCATTCAACAGAACAGAACAACTTTCTAATGTAGGCACAGCCAGAGGTAGAAGTTGATCACTTTTCCCCTGAAGACCATTCTTAGAATGGTTTGGGACAATGGTTTGGTTATTGTTGGGAAGAGGTCAGTCCACACCCTCCTTATTAAGAAGGGACACTAGCAATTTACTTAAAATAATCTGAGGCTGTTTTTTTCTGTTAGAAACTAAAAGGTGCAGTCAGTGAAACTGTTTAATATAGTTTAATACAGGAAGATACAGTATTCTTGTTTTTTAACCTCTTGGTGTTTGTCACCACAACCATAAATACCAAGTGCTATTTTCACACTAGTGAAAGGTAAAAGTCAGGGTAGACATGCTTTTTTCAACTCTTACGGGTTTCTAACATCTGCTAGAGCTTCTGGTGCAGTGCAGCACCTCTGTGGTTTAAATATGTGGCAACTTTGGGCTAACTGTTTAAATATGTGACTGAGAAGTGGAGAGGCATCTAGTACTGACAGTCTCAGTCTGTCTACTCTCAATCTATGGTGACTACCCATGTAAAAAAGCAGGTAAATGCACTTGAGCATGTCCTGTAATATTAATAGTGGTTTGGTTAACCTACATCTTGCAGAGTAACAGATTCACTCTAATTGGGTGAGAATTCTGGGACAAGCTGTGCTGGTTTGGGGGGAAGGGGGGAATGCAATCAGCTGTGGTAGCTTGCCAGTAATGTGTTGATAAATGGTATATCTGCCTAAAAAGCAGACTCGGTCAGCTCACATCTGACCCTGGTAGTGCTAAAATTACATTAGCCATCTGGAGGTCCAAGAGATGCATCCTCATGGTATTTCTGGATATTGGCTGTATTGTGCCAAACATCCAGCTGTAAAGCCAACGGGCATCTAAACTGAAGTTTGCACTTGCCTCTGTATCCCAAAGGACTTAGTGACTTCTGAAAGCCACGGTTGATCCAACTCGGATTGGGCTGCATGCCCACCCATTTTGGATAGTCCTTTAGCTTGTACCTACCACACTGAATGACAAACTTGACTGAGAGCTGGAATTGTAAATAAGGAGCTGCCACTCAGGTGTTTCTTGGTTTTAGTATGTGAAAAAAAGCCTGACCCTAGAAATCTAGGAAGCTGGAGAAACAGCTTTTGTAAAGCAGCTCAACTAAAGCAGGAAGGAGAGTGCTTACTAGATTAGGCCTTCCCTTGGCAGAAGGAAAACTGGAAAAAGGGGATTTCACTCGCTCTTGAATTGCTTTTTCCTGTCTAGTCTGAATAAAAGCATACGTGTCTCGTGGTCCTGGAAACTGTCTGAAATAACTGACTTGTACAGTTTGATACAGAAGCCTAAATAGTGGCACTGTCCTTGCACACTGTGGCCAATAAGGTTAGAGTATATGATGACTTTCTGTCATTCTGTGGTTTTGGCAGCTAAATTAGTCTGGCTGTCACTAATGACCTTTCTTGAATTTTGGCATGACTATCTATTAGTGGTCCTGGTAAATAGTTGATCTGAGAACCCTTCACATAATGGAAGGGGAATGTTCAAATATTCCCAGACTAAAAGGGATTTTATAAAACCATTTACTATAGCTTACTAGTGGTCTTGTGATGCCCAGGTTCCCTGGAGTGTATAGTACCTGTTGGTAGATAAGCAGAATAACTGAAAAATACCATCAGGATTCTACTTATGTGTATTTTGAACTTTATTTGATTTACAAGGTTCATTGTTAATTTTCTTCACTAATGCAGTGTTGCTGCATAGCTGCTTTGGCTTGGGTTAAATTAAACTTATATGTGATATATTCCTTCTTTCTGTTTAACTTAAACTTCTTTTTAGTGTAACTGAACTCTGAATTTAAGTATTCTGAAAGACAGTGTTGGCAAGAGCTTGTTGCCAATACTTGTGAACTATCAGCTTTTGCTGTTTTTCAGACTCCTGACAACTCCATTTTATTTGGTATAGCAAAAAAACCCCAAAAAACCCACCCCAAAAACTAAAACAAACAAACAAACCAACCAAAACAAAACATCCCAACAAAACAACAAAAAAACAAACCTGAAAAATTTCAGTGCAGTATTTTCCAGTTCCAGCAAACAACTTTGGAATAAAACTCTTTAGCTAGCTGTGCATTGACTTTCGGGTGACTGCAGTCTAGACTATACATCTGTAGTTTAAGATTATTTCATGTAGAACTGCCAAACTTGTTAAAATCAAATTTTGAGCTTCTGGCCACCCATTAAGCTGATCAGTCTGTCAGAGAGAACTTGAGCTAGCATTACTTCAGCGAAAGAAACTATTTGTTCCATCATTCTTTCAGTTGTCAGGCTTTTATAACCCATGGTCATTTTTCTCTTCCTTGTTAATGATGCAATTTTTGGATGATGCCTGAAGTGTTAGTCTCTCCTGAAATAGAAGGACTTTGAAGAACTTTCTCCAGTTGTCCATCAGTATTCCTGATAGGATGTTAATGGTTTAAACACAATCCTGGTTTCTGAGTTGTTGCTTGAGATAAGGGTAAGCTTACATTTTTACAAGGTAGGGGAATTTGTACTATACTCTTGGTATTGACAGAGTTAAACCAAAATTGACCTTCGCAGCAAAATTACCTGGGAAGCTTTTGCTAGAAAGGACATTTTACTGTCCCTGAGTTTGTGGAAAGGACCTCTGACAAATTCAGTGTCATACATATCCAGCAGCCATTTGTATGTATAACTTGCTTTTTCAAGCCTCAGTTCCTATCATGTAGGAGCAGTTAAGAAATAATGGTAGCAGTATAGGGTATCTCCTGCTAACTAAAAGCAAGAACCTCCGGAGTAAGTCACACTGCTGTGATAAAAAGGACTCTTTAGTTTGTTCCTTACGCTGGGGAAGATTGCTCTAAAAATTCTTTAAGGGAAGGTTGGCACTATGTGAATCTTAAAATGATAACTTATCTTGTGCAGTGAGGTAAAGGACAAAGATAAAGCTTCTAATATCAGACCTGCTTACAGCTTGTTTTTTTTTGTAGCTTTTTTATTTGCAGGGGGTTTGTTTTGTTTTGTGTGTTTGCTTTTATTAGCTTACTGTTTACCCCTGTTACAATGTAAATTGGGAAGCAAAAATAACTCAAGCTCCCATAGAGTTTGAAACTAAACTTAATTCCTGTGATGCTTCTGTTGGGAAATGTATTAGTTCTTGATGTGTGACATTATGCAAGTATTTCACTTAGTGATGTTGCAATTCCTGGAAAATGTGGTGATAGCATGTGCCGAGTCATTTAGATGAGAAAACTTTGTGGTTAGAAAACTGCATTGCATGGAGCCACTTCCATACCCCCCAAACAAAACCTCTGATCCCCATGCCTGTCCTGTAGTTTAGCTCTCATCTACCCCTAAACTCCTAAACCAAAGAGAAAGGTATACATTTGTGGTACCATCAGGTTCACATCAAGGCACTAGCCTTACCAGGATGATTAATCTGATGTTGTCCTTTCCCAACTGCTGTAGTAAGCAAATAGTTACCTTTCCTCTTCCTTAGGTTGTTATACACACTGGAGATTTAAAATCTAGTTTCATCTGATCACTTTTAGCATTTTTCCCCTCTCGGGGTATGATCCACTTTCTGTAGAGTTCAACACTGTTCTTGCACATCGGCAAAAGTCTACAACAAAATTTCTGCTGGACAACAGAATGACAAATCCCTGGCAGAACTGAGCATGGTAAAAATGAGCCTTCTAGTTTTAATAACAGAGAATAATTCTCCTTTAGACACCAGACTTTGGAGGAGTTTTGTGTTCTGCAGTTTCTTTTTTTTGCACTTGCAAAAGCTTTGCCTGAACATCCTGTTAAATTTTTAAAAGGCTGTCTAGAATACCCTACACCCCCTACAAGAAGTTCAGCATGTGCATTGTCAGTATTAACAGGGCTGTAAAGAAAGTTTACTGAGTTTATTCTGATTTATCTTCTTATCTCATGACATATCTTTTACTACAGCAAAACTCTTGCCTCTAAGGCAGGCGATGTGTTTTTTGCCTCCATCTTCTTTCTGTGAAGTAAAAATAATAAATCCATCCTAAATAGGCCTTCAGACAGGTCAGAAAAACTCATAAGAAGCTAGTATGCAGGTCAGGTTTATTGTTAGTGGATGTGAATTCTAGAGGTGAAAGCAGCTCAGTATCATACTGTTTTGGAGCTTGGGCTACTTTAGAAAAGGGCAGCACTCATACTGGAGTGTATTTGACCTAGTAAAAGGCATTAGTCTCTAAAACTACAGTGATGTTGAACTTGTGTTTTTAGGGTTGAGGGGTATCAAATCTTTCTAATGTAAAGCTTAAACCTAAGAAGAGAAAAGCTTTTATGCTGATAGGCACATCTTTGCTTTCACCCATATTTAAATGGTATTTATCTTTTTCCAAATCTAAAACTTGTATTATAAGAGCAAGATGTTTTTTACTTTTATCAACAAATCCAGTTAGTAATAATACTTAAATGATTGTTGTGGACAGCTGAAGCCCATGCTTTCTAAGTGCATGCTGTAGAGAAAAAAAAAAATAATCAAGTACAGTTTGGTGCAGGCTTATGTTCCTACCACACAGGCTGTCTTCTCAGAGAGAGGAGAAGCTACTGTACAAAGCTAACCTTGGCTTCTGCATTGCTCCTGAACCTTCCAGTTAGCACACCCCCACCTGAAGTGGCACCTCCTGGTCAGAATCCTTTGAGGGGATTCAGCTACTCTGCTACAAGACTGTTGTTGCCTTTCTCTCTGTCAAGAGGCTGTGTAGCATTAAAGCTTCATGTAGGCTGGGGGATACTGGCATGAAAAGTGGCCAGTGCCAAGGAACCAACTTTCAGGCAGTCTTGGTTGGTGACCACTCACTGCAGCTCTCCAGACAGCTGTATATCCTGGCACTGGACCAGATGGGTGGGGAAGACTGGCTATGGTAAAGTGGTGTGATGCAGTACTAGTTCAGTCTCTTTTTTCATTGTATGTACACTGTGTTGTGCAGGATTACAGCAAGGGTTATTGCTATAGGAGGCTAGTATGGCATTCTTGCTAAATGTTCTTTAAAGTTTTTTTTAGGATGTGAGAGCAGTAGGCAGGAAGGGATTCAGTCAATGGTAATGTCCTTCAGTGTGGTAACTCATCACAATTACCTTTAACTACACATGCACAGGTATCTGAGAAACAGTAACTACCTGATGACCTTTTCTGTAATTCCAGAATAATTCAGTTTTCATATGTGGTGATTATACTGCCTCTACTCCTTCCTGGTAACAGCCTATCAAACCCCTTCTGCAACTAATCTATACAACTTGATTTTCTTATTTAAATGCCCATAAGCTTTTCAGAAAAAACCTTATAGCCTTAATTAAGAAAACTGAAATACCTGAACTTCTGCAGCAACTGAATGGGGAGGAATAATGGGACTCTTGCCCTTGTTGCTTCAGATTCACATGCAGTTGCATGTGAATGACAGCGAGTGGTGTCCATTTTGAGACCATCTCAGGGCCAAACTGAAGTAATCATTCTGTAGAAGACTGAGGTTGGTACAGAGCACTGTACTCTGAGATTACAGTTTGTTCTGTGGTCTTGTCCTGTGGTGGGAAGGGGATGGACTATCTGAATGGAACAGAAGATTTGGTGCTTTAACATAGGGGCATTCCCATGTAACAGGAATCAAAGGCAGGAGTGATGACTAGACAGATAGGGAAGGAGTTCCTCAGCTTGTGTGGTGTTGTATGCAGTGAGTGGCTTAATGTAACTAAAATTGACAGCTGCATTTAAAAAAAAAATAAATCACACAATCAGAAGATAAAGCATCTTTAGATATAACAATTGATTTGCAGAAGTAGTAAAAGCCTTCTGGCCAAACTCTTTCCTAATGGTATTTGGTCCATGGAAACAGTGGGCACATGGTACAGCCACTTGCAGTAAGGCTGTGCCAAAAACACCTTTAAGGCATAAGAATCTGGCCTGAGAAGGCCTAGGGAGTCAGTGGGAATTACTTCTATACAAGTTCTATGTACACTGCTTAGGGGATTTGTATCAGTTCTGTCTCTTCCCATGAAATAATCACTGAGATGAAGGCTTGGTGCCTGGCTTGTTGGCCTTAGAATCCGTGACATATAAAAAGTGCTTCAAAACCTGAGCTTTGAATATGAAGAGAAGAACTTTGCTCTTGCACACTCCTTGTTCTCACACAGGATAATGAGCTGCTAGTGAGGAAACTCATGTTCAGTTTCAGCTTCTCAGAATATACTGGCTAGTGATGCTGTTTTATGCAGCATCACACTTTTTGAACAGCCAGAAATAGTCTGCTTTATGGTTCTCTGGAGCTTCAATGTAGCTGCTGCAGCTTTCTAACAGCCAGTTCTAACAGCTGCTTAGTCAACCTTTTCTGAAAATGTCTATTGGGAATGAACTAATCAGTACACTGAAATACTGACATTAAAATGAGGCAATTGAGCTAGAAAAGCATGCTTTTTAACATGTTTCCTTGTCAAGTTCTTTCACTTAATGAATTTTTGGTTTTTCTGAAGAGATAATACTCAGTTCTTCTTTTAACAGTTTGTCCTTGCTAATCAAAGGCTGACTTGAGTGTTTATCAACAGAGGACAATTATGTTTTCAATTGAAATTCTTTATGTATCCTAAACCAACATGCATTAAATGCTAAAAGATGAAGTGATGACACACTGTAAAACTAAATTATAAAGTGTGTAGGGACTGCTCTTCTCAGTGAAGACTTCTAAACAAAAACCCAATATGTTAGCAGCCTGAATTTCCCAAGCCAATGTGCTAGCACTTGACACTGCTATGCCCACTCATGTATAAACACAGCTTGTTGAACTTCCAAATTAAATAAAAAAAACTGAGCTGGGACTCTAATTCTGCATTTCAAGTATACTGACTACAATAGTTATACTTAACAAGAAAGGTTTTTTTCTTTACTCCTTAGCCACTGTTTTTCTCCTGGGTTTGTGTTTTGTTTTGTTTTGTTTTTCTACTTAAACTATTCTGCTAATCTTGTTTCAAATCCTGGGATTGTTGTGGAACTCCTATAGTTGGCAGTTATTCTGGTGAAAGTCTTAGATTTGAAAGAGGAAGTCAAAGATAACAGATTTAGGTAGAACTATTAAACCAGCTCCTTTTGAGCTTGTCCCTAAGGAAAAAAATCTAATACAGGCAACTTCTTCAGAAGATGCTTTGAAGGCTGTTAGCCTTAGAGCTTGTAGAAATGCTTGCTGCTCACCCTTCAGAAAAAGCCTGTGAGTTTGCTTGTGTCTCTAGTTGGAGTAATTAGATTTATATCTAAATCTTGCATAAGCTTTTGTATATGAAATAAAGGTTTGTGTATAGATGTGCTGGTAGTGTTTTTTAGGCATTACTTCTCAACATTATTCAACAAGCAAGGTAAAAAAATACAGTGTTTGCTGGAATTGCAGACTGCTTTTAACATCTGACTTGTCATGTATTATATGCATAGAAGTCATTACAATAAGCTTACATAGAATAGAAGAGGCAATGTTGTATGAACTAGGTGAGTAGTCCCAAATGCCAGAGTTATCTTTATTAGCCTGGGACAGAATTGCATTGACATTGACTAGTTCATGCTTAAATATAAATATACTCTGTTACTGTCTTCTCTTTCAGGCCAGGAGCGCTTTGGAAATATGACCAGAGTATATTACAAAGAGGCAGTTGGTGCTTTTGTGGTCTTTGATGTCACAAGAGGCTCCACTTTTGAGGCTGTTTCAAAATGGAAGCATGATTTGGACAGTAAAGTACAACTTCCCAATGGCAGCCCCATCCCTGCTGTTCTTCTTGCAAACAAGTGTGACCAGAAGAAAGATGGCAACCAGAATCCCTCTCAAATGGACCAGTTTTGCAGAGAAAGTGGCTTTGTTGGGTGGTTTGAAACATCTGCCAAGGTGAGCATAAAGAAGAAACATTTTTGAACTCTTAAGTACTGGCATGAGAAAGGATTAATATAGCCATGTGGAGAACAGAATTATCAAATATAAGAAGTGACAGTGAAGTTTCCAGTGTTCAGCAATGGTTGGAAGTGGTGTGGAGGCTAGCTGACTCCTGAGGAAGACTTGCAGCATACTTGGTTTAGATTAGAACTGCATTTTAAACTCAGAGACCCTTAAAACTAACTGGAAACCTTAATTAGCTGA